>JALIZH010032971.1:5175000-5920000 GCA_030522465.1 Rhipicephalus appendiculatus
CTTTGCTGGTTAACCGTCGGTACGGAGTGCTTGGGCGATGATATTTTTTTCACAGCATCTGGCTATGTGGAAGCTGTACAACATGGAAAGGTATACCCAAATTGTAAGTTTCGGAAATGATCTGTGGTACGTTATATTGGCGGCCCGTTTGCGTAGCCTATTTGATGAGCTGAGTATTATTTCATGTGCGATATGTAGAAATGACTGTGTGAATTTACATCGTGAAAAAAAAAAGTAAGACCACTCAGACAATAGTGCCCAACGATGTGATGGCCAGTGCCAGCCACCGACCATAGGATTTAAGGATACTGGAAATTAAAGTCATCATTGTGAGCAATTACCCTTCACCAATGCGTGCAGCAGTATTTTTTTTTTCAGACACTGCCACACGCATTGGCCGAGTTACAAAGACACGTGACAATAAAATTTGTTTTTACTAGATGAATTAGGACCCATGGGCAAAGCATCCACATTGTTTCCTTAGATATTTTGGCCAGTTATGAAGGGCTCAAAAGAAATGTACAGATTTATTGTGGGACTTCACTAAGGAGCATGCATTGAAGGAATGAGCAACCGATGCTCTGCCAAGACGAGACGGAGTGACCACTGCATGGCGGTGTTGAATTAAGCTGTAAAATATTATATTTATCACGCACTTCTTCAACCCTAAATTAAAGTTTTTTTTCCTCGCCTTTAGGAACGACGACGGCACTTGCCGGGTACACATTGAAGACCAATCACGTTGCTTCAGCAGCAACTTAAGAAACATCTCACAGCACGTATTATTTTACGTTCAACATCATAATTAAATTATACATCTTTACAAGGAGGAAGGACAGCTTAACAGCAGGCAGCTTCTAGCCTTAACTCTACGTTGGGGTTGACCCACAACCCCCCAGTTCTTTCTTTCTTTCTTTCTTTCTTTCTTTCTTTCTTTCTTTCTTTCTTTCTTTCTTTCTTTCTTTCTTTCTTTCTTTCTTTCTTTCTTTCTTTCTTTCTTTCTTTCTTTCTTTCTTTCTTTCTTTCTTTCTTTCTTTCTTTCTTTCTTTCTTTCTTTCTTTCTTTCTTTCTTTCTTTCTTTCTTTCTTTTGCTGCATTACCTTAAGGAACTCTCAAGATTTCATTTGCATTGTGGGCACGTTCTTTCCTGTTTATTATTTGAATTTAAGCTACAGCACATTTTTCTCATCTTTCCAAAAGTGGAACTCGTTCCTCCGACTAATCAAATTATACTTACCACTTAGCATGACTGTGTATGCGCAGTGCTTGTTGGCAGAAATAATTACCAGACTAAGGCACCGTCCATGTTGGATCGCTTTCTAAATATTTTCTTTCATAAAAACTTCGAGTCTCCTTAGGATTGCAGGAATTATTCTACTCGGAAATTTCAATATTCCAGCCCCTGTGTTAATCAGCGTCTATTTTTACTTAGCTGAAAATTGTCGCAGTCCCCCCTCTTGTTATTGCGAATATAGCCGTGAATTTAGAAAAACGGGCTTCAGGATTTCAGGCAACAAGTGTGTGGCGTTGACTGCAGCCAGTAACCATGCCAGTAACGCACCAATAAGTTACGTGAACTGGTATAATATTGATTAGAACTATCAGACAAAGATGCCAAGGGAAGTGTAGGGGATTTTATTAGAAGTAACTGTAATGTAAATGTGAAGAAAGAAAAGTGAACGAAAAGATAACTTGCCGCCGGCAGAGACCGAACCTGCGACCTTCGAAGAACGCGTCCGATGCTCTACCACTGAGCTACGGTGGTGGTCATCCCTCCGTCCACTTTATGGGGTATATATGTGCATTTAAACGTGGGGGGCGTCAGTCAGCGCCGCCAGTAGCCATTACGTCGAGTGTGGAACACTGTTTCTTTTCCCTATTATTTTTTTTCTGCCTGTTGGCGTCACGTAGCACGTGATCTTATTACGAGCTGGCAGCTGACCAATAATCCTTCGCATACTACCTGAAGGCATCAAGTCTGCCAAGAACGAGACCCTCGCTATGAATGAAGGAAAGTAGTGTAAATTTAAGGGGTTGTTTTCTTTGTTAGACACAATATTAATGAGAACTGACAGACAATGATGCCAAGGAAAGTATAGGGGATGTTATTAGAAGTAATTGTAATGTAAATGCGAACAAAGAAAAGTGGACGAAAAGTAATTTTTTCGTTCGGCGGCAAGTTATCTTTTCGTCCACTTTTCTTTCTTCACATTTACATTACAATTACTTCTAATAACATCCCCTATACTTTTTTGTCATCATTGTCTGTTAGTTCTCATTAATATTGTGTCTAACAAACAAAACGAGCTCTTAAATTTACGTTTCTTTCCTTGAACTGGTATAGCGCATTACGGGAAAGAAGAAACGGCCGAGCAGACCAGCGGCAAAAGGACAGAGCGCTAAATTCCCAGTGAGCTTTATTGGCAAATTGCATCAAATATGTAGACTTCCGCAAGCATACAAAAACACCCGAACGTAACGCCGAGATTAGACGGCACCATCGCAACGTCACAGATCAAAGCTTCATGAACGGTTAGCCTGATTAAAGGAAGGACTCTTCATGTCCAGATAAAGCCAACGAAGGGGCGCTGATGGGAGGCTAGCTATCTTTAACCATTTTTAGCCATATCTTTAACATCATTTAGTAACGTTTCGCTCAGTAAGAAAATTACAAACCAGTCACCTTGCCTCCGCCTGCTTAGCATAACATCGATTCCAATGGTACTTGGGATGCAAGTCTACACATTTGATGCAATTTGCCAATAAAGCTCATTTGTAAGTTAGCGCTCTGTCCTTTTGTGTTGGTCCGCTCAGGCCGTTTCATCTTTCCCGTAATGCGATATACCAGTTCAAGTACGACGAACCAACTCGCCCAATCGTGAACACTTGCGGCCTATAAGTTATCGAAGTGCTGCGAAGCATGTAGAGCATTAGCGCATAAGCACTGCAAAAACTGTGGAGGGGCGAAGCATGCAGTGTTTTGAGAGATTTCGTTGATGAGGCACTAGTGGTGCCAAGCCTGAAACCGGGCATCTAGGGAAGGGGGTTTCCGCTCTACTAACGTCGTCGGAAAACTGCGTCGGAATTCAACTTACCATAAGGTGCTTCTTCGTCTTCCTCCTCTTCTTCTTCTTCTTCTCTACATGCCTGGTTTCAGTTCCCTACGGTACGTAGGGAAGGGTGTTTCTCCTCTACTGACGTCCTCGGCTATTTCTTAGGCTAACTGTTGCCTTCTTCATTTTTAGTGGACCGGTAGCAAGTAGTGGGATTTACCCATTCGAGTGCGATTTACCCATTTACCCATCCCTTGTCGCGCTTTGGCCACCAAAAAACATGGCGCGCGCGCTCGTAGACGCTGCCGCGCGTGAGTGGACTATATACACACTCGGTAAAGGTCCTATTGAGAAGAGCAATGCGTGGGTAATGCGAAGGTAATGCGTGGGTAATGCGTGGGTAATGCGAACGGCGTGAGTTCAGCTCCCACTGCCAGAAAGTTGTCTCTTTTTGTCCAAACTTAAGTTCCATTTACCTTAGCATTACTCCAACCTAACAAAACAGACAATTTCCGCTATGCCCTCCTCGGCTTCTTCATCTGTTGGATTCGTGTTGTTGTTTTAAAGGAACAAAATTATGGCCTCTCTATTCCCCTTCTTCCAATTTGCTTAATATAGCCTTTTCACGCGAAACATACTTTGAATAATTCCAGAAAAGAAAGCCGCAGCGTTGAAAAAGTAGCAAAACAAAAGCGCGTTAGAGAGAAACATAAAGTTAAACTTACGCACGGGTTTGGTGAAGGGTTGTCTAATAAAAAGTGGATAATAAACTGTAAATGAGATGCATCGAAGAACAAAGCACTGTCTGCCAAGAAATAATGAAAGAGAAGTTAACCTTGCAGTAAATATTACCAGAAAAAAATAGAGGCATTTTCGCTAGAAGGAAGAAGGCCAACGGCGTTTTTCGGCAAATTGTTCGCTAAGCCCGGACACGGTGCTTCGCGGAACGTGACGTGAGGCAGAAACGGGCTACTTAAGTCGAATTTGACTTATGTCGCGACTTCGACAGCTGCGTCTGGCGGCGGAAGCTCCATATTTCCACGGACATTTTACTTAATGAAAGTGAGGTCGTCGCGGCAGCTGAGGGTACAGAATTATGCTTATTTGATTCATTCAGCATTATTCAGCCAAGCTTATCGTTCGTTGAAAAATGCTATAATTATCTCCAGCAAATAGTGCCACATGAGTACAATAGCGGAACGTTGTATATATCTCAAGATCTCGTGTAGGAGAAAAATCCATCACTGCAAAGTGTGCTGTGTAAAAATGCACTATGGACTCCGCTATTCAAATGGGAAAAACGTTGTGGACGGTTATAATCATATCCGTGGCAAAAGTGCTAATACTCGCGTCGCTTCTTCGCTAGAGGTGAAACTCGGCTTCGACAACGAACAACATAAAAAGACTATCGTCTTTAAAAGACTTGTGCACTGTGACATGTGTCCGCTGTTGCTCAGGGCTGGCTGGGTTTTCTCTTACGGACAATCCTAGCCCTAAGGCGTTTGAGTGTGTACGGGCCCGTAAGTTAAAGTATCTTGACCGAAAACGTTCAAATGGCTTTACGGCACAAACGCGCCGACAGAAAAACCAGGACGGGGCTGGGAAGCGTTCAAGAAGCACCCCGTTTCACCACCGAAGTCCTCCAAACCTCGCTTGGCAACTGTGTTAGGTGGGTCGCGCTTGTGAACGCTAGGTTGAGCTTACACAGGATTGCTCTTTACGGTGAATGTCGCACGCACTTTGCGGCACTGGTCTCCGGAGATCCGCACACACTCCAAGCACATCCCCTCTCACCTCCATCACTTCCCCTCTATATCCCTCCCCTGCCCCTCCGAAACCGCTAGCTCCTCGCCCGACAGCTCCCGCTCCTATCTCCAACTGCATGCGTCTTTGAACAGACCCTCGCTCAAACCTCTGGTCTAACTGGTGACCGTCCGACTGCGCCGAGCGTGTGCCACTGCGATTGCGCTATTTGAGAAACCGTGACGTTAGGAAGACGAATGGAACTGTGTGCCGCGCGGGGAACCGTTAATTCTTTACGATGTGCTCGCACGAAGGCTACACTATACACAAGCGAGCATTTCCTCTCCCGGCTGGCACGCTAGGTTCACGGAGTGTCCATTCGGAGTAGATTCTTGTGCTAACAGACCAGCCCTTCGGCGACGCCTGGCTAGCTGGTCGAGCGATGCGACGCGCGCTGCACAGCGTCTCAGCTCTGGCACGGAAGCTAAAACCTCCTGTATAGCACGGTCTGCAATGGGTACATAATTCGTGACGGATGGCATGAACGGAAGACATGTATGGAAAAGGAGGCAGCGCATCTGCTAATGGTCTACCGTCTCCCTATTTGTCTTACGCTGCATTAGTGTTATCCGCAACCTTCCGCCTTCCACTCGCCATGAACTTGAGCACGACTCGAAGTGACAGGCAAACACAACAACTTCCAGTAGTAATATCATTAGTTGTAGTAGCAGCAACCTAATAACAATAATCACGCATGAACACCGTCCATTAAAAGTTTTGGTGTTCATAACACCATTCATGACACTGCTCATAATATTAAATGGGCATCGCAGTGACTACGCACAAATTGAGGACGTCTCGACAAAAAAAAGAAAAAATGGTTGATCCCTTTATCACAGGAATCGGTATAACACGAAAGTAAAACGCGTCCGGTAGAGAAGTAGTTGAACATTTGCTGTACATTGAACCAGAGCTTGCACAATGTATATTATTGTTTGGCAACTATATAGCACCGTTCAGCGTGGATGCACCCAAGTTGACGCTTGGTGATACTTCACCTTACCTGGCGACTCACGCCCATGATCAATGATTAAACAAACCCTTGGGGTAGCTGTAGTTGTTAAAGGTGAGAGCGTAATCAGAGGAATGCGGTGCGACAGCCAGAGGAGCGTCGCTGATTCAGCTAAGGTCGCCATACTTAACTTCAGCTAAGGTCACCTACCCGGGACATGTTTATTTAATAGTTATTGAACGCCACAACCAGACTAGAGGGAAACGCAACGCGCTTCGTGTGTCCTGTCATAGAGTTTCCTATAAATACACTAGAGGGAACTCTGGCGCTAGTGTCTATGGTAGCTGCAACGCACGGCGCTTCAGCCAGCATGGGAATGATGGGTAGTACCCAAATACGTCTAATCTTCGTTCTTGCGGCTCCGTTTGACTCCATGTAGGCCTGAATTCCGCTTTGCTGCAATACGAAGTTCAGCAAAGGTTTAGCAATTACGCTTCATCACCTTTACCTTTTAGGTTCACGAATTCAAATCGGCTCACCAAGTTCACAACGGGTCCGTTCTTTCATCCGAAACAAAACCAAGACGCAGCAATAAACAAAGCCAGAAGTGCGTTCGAAGCCCGCAAGCACGAAGACTAGGCAAATTTGTGTACTACCCATCACTCCCATGGTGGCTGGAACGATCGCAGCGCCAGAGTTCCCTTTAGTTAATTTTAGGAAACTCTATGTCCCCCTGTAGCCCGGCCGCGATTTTTGCCGAGGCAGGGAATGCTGTTACAGCCACGCGAGACAGGCGCGCGCCGCACAGCCATTTGGATATGGACGGATGCTATGAGCGAGGCCGACGCTTCGGCTAAGGTCGCCACCTCGCGGTGTGTTAAGGCGCCGCCAAAATTTCACTTCTCCTGTTGGAAACGCGCCGAATGAGTCGGACTCGTACCAATGACGCGTTGCAGGACCTAATCGCGGAAGCCACGCTAATGATGCACTTTACCGTCATTTCCGTGGAGGAAATACGTCGCTGAAGTCTTGGAAGGACCCCGGCATAAAAGCACGTTCGTGTTAAAAATAAAGTGACGTCACAGTTTTTGCAACGTCTATGCAGAGTACAAGAAAGAAAATTAGGGCCGCTACGTACTAGTAGTGCGAAGACCAAGGAAGCGGCGTACCTGCTGACGTTACTTTCCTCTTTTCCCTCCTCATCCTCACTTCCTTTTCCCACCCGTTGCTATACTATAATATACAAGACTGTACTGTACTTTACCCTCTCATATCTTCCTTTCCCTCCCATTGCTGTACTATACTATACATGGCTGTACCTGCTGTCTCTTTTTCCTATCTTTTTTTTTGTGTATGTTTCTTTGTATCTATTTCTTTCTCTCCGTACTCGTGCTCTCGTCTTTTATTTATTTTTTAAACTTGCTATGGTATATTGGTTGCACAGTGTACACAAAACAGCTCCACTAACGTGAAACCTGAAGAGGTGCAAATCACCGGTGCAGCAATTAGTGTGTCTTGATGCGTGCAGCGCGCATTAAGGCACCCTAGTAGAGGACAGCGTCCTCTCAGGCCCCATCTTTGGGGTGAAGCACGGTCAGTACTCTCATTGTGTATGTCTAAGCTTTAACTAATGTGACATTTACAACTATAGACACCCCTAGAAACTTGCGACCAAACGACGTTTCCTATTTCGAATGAATTATACGACGATGAAGTCTCGTATCAAATGACGGGTCGTCACTGCCACCGGAAGATGCAGAGAAGGCAGCCTGCTTAAACCGATATTTTCAATCTTTGTTTTCCGAACCATTTCAAGGTGAAATGCCATATACGACACCACAGGGATTTGAACCTATGGATAACATTGTTATCTCCGCTAGTGGTGTGTGCGGTCTGCTAGAACTACTTAAACCAAACTCGGCTCCAGGGCCTGATGCTATTTCTAATGACGTATTGAAGAGGTGTGCAGAAAGAGCTTTAGTGCTTTTTTTAGCTGTCTTATTTTCAAAATCGCTTGGAAGATCAGAAACTGCCATCTGAATGGAAGCTATAGCAGATGCTGTGCCAATACCAAAGTCTGGAAACAAAAATAATGTTGCCAACTACCGGCCGATTTCATTGACCAGCGTAGGCTGTAAAACTCTTTAACACGTTATATATAGCGGTATTATAAAGCACTTGGAAACGAATAATTTTTTTTGTACAGTTCAGCATGATTTTAGGTCTGGTCTGTCATGTGTTGCACAACTGTGCGAATTTTCTCATGATGTTTTAAGTTCATATGATAAAGGTTACCAAGTAGATTCGTTATTTTTAGACTTTCAGAAAGCGTTTGACACCGTTCCACATGCTCTTTTATTACATAAATCATCTTTTTTAGGTCTGCCTGCATCTGCTCTTGGCTGGTTGAGGGATTATTTATCTTCTAGAAAACAGTCCGTCCGAGTAAATGGTTCTTCATACGTCAGCGTAACTTCCGGGGTGCCACAGGGTTCGGTGTTGGGTCCTTTACTATTTCTGGTATATATTAATGATTTGTCAGAAACGCTAACATCGAACGTGAGGCTGTACGCAGATGATTGTGTTATTTATAAATCAATACACAGTATGGACGATATTTGTGCTTTACAACGTGATCTTGACGCTGTGGTGAGGAGGTGTGAGAAATGGAAGATGCGGTTGAATGTAAAAAAGTGTTGTTTCCTTAGTTTTACCAGAAAAGGCAAACCCTTTCACTCATCCTACAGCTTGCCAGGAGCACAACTTGACCGTGTTGAACATTTTAAATACCTTGGTGTATACTCGTCTGCCGATTTATCTTGAAATAAGCATATAGGTTACGTAACTGGCAAAGCCAATGGTGTGTTAAACTTCATTAAACGCAATTTCAAGTCTGCCCCAACAAGTCTGAAAGAAGCTTTGTATGTTACAAATGTCCGACCTATCCTTGAATATGCCTGTCCAGTATGGGATCCTCATGGTCAAACTCTATTCTATAAACTTGAACGCATACAAAACCGCGCTGCACGCTTTGTCAGTGACAATTACAACTTTAACTCCAATGTTACCTGCATTAAAAGTGACTTAGGATGGAAACGTCTTGAGCAGCGCAGAAAATTCTTGCGATTAAACTTTTTTCCATTCGATCTTTTGTGATGAAATTCGCATTAACAAGAGTTCATACATGATGAGCCCATGTATACTACATGTCACATAGAAATAATCACTAAAAAAAAAAAAAAATCCGCGAGGTCAGCTGTCGCACCGGTGTCGTTGCTAGTTCTTTTTTTTTCTTTTTGCTACTCGTGAATGGAATACGTTGGAAGCGTGTGTTGTTGATCTTCCAGCCGATGCTTTTTGCTCATCACTACAAGATGTGTGCTTTTCGTGAATGCGCAGGCACTGCTGCGCAAATGTGTACCATTTTCGACTGTATAACTGTGTGTTTTTTCTTCCTCATCCCCTACAATAATGCCCATTTGGGCGATGTAGGTTGCACTAATAAATAAATAGATAGAGAGATAAATAGATAAATAAATAAATAAATAAATAAATAAATAAATAAATAAATAAATAAATAAATAAATAAATAAATAAATGATATACAGGGAATCGCGTGAAGATGTTTCCAGTGCTGTTCCAGATGCGCAGCGAACCACAGGGGTTTACGTAACACGCTGAGGAAAAAATGTGGTCATTTTGTACGCTGCACGCGGCATTCGGGCACTGCGTAAGATCGGCTGCACGCATGCTGCGCGGGTTGCGCGTGCCCCTTGCACCCTGAAAGCACGGTGGCTGCTAAAAACTTGCGAACGCGCCCAGCGTGCCGGCATAACTCCTATCCCGTTAAAGTAAAGAGATAAATATTGAAATCGACGGTAGACTGCTACTGAGTAGATGAAAACTGAGCATCTTTTCTATTTTTATCCTGCATGGATGCTTCAGTATGCGTTGTCCAAACCAATGCTATGATTGCCTCAAAGTGTACAGTACTCGCGGATTCAAACGTGATATCAAATTTTAAGTGAGGAACACTTCAGGGAGCCGGGCTGTCGTATGCTGTCGTCGTCGCTTGTCGTAACGCAAGCAAAACCACATATAGCATAGCCATCTGTAGCGTGCGCTAGCGCCAAAGAAAAGTCTTCTTCCTCTTGTTTTTCGAGTGCCTTGATGATGATATTAAGTGCGGAGCACTTTAGGGTCCTGCGTTAACGCAGGCAAAAAGCAACGTAAAAAATTTGAAAAAAAAGAGGAAGCAAGCCAGAAATAGAGAGAGGAAAAAAAGAAAGGGAAAAAAATAGGAAGAAAAAGAGAAATAAAAAGAGAGAGAAAAAAAGACAGAAAAAAACTGGAAAATGCAAAAAGAAAGAAAGATAGGAGTAAAGAAAGAAAACCGAAGAGAAGCAAAGAGGCCACCCAGCTCCGCACTTCCTGCAGGCTTGGCAACACTAGTGCGAGGCTGCCCTAATTTTTAAGCAGCACGACTGGTATGCGCAATTGATCCAGATAACCACGTCCAGTCGCGACAATTCTGGTGTCTAAATAAAATGTTGGCTCTGAACAACGTGTTCGAGTCGAAATTACGCCGATATTACCGGAACTGAAGACGCTGGAAACAAAGGTATGTGCGTTACTTAGCACTAAATTGTCCCGTTTCAATCCATGACTACTGCACACCCCGTTTACCATTATGTTCTCAAAAAGAATCAAAGATAACTTTTCTATATTCATTCACTAGACAAAATTACAGACGCTTAAGGCCAAGCGCTGAGAAAGATCTGCTATTATTTTGAAATAAACTAAGCAAGCTGGGAGCCAAATAAGCCACCACAATTACAACGATATTGTTACTCTATATATTATCGCTAAGCCCGCGCCTATTTCTTTTTATCCATTTTTCTTGAACCAGCATAGTTCCGTTACAGCGTCAGAACGAGGAACGAAATTGAAGGATTTAGCGACTGGGATTCTTTGCGCAAGCTCTCTTATGTTCGCTCTGCTAGGTCGCGATATCAAAAAGAATTGCACGTTTTTCTTTAAAATTTATTATTATTTTTCGAAAGAAAGAGCCACAGAGAAGATGACGCATACAAAATGAGAGCGAAAAATGTGCAACGGTGCGGGAGACACGGCATGCGGCGGGAGGAATGTGCTAATGAGAGGAATGTAAAACAACGAGCGGGAGCCCTTAATTACTGAGAGAAAAATGTGCTGCCGGTTGCAAGGCTCGCTCACGTTGTCCCTACCACTCCTCCACTTTCCTGCTTCTAGAGTCTGCGCGCGCGTAGCGTGCAGCACTCATCCGCAGCGAGTTTAGGTGATACATACGTTGCTTGGTTGAAGTACGTGCCTACACCATCGCACTGTTCGAGCTTGTTCAGTGTTTGATAAAACGCGATGTCCTTCTTTGAAGTTTAGTACAACTCACGCTGTGCGTACGTTGCATAAGCTCGCTGGTTTCATTTCCGGTCACTGCAGCCACATGTAGATGGCGGCAGAATGCGAACAACGCGCGTGTGCTATGCTTTGGTTGCATTTGTTCACGGTAGTGAAACGCCAGGTGAACAATGTTACTCCGAGGACTCGCCTTTTACTTACTCGTGTAATGGGTAGCCGCTCACTGGTACAAAAAAAAATTACACCACGGGTTCACGACGGACGTTACATCGTCCAAGTGGGATGCTGCGCTGCGCAGTCCGGATTTGAAAAAACAGCTATGGGCAGTCCAACGGGCCCACGACGTGGCGGAGAGGCAAGGCCTATCTGTCCCGACGTGGGAGCGGCCCGCTACGTGCTAGTTCACGCCCCGACGGACATAAATAAAGTTTTTCCATACCATACCATACCATACCTCCCGCTAAAGGGAACCATGTGTAGATGTGAAGCAGCGGGCGCTAACGCTTACACTGGCGGCGGCGTTGACGCTGGCGCTCATCGCAGCGTTGCGCAGGAGAGAAAACTGGGGAGGCGCATAGAACGCAGTGATGGAGCGGTGTTTCCCTACTGGAACATGCCAATCGCTGCTAATGGGCAATGAGAGACAGAAGACTCCGACTGGACACAGAGACCCGCAGTCCGCTTTTAGTTAACGCGCACGCTGCGAATTTTTTTATTGTTCAACAACGCACAGGAGAAATCTCCCACCGGCACCACCTTGCAGGTCAAGATCCAGTGCCATATATACGGGGTGGCCAGTGAACGGTTGTGCAGCGCGAGCAGTCGGTTTTTTCAACCAAGAAACTCGCTAGCAGACGCTGCCTGCGTCGGCGTCGCGAGGCTATAGAGTGGGGGGGGAGCGTAGGAGAGGAGAGAGAGGAGGGGGACGTGCATGCGCAGTGGGAGTGTAGACGCCGCGGGCAGGGATGCCTAGAGGAGAGATGGGGGGAGCGTAGGAGGGGAGAGAGGAGGGGAGAGAGGAGGGGAGAGAGGAGGGGAGGCGCATGCGCAGTGAGGGTGTGGTTGTTGCGGGCAGGGATGCCTAGAGGAGAGAGAGGGGGGAGAGGAGGTTTTTATTTTTATTTTTTAACGGGTTTGCGCATGCGCAGTAACGGTGGTCGCGCGGCACACCACCACCGGATTAAGCTTCGCCATAAGATGCTTCACATCTAAAAATTGGCTGTGGCTTAACTCAGTTATGCCTGGGTGTGCGTAGCGAGAGGTACGGTTAATCTTATTGGGCAGATTTAGTTGAGCGTCCGCAACAGCTTTGCGTATGCAGCCTAGAGCTGTGCACGGGCCTAATCTTCAAGCCCGAGCCCGGCCCGGGCCCACTGACGGCGTCGAAGGCCCGCCCGAGCCCGACCCTAAAGGGCTTCGAGCCCGTCCGGCCCGGCCCGACGTACAAAAACACAAACCCGGGCCCGGTCCGGCCCGACCCTATGAAAGTTTGCTGCGGAGACAAGATATCCCTTTTTGATCATGTGGCATTTTATTCAACATATCAAAGTTAAAAATACGCAGACGACACATGTTAGTGTGTATACACAGATTACAAGTTGTGTAAAAATAACAAGCTGTGCAGTGATTCAAACTTGACTGAAGTGCGGCGCTCCTGCATCACATATCCCGTCGAACTGAAGTTCCGTTCGCTGCTCGCATTGATAGCCGGAATCACAAATATTTTTTTCGCAAGCATAGCAAGCTTGGAATAGTTAGACTACTTGTTCTTCCAGAAGTTTAGTATCTCTGATGCAGGACAGGAGGATGATTGCATGGATAAAGGATCACAAATGTGATCGGTGTGCTCATCGCTAAGTGCTAGAAGACAATTCCGGCACAACGTCTATATTTTTGGTTTGATTCGTGCTTTGCACCTGACCCGGCCCGCCCGATGCCCGAGGTGAGTAGCCCAAGCCCGGCCCGGGCCCGAGATGGGAGGATGTCCGCATACCCGAGCCCGGCCCGCGGGCCGGGCCGTGCTCGGGCTTTCGGGCTACCCGGAACCCGTGCACACCTCTAATGCAGCCTGCCATAGGAAATGGCTGGCAGGCTGCGTCCACAGAGCTGCTGCGGACGCCCAACTAAATCTGTCTATTGTTTAGCTTGCTTCTCTGGACGGTTACGCATCTCGAGGCGTGTGGCTCGTTCTTCCTCCGTCTCCTCGGCTCGCTGCGTCCTCTTGGTTTCGTTCCGATGACGAAGCCTGGCTTCTTTCAGTCACTCCGACTGGTTTTCCATATCTTCCGACGAGTGCCAGCCGAGCGGCTTATTCTATATATATGATGCTACGCCGGCTCCTCCTTTGTTAAGTTTGAAC
This sequence comes from Rhipicephalus appendiculatus, assembly GCA_030522465.1. NCBI lineage: Eukaryota > Metazoa > Arthropoda > Arachnida > Ixodida > Ixodidae > Rhipicephalus > Rhipicephalus appendiculatus. The sequence continues at coordinate 5,188,565 of JALIZH010032971.1, forward strand.
AGCGCGACTGAACGCGAACACGCACACACACACACACAGCGCTGACTTTCAGCTGGAAACGCGGTTGCAAAGCGGTTTCGCTGGCTCCTCATCTGACGTAATGCCAGATGACGCGGCGAGCGGTGCGACCACCGGCCACAGCGAAACGGCGAGAATACGGCCAATGTAGCTCTCGCTACAAAACTCACAGGGTCCCTTATGCATCTCACCTAAGACGACTGGAAGGCGAAAGCCATATTTTCTTCCTCATCGATTGCCTTGATCCTGCCCCGCCAGCCTCCGAAAGCTTTCTGCACCTAAAGAGGTTTTCCACTGCCTCCAGGATTGGAGGCACCTTACCTGGTTTTGCACTGCCTCCGTGATCGGCCCACCTTTCACCAAGTTACGATACCACGTGATGGCGTCATCATATGACGCTACGTCACGTGACGTCACTGTGACGTCACGATAACTTAACGATGATGTCACATATTTGGAAGATCTGTGACGTCATGATGACGTCATTGGGGACGTCATCACGTGATGATTTTACGCATCCCTCGTGTTGACGCCGCCGATGCGGGACGCTGGTCAGTTTTCGCTTTTGATGAGGCATATAAGGCTTTCGCCTTAATATATCGAGATATCACCAAGGGCGTTTCCAGAGGCTCGTTCGTAGTAGCGACATGCGTGAATAATATTCCATAGAAGTTTCTATACTGCGCAACTAAGGTGGCTTGTGTAGTGAATGTTGGTATAATAATAATAATAATAATAATAGTAATATTGTTATTATTATTATTATTATTATTATTATTATTATTATTATTATTATTATTATTATTATTATTATTATTATTATTATTATTATTATTATTATTATTATATATTATATATTAATAATAATAATAAGATCTGGGGGCTTAAGTGCCGAAACCACAATTTCATTATGAGGCTTCGCTGTGGTAGAGTGCACCGGAAATTTGGACCATGTAGTGTTCTTCAACGGGCACTGATATCGCACTATACGCGGGCCTCTAGCATTTCGCCTTCATGTAAATGCGGACGCCACGGCCGAGGTCAAACCGCGACTTCCGGTTCTTGCCTGGGTGCGGACAGGATCACCTGAAATGGCTGTGGCGTAAAATAAACTGCAAAGCACACCGCCCGTGTGACTGTTCAAGTTAGGAAAAGTAGGTGGTTGTTCTTAAGATAGCGTTTAGACACTTGCAGGACAGGCACTTTATGCAACAGATGATCTTGGGGTGCGTGGCCTGGCGCATCTGCGATATGCAGCGTTACGAAAAGCGCTGCTATACGCTTCCTGAGATGAAGATGGTTGAATGTCATGAACATTCATTTGCATGTGTGCATGTAACCTGCAAAGTGTGAACGTTTAACCTCCACCACATCTCTCAGTTCCCTTTCTCCTTCCGCAGTGCAGGGGAGTCGACTATGCATGGTTAACCTCCATGTCTTTCCCTTATGTCTGCTGTCTCACTTCAAGACAGGCAAACGCCAGGCCTGCGCAGAACGCACAGCATTGTCACAGCATAAGTGGTCTTCGTAGAGATCGCCGTAAACTCATTTTGGGCGCCTACTGCAAATACAGTTGCGAGGTACCCACAACGGAATAATCATAACATTTTGCGAAGAAGCGAAGCACCCGCTAGAACAGTGGTTTTCAAATGGGGGTTCGCAAAGCCATTTTCGGAGGTCTGCGATATTTATCCTCGAAAAAAAAAATTGGCGAAGCTTGAACTTAGCCGCCAAAGGCTTGAAACAGCGAAACTGGACGATCCTGAAAACTAATCTGGTTGGCTATAGCTTTTTTTTTTTTCTAGGCCTTAGCTAGGTGAAGCAGGTTGTTTCTAGGTTGCTTCTAGGTCGTTGCTAGGCTTCAGCTAGGCGATGATAGGTTGTTTCTACATTGATTCTCAGCGCAGAGAGGAAACAGTTAAACTACAGACAGTCACAGACACGACACAGATGTCCAAACTGCAGAGAGAGAACCTCGCGCTGAAACCAAGCGTTCGCGCCACTCATACATCTACGGACTCGTCGTAGATGGTCTAGGCTTTCCGTCGCTTCGGGGTCTTCTCTCAGCCACCGTTGCCTTTCCCGTTCCATCGTATTCTCTCATTGAACGTACTTGGGGTCATCGGCTCACCGCCGTCGCCTCGCAGCCATTTGTAGGGCTAACTGTTGCCTTCTTCATTTTTAGTGGACCAGTGGTGAGTAGTGTGATTTACCCCATTTCTATGGCACATACCCGTTTATGAGGACGATGGCTTTTTGGTTCACTGGACAAGGAACAATTTGCTGCACAGCTTCGCTGTTAAAAGAAAAAAGAAAAAAAAGCACGTTTTTTGGATGTCCCGTGACAGCGGCCCCTTCTGATTTTTTTTATGCTTCACCGCAAAACAGATTTATATTGCGGCGGAGCTGACTTATGTTTCCCCTTCTACTTGAGACGGCTGTTAAGTTTTTGTTGCAGTTTTCTACGACATATGCACGCGAGCATACTTTTTCTAGGCTTGCATATTTGAAGAGAAAACATAGCTAGAAACAGGTAGACTGTAATTGCAGAGAGAGAGGCAAAGAAAAGGCAGGGAGGTTAACCAGGTTATACCCGGTGTAATTGCAGACTGCACGACTTATATACAAGCTGATGCGATCGAATAGGCGTGGCACTTTCGTTTGACCATTCCTTGCCAGGGAGAACTAAAAGGCGCCTATTTAACGCTGTAGGTTGGGCTCATTTATGACTCCGCCCCTCCCCCCCCCCCCCCCCCCACTATTTTTATCCCACTGTAAGGATTCCCTCACCACTTCTCCGGTCCACAACGGGTCCCCGAAACATCCATGGCTGAGAACCACTGCTCTAGGCATTCCTAAGGCAACATGCGTATCTGCGTAGCTGCGCAATGAGTTGTCGCTGCATTCGATGATAATGAGGAGGATTATGAAGAATTGTGGCTGAGCCCTTTGTAATGGCTGGGAAGTTTTAAACCACCCACTTGTTACGCAATTCGCCTGGTGCGACGCCTGGCGCGATTCTACTTTTCTGCCACGAAAAACTATACATCCGTAACGCGTTTCCTCGTCATACTTGACGCTTGTGTAGGTCATTTTTTCGAAAAAGTCTCGAGCACTGGCATGGCTATGTGTCCCTGGCTTGCCATACAGAAGGCCAGAATTCAAATCCGTCTCGAACACCCGTTTCTTTTCAAAATGTTCGCGATAGTTGCCAGTGACACTGGCGGCGGCGACGGGGGACAACTGTACACTACCAAAATCGGCGTTTGCGAGCTCGTAGCACTTTACGGTGTTGAAAAAATGCGGATTCTGTATACGCAAATGCAGAGCAGTAAAGAGCTGCAATACGAGCAGCACGGCATTTTAGAAATTGCCATTAATCATACCGCTGTACTTTAAAGCACGAATATGAAAGAATAAAAAAAAAACCGCAAGCGAGAAATTTACAATTTAATCAGATGTCTCCATATTAAACTTTTTTTAGTGCGCACAAAAGACAAGGAAAAGAAAGCTAGAGACGCACGAGCGCTCTATCTTTCTTGTCCTTGTCTTTTGTGCGCGCTAAAAAAAGGTTAATATGGATACATACCAACTTGCCAAGTTATCAGTTTTACTGTAATCAGATGTGTTCGTAATGTTTTACGAGTGGGAGCAATAAATAGTTAGTTAGTTAATTCGATTTTTATGGCGCAAAAGCAGCTGAAGCTATGCTGCGCCAGACACAAGGTGATATGGAGTGAACGGTGAAATGATGTCGTTTATAGCTTATTCAAAAAGTCACATTCTCTTAAAAACTTCAGCACTGCAGACAAGGGTACAAGGGGATCATCTCCAAGAAGTAGAGCTGGGTGGATAGGGGTTTGTTGTTTGTATAGTTGGCCGAAATATTTTCGTCTGTAAGTTTCAATGTGGGGACATGTGATCAATATATGTATAACTGTCAATGGTTCTTGACATTTTTCACATGTTGGTTGTTGCTCATTTCTAAGCAAAAAGTTGTGAGTCAGGTGTGTGTGCCCAATACGGAGTCGGGATAAGATGACCTCCACAAACCGTTCTTGGTGGCGACACGTCTTCCATTCTCCAAGTACGGGCTTTATTAGATGGAGCTTATTATTTGTGCATGAGTCCCATTGTTCCTGCCATTGAGCTAATAATGATGTACGAATTGTTCGCTGGCTGTCTTTAAAGGGAATTTTTATTTTTGTTAGTGTTTCGTGTGGGCTGCCAAAGAAGCATATTTATCCGGTTTTTCATTGCCAGGTATCCCGACATGGCTTGGGATCCAGCAGAAACGAACAGAAACAGCCTTGCTATTTGTAACTATGAGATTTAAGATGTCTCCAACTAAGGCTTGGCACTCCGATTTGAGGTGTAGAGCTTTCAGTGCACTTAGCGAGTCAGTGTAAATGATCACTTTCTTGTGTTTGCCAGCGGTGACATATCGAACCGCTTCATACAAGACATAGACTTCAGCTGTGAAGATGGATATGCATTTAGGTAGCCTGATACTGATAGTGGAGTCCTCTGTTACGATCCCTATACCCACATGATTTTCTGTCTTCGAGCCGTTTGTGTAATATTCGATGTGATCTCTGTATGTGTGTTGTATTGCACGGAATTCCCGAATAAGGTGTTCTGGTGGTGTGTCTTTTTTCTTTAGGCGGGTTAGAGAAAAGTCGCAAAGTAGCGTCAGGTCAAACCATGGCGGCAGTCTTGGTGGTTTGGTTGCTACATTTAGTGAGTCTTCAGGTATTTCATATGTGCGGCAGTATTCTTCGAACCGTAGAAGAAGTGGTTTGATTAAGTGAGGCTTGTTTAAGTAGTGTAACCGTGAGTCACATTTCGTGACGATGTCGTGGTTGATGTGTTCAGGTGATGACTTGATTCTCAGAACATAAGACAGGGTCAGTGATATTCTTCGCTGACCAAGAGGAGGTTCGTTACACTCTACATATAAACTCTGCACAGGTGATGTTCTATAGGCACCACTGGACAGACGTAGGCCAAGATTGTGGACAGGGTCAAGGCGCCGAATGTACGATTCCCGTGCCGAGCCGTAGACAATACAACCATAGTCTAAAATACTGCGCACAATAGAACGGTAGATGCGTAGCATGCACAGCCGGTCGGAACCCCAGTGCTTGTGGGATAACACTTTTAGAAGGTTTAGTGCTCTGTTTGCCTTGATTTTTAATGCTTTGATGTGGGCTAGGAAGTTGAGTTTTTGGTCGAATGTAACGCCTAGAAATTTGTGCTCTTGCTTTACTGCTATGGGGACATTGTTCAATCGCAGAACCGGGTCCGGGCATAATCCTCTCATTTGCTTATAGAGAACAGCAGCAGTTTTTTGTGTGGAGAAGTGAAAACCGTTTTGGTCGGCCCATTTTGTCAGCTTATTAATTGTAATTTGGAGTTGTCGTTCGCACGTTGATAGGTTCGAGGCACGATAGGAAATTTGCAGATCATCAACGTAGAGAGAATGCATGACTGTGAGGGGGGATAACCTTGTTAATGGAGTTCATTTTGACTACGAAAAGGGTTCCGTTTGATGTGAAACTGGAATTCATAGAATTATTATACTCGAATACTTGCACACGTACTCAATTTTTGAGAAAGAACTGCTTACAGGGGTTTCATCTAACCTTCGTGAATTGGCTAGTTTTTTTTTAATAAACAAAATCGCATCATTCCTTAACCTTGGTACACTTTTTTGCCCATGGACTTGACGAATTTTTTTTTTTCCTGTTCATGGGAGCGTATCATTTTCTGCCTAACGACTAGGCACGGGGATTATTTCGTAACATATTGCACCGTCCGCGATGTTCTCCTAAGCTTCTTATATTATCTCTGAAGGTTCTCTTTCGAGGAACCTGAGCCGAAACCGCTGGCAATCTGCCATTTTTGTTCGCTCGAGCATGCCGACAATGTAATACATCACGCTTGAGCTTATTATGCAAATCCGCATGAAAATCTGACACGACGCGCTCACCGGCCGGTAAAGTAAAAAAAGGAGTGCCTGCGGAATGTGAGAAGAAAGAATCGCAAGACGCGATAAAGAGCACTGGAGACGAGAAACAAGACGCATGCAACGCATAAATGAGCGTTTGGAGATTAGGAATCGACGCAGCACTCATTTAGTTCTACATGGGTCGTTACGTCATCAGTCATATGTTACTAACCTTTTGGTGTTAATAAGCATTTCACCTTTCAACCGATTTTGTTCGCTCATTGTACTTTAGCCAATTTTACAATCCAAATAACGTAACAAGAAGCATACGATTCCAATCCATCCACATGATTACACAGTTACTTTTCTCTAAGCCGTTGGTACCGCGTTCGATCTCCGGAACGGGACAAATTTTTCGACAGTTAATTAGGAAGTCTTTCTTTTGAAAATTCTGTGAAGCTTTGCTTGCGTATAGAATCCGTATGGATTTGTTGCGTATCCGCATAGAAGCTGCTTGCGCTGCCCACACAGCGCAGTGTCACTGCTGCAGTTCGTTAGTATACACCGTGGCAGATCCCATGTTGTAAGTCGCCCTATCATCGGTTACCTTTCCATCTCCCACTTCCCCGTTGTCCAGCGGCACTGGCTTCGCCAATGCCGTTTATGTTATACCCGTCCTTGCGTCATTTGTGCGTCGAAGAGCTAAACGCCAACCTCCCCAATTTTACGTTCGGTGCAACGAACAGTAATGGCAATTTCCTTCCTCTTTTTTTTTCTTTTTAGGTGATTTTTTTTTTGCTTTTATATTAGCCAACGAACGGGATGCAGACAGTGTGATACTACTAATGAGATAACCACACAAAAGAGCACGCTTCATTAAAGTATTACTGTATCTCAAGTTGACAGGTGAAAACAAAGACTACACTTTCTTCACCATTTCATGCTCCTTTGGGTTAAAAAGAAAACAAGAAAAAAAAAACGAAATTCTGCGGTTTGAGGCCTCTCTAACGTTTTCCTGTTTACCGAGCCGAGCAATTGCGAACTGGTTTAAACTTCAATAACGTTGCGGTATTTTCATACGCCGTTGGCTCTGACGCACTTTTCTGAGGTGAAGGCGTTCTCTTTTTTCTCATCTCCTTCCTAGGCTGCATTTTTATTCTTGCGAGCAGTTCGCGTTCCTCTACTTGCTGTTATGTTTCCTCAACGTGATGCATTGTTGGCAGGTGGAGACTGCATGAAGCAAAGGACTTACGAAAAGCGCGCGCTTCAAACCGATATCACGCCGGGCGTACCGAAAGTGGTAGCTACCGTACACCTTCTTTATCACGTTATCGCTCTAAGTTTCGAAAAACCACTTTCTAGAAACTTTTAGCCGGAGCTACATTTCTCGCTTTATGCGTGAAACGCAATAAATCAACTATACGTGGCAACAAAGGCGTTTCAGCGATGATATAAAGGAGAAACCGCCTTCTGACGCCGGATACCTAATATTTGATTACCATACTTATGAGAGCAGGACGTACAAGATTGTTTTACTCCTTTTTTTAATTTAATTTTTTTTTTTTGCTTTTTACCGCAGAGTGCGCATGCCGGTATAACCCGAGGAATTGGAGATGAAAAGTTTGAAAGCACTACAGTCTCATCAAGCTGCCGCCTCATTGTTTTGCTGGACGGAAAAATATCAGTGCCATTGTTTCGCCAGCCGTGGATACATTCAATAACATACATACATACAAAGAACTTTATTCGAGTCCTGAGGGACAAGACAAAGTATACGGGAAAAAAAATGCCTCGAGCAAAAAAAAAAAAAAACAAGAAAGAAAGAAAGAAAGAAAGAAAGAAAGAAAGAAAGAAAGAAAGAAAGAAAGAAAGAAAGAAAGAAAGAAAGAAAGAAAGAAAGAAAGAAAGAAAGAAAGAAAGAAAGAAAGAAAGAAAGAAAGAAAGAAAGCGATCTAAGTGTGCGAGAAATCGTTACCTTTCTGCCTGATAGCACAGATAAATCATTCGGATTCTCTGGTCGCGCGAGTGTAACGATGTCTTAACAGCAGTAATCGCGGCATTGTAAAACACTGTAAACGTGATTTGTGCCAAACTAGATTCGTTAAAGCAAATGGTAACGCGACTGAGACCAAGTTTTGTATTTTGGAGTTACAGAAAAGAGAAAATCTATTTTTTGTAGCTTCTTTCTTTGCTCATTCAATAAATGCCGAACAGATAAGATGACAAAATACAGAAACCCGAGTCTAATACTCAAGCATGGTATTTTTCGTCTTTATAAATGGAACATTTTTTTTTCTGGTTGTTCTGATTAAGGGCTACATTTCGTGCTTGCCTTCTTCCTGGCACATCAAGCATGCAGTCAGGGTAACCCTAACCCCATTATAATTCCAGAAGCGTATGCCATTTATGTGGCTGAATCGGGTTCATTTGTATTTGGTTTTTCCTTTAACAAGCCGGGCGATATTGATCCTTTCGCGACCTTTTCCTTTCCAGAGATTTTCGTTCTTAAAATCCTTCTCTCTGCGTGCGTGTTCTGGTTCAAAGTGCGAATTGCTCTCCTCCCTGTCTTTTAGACTCCTTGCCCTTTCTCCAGTACAATGTAACCGAAGCCTTCTTAACCTCCCGGATTTTCAGTTGTGGATGCTTTCTTTTTCTCTCACTGGGTGCTTGCGTGCGTTCTTTTTGATGCCCATTTTCGAGAACCGCAAACTATTTCTGTTAGGATCGGCGGTTATGGTGTTGGTTGTATGACTGCTGGGAACACTGTCAGCCTTCTGAGTTAGCATTCACAACACAAACTTGCCTCGCCAGAGGGCATATGTCTAGAAGAGGAAGCGCGTAGCCACTAATCCAAAAGTTCACCTTGACCTCAGAAAAAGCATGAGAGAGAGAGAGAGAGAATTTATTTACAGAAAGGCAGAGAGGTCGGCCTGAGCTATAGTCTGCTCTGGCCTGCTACTCTATACTGGGGAGGGGGGGACAGGAGATCGAAAGAGTGATGAATGACGATGGTAAGACAGGGAGATGAGAATTTAGTCCTGTTACGCTGGGGCAAATCTAAAGACGTGCATCCAGTCCAGTTGCTTGTAAGAATGCTACGACGGCTCCTATAACCACATTTGCGCTGCTGACGTCAGGCCAAGGACGTCAGCAAGGACGTTTTTTGATCATGCCATGTGAGCCACCAGTTAGTGGGTGTGGGGCGGAGATTAATGTTAACCAACATTATTACCGAGGAGGGGGGAGAGGGGGGGGGGGGTTGAAGCGCTTAGCGGACGACGTGGACAAGGGCAGACAAACGACAGGCGCTCGTCCACCCCTGTCCACGTCGTCCGTTTAGCGCTTCAGCGACCCCCCCCCCTCCACCCATCGGTAATATTGCTACACCGATTAGCCCAAACAACCACCCCACAAAGTTAGCGTACCCAGGGGGCGGGGGTTGAGAACCCTCAGCCCCCCCCCCCCCCCCCCCCACCTCCGAAAACTTTTGAATTTTGCGTGTGAGTATATATGCACGCACATGTACAAACACACACACACACACACACATACATAAAATAGCGTTGAACCCAGCCCCCCCTCCCTCTCACCGAAAAAAAAAGGTTATTATTTACGCTACTGTCAGCCAAGGAAGAAGAACCGAGAAAACGAAGCCAGCCATGCACCGAATGATTAGACGGTGTTCTTCAGGCTACAGACAGACAGACAGACAGACAGACAGACAGACAGGCAGGCAGGCAGGCAGGCAGGCAGGCAGGCACAGGCAGGCACAGGCAGGCACAGGCAGGCAGGCAGGCAGGCAGGCAGGCAGGCAGGCAGGCAGGCAGATAGATAGATAGATAGATAGATAGATAGATAGATAGATAGATAGATAGATAGATAGATAGATAGATAGATAGATAGATAGATAGATAGATAGATAGATAGATAGATAGACAGACAGACAGACAGACAGACAGACAGACAGACAGACAGACAGACAGACAGACAGACAGATAGATAGATAGATAGATAGATAGATAGATAGATAGATAGATAGATAGATAGATAGATAGATAGATAGATAGATAGATAGATAGATAGATAGATAGATAGATAGATAGATAGATAGATAGATAGATCCCATGCTGGCTGAAGCGCAGTGCGTTGCAGCTCCCATAGACACGAGCACTAGAGTTCCCTCTAGTGTATTTATAGGAAACTCTATGATTTTTTACAACACTCGAAAACAAACACGTTTGTTTTTCCCTCGAAAGTAAGCATTATATATACATGGAAATAACAGTACAGTATTCAGTGAGAAACTTAACGTATATCGTCTGCTGTTATGCCAGGTGCGTCTGTCCAAGTGGCCTGCCCCCAACGCATCCATCGTTTTAGGGCGAAAGCCTTTTATGTCTCATGCTCGCATCCGTCCGTTCGTTCGTCCTTCCCTCCGTCCAAGCCCTGGCACGGTTCCAGGTGGCCGCCGGGGCGCGCAAACGGACGCCGGTCGCGTCAGACTCTACAGCCACGGCCGCTGGACACAGCGCTCGCGCTTTGCTTGTGTAGCGTCGCTCTGCCCAGCGTTTGCAATCATGCAAGGAGGGAGACGCGCGCATCGCGTTCTATTCTGACCGACCCCGTCTCAATGGACACAGGCGTTCGCGGAACACACTTTTGAATTTACAAAGTGTCCACCAATTTAAGCGCTGGAACGCGGATGGCGTCTGCACGAGGCGCAAAGCGCGAGAAGATACGAACGCATGCGAACGGAGGCAGATTAGTCTCGCGTCTCGCTGCGATTCGCGGTAAAAAATTAATTAAAAAAACACGCACACATTCTGTTTGTCTGCCATCCCACTGAGAGTGTAAAAGAAAAAAGACATGGCATAGTCAGTCGAATTGCCACAAGCTTTCGCCGAACACAGTTTGGAATGTACAAAGTGTCCTTCAATTTTTTGTTGTGAAGACGAGTCAGAGGAACTGACGGTGCGTCTACTTAGCTGACCGTCGTTTTGCAGTCGATATGAACGAGTTTTGGCAAGACGCACTTGTAAGAAGACGTGAACTCTGCGATATCCTGCACTGGCACGCATAGGTCGGCAAACTCGCTCATGAGTCGACTCACTCAGACTCACTCAGACTCAGATAGAGCCGTGAGTCTGAGTCTGAGTGAGTCTGGGTGAGTAATATTTTCGTGAGTTTGAGTCCGAGTGAGTCCGGTTGACAAAATATTTTAGTGAGCCTGAGTCCGAGTGAGTCCGGTCGAGGAAAATTTTGGTGAGTCTGAGTCTGAGTGAGCCCAAAGCCCAAAATATATTTCTTGAGTGAGTCTGAGTGAGCTCTACACTGTTTTGCCGATGTATGGTTCTACTTACTCAACTGCAGCATTACTATCAGCGTTACGTAGGCTCAAGTTTATACTCAGGCCGAATAACGCATACTTTAAAGCACCAGCTTTCATACGCCAGCTCAATATTTCTTGATCAGAGTCGTGAGTTACGGAGGAGGGGGAGTGCCATGACCTCCCTTCCACCCCCCAAAAACTGTTCCGGGAATTTTTGATAACAATATTTCATGTGAGTCATCTCTTTCAATAAAAGGTGCTTACTGGATTGCAACCACTGATATCTCATATCTGAAGGTACGAGATCAAAAAGGCCCAAGTAGAGCACCGATTATGCGAGATATTGGTGATAAAGAGCATTGACACCAAGTTCAAAGAAGCCAATTGTACGCTAACGGACTCATGATTCGGCTCACTCAGACTCAGTCAGACTCAGATAGAGTCGTGAGTCTGAGTCTGAGTGAGTCCGGCTGAGAAAAAATTTCGTGAGTCTGAGTCCGAGTGAGTCCGGCTGGGAAAACTTTTTAGTGAATCTGAGTCCGAGTGAGTCCGGTTGAGGAAAATTTTGTTGAGTCTGAGTCCGAGTGAGCCCCACGGGCAAAATATATTTCATGAGTGAGTCTGAGTGAGCTCCACATGTTTTGCCGACCTATGCTGGCATGGGACGCTACATCTATGCGCCGCGGTGAGTGCACGACGCTCCGCTAAAACTGTCACATACAACATGTAAAGCTGTCAATACTGTCAAATACAACATTTAAAGCTGCAACGTCGCAGCAGACCAAGAGATCTAGCGTTCTTCAGCCTCTGAACTGCTTGAGTGCTTTGCACCGCACCCCACTAACCAAGCTGCGCGAAGAACGAAACTCAAACTGTGGAAAAATATCCCTAGACATTTCTCTTGCTAACGCTATCTAATCCGAAGCCTGTACTTCCCATCATTCCCATGGTGGTACAACGATCGCAGGGACAGTTTCCTCTCTAGATTGTTGTGTGAAACTCTATAACATGCGCCTTGCTCTCGCCTTCCAGTTGGCCTAATGGCCATACGCGTTTTCGAGCATAGTGGGTTAAGGGCTGTGACCCGTTGTCGAAGGACGACGGATGAGCGATTTTTAAGCTATAGGTGACTTGTGCTCCTATGTAAAAAAACTATCATCATCATGAAACGGCACGCACTCTCTTCATTCTCTTTACAGTCAAGCTGATTTCGCTATCGGTTACTTGTGCTCCGTCGTGCAAGACTCCTCGGGTAGGTATGCGCCACAGGAATTGGGCAAGCCCCACTACCGTGTGCAGCTGGTGCGAGTGTCAAACAAAAACGAACACGTGAAAAGAGAGAGAGAAAGAAAGGAAATAAAGACACGAAAAGATAAAAAGAAAGGAAAACATAGCGATACAAAGAGAGAGAAAGAGAAAGTGAGAGAAAGAAAAGGCAGAAAGGAAGAGGAAGCGATAAATATATATAGAGAGAGATAGAAAGAAAGGGAGAAAGAGAAAGGGAAGAAAGATAAAGAAATAGATAGAGTGAGAAAGAAAGAAACAGAAAGACACATAAAAGAGATACAAGAAACAGAGAGAAAGAGAAAAGCAAAGAGAAACAAGGAAGGCCACCAAGCTCCGCTCCTCCTTCAGGGTTGGCACCACTAGTGCAAAGCTGCCATAATTTTTTCTTCTGCAAAACTCTGGGTCTTGCGTTTCTTCCCGCTGCCAGGCAAACGGTGTCGTCTGCTTAACCTGCAAACCCCTGCTGAACGTAGACGCGGATATCATCACACCTTTCGCTGATCTGAGTGAAAGCCTTTGCTGTCTCCCTAGCGCTTCAGCATGTTCCACCGAATCGGTCATGTGGCCTCGGTGACTGCTTATGCAGTGGTACCAGTTTAAGGTTCTTCGTGTTCTGCGCAGCGTTCTGCAGTTTAGGAATGCTTAACTACATCCCTGTACAAGCGACATTACCGAAACTGAGTACCACGTTGTTTACTCAACATATTCCGTCCGTATAGCACAGAGAAAAAAAGTTAAAAAACTGCACAACATAGCAGATATTTGTGCCGCGATAGATGGAGTCAGGTTCGCACCGATATCTACGGAATTGCAGTTTTAGAATCGATAAAATGTGCCCACTTTGCCGGAGTGACGTTCGGAGACTTAATATTAGCACAAATATAGATCCAGTGGAGAGCAGGTAAATGTTTATGAATAAAAACTAACTTTACTCCCGGAAGCAAGTGAGCCTGCTTATAGATGCAACAGACGCATAATACAGCCATTATAAAGAAAAAGGTTTTGTGAAATAAGGAATTTCCTTCCGCGAAATTGCGGCCTCACCCCATCTTTTTTCGGACAACTTTCGTTTTGAAGGATCCAAGCCGGAATCAGTTGAGAACTGTTTCGATCCCCTGGTGTGCCTGTCGCAAAGAAAGAGAGATACAAATAAGGGAAAGGCGTGTGAGGCTAATCGCAAGAGAAAACTTATGGTTTCATGCTCAATACGCTAAAGAGAACTAACCGGAAAAATAAAATAAAAAAAAAAAACAAGCGGGGGGCGGGGGCATAATGCTTGGCAAGGGGACATGTGGAGCAAGAAAAACATTATAGAACATTACAACATTACAAACATTACGATACGTGGCAAGCAAACGCGACGTGAAGAACTAAACGAGAGGAGGAAGTCAGGAAGGCCACTAAAAACAAAACTAAAACAAATTGGACTCGCTCGAAAAGTTTTCCTATATTTGACAAAAGCAGTTGATAGACAGCCGGTAGACTTCTGCCGCTGCTGGACAAAAAGATGAAGCAGTGCGAACGGTCGCGAATTGAAAGAGGGAGGTGGTGCGATCGGCTTCGCCGTCAGAGAGTCAGCTAGGCTTGGTCGCAATATAGTCGACAATTGAAAATAACCAAAGAACCGGATTCTTCACGACGAGTACTCCCGGCCCTATACTCCTCGCAAGTGGTGCAGTCACCATTTTCACTCGTCGGCACTTTTTTTTTATTATTCAGACTTTTCTGTCATCATCGCTCGGCTGCATCCCGTATCTGACTCCTCAATTCCAACTCATTCTCTCGCTTTCTTATTTGCTTCATTCATACGTTGCTATTATATATATACCGGTAGCTCACGCAGCCGGTGCCATCGTTTGATAATTTTTATTCCGAGGTTATTTTCGGTCCTCTTCAAACCTCTTCATTTGCCCGCTCCTTTCCTCTCCAGAAATCGCTTTCTATAGCTCTTTCTCAGATACGAGCTGTTAAGGCGCATCGGTAGTTAAATTCAGTTTTAGTCGAGCTACGCAAACACTCGTTCAATAAAGAAAATAACATTCGCACGAAAGAAGAGAAAAAAAAAGCATATCGAACAAACTCAAAAGGATTCTGCGCACAAAAGGAAGAGAGATAGAGAGGTAAAAAAAATAAAGAAAAGTGAGTTTCGAGGCGTCGACAAAGAGCCTTTATGTGCGATGAGTCGACGATAGTCTGGATTGAGAAGGCCACCAGATTTGTGGAGCAAAGGAAAGCATTGATAGGAGGACAAATAGATCGACAGAAACCTCCCCTCAACTTCTTTAGAGGCGAGAAGAAAAAAAAAAGAGAATTTCCAACTCGCTTTTCAATGGCAGCGGCGGGCGTCGTATAGCAGCTCTATGGATTTTTTGGCCTTGCAAGGCTTAAGGGGTGCCTACTATACTACTCGTGTGCTGCCAGATTCTTTATCGCAACTTCGGCAGCATCTGCTGCCACGATAGAAAGAAGACTTCTTAGCGCGTTATGCAGATGTTTGCGTTAGAATCGTTCCCAAGGGACAAAATTTGCTTATATAGCTGTCACCTCTTGCGCACACCACGTGGCACAGTTCAGAGAAAGTTTGCCAAAGCCTTTTGTTTTACTTATACCACGTTGGTAGTGCGCGAAATAGGGAGACAACGCGCTACGTGTTGATTCGACGCGCTTCTGCAAAAAGCGGGGCAAGGTGGTAAAATGAATGAAATAAGTACCTTATAATAAACGACTCAGAATTCCTACCGCGGGTGAAGCAATTCTCACCCTCGCGGAACCCTGCTCGCTCCTGCTAGAATTTGCTTCCTGCGTCCGTCTCAGGTACATTGTTTTCCAGCTGGCCCGTTTAGTAGTATCAGAGCAAGTAAGATGAGTAGCAAATAGCAATGCGTTATCAGGCGCGTCTTTGGTTTCTATTTCACCAGGTGGTACCACTTAAACAACAGCACTCCAACCATCACTGCTTCCTCAAGTGCGAGCCGCTAGTCATGAAACATGAGAGAGAGAGAGACAAACAGTCAGAGACATGGCGCTTCATCGAGCTTGACGCTGCGCCGTGCTCCCTATTGGGCTGCAGAAATTAGGCGTCTCTTTCTTCTTCTAACGACCACCTCCACCACCGAGCTGGAGCTTCGCAGTGGCACGTGGGAAGAACAAACTGTGTCCTACACCGAGGCAGATGAGGACGATGAAAAACTCACAGGGCCCCCGATGCATTTTCCCAAGAAGACTCGAAGGCGAAAGCTATGTTCTCTTATTTCTCAATCGGTGTATTGATGAACCCCTCCCACCCCCCTCCGAAAGCTATCTGCACCTCACCGGGTTTAGCGGGATCGGCCCACCTCTGACTAAGTGACGATGTCATGTGACGACGTCATCCTGCGACATCACGTTATGTGACGTTAGATGACGTCACAATCTTTGGCAATCTTTGACGCCACAATGACATAACGATATGACGTCATCATGTGATATTTATTTTTAGTGGCACTCGTGCTGACGCCACCAACGTCAACGACCAATTTTCGCGTTTGATGAATCATCCTAATAAATTTAATAAAAGCAAATAAAACTTCGTTGGACTGAACAACAGTCAAACAAAGTTTGGCTGTTGGGGAAGCAGGCTTTCGGTGACGAGCCACCTGCTTACTTTTATTTTTCGGATGCACTTGACGTGCACTAGAACGTCGCGTAGACGGGGAATGATCGTTCTACGAAACTCGCCCTTTATAAGACGACCGAATCCATGATTCATTCATGATAGCGCCCTCAGTCAAAAATAACATTATACAAACCCACAAGAAAACGGTGTCTCCATTATGGTTCTAATTACAATGCATTGCCTACCGCTCTTTACTCGCAGAAGGTGTCATTGGCAGGTTATACCGGGTGTTCAAAGTTAAGCTTTCTCGTTATATTAAAATTCGGCACTGGGAAGAACATGAAAACCACCTTTACAGATAACATATATATCCTGGGGGGACACAAAGTGAGAAGATAATTATTACTGTCAGGAGCCCAATTAACTCAGATTCATTAATTAACTTTTTAGTGACTGCAGCAAGCAAGCATGTTTATATTGAAAAGTTGAAGGGAGTCGCGTTTATACACAGTTCCATTTGGAAGAATTTTTCTAGCATGTCTGTGCTCCGAGATATCCCGCTGCAAAGTTTAATTGATTACGCATGCAGGGCGCTGTGGATCAGCGCAATGTTCCTCCCCGATGTGACGAACAGTCATTGCTTGCTATCGCCAGCCAGTAGCAAAAAAATTGGGGGGACCCTTAAGCTTCGCCTTTAAGAGTTGAACGCGATAGCGATATCCCGTCCCTACTGCGTACTTAAATCACTTAGTGCATACTATGTAATGGGTAGTATGCTTTAAACCAGGAGAAATTATGCGCGGCAAATGTGGGAAATGTTTTCGAACTTGCTATGCACCCACTACGTGGTGTTAATGTAATACGCGCACTAAGGTGTGTGCCGTTTGTAATGGGTGACTGGCTTTAAACTATGGAATCGTTATGATAGTCACATATTCTGACGCCCGATGGCAATGTACGCTTGTACCACGCAATATTCCTGGGATATTACATGTTATATTGCGACGCCTATATAAAGGACGCTTGCGTTTGCGAAGCATGGAAGTTATTTTCACTGCATTTCCAAGCAGAGGAAGTTATTTTCACAGTATTTCCAAGCAGAGGCATGGCTGTGTGGTAGGACACCTGCTTGCCACACAGACGACCCGGGTTCGATCCTCACTCAGACCCGAAAATTTTTATTATTTATTTTATTTGCATCTTTCTCGATTTTTCGGTCACGGACAAGATGATGATTTTTCGGTCACGGACAAGATGATGATTTTTCGCTCACAACCAACGACGCCGACGCCGACGCCGAAATTTCTGCGAAACGAGCTCTTTAACGCTATCGCGTTAAAAGGGTAACCGTTATCATCTTTGCCTGTGCCTTCGACCCGTTATCAGATTAAACGACGCAAGCAACTGCCACGGCCCACCGGGGAGGAGATTGCGCCGCCGCTGACTGTCTCGCATGCGTAATCAGGTAAACCACAATTAAACTTTGCAGCAGGGATATCTCGGAGCACAGACATGCTAGAGGAATTCTTCGAAATGGAACTGTGTATAAATGCGACTGCCTCAAACTTTTCAATACAAACATGCTTTCTTGCTGCAATCACTAAAAAGTTAATTATTGAATCTGAGTTAATTGGGCACCTGAAAGCGATAATTATTGTCTCATTGCGTGTCCCCCCTGGATGTATAAGTTATCTGCAAAGGTGGTTTTCGTGTTCTTCCCAGTGCTGAATTTTAATAAAACGAGAAAGCTTAACTTTGAACACCCGGTATAGACGACGTTGGAAGGTTGTAGGGCTCAGGGGCAGTGTTTTTCACTGACACTGATTTGCAACAGTTTGTTTTGGAGAAAAATAAAGATGTACCGCAGGGCATTGAAGATATCAAGGCACAAGATAAAAGAAATTCATCCGCAAGTAAAGCGGTCAAGGTATAGGTTTCGTATTTTTACTTTTTAAAGGATAAGAGCATTAAATAATACGTAACGAGACAGATTGGCTTCCTCGAGCGCCATCTACATTCGGCGCACTTGGGCCTATACAGCCTCCTATAATAGCGAATAAACGAAACATAGAAAGCGCTCCTTCATGGGTAAGGAATTGTTCACAAAGAGAGGGATAGAGAGAGAGAGAGAGTACAGGGTACGAAACAACGAACTCTGTAAAGTATCTTGAGATCGAGATCAGCTAAAGCGCCTCTGTTCCTGCCTGTGTCAAGAAATTCAATACGGAAAACAACACGAATTCCTCACTGTTTTACAGTCAAATGACAGCGTGCGGATAGGTCGGTGGGGATACGAGTGGGTAGTGGTAAGGTTGGTCGGCCGGTTCTTTGATTTGCCTCTTTTGGCAAGGCTGTTTTAGCCTTGCAATCTGGGCCGGCCATTTCTTCGCCTGTTCGTCTCTTTCACCGTTCACGAATCTCCTGCCAAATATCGATAAGTTCTGTACAATGTCACGTGGATAGCGAAATAAAAGGTGTGAGAATCCATTTGGAGCTATTTTAATCCCTTTGGAGAACGTTAGCTACTGCCCACATGCGTATGAAAATACTCTTCTTTGTAGCCTCTCAAGCAGAGCTTTCCCTTCGACACTGAGAAACCAGTAGGATCAAATGAATTGTTCAACACCTGCCTTCACATTCTGTATATATACCGTATAAGTACCACATTGTTCAACTTCAATAGCGTGCAAAACTGGGCTAGTTGGTTTAGCTTCATGGTAAAGCAGCACAAAAAGACGAAGACACAAGATGAAGGACCACACAGGAAAGGGCTGGGCAACTGTCGGGTTTACAGACAATTGTCACTTCTTTCGAGCAAGCTAAACTCGCAATAATGAAAACAGGTAGACGGGGCGGAAATGCAAAGATCATGGTTGTTCTTAATGTGCGTGAAAAGCTTCTATGATTTCACATGACCTTTGGTCAACGTGCCTGAAGATGACATGCGCTATGAAACAACGGTTTACAACCACAGGAGCGACAATAAAATGACTAACGTGAAGTATGATACAAAACGAGTGCGATAACTGACGGAGCACACGCTCAGGTGATGTAGGCCGATACTACATTTCGCTCGATTGAATTATAAATTGCGAATAGATCGAGGTCTACGCTACGTATGCACAGCACCCCGATTATCAGCAACCGAACGGTCGAAACGGAACTGCCGCACCAAACGCGATAGAGACGACAAGTCTTCCAAAGAGACCGCTTGGTTGTCACGTGGTTTTAACCTCTCCAAGTTGCTGGACGCTCTGGGTATCGCGCATTGATTCTCAAAGAGAACGACCAGCTGAAGAGAAGGAAAACAAGAAATGGAACACAGCCGCTTTTGTTGTCGCACGCCAGTCAATGGCGTGAGCGTCGTTGGGGTCTTCGTAAAGCGTGGATGCTCTGTCAGAAATGAAAGGAGACCGCAGCCACACACACTGGCAAGCAACATACCAACATTGACGCTCCCCTTCGAAGTGTTGATGCTCCAAACGGCTGTTTATTTCTCTTTTTTTTTTTTCTCGACGCAATCCGATGGGAGGGGGCTCGACTAAATGGAGAAGCTTTTGTCCCCGCAGCTCAAAAGATCCTTCTCGCTTACCAGCCGGGCTTCTCCGGTTGTTTCGGTCGTGGAGACTGCCGCCGCCATCGCGACGCCTTTCGAGTGGCGCACATCGGAAGCGAGCTCGGTGGATGATGGCGACCAGCGTTGCAGCCGCCGCAGTTCGGAGGTGCTGTGCTCGCGTGGGCGGGGGCATTGATTTGAACAGCCCGCCGTATCCCTTCCTCAAAAGGCTTTCGGGCCCCTTGTTTCTTTTCTGCCGGGAGCCATACGAAACCTCGCACAAAGGACTCAAGATCGAAAGCTCCGCCGAAACAAGAAAAAAAAAAAGGGGGGGGGGGGGGGAGTGAGGGTAAGGTATACAGCGATGTTTCTGGTATTGATCGCTATTTGTTTTTTTTTTTCTTTTTTTTTTTTTTTTGTTCTGGTAGAGTGGTCGGCGCGAATCTTTCGCGGTTCTAGTGCCATCTTCACAAAGATAAACGTAAGTCAAGTGCGGGTGGAGATAACGGAAGAGGACCTTCGCTAAAGACCGGAGAAACAAAAGAATCGAGACCCTTCTTTCTTTAGTGCAACCTTTTCTTCTGGTGCTAGCGCGCTAACGAAGCACATTCCCGGGGTACCGCACATCCATCGTCTGGCTTGTAAAGGAGCAGCGACAGCTTAGAGCTTCCTCATCAACTGTCAAGGAATTGCCAGAGCGAGGTCGACGGGTGCATCGTCATATTTCAGTCACCAGTTGACGCTGTTCCCATGCTCGTTGAAAGTTTGCAGATAACGTCAGCTCAAAGCAAACCACTCTGAGCTCAAAAACGTGAAAATGGTTTCTTTCTCGCCTTCACTACCATTCCTACAAGCGCTATCTCCTCCTCGCCACGTATTTCTTCATCAAAGACGCGGACAATCCTCCCGTTAAGCGTTGAGCTAGTCCGTCCCTCCTTCCCGTGTCCCACACCACCACAGCGCGAGCGCGTCCCTCCCCCCTCTCCTACGCTCACCCCCCTTTCTCTCCTCTAGGAATCCTCTACTCTACGGAGCGGCGCCCGCGTCCTACACCCCCCCAGCATATGCGCGTCCCCTCCCCCCTCTCTCTCCTCTCCTACGCTCACCCCATCTCATCTAGGAATCATCTACTTTACGGAGCAGCCCCCCGCGTCCAACACCCCCCCCACAGCGCATGCGCGTCCCCTCCCCCCCCTTTCTCTACTCTAGGAATCCTCAACTTTACGGAGCGGCGTCCCACATCCCCACAGCGCATGCGCGTCCTCGCCCCCTCTCTCCTCCCCTAAGCTCACCCCCTTTCTCTCCTCTAGGAATCCTCAACTCTACGGAGCGGCGCCCGCGTCCCACACCCCCCACAGCGCATGCGCGTCCCCTCCACCTCTCTCCTCTCCTACGGTCCCCCCCCCCCCCCCCCCGTTCTCTCTTCTAGGAATCATCTACGGAGCGGCGCGCAGGTGGTGCGACAGGTGCATACTCCGCTGGGCGCGCCACGGTAGTTCTGCGGTATGAAAATGACGGAGCGCGCGCGCCTCATTCTCCCTCCTGTGCAGCGCCGCGATGAGCGCCCGGGCCGCTGCCGCGAAACGAGAGCGGCGACGTTGCTCCCGCTCAAGCTAACCATTTCCCCGCTGCTTCGCATCCACACATGGTCCCCTTTAGCGGGAGATGGGGAAGTTTTTTTTTTCTTTTTATCCGTCTCTCTCTCTCTCTCTCATTGTGCGATGAGAGAGAACGAAAGCGTTTTGCCACCGCTTCAGTCACCAACAGAAGACCGACTAAGCCCAACAACACGCACTGTTTTGCCAAAGCTCATTTTCTTCTCGTTGCCCGTGCGTACTGCTGCCTGCGTGTGCGAAACAAACGCCGTAAACACCATAGCTCTCGGCCAAGAGAAATACTTTTTTTGTTCCTCTACGAGCGATCAATAGCCGGAAGCTCTGCTTTTAATAAAATTTTCTCGAGGCGGCGTCGGAGAAACAATACGCGTGAACAGCCACAATCTAAACAGTCCGAACCAGCTCGCCGAAACCGCAATATCCGACAGCGTAGAGCGGGAGCGGCTAAAGCGATCAGAGCGGTATAGGCTAGCATCGCCACCGTTCCTCTAACACCTCCCCCCCCTCCCATCCCCTTGAGGAGCAAAGGCGAAAAATAAATAAATAAAATCTGGGATTGAGAGAGAGAGCAAAATTTAATTTGAAGTGACACAAAGAAGAGAAGAACGCAAGATAAAAAAAAAATGCTATTGAATTGTTCAAACAGAGACTCGCCAAACGTGCCAACAATAGGCAGTATCAAAGCCGTTCTATGAGAATAGGTGCACCAAGCTATATATAGTAATTCATTGAAGTGGAAATAGAGTTTTGTGACCACGCAACTGCAGAAGTAAAGAAAGAAAGAAAGAAAGAAAGAAAGAAAGAAAGAAAGAAAGAAAGAAAGAAAGAAAGAAAGAAAGAAAGAAAGAAAGAAAGAAAGAAAGAAAGAAAGAAAGAAAGAAAGAAAGAAAGAAAGAAAGAAAGAAAGAAAGAAAGAAAGAAAGAAAGGTTTTGCACAGTCTCCGGGATCGGCCCACCTTTGACCAAGTGACAGTGTCATGCGATTACGTCCCCGTATGACGTCATAGTGACGCCACGATGAAGTCATGTTGACAGTAAACATTTTGTCCATCTTTGACGTCATGAGGACAACATATGGTGACGTCATCGCGTAATGATATGTTGCATCACTCGTTTGGACGCCGACACCGACGACATCGACGGTCAATTTTCGCGTTTGATGAGTCATCTAAGGCTTTCACCTCAATAAATGGGCAAGGTAGATAGGAGCCTGTTGCAACCTTGGAGAAGAAATAGCATAGAAGGAAAGGCAGGCAGGTTAACCAGTCCAGGATAGCCTGTTTGCTACCCTACACGTGGGAACGGGATGGGGGGAGATTGAAAGAGGGAGACGAAAGAGTGGAAGGAGAGAGAAAGACAGCACATAACACAGCCGCAGACGACGAATGCAAGGAGAGAAGCGAATGTTACGGTGAAAGGACCGAGATGGACGCCAGCGGCGGCGCGTGTAAAATGCGATGAAAATGGCATTTCCCCTTCACAAACACTTTCAGGAATGGTTTCTCATGCCGGCTGTGACGGCAAGTGCAGCGCCGGAGCGCCGGAGTGGTCGCGGCTTGGCTTAGGCAATGGATCATTTCCTGTCCGCGACTACGACCTTCCTAATCCCGCAGAAGGGCAACGTCACCCCACTGTTCGTGATTGATGACGCGTTGGATCCGTGCGGGGCCAGCGGATGTCCCATTGGTCATTCCGCGCACATGCCCCGTGCATACAGACCGGGCTGGCCCGTGGGCAGTAGTAGCGAGAGCCGATCAGTCAGCGATGTTTACTGTTCATAGTAATGTGCGTGGTATTTGCAGAAGAGTGGTAAGTTGGGCCAGTTGGTAATGATTCATAATGTAACTGCGCAAAAATGGACGGTAACACAAAAGAAGAGAAGGTACAAACTGCGCCTGTTTGTGCCTTCTCTTCTTTTGTGTTACCGTCCATTTTTGCGCAGTTACATTATGAGTGGTATTTGCTTACCAGAGAGACGCTTCAACGGTCGACACACAGCCCTTCCGCGGTGGTGCAGAGCGGAAACATACAGTAGAGCTCTCTATAGCAACTGATTCATCAATTTCGCTGTCCTGTTGCTGCTGTAGAAAGGGTCGCTTAAACCAGGCATTTCTTGTGAAAGTTTACGGCGTGTGCACTTCGAGTCGTACTGGAAGCCGCAGTTATTAGAAATGTGTGTTGTCGGTCGTGATTCCGGGACCGAATCTACGAAGTCTTTTATTCATAAGTGATCTTTGCAATTGGCTATTTATGCAGCAATAGGAAATATTTGAATGTGGGCCCTAGTGTAAGACGCGCGGAGAAGATCAAAGTACCAACACACCCTAATAAACTTTTCCCTAAATGTGAGTTCTTGTCGTGTGACATGGTGAGTTTGACAGTTAGAAATAATGACAGATTGTGCTAACAGTCGCTAACGCGAAAAAAATGAAACACCATGGGCTGTGGGTTTGCAAGTGTTTCAACGCATGTTTATGTTGCCTTTGGACGCGACTAAAAACCGCAGCGATGGTCAATTTTCAGTGATTCCAAAGCAGCTCTACAATCTCTCTTGTCAGCCCTGCGGCATGGACCATGCGAAGAACTGGTATTCGAGATCAGACACCTCATTCATACGTCATTTGAGAAGGGGCACCAAGTGACATTTCGATGGTTACCAAGTCACTGCGGCGTGATTGGCAACGAACATGCCGATAGTGCTTATGCTGCCCGGTCAGCTTTGCAAGGCGACAAGAAAGAGGCCATACCCCTTTCAAGGTCTGATGCTGCTGCCATGCTTCGAATAATCGCAAAGGATATTTCGCACCCAACACTGAATACATCAAGAAGGCTATCGGCAACGCCACCTAAACGCGTTGCGGCGATTTCAAATATCAACTGGACCCCGCCGAAGAGAGACCACTCTGCTATGCCGCTTATGGCCTAAGAGTGGCTTTCACAAGGTCATATTCTTTTCGGATAGGGATGGCCGACAACGCTCTTTGCGACGCCTGCGGTATCGAAAAGACTGTGCAGCATATCTTCTGCGACGGTCCTCGCTACGCTGTGCAGAGACAATCCCTCTCAATCGCTCTCGCTCGTCTTGTCAACCCAACGATGACACTAGAAACTATTCTCCTATGTCATCCTGAAAAGTCATCGAGAATTAAAGCAACCAAGGTATTGCTAAAATTCCTAAGGACAACAGACGTGCACGAGCGGCTGTACACTCTTAATGATGCCGTATGCAGTACAAGACTGCCACTCTGCGCTGTGATATTGTGTGTTTGCGTGTGTGCGCATGCGTGCGTGTGAATGTGCGTGTGTGTGTGTGTGTGTGTGTGTGTGTGTGCGTGCGTGCGTGCGTGCGTGTGTTTGTGTTTGTGTTTGTGTTTGTGTGTGTGTGTTTGTGTTTGTGTGTGTGTGTTTGTGTGTTTGTGTGTGCGTGTGTGTGTGTTTGTGTTTGTGTTTGTGTTTGTGTGTGTTTGTGCGTGTGCGTGTGCGTGCGTTTGTGCGTGTGTGCGTGTGTGCGTGTGTGTGTGTGTGTGTGTGCGTGCGTGCGTGCGTGCGTGCGTGCGTGTGCGTGTGCGTGTGCGTGTGTGTGTGTGTGTGTGTGTGTGTGTGTGTGTGTGTGTGTGTGTGTGTGTGTGTGTGTGTGTGTGTGTGTGTGTGTGTGTGTGTGCGCGCGCGCGCGCGCGCGCTCCTCCTCTCTTTCTTTACTCTTCTTTCAATGTCCCCCCATCCCTTCCCCCCTGTGTGTGTGGTGTTCTCTCTCGTTTTCCTTCCTTCTAACCTGACCAGTAGGAGCGCTCAGTTTCCCTTCTCATTTCTATCAGCATTCACTGCCAATCTTTCTGTTAGGTCAGCTTGCTGAGCTTTATTGTTTGCCGACGCCATACTTCACCTTCAAGAAGTGCCTGACAGCTGTGTTTACTGGCGAAAAAGACGTGGACGAGAAAAGGAATACAGGACAACGCTAGCGTTGTCCTGTATTCCTTCTTCTCGTCCACGTCTTTTTCGCTAGTAAACATGTCATATTATTCAAGATACCAACTAGCCCAACTTTCCGCTTTAAATACAGTTATAGAAGATGAACGCTGCTTGACTACAGACGTAAGAAGTACACCGCGTAGGAAGTTCTCCGCACTTGTCCTCGGGGCCAAACTGTGGCCAAACTTTTGCGCGGTACTGTTTTGGCTAAAGAAATCTTTGTGAAGTTCGGCTTCACCGTAAGACTATATTCGGGCATGACCACTTTGCTTCGACTGTAATCTTGCCTGCTAGACAACGCTCTCTCTAACAGGCAATTCTTCATTCATGTTTTTCATTGGTAGGAAGATTAATTTAACTCTCTTTAAGCCCAACTCTTCCGTATGTCTGGCCATTTCGCAACTTAGCCGTGTTGGCGTTTGTTATGAAGCAAAAGTTATCATGCACATTTATTAAATACAACTAATTATTTGCACGCAATTTCACATGGGAAGAAGGCAGGGAACCTTATCAGTTGTGTTTTGACTGTGTCTGCTTGTGGGGGGGGGATATAGAGTGTGCAGGCGAAAATTTCGGAGGTGACCCACACCGGCTTGCCCACCCCCCAACCCGCCTGGGTGCTACCCCTGTCAAGCAACCCTCCTTCTGTGATCATTTGTCTTGTTTACCATGATCCTTTTCGTTACACATCTTTGCTAAGTGTAGCTTGGCAGATTTTTTTTTTTCATTAACATTGCGACTTTTCGGAGGAGCGTGCGTCGATGCATGGATGACTCAAGCCTTCATTAGGCCACATGAAGCGAGTCAGTTGCAGAGCCACAGTGTTATTGCACACGTCTACGATTATAACTCAGCGCGTGCGCAAATTATGCAATTCGACGAGCGCTTGAGATTGCTACCTCCACACCTTCTCCGGTGCCTCGTTACCATTTCGTTATTCTACAACCATGAGACAGCAATGCTGCCTAAATAACGCTGTGTATTTTTCACCGAAAAAACAATTGCCTCCGATGCTTCGACCTCACGTCAGCTAGCGTGTGAGCATACGGCATTTTATGCTCGGTAACTTCATCTGCTCGTTCTGTGGTTCGCCGCATTCATTTCCTCCTTACGGGATGCTCTTGAGCCGATTGCATTGTTTTGTTTGAGTTCCGTACAGTGAACGAACCGTTCTTTTGCACACTCTCTCCGAATTCAATGAGTTCAGGTAACAAGGGTTGAAACAATTTGCTCACTCGCAATGTTTCGACATCTTTGATTCTCGCTCTGCGCGGATCGTCACGCAAACAATTTTATTTTGATCTGCTTACAATGATAAACGAGAGGAAATGCGAAGCTTGTTTTAACATTCGCAGCTTTACATTTATACTGTATTTCTTAGCATCTGTAAGCATTTACGTGCTCTTAGAAGCGGCGTCGACGTAAACAAGATTTTGGGAACGCGTATAGCGAAAGCGCATTTGCCGTAACTGCTTAAACTTCTCGGAAGCCGAAGACGTAAACAAATAACCTTATTTTGCTTAGCTTATATCCATCGTAACCTCTACGCATTAGAACATTTTTTTTTTTGTTCACAATGTGCAGTCGAGGCGAACTTATCCTCACGTGTTTCTTTAAAAGACAGCAGGTTTAACAAATCCTACCTGCGTCGTTCGTACACTGTGTGCCGCCCATTTCAGATCTTTGTCGAGGACTCCTCAATGTTTCCTATGCATGACAGTCTTGTCATGGCATGCCTCATTTGAATGCTTGTTACGTGGCGGTTGCACAAAATGGCAACGCAAGAATGCATCGGCAAGTTCTGCAATCGTTTTTCTTGTGCTTTTGACCGCGGGTGAATAGGAAGTTAGGCTAAGTCAGTGCCGGGCTACCGAAGACGGAGGTAATGAACTGACGCTCCTCTCTTTCTTCTCTTTTCTCCTACCCATCCCCTCCTTTCTTGTTTTTTCTTTTTCTTTTTTTTTTTTTTTGCATACTGGCAAGAAAAAAAAAAGGGGGGGGGGTAGAGACGAGGCAGACAATTCATGTAATGTACCGAATAGCTTTTGCCATTCGTATGGATCGACAATCGTCGTTGACTGTTCCTGCGCCTTCTTTTTTCATCCAAACTTTTACGTTAGTGTTCAAAACTTTAGCGTACGTGATGTATTATTGACCAGTGAAGCTGTACCTAAAGTATGGCGCGTCAGGGTGGGCCCGATTTTCACGTGCATGCTTGACAAGGAAAGTATATATGACGACGAACTGAAGGTTAATCGTATCCACAGTAGCACGTCCAACACAAACTCAGGCGATCATGTGGAGCAGCGTATGTTGTCCAGCATCGGTCAGAGCTTCTGGTTTAAAAAAAAAATGTACGATTTAAACTTAATCAATGTGCACTACATGAGAACAACTGAACTTTAAAAAAAAAAAGAAAGAGAAAAGAGGTTTGTAGAGTAGTCAGAATCAAGATTACTAACTTTCTCCTGCAAAGTCAAGGGCTGAACTACAATCAAAGTCTCGATCACTTACCATACGGACCGTCCGCCCGACGGCAAAATAAATTTAAAAAGAAACAACAGCACGCATTCAGGGGCAGCAAAGAGAAATGTAAAGCTGGAATGAACGAGTTAAAGGGCGAAATATACAGTCTTTATAAATAAAGAAGGTATCTTCAAAACGACGATGCAACAAAGCAATGCTCTACCACGAATCACGATGGAAGTTGCAGGCCCATAGAAGTCCCTGATTTGCCTCAGAAGCGGGCCGCTTCCGGCAAGGTCAGCTCTGAAAGAAGTGGGAAAACCAGAAGGGGGGACTATGTGGGGAAGGCGGTGAGGCACGCCGCGAAATAAAAGGGAGCACACGAGGATGATAAAGGAAGCGCATTGAAATGGCAGAGCGCGTGATTGAAACGCATGCATCTCAATTCGAGACTCGCTACAATCTCGCAACGGTTTCCGATGCGCAGACCGCGCCTCTGGGTGAAACTATTGTCCACTTTTTTTTTTATTTTTTTTTATTTCGCGTATTCTTCGAAGTATGGATGCGAGCGAACTTCCTGAATATCAGAAGGCCGCCGGTTTCCACGATTTCAAGTCAAGGAAAGTTCGAAGCGCGTTCTGGCAGCTGTCTCTGAATATTTGACTAAAGAAAAAAAAGGAAAAGCGACCCACGCAGAGCCTTTGCGGCGGCCATTAGTTCGCCGCAATGCATCGCACGTAGCACTTTTAAGTTAGTGTATCTATACATCGTTGCTTTATTTAGATTATCCCCTCAGATGTTAAGCGATGGCGCACCTGCTCTGCTGTGGTTAACTACCCTGGTAAAACGAGTCACTTCGCTGAGTATCCTGGTATGCGCTGGATTTCTGATAAGTAGCATTCCTTGGCGAATCTCTCCGCAAATTCTGTCCATGCATCCGTGGCTAAACAAATATGAAATTTGGGTCAATCGGGCTATTGCATTGCACATCATAGCTGCTTTACGAGTATCGGGTGTGACGCAGGGCAGGCTTCCTGCGCCACCGTATTGAACACTTTCCCAATACGGGAGTACAATGCGCAGGAGGAGAAGGAAAGGAAGGACAAGCAGGGAAGTCGACCAGACACGCGTCCTGTTTGCTACCCTAAACGGGGGGAAAGGAATTAAGGAATTAAAATAAAAATAAAAAAAGGAACAAGGTTGTATCAGCGTAGAACACGTGCACCTGTCCATTGCGCACCTATAGAAGTCGATTTTAAAATAGAGCATCAGGCCCGCGTCGCTTTGCTTGCCTGCGACGAGATGGACTTCGGTCCGAGGATCTTTTCTTGTGAAAACGGTTTGACGTCTCGACAACGCAGTGCGAAGAACATTGCGCTCGGTCAAGAAGCGATCACAAAAACACATTATGTGTTTTATCGTTTCGTCACTGTTGCACGAGTCACATCTGGAGGCGTCTAACATTCGTATGCGAAATGAGCATGCTTTCGCGAAAGCCCCTTCTAATCACAGGCAGAACAGTAAGGTTGCGTCACGGCGGGAGAGCTGCAATGGAATTTGCAGCTTCCTCGATGGATCTATAGTTTACGTAGGCACAGTTAGGAAATGAAACAAGAAAAGACCTTCATCTGGGGACATGACATCACATTCCAATGGATAACGGAACATTTTGGCATTGTTACTTACGACCTCGATGATGATGCGACCCGGTCCACACACGAGAACGCCCAGACAGTCCCAATACCCTTGTCCAGAGCAGACGCTGCAAGCAGTCTTCACTCGTTTGTTGTCACAATGTCGCAAACTTGATTCAGCAACCCCAGAATGTTCAAGTTAAGGACACTGTACGTGGTATTGACCGCGGCCCGCAGGTGTAGCAAGATAAGAACGCATAATTACGTGTAGTATAGTTTATACACATTGATATGGAATCAGTACACTTGGACCGAACACGTACAAAAGGAAACACGAGTATGAAGCGAGAGAGACAGACACTAGAAAAAGTGAAAACAGTATACGTGTGTGAGAAGGAACGTTGAATCTAAATACCTCGCGAATGTATATACCTATATAAGCTTTCTGTAATACCATACGCATACGCAAACACCCTGCAACACGTGCACACGTGCAGCATGTGCACACGTCTTCCTGCAAAACGTGCACAACACAGACGCAACAGCAAGCCGAGGGAACAACATGCCAGGCAGGCATATCTTGAAAAAATTCCCCGTCAGAGAAGTACTTTTTAGATGCGAAGCATCTTATGCTCGGGGCTATGTCCATCCCGCGTCTGTCCCGCGTCCCGCGTCCGGCCACTTTCATGAAGTAGGGAAGCACCCACTATGCGAACCAGAACACTGTAGTACAATATAAGGCCGTCAACCACCACTACAGTCACCAGAATCATGGCCGAGAGCACAGAGAGGCTGCATAGCAATGGCTAGGCAGGTGGTGTCTGTCGCCCAGGTTGACTCCATTCCTTGATTTTGCTTGCATGTGTTTGGGGAGGGAAGGGGCTTAGTCCGTCCCTCCTTTCCGCGTCCCACAGCGCCTGCGCCTCCTCTCCCCCCTCTCTCCTACGCTCACCCCCCTTCTAGGAATCATCTACTCTACGGAGCGGCGCCCGCGTCCCACATCCCCACAGCGCATGCGCGTCCTCTCCTACGCTCACCCCCTTTCTCTACTCTAGGAATGCTCTACTCTACGGAGCGGCGCCCGCGTCCGACATCCCCACAGAGCACGCGCGTCCTTGCGCCTCTCTCCTACGGTCACCCCCTTTCTCTCCTCTAGGAATCCTCTACGCTACGGAGCGGTTCCCGCATCCCCCCACAGCGCATGCGCGTCCCCTCTCTCTCCTCACCTACGGTTCTCCCCGTTCTCTGCTCTAGGAATCCTCTACGGAGCGGCGCGCACGAGAGGTGGTGCGACAGCTGCATACTCCACTGGGAGCACCACGGTACTTCCGCGGTATGAAAATGACGGAGCGCGCCTCATTCTCTCTCATGTGCAGCGCCGCGATGAGCGCCCGGGCCGCTGCCGCAAAACGAGAGCGGCGACGTTTCTCCCGCTCAAGCTAACCAATATCCCCGCTGCTTCGCATCCACACATGGCTCCCTTTAGCGGGAGATGGGGAAGTTTTTTATTTATTTTCAATACTCTCACTGCGAACAGCAAAGAAATATTGTTTCACTTAAAGGAGCACTGACATCAAATTTCAAAGTCGAGATGTGTCCTTCATTCGATTGCTCTGTATGCATAGGTCGTCTTGGCCAAATTTGAATGCCGTCCGTCGCGTGGAAGTTATTTTATTTCGAGGGCAAACCAGGCAAACAGCGTATGAACGCTCAACGGAAAACTGGATGCCCTGCGACATGGACACTAGTGCAACGTGTGAGGTGTGATAGAACACGTGATAGAATCACACTTATGACGTACGCTAGTGATACGCTAGTAACAATGACGTCGACGGTCTGAGTGTGTTTATTGTGGCGCCGACGCCCGGCGTGGTCTCAGTAGTGGCTCTTCTTGCTGTGTTGATCTGTGCGTGCGGTACATCGTGTCGCATCGACTGATTTGTCGTGCGCGAGTGCGATCATTCGGAGCGACACAGTACGTGCCAGGATGTCGGGGATATCTCACCATTGAGCGTGGCCCAAGCGTGCGTCCGCAGGCAATTCCTCGTCGCTGCTCGGACCGGTGTCCATTTCCTCGTCGCTGCTCTCCAAATGGTCGAAGCGAAAATAGGGGCTTTTAGCTTGTACGTATACATCTTTACGTTATCGGGTTACCGGATACCGGAAGGAATCTGCGCATGCGCGTTTCTTTACGGAACGTAGACTTTTACGGAACGTAAACTACTCGCCGGATAGGCTTTACGTTTTCGGCCCTATCTCACAACTCCACCTTCGTTCGTGGCTACTCGCGATATCCGCTTTCAGGAGACTCCATCCGCCAATGCCGAGTCAAAATAAGCCGAAGTGCGAGCGATCACCTTAATTGTTTCAGCAGGATTGCCGAAGCTAGTGATCTAGCAAGCCGAAGCAGTAAACGTGAGAGGCCTAAACATGGGCCTAAAGCTCCTGACATGCCCGACATGCTGGATAGGTGGCGTCATCTAGCGGGGCTAATATGAACCAGGCAAGCACAGAATTGGTATTGCAGAAACATCGTGCATTCTACTTCTGATGTGAATGCCTTGCAGTGGCATAACTACGAATGAGTCGCCTTTTTAATCATTTCTTCCCTCAAAAACACTCGGCGAAAACAAACGTGTCCATGACTGTGGTTGCACAAATCGTCACAAGATGTCGACACCATCGTCCGGTAACCTGGTATTTTATACGTTTTATACTCCTTCGCGTACATTGGGATACCTTACACGCTAAAAAACCTTTTTGGTGATTTTTTCCGCAGTAGTGATTCAATCTTATCTAAATTAAATATAGTTTAAATGCAGTTATCATCACAATTTGGTGGTTTGCGCAAACGTAAAGGTATACGTTTACGTAAGTACGTAAACGTTTACGTATGGTGTGCTAAAACTTTTCTAAAACAAGCGTTCCGGTAAAACGGTAAACGCAATACGGTATTCCGGTAACACGGTAACGTTAAAAAGTATACGTACAAGCTTAAAGCCCCTAATGATTCGCGACGTCGCGAATCGCGGCAATTCCCAATTCCAAGTAGTCGTCATCCTCGCTTGTCGATGTTGACCGCGACGACGGCGAGGACGACGATGTTGACGACAAAGACATGGCTGCACGTGTGCTCCTAGCAGACGAAATGTCAGCGATGTCAGCTGGACGTGACGTCACCTTTTTTTGTGGCGGAGCGGGATCAGCTGGGGAGCGGCCCCGACGTGGCCGCGAGGTAGCGCTACCAGCACTACAATTTGGCGGGTTTTCCTCCCGTTTTGAATCGCGTTCGATACCGGATATATTAATCAACATTACTGGTACTTATTCGTCCCTCCGCTGCATTTTGAGTCGAGAATCGTTACTTGGGCGTCGATAGCTACTCGCGGATGTAAAAAAATCCACGTGCGTAAATTTGATGTCAGGGCTCCTTTAAGATCAACGCACGTTTATACATACGCACCTTGTCTAAGACAACTAACGCATACAATGTGCGTGTATCCAAATATGGGCATGTGTTTGATACTACCATCGTGCCAAGAAAGAAACAGTGTATCGAATAACACTCGTTCGCTCGAAGACGTCGACAACGGAGCCTCCGGCTTCTTTGGCAAGAACTGTGCGCGGCTCGATTTTTTCGAACAAGATGGAGGGTGAGACTACTGTTTGCATTAATTATCGCGGACGGCTGAAGGTACTCCTCTTTGTAACGTACGTGTACATTGGAGGATAGTGACAAAAGCAGCTAAACAGAAAGACCGTCAATTTGAGAAAGACGTCGAAAGGAAGTCTTTATTTTCATTCTACTGTCGCCCGAAAACAATGTAAATCAAACGGTGTCACGTTGCGATTCCATCAAAGTCACGTGGCTCCCAAGGTGAGAGAGTGATAGCAAGAACGCAAAGGGAGGGATGGGAAACGACAAAAGTATAGAAACAGTGCTTAGTTGGCTTTAGAAAACACAAGGAAAACGAAAGAGCGGTGATAGGAATTAAATTGTGAAAGAAGTACAACAGTACTTGCACCAACAAGGCGAAGAAGAAATTACCAACTTCAAATCTCCGGTGGCTGGTCGATTCACCTCGGAAATGGAACAGCCTTGCAAGTCTAGCTGCTTGCGACACACTGGATTCTCAATAGTATGTTTTTAGTCAAGGCCCACGTACACATGCAGTATCATTTTCCACTAGCATCTCCCTTGAGCTAGTATTTCTGACAAAAGGTGCCTCCCTGGATAAGTTTGTATCTCTTGCTTCGCCTTGCCAGAGAAAGTTAGTGTTCATAGCGTGGGTGCTCAAGTAGTGCACGCGACACACGCGCGCACGCACGCACGCACGCACGCACGCACGCACACGCACGCACACGCACGCACGCACGCACACACACACACACACACACACACACACACACACACACACACACACACACACGCACGCACGCACACACACACACTAAACGTCCACGTGAACCTTCTGGTTGATGGGTATACTTGTACTATATGCTCAAACACAGCTTTGAGAAATTCCTCCACGCTGTGCAATACATTGTCTGACGCAGTAGTACTCTGTTCTCTTAGTGCACTCGACGCGGCGTTTGTTGCTGCTGCTCGAGTCTGCGCTGACATCGACGTCGCGTGAATTGCAAGGTGTTAAATACGGACAAACTACAGCTTTTCTAGTGAGAGGCGATCGTCTCCGATAATTAGGTCACATCGGCACCCATCAACAGC
The DNA here is from genome assembly GCA_030522465.1 of Rhipicephalus appendiculatus. Taxonomy (NCBI): domain Eukaryota; kingdom Metazoa; phylum Arthropoda; class Arachnida; order Ixodida; family Ixodidae; genus Rhipicephalus; species Rhipicephalus appendiculatus. Next base: position 5,222,714 of record JALIZH010032971.1, read on the forward strand.
CAATAAGAAAGAGACGTTATTGATATCCTCCGAGTACAACATCAGCGATGAAAAGGAAGAGAAGAAGAAAGAAACGTTTTTAAAATTATTCTCGGTCGCAAGCACACGGCGCGAAACAAAGGACCTCGTAGCGCGTTCGAGTTCAGCGTGAATCATTTATTATTTGCGTCGGCGAACTCCGGCTGCCGTACGAGAGGCTCTGCAAAGACTACGCTCCGGGAGTCGAACGTAAAATAGGCGCCCGAAAGAACAAAGAATAGCTACGGCCGCACGTGTACCAACGTATTTATTTTTCCCATTCTTTGTCTATATACGCGTCCTCTCGGAGGCGTATCCGGGAGCGCTTTACGAGTTCGACCGAGCCTGTAAACAGAAAGGAGCCCTGCAAACATGGCTCGTGTACCGTGCGCTTGTAAAAGCAGCTCCCCCTAACATTTTCAATTCACTTAACATTCCCTTTTTCACTTTTAAAGTATACGTAATTCTATGCAGCTGTTTCTACGTGAAACGAAATTGTTTTCCTACTGTTTCAATCTCCACGTGCTCGCTTCAAAAGGCAACGGAACTGCCGGTTCTCTCTGTCGGCTTATAGAAGAGCGTCAGGTCTAAATTCTATCAAAATAAAGATAGCATGCGAACAGTCCCACCCAATGTACCATGAAATGAGTTGAAATGATATGCACGTATGACACGTTAACTAGGTTCAAGTGAAAATGTTGGAACCGAGTATTGATGTGATTGTTATCTTTCATTCTTCTTGTTGGCAGCACTGAGATACAATGCTAAAGAAATCAAGAATTTATTCAAAGTATTGGATGTAAGGTGTTAAATGAAAGATGTGAATCTTATTTTTACCTTGAATATACATTCTCTCAACTGTATATCATCTCGTTACAAATCCCCGTGTTCTTCTTTTCTGCTCAAGTGTACGATTGCACTATAAGTTTCTCAGATTGGATTTTTTAATTGCTTTCGGAAACCAATAATCGCACAGGTAAAAATTAACGTTCCAAGACTATCACCAAGAATAGCCTGACGCTTTCTTTAGGTACACTCTCACGCAGGTCCCGCTTAAAGTGCTGGATATAGCCAGTAAAGCGGGCCCTTTTGGTCTGGTTTCCTGGATATAGCCGGTATTTAACCAGGACCTGATTAAGAGTGTAGCAGTACAAATTAAATTCGGTTCAGTTCTCGATTTCCCCATATAAAGAAGTAACTTCTGTGTGTGGTACGTTTCCGAATAACAAGTACTAAAACTAAAGCTCCATCTTTTAAGTTCATCCGATGAGCAAAACGAAGGTTGTGAAAAGCACCTGAGAGGAGGAGTGACGTAGGTGTGAATGGACGACGGAAAGAAATACGATCATTTGGAATTTCTTCACGTGGAATTTAACACTCCTCCCTCATCGTAATGTGAATACCAGGGATCAAACGCTTTACCTGCGCCTACGAGCAGAAAGTGAAGGAAAAAAAGTGTCAAGGCTCAACGTTGCGTGCTATATAAGGAATCATGAAAAAGAAATGCATGCCGAAATTCTCCCGCTATTCCACTTCGCCAAAAAGAAAAAAAGAAGACAAGGAAGAATGCCACAAATAAAGCATCTTAGATGAATACGCAATGATTTAAGAAAACCGGAGGCGAGGACTTAGCCACTTTTTCAAGAAAGGGCCGAAATTGCGTTAGACGCGCTGATGAGTTAAATTGCTACCCTTTGTCGTCCGGCAGACTCGCCAAAGAAGCCTCATGAAAAGAACCAGGAGCCAAAGGTCAAGCCGAGGGTTGAGGGGTGATATATTAATCTCATCCTTTCGGCTGGACCCAGGGTTGCCATTGGTGGCTACTTTGCGCCAAATTGGCTACTTTTGGACCTCGTTGGCGATGAGAATTTCCAGTTGGCGCCATGGCTCTTTTTTAAACTTGTGGTTTTACTTATTCAAAATGGTTTTATTTATTCATCAATAGTAAAAACTCTGTTCATAATACCGCTTCTGTTCCATTTAGCTAGAAATTCGGCGATAATATCAAATGACATGGCTACTTTGGCTACTTTTGGCGTGAGTTCTGGCGCCTTTTGATGTCCACCCAACGGCAACCCTGGCTGGACCCCCGAGATTGCGTTTCGCTCCAGCGGACACCGTGCTTGCCTCCGCTTACACTTCGTGGCGACATTGTTCTTAAAACTGCACGACACGAACGACGTCGTGCACTGTAGCATGCTCGGCACCAATGCACCTTTCACTGCTGTGGTGTACATATAACTTACAGCGTTTAGCGTGCTATCTACCCCCCCTCTCCCCCTTGGCATACTCGTCGCGTTTGTATTTTTCTAGCCGTGCTTTCCTTTACTATCCTTTTTTCCAAAAGAGCTGGCTGCAGCGCATCGCGCGTAATTTAGAAAGGCTACGCCTTCTTTTTTATAGATTTCCTCCGGGTCCCAGCTCTTTAATTAGCACTTGGCCCGGTTTAAATTAGGAGAGACGTTGACAAACTGTGAGCGCGTGAGTAGAGGAAGAAGGAGAGAGAGAGAGAGAAAAAAGAGTTCTGTCGGGCGAAAGACTCATTGTTTCGTTCATGTAATAGTGACGCAAAGAGATTAAGCGCGTCAGATCAGTATCCAATTTTCGCTCACTCATCGCTCGAGTCGTTGCTTCAGGGCAATTACTTAGTCGAAATGAGAGTGTCCTTTTCAGCTGGAAAATCATGAAACAGCCGGGTAGTGCTCACTCAAGAATTCTAAAGATATAAAATTGAAAGTAACACCTTTTACCACTTTCAAGATGAAAAAGCGGCGTCCCAGTAAGCGTGCTACAGCAAGAAGGTCAAGGACCGGCTTTGCGATAGGGACTCTAAGAATAAACACTCAATTCAGTTGTTCTGATTGCATACAAAACCTGTCTCCGAGTATTTTCATAGTGTTTTCACTTTTATAATAAGTAGTGACGATTCTGGGAACATTTTTTCCGGATATCCTTCTGCCCTTTATTTAATTTTTTTGTTGAGGAATTAAGAAATATGCGAAGAAGAAAGCTTAAAGATGAAGGCTGTAGTTAGTACAACCGTCTCTACACTGAAATTCACTCTCGCGAATAAGTACTGACTTCAACGATTTTCTCCACTCAGAACGCGTCAACCCCGTTAGGGCGCAGGTTTCGACAGCGAACGTGACCATGTTCGTTTCTGTATGCTGGTTCGCATTTCTTCATGAAAAAACCTATGTAATACGGAGCATTAAACACACACACACACACGCACACACACACACAACTCACAAAACAGGTTAGTCATTAAGTTATGTCTCTCATAAACCCCTAAAAGGCATTTTGGTTTGGTAAAACAAAAAAGTCACAGTTTCACCGCAAGGGTGAAGCAATGAATGCGATAGCAACAAATGGTAATGTTATACGAAGTGAGGCTGGCAGCTAACTCTTTTGGATCGGATCTCACGCAACTCTAGAAAACGCTGGTTTAAGAGAATGCGGCCGCTCCAGGGACATGCAGCACGTAGAAGGGTACACTGGCCGCCCGCTGACGGCTGCCGGGATAGGGAGATAACGCGCGCGCCCGCGACGACCGCGGTCGTAAAATCGAAGGTCGCTCGAGGGACCCCCCCCCCCCTCTCGCGTCTTTTTACGCTCGCGAACGACGGGCGGACCCGGTTGAACAGTTGGGGGGGATCTTATCGCATGCGCCTCGGAGCGACGGAGATGATCGCCGCTTCAGCCGCGTTCACCGCTCCCGGTCGCCCGCTATTACCCGCTGGTAGAACGTACGATGCGCAGGGGGTTCTTATCAATTTGGACTTCATACGCGACATGACGGCGGCGGCGACGGCAACGGCGACTGCAACGACAACGGCGACGGCAACGACAACGGCGACGGCAACGACAAGGGCGACGGCAAAAACCCGTCGAGACTGCCAATATAATTGCTATCGCAATAAAACTGAAATAATTCTCAGGTGTATTAATCTATGAAGTCGTTCTGGTTTAACAGCAGGACAAACATTACTCTTTACTTTCTAGCAGCATAGCGTTCCGGCACTTTACTACTAACTGTAATGAAATGCATTACTAGACATGATGTAAGCTAGAAAGAAAAAAAATTATCTCATTGGGCTTATTAATCACCGGGGTGCTCGAAACATAGTTTTTCTGAATTCGAAAAAAAAAATATAAACGTTGTGGCAAGCTAAACGTGCCCATCACATAGTGCTTGTGCTCTTAGTTAGCGACGAGGTTCAATCTGGAAATGTACGAGCGCCGCATGAGGAGGCAGCGTACGGATAAGAAAGCGAATTTTACCCTAGGGCGGCACCATAGTGTTACGGGGCTGTAGTTTTGCACTTAACTTTTAACCTGTCGTGGCAGCGCTCCTTCGGCAGACAATACCAGCTCAGAGCGTATTTATTCTTTACAACTTTCTGGTCTTGCATATTAATGACGCAGATGTCGCAATGTAATTGTTTGGGAGCAGCATTTCACTAATGTAACGGAAAACATTTAAAAGGACATATAATGACAGAAGCGGCAATCACGCCATACAGCGAACGAGAGCGAGAGAAGCTGAAAGCTGAAAAAGAAGGAGTTGAAATCGTAGGGCATATCGATTGAATATGACATAATAAATACTTGCGGCTAAGACTAACAAGACAGAAGAAACGCCCCCGAATTCAGCTTAGCTCGGACAACGTTTGTATGGGAAATGAGATTCGATGAGAAAGTAATATTAGCGTCAGACGAAAGAAAAGAAAGAAGGAATCTGCACAGCGCATCTAAATACGGGTCGTGGGAATGTCAATACATCGAAGTTGCATCCAAGCGAGAAACAGCGCATCGATCTCATAATACAAACCCGTGGGAGCTGGCGCAATTCTTCCTTCAGACTTCTCCCTCTTCTTTTTTTATTATGTTAAGTTGAACATCGATTCGGAGGGGGCCCTCCCATTTATATACTTATACATAGCACCGGCTGGTCCAGTGAGACGTCGATCCATTTCCCGTCTTTTTCTTTCGTCTCTTAATTTCTTCTCTCTTTAAAGGCTAGCCCTCTTATTTCAAGCCCTGACAGCCCACCTTGCCTTTCTACAAATCATTTCGATGCTATAAGCAATTGCGCTATCTCGTTCTGTTTTCTTCCCTGCGGTTTGTGTGAGCGCTGGCTCTTGACTGGTAACTGTGTAATAATCTGTCACTCCAGTGATGCCACGGAATTACCGATGCCGTTATTTCTAAGTGTATACGCTAATTATACAGCAGCAGCTGTTACGTGGAGATCCGAAATAAGTTACAGCTCAGGAAACAGGGAGATGGTAGGAACACTGAAAACACACTGAGGACAAACGAGCGAAAACACATTGAATCGTGTAACAGTTTTACTGCTGGCGTATGAGCGCATTGCAATGAACCAGACGACTAGCTCGAACTCGAAAGGTTCGAACAAGAGTTCGTGGACAGTTCCGCTACGAGCTGTCGGGAAAAAAAATAAAATAAGGAAAAGCTGAAGCTAAAAGTGCCTCCTTTTTATGGGTGTGCTCTTTTTCAATGTACTCACTCAGGAGGCTCCTTTATAATTAGGAGATATAAATAAAATAGCAAACAAACACCGATAGAGGCGGAGCTCCGGCAACTTTTTTTTTTTTCGTTTATTGGCGGTTTAGTCGCTCTGCGAAAAACCGATAACGATCGTGATAACCTTAACCAAATTTGCAGCATTCCTGCGGTAGAATATGAGATTTATTTCGTTTTCCCCTTCTTGTATTTAAAGGTAGGTGTCGAAGCTGTCGACATTCCGCTTACAGTAATTGCAGTGACCGAAGGTGCTCGTGTGCATCACATCGTTGTTACGATTATTGTGTGGTTTCAACGCCTACGTACATAAAATAGGAGGCGATTGGGGGGGGGGGGGGGGGGGGGCTATGATAGCGAGCAGAAAGCCGGTGACTACTACCGGATGGTGTACAACACTCACTGTACAGAAAGGAGGGGGAAAAAATCCTGCAAGCGAAAAGCGGGCACAAGGATAAGTAAATGGACGGATACCATAATACAAAAATTACAGACATTTAATTACAACAAATGACACAGAAATTCGTACCCGGCATCAGGAGCAGAAAGAAATCGCCAGCAATTTCCTGAATTACTAAGGAATTAAAAAAAAATAACTTTAAGGCCTGCTCACTCCCTTTCTCCCCACCACTCGCTCAAGAAAAAAAAAAGCATCCATATCCCCCCGCCCCGCGCAATATGCATCCTCAGCGCAACGTGGAAAGAAGGAAGGCCAGGGCGGTGGCGCTCCTACGTCGGGCGACAGAACTTCATGGCGGCAGCTGCTTCGTAGACGCTGCCCAGTATGCCAACAGCAATAGTTTTGCAGCAGTGTCGATCAACCACAGGGGTTCGACCGTTAACGCCGCTTCGGTACGATGCTCGTCGTCGTGTGCGGCCGAGCAAGTGGCCATTGCCTTGGCCCTTCTGGATGACAAACATCAACATATATTCAGCGACTCCAGGGCAGCCATCCGTGCCTTCAGCGCTGGCGTCGTGTGTAAGGAAGCCTGTCGCATACTGGAGGGCAAAAGCATCACCACCCACACTCTCACGTGGTTCCCCGCTCACATGGGATCCATCAGGGGAGGCCCCACAAACCTGAACGAGCTGGCCCACTCCAAGGCGCGAGGTCTCGCTTTCCGCGACCATGGAGAACTCCCCCGCCGGCCCGCAGTTGTGGAGAACAGAAATCATCCGACCACTTATAACGAACTTACACAGCACTTCTATCTCGGCAGGAGAGACTTTCCCCTTCCTAACAAGAAATTAAATCGAGCGCAGACATTGACTCTCAGGTTACTGCAGACGGGTTCGTATCCCAGCCTGGCTTTATTAAATAAAATTTATCCCGATATTTATCCTAATAGCTCCTGCAGGCACTGCAACGAATTCGCTAGCCTAGAACACATGCTCTGGCGTTGCCCCTCGTTACGGGGCACGGACCAATCCACTGAAGACAAGTTGCTATCCACTATCAAGAGCCCCGATGTCGGGGCTCAACTGTGGGCTGTCCAGAGGGCCCACGATGCGGCGGTCGGGCTTGGCCTGACTGTCCCAACGTGGGAGCGGCCCGCTGCGCGTTGAGTCGTGCACCTCAGGACCTACAATAAAGTTTTGCATCCATCCATCCATCCTGCCAACGTGAATGCAACTTGTATGCGTATAGTTTCTTGATGAAAACCCTTCATAGAAAGAACTCCCAGGATCCCTTATGCATTCGCCTAAGATGACTCGAAGGCGAAAGCCATCCTTCTTCTTCTCAGCCGATCGCATTAATCGCCGTCGCCCCCCGAAAGCTTTCTAAACGTAGCGTGCTTTCGCACTGCTTCCGAGGTCGGATGTACGGTAAGCTTTATGCGCCCCACGTGCCTCCGGGATCGGCCCAACTCTAGGACCAAGCGACGATGTCGTGGGACGACGCCAGCACGTTACGCGACGTCAAAGCGACGTCACCATGACGTCACAAGTTTTGTCATTTGTGACGTAACTATGGCGTCATGGCGTGACGTCATCACGATTTTTTTTCATGGCTCGTGTTGACGCCAACATTACGTGTTTGGTGAGGCATCAAGGGCTTTGGCCTTAATAATGTATGCCCTTATCGTAAGCTTGAAGATAACGCTGATCGAACCCGCGCCCTCGAGCATAGCAGCACATGCAACACGCCTTCTCAATGCAGCTACGATACAGAAATATCCACGTAATTGCTCTACATAGACGTAAGCAGTACGTATACGCCCCCACAATGTTGTCTCTCCGGTAATTGTAGCATATAACTCTATGAGAAACACCATGTCGCAGTGGCTTCCAGTGCGTCTATGTCTACGTGAGACGCAGCACAACGCGCGGGGTTTCAGCATCGCTTCTAGATGGGGTCAGTGACGCAGCTGTCAATTACGCGTGACTGACCGGCTGTCACAGTGTCGCGGCGCTGCCGGAGTATATAGACTGCCGCCGAGCTCGCTTGATGGATCTGCTGTCCGGACAGTTTCGACCGAGATCTGTTTCTTCCTTTTAATTTCAGGTCCCACAAGACACGCCTTCACACCACGCCTTCGCTGGCTTTCCCGCATAGTTTTCAATATTTCATTTTATTTTCCTTTCCTGTTATTATTTCGTTGTTTCTTTTTATGAGGGAGACACGTTCAATATCATTCGCCATCCTCATTGGCTGTAAGTGTGCTTCGCACGGCAAAATGATGCGCGAATTTTTTTTTTTAACAATGTTATATGCAGAAAGTGTCTTGCAGGCGCCTCTTCAAAACGGAAGGGAAGCTTAACCAGAGCTGACGCGTCGTTGACTACCTTGTTTGTACATGAACGGGGGGGGGGGGGGGTAAAACTCAAGAAGGTTAGCAAAAGGGACCTCTCGCAAGAAAGTGGCCAGACGTATCACAATGTTCGTAAGCTTTGACGGTGTCCGGACGCTAAGAAAAAAAAAAACAATCACCGCTATACGTAGAGACTGTTAACCAGCCAAGCTGAAAAAACATGGTTCATCCCTCCGTCATAGGAATCGGTATAACGCGAAAGTGAAACCTGTCCTTACAGAAGTAGTTGAATGTTTATTGTACATTGATATAAGAGAGCTTCCACCATGTCTATTGGTGTTCGACAGTTATAGCACCGTTTAACGTGGAGGCATCCGTGTTTACACTTGGTGGTACATCTTTGCGTTTACGCTTACGATCGTTACCGAGGATCCGTACGTAGCGCACGTAGTCTGAACACGGCTTTACGTCCATGATCATTGATTAAACAAACCCTTGTGGTCATAGGTGCTCGTGGTAGCTGTATGATGAGAGCGCAAGCATAGAAAGCGGTGTGACAGGTACAAGAGAGTCATTGATTGGACGCCGAACATTGGCTAAGGTCGCGTACTCGCGGCATATTAGAGTTATTGACCAACGCTGCCCGACCAGAGGGAAACGCAACGCGCGTCGTGTCTTCTCCATTGGCCGGCTGCGATTTTTCGCGGGGAACGCAGAGTTACGGCCACGCGAAGCACTCGCGCGTCGCAGAGCTATTTTTAATATGGACGGATGCTATGATTGAGGCTAATGCTAGGGGTAAGGTCGCCACCTAGCAGTGTGTTAATGCGTCGACAAAATTGCACTTTTCGTATTCGAAACGCGCTGAATGGGACGGACTCGTAGAAACGACGCTTAGAAGAAACTAATCGTGCATTTCACGGTCATAATGCATTACTTTACTTTAGCAAGAGCACTCTGATAGGACACTGGTAGATATAAAAGACTTGTTTTTAAAGCCTACAGAGTATGTGACCGTGGCGCAATGGGTAGCGTGCCCGGTATCTGTCTGTCTAATCTGTAACCAACCGGAAACAATTGACCACGTTTTTCTACACTTTTGGGAGGGGGTATACTTTTGGGGATGTTTTGCAAAGGACTATAAAAAAAGAATTTCCGTTAGACCCTCATGGAATCAGGTATTTAGCGATAGAGAATGAGGACGGATTACCATTCGATTTAATCATGATGACTGCCTTGCACAGTATATGGCGCTCTCGAATGGCTGGATTTTACTGTGACCCTGACAGGAGACCAGCAAGACAGTATTTTAAAGAAAATATAAAATATTTTGTCGATGTAGAAAAAACAAATGAATGTGTTCATTCATGGTTGGGAAGGGTGGAAGCCCTGCTCAATATGAAGGAATTTTTAAGTTGTAATTTTATTTATCAGTGCTTGAAGGCCGTGGTAGCTTTTCTGTGTCTTTTTGTTGTGTCATTCATGTTTGCTATGTTTCTGGTGTATTGTAATATAATTCTCTTCTCCCCGTGTGCGTGACGTCCAACCGAAAAAAAAAATACCGTGGCGCAATGGGTAGCGTGCCCGGTATCTCTTGTCGCTGACCAAGAGGTCGTAGGTTCGATTCCCGTTGACGGAACTTTTGTCTTCTGATCATGCGTATTTTTTGACGTCATTTCCGTGACGGAAGTTTTTCACTCAAATCTTGGTGGACCCCGGCATAAAACACTTTCGTGTTAAAATGCGGCGCTTGTGTTTATCACTAAATTAATGCTGACGCTTCGTTAATGTCCTTCTCAATTATTGGTTACGCCTGTGCTGAAATCTTAGTGTTTGCTGCCCGTGTGTTCTCTTCTTCATTTTAAGTGGACCAATGGTGAGTAGTGGGATTGGCCCAATATCAGTGGCACATTCGTTGTGGCCCGCGGACGACTTTTAAATTTTTACTGGACCGGTGGTGAATAGTAGGGCTCGTTCAATGTATGTGGCACAAAGGCGTTAGGAGTTTTTTCGTACATTAGAACAGACGAGTTTTGGTTTCGCCTAGCCATATACAGCTTTGAAGTAAAAATAAAGAAAGAATAGAATAAAAATGCAGTATAGTTACATTAAAGACCGATAGATATAAGACCTTGAAGGTCGCATAACGTATTTGGGGCGCGCGAGCAAGTATGAGATAAAATGGATGGTGGCTGGAGCCCCGCACTGATCGGCAGAGATTTTCAATAACCTCACACACCGAGAAGAAGAAGCCACACCGAAATGTGGCGTCCTTTTCCTGGCGGGACGATTTACCGCTTCTCTCGCCCTCCCGGTTTGTCTATAGGTCAAGGCGTTTCCTTGTAGGGGAGAACAAAAGACAGGGAGGAAAGGAAGAATAGACGGGATTAGGGACCGCGACCTGTGGTTACAGCAGAGACGGATGCCCGAAGCTTCGAGCACCGCTGGACCGAGCCAGTGTCGCGAGCGAGCGAACGGCGGCATCGTTTCCTCGGCCAGTCGTCGAGCGCCGATTTCCTCCCATCTGCTGTCCCCGTCCAGCTCAGATTGAGAGCTGCGCGTCGCTTTTCCTTTTATTTTTCTTGAGCTGCTTCTCATTGTTATCGCTCTGGACAAGCGACGGCGCATTGGTTTCCTCAAGTACAAATGCCTGGAGAAAGGGGTGAAATAAAGGTTTTGAAGTAAAGCGTGCGAAAAGGCAGAAACGAAGGCCTTGAAGTGAAACCTGTGAAATGGCGCAGTTATTCAGAATTGACGCTCCGAAAATTGAAGTCTTTCTCAATTATCGGTTACGCCTGTCCAAAAATCTTAATTGCTATTTGCCGCCCGTTTGTTCCCTCCATTTTTATGGGACTATCGGTGAACAGTGGGATTTCCCCAATTTCTGTAAATGAGTTCTGTGGAAACCCGCAACATGGCGGAAGGGTTGCGACAGGGAAACTTAAAACCACCCGTTCGTAGCACGAAGCCGCAAGGATATGTAATTTTCCTGTCTTAACCCTTGCCGCCACCTCGCTGGATTTCGCAGAACTCACTTGCAGTGCTTCAACCACTGTTAGACACACTTCGCGAGTTCGTCGGTAGGCTGAAACCACGATACGCTGAGTCCGTGCAACAAGTCCCGGATGTTCTATGTCCAGTACTTGCAAGCCTTCAGCAGTCACCATGACTCGACGACCTACAGTGGAACGTGATTAGCCTGAGATCATGGGTCCAGTACTATCGAACGCAGCAGTGTAGTATAAGCTCACTCCTTTCTCGTCTGGTTGACCTTCCTTTCTTTCCTCCTCCTCCTCCTCCATTTGCAATACTCTGTGTCCATGTGCTTTAAGTTGTCGATTAATTCGCCCTCGCGCTGCCTGTTGCTACTTTCCCGGTTTGCTCGATCGAGCGACCGCCCCGGAAATGTGTTGGTGCCGGGTTCCATCCCCAGACCACGACGTATTTTTCGGCAACTAAGTAGCCCTCTTTCTGAGAAATCCTTATGGATTTCCTTGTGGCTTCGGGCTACAAAAGGGTGGTTGTCAATTTCACTTTCCTGTCCAATTTCTGTGGCACATACGCGCCAGGAGTTTTTACGCGCAAAGGAAGGAGGAATTCGGCTTTCCCTGGGCAGATTACACAGCTTCGCTGTAAAAGGAAAAGTACCACCGCAGCTCAACGGAATGGCGTGATTTCGCTGGCTGTCCTATCTTCCTTCCTGAGCCGTTGGCTCAAGCCGAGGATCACAAGCGCGGGCCAGGTTCAAAAGCGGCTGCACGGGGCAAATGATTTGCGGCGGCTTAACCCCCAACAAAAAAATGGAGGAAGAAAATGAACTGCACGGAGGAGAAGGATGAGCAAAAGAGCAACTGAAGGGTGCCGTTCGCGATGCCCGGGGCGTCTCCCGGCAGTTTGAGGTAATTTTACGAGCACCAAAATGACCCGAACGTAAACACGGGGCGTTCTTTTCAAAATTTAAAGAAGCCTCGACGGAAACGGTGTAGCAGAACGACGAGGGGAAGGGGGGGAGGGAGGGGGGGGGGGGGGGGGGGGCTTCAAGAGCAGTGGATGCCCCTTAGGAAGAAAGGCCGCTCTGTGTATATATTAAAATTGACTCCCAACGCGCGGCAGTTGAGAGTCGGCACGTACTTCCACGTACTATTGGTATGAAAACAAAAAATCAAGAAAGAAAACAGCAAGTATTACGCAATAAAAGCGACGAAAGCAAACTGCGTGTGAGGGGGGGCTTCTAAACGCGCACAGTGTGTTAACATACGGTAAAAGATCCTACGGAAGCCTTCAGCGTCACGTGGGGAAAATTGGCGCGAACGGTCACATACATAGGCGTGCGCAGGGTTACCCTACAGGGGGGGGGGGGGGGGGGGGCGAAGGTTCGTCGCAGCGCCGCCCTTCCTATTATTTCAATGTATGTGGCTGACTTTGCGCCCCCCCCCCCCCCCTCCCCCCCCGAGTCGCAGCGCCCCCGTCCCTAATATGTCAATGTATGGGGCTGAGTTTGCACCCCCCTCTTTGTTGACTAGGGGGGGGAGGGGGGCGCCCCCTCTGCCCCCCCCTCGTGCGCACGCCTATGGTCACGTATACTTAATTCACCCTTTCAGCTAAGCTGCAGCAAAGGAGTCCGCTTATTGGAACACGTTCCCGTTGTGTAAACGCGGGGCAAAAGGACTTGCTTCGAGCCTCGAAGTATAAATAAAGGGAAGGCGGTAAAACTGAGGGTGGGTGCATGTGGCGATAAAAGGCCAATGAGCCGTGCTACTTTATGCATTCTTAACGCCTCGTATAGTAGCTAGGAGCGTTGCATGCGCTCTCTGAGAAGAAAACGCAAGTGTGACGTCGGGCGTGATGGTCTGGGGCTTTTCACGATGGCGGCAATACAGGCACTGCTCCGGCGACGGTGACAAAACGAGGAAAAAAGGCGCATGAAAGAAAGGAGTATAGAGAGAGATGTGATGTTTTGCATTCTCAAGCGTGTTCTTTTCCTGTGCTGCCTCCACAATGAGGGTCGATAACGCGAAGCAGCTGGAGTGTGGAGATCGCTTTCTGCTCGCCTTTTCTTTTTTTCAGCATCAGAGACTCCTCATCGCCTTTCATCTGTTATACGCTAGGAGCTCACTGAACGAGATAGACGTCGCGAAAAGAGGCGTCGACATCGCTGCTCCCGATGGAGGAAGCGCTGTACGGTATAGCGTGACTAAAGTTTAAACTACCAACAAAGCACAAGCATACCGACCTGTACAGCATACCCAGAGCTGTAACAACAACCTCCACTAGAGGCAGTAACGAACAGGATAGGAAGCTTCTAGTGGTGGCAAGGGTTTTGTATAACAAAGAAGAGGGGAAAAAAACAACCCCTAACTTGAGGCACACGTCTAGCTTAATGCTGGATGTGCCTCTCAAGCGTCGTATATCCCTGCGTATGTCATTTCAGTTAACGAATTTACCTGCTCTGGGTTGCTAGGCATCCCGCTAGGCAAACTCCACCCATTTTCATCAATGAGGCGCTTTCTTTACGCGAGCGTTATGACAGGTGTGTTGGCGCCAAGCTGATGTTCCTGCGGTGCATCAGCATTTTCATAGCAAGCTGCTTCGCACCACCATGTTGACTACAAGTACCCATCGGACGGCGCCGTTCGAGGAGTTATACTGAGATGCCGCTGTAGTTGCTGTGGCCTTTGTGCGAAACTGCATTTTATTGCTTCCGTTCTTGTTTTTCTTTAGGAACAACACAGAAATTTCTGTAGCATTGTGGAACTTTTGCTAAAGCTCTATACTCTGTTGTGATTAGTCATGCCTGTTAGCGTACGTGGACGCGAGAAGTGATATTACGGCGCCCTTGGAGCTAGCAAATCTGCAAGCAAGCGGGGTCGCTCTGATTCTGTGATGGTGCCACTTAGTACCACTCCCCTTATCTTTGCAGCATTGTTTCTTTTCCGATGACCAATAGCAATACGAACAAAGGGAGGCCGCTGTAAGGCCCGAGCTGAGATTCGAACGCAGCTGTCAATGTAGGAAATGAGGTCAGTGTATACGTGTAGCAGAAGCGCCGGTTTCTTTTCCCTTCCTCTTCAGTCTCGTCTGCTGCAACGTTTACATAGTATAGCATTCTCTCTCATATGATCCAGCAACGGATAGAGGGCGATGACTGAGCGATTTCGAACTGGAACCTCCAATATCCATGCCGAATCATTTTCTAACTAAGCGTTAGTACTATTTAGCAAAGACCACAACAATGACGACACGACATCAAGCCATGAGCTTTATACATAGGCATACAGAATATCGACCGAACGAACAGCACAGAAATCAGTTGAAATGCTTTGCAGAGGAGTTGTTCAAGGCGAAGCTTTTAGCGCTGTTGCACGAACTTGCTGCGGCGCGCTACTTGTTATCATCGCAATGTTGCACTCGGGTGGCAACATATCTCTATCTCGGCACATCCATCAGGCATATCCGTCAGGACAATGTGTCTTGTGCGTCTAACGGATATGTCGAGATAGTAGGTGTCCAATGTGGACAGCAGCCCGCTGACATAGGGAAATACACTTGGAGGGATGTGACAGAGGACGTATGAGCTAAAGGCAACCTTAGTGAATAGTACGCTTCTTGAGACGAAAAATTCTTCAACGCGGCTCCAGGGATTCTTGAACACGGCTCCAGCGACACCCCGTGTTCAAGAATTTTCAGAGCGGAGCTCTTAAAGCTTTTCGGTGGACAGGAATTATCATCATCATGAACCGATACGAGCTCGCTTCGTCCTCGTCAACTTCTGCTTCGCTCCCACAAGACGTGCGCCCTAATTGACCGGCTTGGAATGGAATAACTATGATGGGCGAGTCTGTTACGCGACTAAAAATCCCGTAACATCACGTAAAAACTAGTCCCGGGACTGAGATTGTGTAACGTCACGTAACATCTATTCGCGTGACTAAAAGTGACGTAACATTTAGTCACATGACTAAAATCACCCAACATCGCGTTAGCTAGTCACGAGACATGTTCCCGTCAAGAACACGTAACAGCTAGCCACGAGGCTAAACTCAGAAAACCACGTAACAGGTAGCCCCGTGACAAGTCTAGTCAAGTCTAGCTAAGTCTAGCCATACTTAGTACTACTAGCGAAAACTTAGCATCTCCAGCAAAAACTTAATAATAATAATAATAATAATAATAATAATAATAATAATAATAATAATAATAATAATAATAATAATAATAATAATAAGAAGAAGAAGAAGAAGAACTTTATTTCAGCATCAACAGGAAGGAATACAACACTGATGAGGCTACAGGGTGCTAGCGAAGAGCCTCTAACGGCTTGGCAAAGGTCAGCGCCCCGTTTACTTGGCATTACTTGGCATTACTAGCAAAACTTAACTAAGTGGAACACTAACTCCGCTGATGGTTCCAAGCCTCGCACCCCAGTGCAAGCTGCGCACTTTTTTTTTTTTTCATCTCTCCAAGCTTCCATCTTCCCCTGAACTTCTGCCTTATTTAGTCCTAGCGTTTCACGTGCGCAAGTGACCGGGGATAGGGGCTTTGCGCCCTGCTGCCTTATTTAGTTTGCTTCTTGTGGTATATGGACCTGCAAGACGTAGGCGTAATAATGACCTACACCGCTTCGAGGTGGCAGCTTTTTCAGTGTCAACGATCGCTTTCTCGCTCCCCCCTCTCCAATTTTTTTTTTTTCGCCGAGCATGTGATGGAACTGGACGCTATGCAGTTAACTTCCCTGTATTTTTACTCTCTCTGCGTAATTCTCTAGTTTCTATCTTTACGATAGCTTTTTCCCAGTCTATTTGTATATCCACGTGTAAGGTGTAAGGCTACAGTATTTCTAAACGAACAAAAAGATGGGGTGTTACAAGGTGATACAGCAAAAAAAAGTTATGTTTCACCGAAAGGGCGAAGAAATGTATGCGTCAGCAACAAATTGGAACGTTATAAGATGTACGGCTAGCTGCTAACTCCTTTGGATACGATCTCGCGCAAGTCAACAAAACACTGGTCTAAGGGAAAATACGGCCGCTTCAGGGAATAAATGAAGCGCGCGTCTGTTCTCTCCGCGCTAAATTAGTGGTGAGAGCACAGCAAGTTTACGAGCCGTCTCATGATGTCTGTAGAGATAGCGCGTCCGCCAGCACTCACGACCACGCCCTTATGAGCGACAACGCTCTCAGTTGCTGCTCGAGCAACGCAGCACCCCCCCACCCCTCCACGCCGTCGCGCTCCTTCGCCCGATGAAAGACAGCCGGGGCGTTTCCTCAGTGCTTGAGCCGCCATCGACTGCAGACCTCGCATGCGAGCCAGTGTTATCGCACGCACCCCTCGTGCGACGGAGATGGCCTACTCGTTTCATCGCTGCTTCAGCCACGTTTGTCCCCAGCGCCGGCATGCTTTTGCTCGCGCGTGGAACACACGATGCGCGGGGCGATGTTATCAATTTTGGATTTTTATGAGGAAGATGACGGCGACGGCGAAAACCCGCCGAGAGTCTCCATATGATTGATATCGCAATAAAAATATGAGAATATACAGTGGCCTAGATGTAGTATGGACACATTTATCTCTTTTTTTTTTTTTTTTTTGTATCGAGAAAATGGGGAGACACGAGGAGGGTCGGGGGCAGGGGGGAGTAACTACGATAGCTCGTAGAGAAAATTAATAGATCTGCTGAGACAAAATGAAAAAAAAAAAAAGAGCGCCTCCGGAAAGGACAACCAAATGGCCACGCGGGCTGTCCAACAGGTTGTCGCGCTTTGGGAACGCCCCCGTCACTGCTGTTACCCCAGCAGTCGATGTTACCGCTATTGGCCTCGAGATCGAACAGAGTCGGCACCTAGCGGCGAGCAGACGAAACCCCGTAGCGTGACTGCTCCTTGAGTCGTCTGCTAGTCACAACGTGTTTGCATGTGTGCGAATGTGATGCACGTACTCAGAGGGTGGCTTTTTCCGTTGTGTAAGCCCAGTATAAAATGCTCGTACGGAAGCCTACACGATACACACAAGCGCTTCGCCTTCAGAGGATTATCGGCACTCTGATAAGTGAGCGCATGCACATGTTGGTTTGGTGCTAGATGCGATCGTCGTACCGTCCAGTCGCCAAGATCATTTCAATGTTGGTGCCGCTTTGTCGTTCAACCACGTCACATGGTGCATTTGCGTCGTCCTAAACAAAAGAAGTACTAAATATTCAGGTGTGAATGCAAAATTTTAGCGACCCCATCTCGTGAAGTGCCGGAGAGTTCGAAATCATTGTGCTACCGCAAAGCATGAACTAGCGTCTGCAAAGGCCGGTTAGAATTAGAATTACAAAAAGAAAAAAAAATGCGGATGCGTATATGTGCAAGCAGAAAAGCAGAGTTACGCAGAAATACAGGCTTTTTCTTTTTTTTTTTTTTAGCAGCCGCTCGAACAAGACGTAAATTATAGGTTCACTTGCGCGACAACAACGCTATAGTATACTGTCGTATATAGGCAAAACACAAGCTAAACATGTACAAATAAAAGAGGAAAAATCATCAAGCACACAGCGCGAAAACACTCGACTGTCGCCGAAGGCCAGCACACTGTTCATTGACAGATTGCGCTTATCTCACACGTAATATGAACATTAGGCCGGCTTCGCGCATTAATCTGACAATGGAAAGCTTATATACCATCATTAGGCTGACATCAACGCACTTTATTTGCCGACCATCGGCTGAAACAGCTCACAACGAAACACCGCTGTGTGCATTTGTATACGCGCCGCCAACCGTCTATCCACACTACCGCCGCGACGTTGCTGCCTCCTATAAGTCGATCTCGCCGCCAATACATGTGAGTAAAGTACTAGCAAATTTGCTTAGTATTCCAACTGCAGCTCCCGCCCCATACTTAACGCTCTTTTCTCTCGAGCAAGCTGGGTCTTCTTACGCTTCCTTCACTCTGACGGCTTCCCATGGTTCTTCCCGAATACCCTTTCCGAGCGTCTCACGGATGGCCGCGGCACTTCGTCTACCAGCGTTTCTTGACTTTATTCTTGCCTAACACTACTCCACATTTACAGCTGCGCCACGACCGAGGAAGAAGTCGTATGCGTGCGTGCCTGCGAATGTCCAGGTCACACTATTGTTTTTTTTTTTTCTATTTCCTTTTGGTCCTCCCACCAAATCTACATCGATCGCGAGAAAGCGTCCGGACGGTCACGAAAATCCAATTACACGCTGTCCACGCTGTCTTCGCCGCCACCGCAGATTTATGGATGACGACAGCAACGATGTGCTGCGGTGAAAGAAGCCAAAGGCGTCGAGAATTTCTCATGCAGCCGCAAAGAAAGGGGACTGACCTCGCCTTCCCTTTCCATTCCTACTTCATTCCGAATCGGCTTCTATAAGGGGGTGAAATGCGCAAGGTGCGGAAGAGTCACAACGTGTTTGCATGTGTGCGTCATGAGTGGCTCGCATGGCGATGTAAACGCAACGTCCGTTTTTCTTTTGCTTTTAAAAATAGGCATGCGAATAACAAAAACTTGGGATGTCTTAGGTTAGTATTGTGTTCGTGTTTAAAGTGACAATTTAATGTGGGTGGTAGAGTGGTTACGGTGTTCGACTTCTGACCTGCAGTGCGCGGGTTCGATCCCAGTCATGGTGGTTGCACTTCAGTAGAGGCGAAATGCTAGCGGCCCGTGTACTGTGCGATGTCACTGCCCTCCGAAGAACACCAGATGGTTAAAATTTGAGGAGCCCTCCACGACGGCGTGCCTGATATCACTATAGTGCAGAAGTGACATGCTATTTCATGGTGTACATGCATCCTGCATTTGGCACGTAAAAACCACGAAATTATTAATGTGTGCAATATGTTCGATTTGGAAAAATGGCAAACATATGCAGTACGTATTTTGCCACAAATACTATGTATGAAGTGCGAACAGTAAGGGCGCGATGATATACATGCATTACGTATCGGAAATTACGTGACATGTCATTATGTAATATCACGATATGTTAAAACACACAGGCACACTACAGAGCAGAAGCGATATGCTATGTCATGCTATATATGCATCAAATAGCGTGAACGACATGTCATCACGTGGCACACATTGATATTTATGTCGTGTTCTGTGAGATATCACTGCAGGTTAAAGAACACCAGATGGTCAAAATTTCCGAAGCCCTCCAACGCGGTGTGCCTCATAATGCGTGGCAATATCATGGTTCTGGCACGTAAAACACCAAATATATATATAAAAAAAATTGGAGTGTATGTCGCGACATGATGTCGTGTTCGTGCTAACATTTCGGTTCCTCCATCGGCCGCCGTCATTCGACTCGCGGCCGCTTATTGATTCCGTCGCACATTAGCAGTTTCTACTGTTGTCTCCTTGCACTATTCTCATTTAGTGCCGGCTAATGGTGCGTAAAGGATGGTTAGTATTCGCTACTGATGACTTAGTGGTGGCTAATACAGGATAACGTCATTTGGTGGCGGAAACTAAAGGCTAAAGTCGGCTAGTGTTGGCTATGGAGGCTAATGGCAGCTGTAGCGTGGCCATATGTTGGTTAAGTGACGCAATTACAATTATTGCTTAAAGGGACACTAAAATGAAACAATGACTTGGTTTAGATTCATAAACTGTACTCTGAGAACTCTAATGTCACAAGTTTCACTATCATAAGTTCATTATTAGCGGAGAAAATCAAGGCTCAAAATTGATTTTTAAATTTTTTCGCCGAGAACACCGCGCGTGACGTCACGAATTTCAAAATGTATTTTTCGTGTTTTCGTGACATTGGCTCGATGAAATTTTCTAAAACTTCCTACGTTAGGTGTATGGCACCCACAGATGAGAATGTACTTCATTTTTACCAACTAGAAACTACGTATGGGACCCTGCAGACGCCGTCAAAATCTATGACATCATGGTGTTTGATGCGGGAATCTCAAGGTGGCGTCTGCACCCGCATTTTCTTTTCGCGTGTTTTCTCGCTTACCAAGCAACGTCTCGCGATAAGAGTGGTCTTTTCGGGACTGTGAAATTGTATTTTACTAATACGCGAAAAATCATTTTTCTCTTTAGTGTCCCTTAAGGCACAATCTAACAATTATGCACTAGGGACTCTCTGCGTTATTTTTTTTTTATGATCTGGAGACCTAATCGAGGTAGCCGCTGTCCATCAGTCGCTTAACTTCACGATATTTAAACTTCAATGCTCGCCTGCGCTGTATACAAGGACATAGTTCGTGGAACTTTCATTGCCATCGTATTCCACAAGTGACTGACAGAAAAGAACCACTCTCTGGGTGCTTGAACCATTGTGGTCCTCGACCCGTGCCAATTCTTGATACTTTCGCTTATTCATTGCCCCAATTGCAAGCACTGTATGAACAAACAAATGAGCCCAGAAAAAAATAAATAATATAATAAGGTAACTAAAGAAATTCTCATTTAATATCGCTGCCTCCGCCGGGCTTGTCTGCAGCAATTCGTTACTTGAAGAGCAAAGTGCTTGCGTCGGGCGCCGGCTTTGAACAACGTGCCGCGGCCAATTTTCTTCGCTCGGGGGGCGAAATTGAGCCAGCTTTACTCCAAATAATCGACGCAGAGATCTAAAAAGCCCTTGCGACCGGAAGTATGGAAGATGAAAAAGGTAGGTGGTGCTGCTATAGAGCGGCTGCATCACGTTAGCGTAGAAAGCGCCGTAATGGCGTGACACGCACCAGCTTCTTTCGACTTTTACGTTTGCCTCCAAAGCTGTTCTCTTCATAGTTTACTTTTGTGAAAGTGAAATGGTGGGACGTATTCTCTTCGTACTTTTTGAAGCGTCTTCGCTTTGGCTGTATACAGTAGTGAGAATCCCTCGGCAGAGCGCGCACCACGCGGTGCTTTGTTGCCGGATGGCATTTTTCCTTGCCCCGCGAGGAGAACCATTATTCATTGCGCGTCGCTGGAGAGCGCCTTAGTCAAACACTCCTTTCTCGAGCCATTGCCTCCACCGTTGTTCGGCCAACTTCGTCCATCTTGAGTTGGTTGAGCGTGTTTCCCGATTACCTGCAAAAATAGCGCTGACAACAGACGGGTACGTTGAGAATGGAACAAAGAACGTGCACTTGTACTTCGATATAGTTTATAGTGACCTGTGCTCATTTTCAAGGTAACTTAATAGCGTCTTAATGCGAGCCAGTTGGTATACGTATCCATTGTTAAAACAGCGCAAAATAAAACACGGACAAGTCGACACAGAGCTAGTTCTGTTACTATCTCGGCTTATCCCATGACAACGTTCATTGCCTCTTGGCCTGCACCCTGACAAAGCCCAAGACTGCGTTAAAGACAACGTAGAAAACTACTCGTTACTAAAATACTCTGCCTTTTTTTCTAAGTTGTAGTAAATACAAAATCTAGGTGTTTACTTGTGGGGTATGTATCTGTAAAGCTCGGGCATGTAATAAATCACTTTCGCGACGGGAATGACCGCAATAGCAGTTGATAGTTCAGAAGTGACCTCACTACTTAGCCATTCGTCTATATGTGCGTTAACACTTAGATATGTATGACACGCCCACCAGATATTTATTTAACGCTCCCGGCATTCGAAGTCGCAGCAGTACGGTACATAAGGTCTACTGGTTTTCTGGAAAGTTTCACTTCCATGTGCATTCTCCTCTGGCTGTAGTAACCAACTGACGGTCGCCCGCATGCTCGTATTCCAAAAGTGCATATAAGAGCGGACGCTACTCCGTGTGCACGCGCACATTATTCCACGGGGAAGCGACGCCGCAAACCCGGACAGAGGAAGGCGGAAGAGGTTTTTCCATAAGCAGGAAAGTGCTCTTCAAAAGTTAATTGACGCTGCGATTCCCTAGGCGTCGTATCAGACAGAAAATAATTGTGCTCAATTGGCTGCGTGGCTCGGCTCTCCTTTCGCGGTGGCTCTGAGAGGTAGGCACGTGCAAACAAAAGGAGTCGAAATAGAAAACCTTGCAGCGGAGTGGGATGCTAATCTGCGACTACCTTTATAAGCCTTCTTTTTGCGAGTGTCCAATTACAACCAGAGCAGCGCTGTCCAACAGCGGAGCCACGTGTAAGGACAACGTCAATGCGCCCAAGCCCATCAAAGCGACGATGGGGACAGCCGTGATGGAGTGCGCTAATTGCCAAGGGACCTGTGAGAGCTATTGCCGTGCTTTCTCGCGTACATCTCACGTGCGTTCGTGAGTGTCCGTATGAGGCCCATGGGAGCGAGGAAGAGGTGGATGGTTTTTCCCGCTGTTTCGACGAAAAAACTCACAGGGTCTCTTGTGCATTCACCTAAGACGACCCGTAGGCATCACTGTACACGTCTTCGATCACCAAGGCCGAGTGTTTCGCCATCGCGTTGGCGATTAAAAGTCGAGAGCGAAACGTTGGGCAGGCTTACATCACCATAATCTCGGATTCGCAGAAGGCGTGCCGACTCTTTACGAAAGGCCGCCTCCCATCAAAAATTTGCAGCCTCTTAGGGAACGCATTGAACAACACTTAGGCCTATAGGTTGGTCTGGTGCCTGGAACATGCAGGCCTAGAGGGTAACGAGAGGGCGGACGCTCTAGCTCGCGCGCTCACGAACCGAGCGGGGCACCAGCCTCCCTCCCTGTTACCACCACCCAACACAACACACGATGTCTTTCGCGAGGAGGAAGACAACGACCCTGCTCGGTTGGCTCCGCGAGAGCTTCTTGCTCATCAGCGTCGCGCACGGCAGAAATATGGCACCCCCCCACAAATCTCTTAAAGGGGAAGACGCCATAGACCTCCGTAGAATTCAAACGGGGGTCTATCCAAATCTATTGCGATTGCACGAAATTTTTCCTACTTTGTATGGGCGCGATTGTCCGTGGTGTCACGACTCGCCACCGACCCTCTACCATATCTCGTGGGGATGTATTAAAAGGCCACATAAACTCAATCGCTTACAGCGTGCGTATAAAATAGAAAACTCTTTGGAGCAATGGGAGGCACTCCTCGCTAGCTCGGACCCGGAGGTGCAAATAGCGCTTCTGGACCACGTCCGGCTGGCGGCACACGCCAGTGGAGCCTTGGACATGGGGCCCCACCCATCGAACTCCTGAACCCCACCCCTTTCCCTCAATAAAAGTTACTCTTATCTTCCTTTTTCCTCTCAGTGGATCTACAAGTGAGCAGGGAACACGAGCCGTGGCTTCACGTGCCACTGCCAAGCGCCATCGTCATTTTCTTCTCTCGAGGTCGCACGCGCTCAGGTTTCATTCGCCACCCAAAGGGGGGGCGCTACAACGGCATCATGTGGAGTTACGTCACATGGCGTCACACCAGAATTTGTGACGTCATGATGACGTCACAAAAATTGACGATCTGTGACGTCATCACGTGCTGATGATTTTTTGAATCACTCGTCCCCGACGCCGCGGGACGGTCTCTGCCGACGGTCAAATTTCCCGTTTGACGAGGCATCTGAGGCTTTCGCCTCAAAAAAATTAGGCTAGCGAAGCACACCAGCCTGCGTTCCGGTGCTGACGCAGGAAGAAGGAAATACAACTGAAGAGGTGAAGTGTGGTAGACACGTTTACTAGACACGCGTTCGGCTTACTACCCTGCACGGGGGCAAAAAATTCCAGCAGCCTCGCATTAGTGGTGCCAAGACTGTAGGAAGTGCGCAGCGGGGCGGTCATCCTTGTTTCTTTTCCTTACTTTCTTTCTTTCTTTCTGTTTGTTGCACCTATTTTTTTGTATCTGTTTCTCTCTAGATCTTTCTCTCTCTTCCTGTGTCTTTCTCTGCTTTCTGTCTTTGTTTCTATCTCTTTCTCTCTCTCTCTCTCTCTCTCTCTGGTTCTTTCGATTTCTTTCTTTGTTTCGTTTTATTTATCTCTTTCTTTATCTCTCTGTCTTGTTCTCTGTTTTTTCTATCTGTTTCTCTCTCTCTTTGTCTACGCCTTTCTCTAAGTTTCTATATTTGTGTGCCTTTATTCCCTTTAGTTATCTCCATTTTTCACTTCCTCTTTCCTTCTGTCACTTTATTTCTTTCTCTCTATTTTCTATCCTTTTCTTCCTCTCTCGCTTTTTCACGTGTGCATTTTCGTATGACACTCGCACCTGCTGTACACGGTAATGGGGCTCTCCCAATTCCTGTGGCGCATACCCATCTGAGAAGTTTTGCACGACGGAGCGCAAGTTACCGATAGCTTAAACAACTGCTGAAACAACTCGCTGAATACAGATTGAAGATAGTGCGCGCCGGTTCACGATGATGATAGTTTTTTTACGAAGGAACACAAGTTACTAACAGCCTAACAGCTTCGCTGTTCAAAAGAATTATATGGGTACAAAGAGAAATAACGTGGCTGAGAGAGCACAAGTTACATGTACAACATTATATGTGATGGTATATCAACACCAGTGATTGTGCTGGAATGAACAGCCGCGCTCAGTATGACTTGCAACACGTGACGGGAGCGCGTGGCCTCATGAGCTGAAAAATTGCGCATGGCTTCCACTAGCGTTTATTTCCACAACTAAACCATGCTCTATCACTTGGAGATGATTCCCCCCCCCCCCCCCCCCAAAAAAAAAAAAAATGAAGGACACTTTGTAAATTCCAAATTGTATTCGGTGAAAGCTTGGGGCCATTTGACTGACAATGCGATGTCTCTTTTATTTTTTTATTTTATTTATTTATTTATTTATTTATTTATTTATTTATTTATTTATTTATTTATTTATTTATTTATGTTGTGCATGATACTCCTAGTGGAATGGGCACAGGCTTCAACCGAACACACTTTGTAAGACGTCTGACGAAGGAGCGTTACCGCGCGCGCCGCTGCGCCATCACGTGATTGCTGATAAACTGTGAGGCGTTTGAGGGGAAGATGCCACAGCTGTGGCGTCGCAACTGTTGCTTGTGCGCCGCTGTGCCATCACGTGATTGCTGAAAGAGTGTGAGGGGGAGAAGTCACAGCTGGCACCGTTCCAGGGCACGGACGGACGGACGGTCGGATGCCTCGAGTGTGAGCCATTAAAGGCTTTCGCCTTAAAATATCATGTAGTTGGGGAAATGAGGGCGCCTTGAGGGCATGCGCAACCTTTGAGCTCGTGAGGCCACGCTCTCCAGAGTTGAAAGTCACACTGAGCGCGACAGCGCGGTGACTCACTGATAAATTGGAGGGAAACAGCGCGAAAGACTGAAGACCAGGCAGAGAAAGACACAAACAATAGCGCTTTCTCTGCCTGGTCTTTAGTCTTTCGCGCTGTTTCCCTCCAATATGTCGTACCAACACGCCCAAGCAACCACTTCACTGATAAAACAGCCTGCTTGTGCGTGTGTATGTGTGCGTCCGTGCGTGCGTGCGCGTGTGTGTGTGTGTGTGTGTGTGTGTGTGTGTGTGTGTGTGTGTGTGTGTGTGTGTGTGTGTGTGTGTGTGTGTGTGTGCGTGCGTGCGTGCGTGTGTGTGTGTGCGCGTGCGTGCGTGCGTGTGTGCGTGCGCGTGTGTGTGCGTGCGTGTGCGTGCGTGCGTGCGTGTGTGTGTGTGTGCGTGTGCGTGTGCGTGTGCGTGTGTGTGTGTGCGTGCGTGTGCGTGTGTGTGTGTGTGTGTGTGTGTGTGCGTGTGTGTGTGTGTGTGTGTGTGTGTGTGTGTGTGTGTGTGTGTGTGTGTGTGTGTGTGTGTGTGTGCGCGCGCGCGCACGCTCGAAATACTGCACGTGCGAGCCGACGCACCGCATGCTTCCGGAAACAAAACATCGTCGTGTCACAATTCTGCCGAGCCACCTTGCGGGTGACCGCGACAATGCGTCACCGCATAGTTCTCGCGCTTAGAGCGAGAACAGCAAGGCTGAAAACAATGATTCGGGGGTGTCGGTGTCGCGCGGCCGTCGAGCCAGAATGCGCATGTAAGACGGGGTTTCCCAAAACAGAAAGAAAAAGAAAAGGAGAAGAAAAACTGTTCTATGCGTGCCTCTTAAGCTCGAGTAGCCGGGGGGCAAGATATATGAAGGCAGGGTCAGTCCTGGTACTTCACTATGCGAGCTGCAGTCCGGTCATGGTCTAAAGCCGGCAAGCCAGGCTTTCTGTGAACAAGCCGTGAATGCACGAGAGCGTGGGCTGTGGAACATCAGGAGTCACAAGTACGCAGAAATAAAATATGAGGCTCGCGTTGGTCCAGGAGACTATCGGATTCTTTGCTGATATGTGTTTATTTTGATGCGAGACAAAATACATGTTAACGAAGACAGGGTCTCGCTTTGCACTTGTTTGTAGTTTTTCACTCTGGTGAACCTGGTTGATTCATTGTTTCTTGCGTTTGTATATGTGTTCCTACTCATTTGTTTGCTTAGGCCTATATGTTTGTTGATTACGTAGTTACAGTTGCAAAAGAAAGGTTACACTACCGCGTCTCGAAAATGTTGGAATTCAAACTTCGAAGGCATCGGAACGCCAGCAAACCAGACCAGCAGGAACACGTATACAACACAACACACTAGCGCATCGTGTTGTTTACGTCCCCATATAGTCCTTATTCGTTGAAGGTAAAATATTTTTCAAGAAAAAAAAAGAACGTGGTGTTAGTTTCCCTATTATTTTTCTCATCTCTCTCCCAGATGCTGGTGTATAAGCAACACCAGCTGCTGGTGTTACACAGTCGGAAATGTGGAAAAACAGTCCGTTAATGAAAGGCCACAGTAGGGTCTAGTTTGTTGTACGTAGTTGACACTTGCGGCGCGCTGTCTGAATACGAAGAAATACGCACAAAAAACACATACGTAGCACACAAAGTGTTGTGTGCTACGTGTGTATTTTTTGTGCGTCTTTCTTGGCGTTCAGACAGTGCGTCGCAGGTGTTAACATTAATAAAAGTTGCTTGGGTTTTATGTGCCAAAACCATGGTGTGATTAACAGGCATGCGCCGCAGGGGGAGGACTCCGGATCATTTTCGATCACCGGGAAATTTTTAACGTAAAGCTAAATCTAAGTACACGGATGTTATTTGCACTTCGCCCCCATCGAAATGCGTCAGCCTTGGCCGGCAATCGAACCCGTGCCCTGAAGCTTGGAAACGCGAGAAACAGTCAGTTGTTCAGTCTCATACAGGAACTAAAAGTCGGGTGGCACGGCTCACACACGGCACGGTTTGTTTTGTTTTTTTTTTTCACTCTTTTTTTTTTTCGATTCGAAAATGAACAGTACAATTCCTGTGTCCTGTTTTAAGCTGGAAATCGCAAAATAAAAAGAAAAAGCTGTACAACTACATTTCTTCTTATTTCTTTCTTTCTTGCAGTTTCTTTTTAAGCTTCCAATGCAGCGTACATAGCATCAAAATTCCCTTGAAATAGCATCGCAAAAGCAGGTAAACGGCTAACGAAACACGACATCTAAAGGATGCCGCGAACTTCGTCAGCGCGCGCAGGCGCCGGAGGCGAGTGGCTCAGAGCCCGCTCTCCTTTGTCGCCGCTCACAGGCAGGCACTTCAAGGCGCGGCGATTGTGCTTTTAACGAGCTCGCACGTGCGCTTACGCGACCATCCATCTCGCGCTGACAAATCACCGGCGACCGGCACCATGCCGAGTTGGGAAAGCAGCATCGTTCACCTGCGCTGACTGGCTTGCCCGAGACACCGCCATCCCCTTCCACAACTTTCTCTCTTTCTTTCTTTCTTTCTTTCTTTCTTTCTTTCTTTCTTTCTTTCTTTCTTTCTTTCTTTCTTTCTTTCTTTCTTTCTTTCTTTCTTTCTTTTTCTTTCTTTCTTTCTTTGCCATGCTTGCTCGTAGTCGCAGCCTCAGCGCATCAATCAAAACTCACTCGCCATCGCGCAACTGACGTTCACAAACCAACGCCGTGTTGTCACCGCCTCGAACCATTCCGAGTTACGTTTAGGGCATTCATCTTGAAGCGCAGATGTTAGCTATGTAAACTGCATAAAAAACTGCACGCTCAAGGTGTTCGATGCTGCGTACTGTTCACCTTAGGTTGACGAAAGTAAGGGTTAAGAATAGGACACACTCACACACGACAGCGTCCCTCCGAAAGGCTGCTTTGGTCGCGCGCCGATGGCCTTACCTAGAACTTCAGAGAGGAGGAATAAAGATCGAGTAAATTTGTAGAAGCGAGTGAATCGAAAGATGGCGCCTTTGATTGTCAAAGCACGATGACCGAATTAGATGCGCCTAACACTTCGGCTTTTTGCCTTCCTCAGTGCGGGCTAGCCAACCGGCTTCAGCCCTGGTCAACCTCCTTTCATTCATCTTGCAGGACTGTGTAGTGCAAGCAGACCACGCGATGTCATGTTGCTGTTATTAAGCCTGACTCCTTCGCCAAGACCGTCCTCTCCTTCTTTCTGACGATTCGGCGGTGCGGCGCGCATGCCTGTGCTTGCGTTCCCGCGCTCGCACGTGCTTGGCGCGTGTTCCGCGACAGCGCGGACACCACGTCTTCGTACCTGGGCGGTAGCGTACGTTCGTATCAAACGTCGCGGGGTGAAACTCGGTTCGCAACAACCGTACTCCATTACATTACAGGACAATTGGTCTTGGCCGGGACCAAAGAAAAATTCGTATCACCCCGAAATTCGTATGAGCTGTGATCGTATCACCGAGGTTTCACTGTATGTAGTATCTGCAAGTTGGTTGGCTTGAATACGTGTAGCGTACGTCAAAAGCGAGCGCCTTCGACGTCGGTACTATTAATACTACGTCGT
Organism: Rhipicephalus appendiculatus; assembly: GCA_030522465.1. Lineage (NCBI taxonomy): Eukaryota > Metazoa > Arthropoda > Arachnida > Ixodida > Ixodidae > Rhipicephalus > Rhipicephalus appendiculatus. Next base: position 5,251,726 of record JALIZH010032971.1, read on the forward strand.
AGTCACAGGGTCCCGCTTGTCAGAATGTGCACAGCAGCCGCAGCTAACCAGAGTTATGCTTACGTACTTGAGAGTACCTGGACAACGTGACTATGCATTAAGCGCGGCAACTCGCCGACTGAGCATCGCGCAAATTCTCTAGACTGAGCAAATCAGGGTAAGGCAATAGGAGTGTGCACGAGGGGGGGCAGGAGTGGCGGCTCCCCCCCAACCCCACCTGATCAAGTAAGGGGGAGCGCAAAGGCTGACTCATACATTTACTGAGTCGGACCAGTTCCGTCATTGTTTAAAATGCAGGGCTATGGACACCCAAAGTTTTTAGGATAATGGCGACCGAAGGAACTTCATGTTGTCTTCCAAAAACTGTTTATTTCCCATCTTTACTCCCGGATAGCCAAGGATCAAATGCAGGTCATTGTGAGAAGCACATCATCGCTTAATTTTCGATTTTTCATTCACTGGGAGGCATGTTGTTTTATGGAATCTACCAACGGAGGTTGGGGGGGGAGGTCTGCGATGAGTCTGCCCCCCCCCCCCCCCTAATGGGCAACCCTGCGCACGCCTATGTGGACAGCGGTAGGCAGAAGACGAACTATACGGGCCGGACTCTATACCACCACGGCCAGTCGGCACAAACCGAAGGATCCATTAAGGCTGGCAGCCTTTTGTGGGCGAACGATGCACGGAGACAGAGAACGACAGAAACCGAACGGTAAAGAATTGCCCGAGAGAAATGACATCCGGCGTCAAGGGAAGAAAGCCGAGATCGATGTCGGACGTCGTTAGGCGGCTCGCTGCCAGACGCGTCATTCGCGAAGGCAAAACCATTGTCGCCACCGCTTAGCTAGCTCCCCTCGAGCCTTGCACAGCTTTCTTCACGGAACCATGCAACTCAAACGCGATACAGTTGCAGCGCCACCCGATGCCGCCCGACAGTGAACACGACCGACTTGTAGTAACGAGGCGGGACACTTTACCTGTCCGTCACATTAATGGCCCGCAATAGCACGAAATAATTCCGGACTGATACTTCAACATAATCTTGCTTATGAAGTTATTAAGCGGAGCGTCTATGAGTTACAGATTTAGGTGGCGGCGGCAGCATCGTTCGCGAAAAAGAAGGCGCCGGTGAGTGTACATAAATTAGGATCTACACAAATGCGGACCCCGATGATGCACCGGCCTTGTTCTATAGTTGACGTAATGTTGCTATTGGCGCTGTTGTTGACGCAATGTTGAATGAACTCAAGGAAGGAGACCCTGATGAGTTTTGAAGTCGACAATTATTCAACAGTCTGCTAAGGGTAAGTCGACTGTAACTTCTGTGAGTTCGTGCTGGTTGAGTCGATCTTTATTGGCGTGCCATGCCCTGCTCTGAAGTGCTTTTGCAGGGGTCAGTATGTTAGGGTGCGGAGAGACATGATGTAATGTAAGTAATGCTGCCTGTGTGACACTGACACTGTGAACACAAATCAGAGCGAAAGGTGTCTCCTCTTGGTACTTACGTGTCTCGCCTCCAATACGATCAATACTATTTTAATATCAAAAGTCCAATGCACATGAGTGCATAACCGGTAGGCAGCGTAATGTCCAAGGAATGTCCATTTTACCGTGGTATACAACGGATTTCTTTGAAAGTCCGTAAAATGTGTTTTAGAATATTCCAATGTTGTTCTTTGTAAATAGCGGTGTGCTGTGGTAGCGAAATGTGTATTAATTTCCTGAATGATTATCTAAACGTTGCCTTGAGCTTTAGAATAGGGCACGCGAAGCTTGGCGTTAGTGTTTGGTGCCACTGCGCTTGCGTCATAGGCAATCCTCCTGGGTACACACGTTAAGTTACGAGAATAGCGTATCACACCCAAGCAATGCTAGCGCTGCGAACCCTACGCCCTTCCCCAGCGTAGGATAGCAAACCGGACGCGCGTTTAGCTGACCTTCCTGCTTTTTTTCCTTTCCTTCTCCTCCTTCTCCTACAACATGAACAGAGTGAAAAAGCTATGCTGCTAGTCTCCTCTCGATTGCTCCATCCGAAATGTCATGACTTATAAGCCGTAAGGAAGACTACAAAACAAGGCACAACACAGAAGTTCAGGCAAAGATGGGGGGCTTGGAATGATGCGAAATCGTTGAAGAGAGATTGCCGCTTGGAGACAACGGCTCAACCGAAGGACTTTATCTCAGTCATCCCCTTGATGATGTTGCACCGACGAAGATAAGTTCCGTTGTGAAAGACTAGCTGCAGAGGCATTCCCTGTTGAGTAATTTCTCATTATTGACGACGGCAACTGTTACGTAGTCGGACAGGGCAGCACATCGAAGCTGCTTATGGACAGTCTACCAAAGTGCGTAGCACAGAAATTCGAAGGATCTCCCAAGAAACAGGTTCCTTTATCTTCTTTACAACTCCGGTTCTCTCTCTCTCTCTCTTTGACATCCGCGAACTAAAGCATGGTTGCACGTTTTCTTTTTTTTTTTTTTTTTTTTGTCATTATGGTTGTCTTGTTAGCTTTGTGGAAAACCTAGGTCTTCCCCAATAGACGATGCAGACAACGTGAAGCTCTGCACTCTCGTTTTATGGCTGCATGCCAGAGCAAGGGAAAGATTTCGGAGAGAAAGTGCTCGCACGAGAACACTCCAGTCAGAAGGGTGAATAAGGCGTAGCCGGCAGTGTTACGACAGTTTAGAGCTCACGCTTCCTTGCAGACGAGTGGCTCGCAGGGTCGTATAGCGGCAAGGCGTGGTGGCAAAGGAGTGACTAGAAAACGTGACCGGTGTGCGCCTGCCCACGGCTTGGGCGTCTCCGAAACGTCCGACAGTACAACCTGTACTAAACATCCACGTTACTGCGCTTCTTGCCACCGAACCTCTCTCCCATATCCTGGTATGATAACCATTGCTACTGTAGTAAAGAGGAATGCCCGGCGCCGCTGTCATATCGCCAGCCCAACGTCCGCAATGCCCGAGCTCGAGCCTTTCGTGGCCTGTTTCTGTTGCATGCTGCCTGCTGCTGTCCAGTCCTTGCTGCTGCTGTTCAGACGCTTCAGCCACTGTCTATCCAATTGCTCTCTTTATATTTTAAGGCGAAACCCTGATGTGTGTCATGAGGCAAGAAGTTTTCGAGGTTTGGCGAGACCTGCTTTGATTTCGCGAGACGTTGTCGGTGACATCGGCGTCAACACGAGCGATGCAAATAAAATTCGGTCGAAGGTTACGTGATACTCAAGTGAGTGTGTGTGGGGAGTCGGCATACGAAAATTCACATGATACCAACTTAAGATGACAACATCGTGACGTCACATGTCAGAATCTGTGACGGGATTGTGACGTGGGGATGGCGTCACAACATGATCTCATCAAACGAGGTCGTTGCTTGGTCAAAGACCGGCCGATCACGGAGGATGTGCAAAACAATGCGAGGTGCAGAAAGCGTGCTATGCTTCAGATCCTGGAGGCAGTGCAAGACCACGTTAGGTGCAGCAAGCTTTCGGAAGGGAGGGGCGGGGGGAAGGTGAACGATACGATAGACTCATATGAAAAAGAATAAGGAGAAAAAGAAGGAGGCATTCGCCCTCCAGTCGTTCTAGGCAAATGCATAAAGGACCGTCTCACTTTTGGTGGAGCCGGGCATTCCTCTTCACTACACACTACCAGTAAAACGGCCAAGAACCGCAGCACTTGGAAAAGGGCTGGCCTGTCCCTTTTCTATTTCGAATTAACCCATACTGAGTTTTTCTTCATCATTTACCGCCTGCCTGAAAGGGCGAAGGTGGCTTCAGGTACCGCAGCTTGAAATTAATACCAGCGCAGTACTTCAGCGCGCATAGAGACCTCCTTTAGGAATGTCCCGATTAGCGAAGCACCTTCGTGATCTATGGGGCACGTGCCGGCCTTTAGGGTAATCTTTACGGGCTCGGGTACGACCCGAAAGTAAACACGGAGAGGGGTGCTCTAAAATTTTAAAGGTCCAGCAGGCAAGCACGCGGAATGGCCCGTCAAGAAGGCACGTGCCGTAAACCCAAACGATCCCCGTGCGACTGGGGGGTGGCCGTTGGATGTCTACCACGCCGCGTGGCAAGACAAACAAGAAATGAAGACAAGGGATGCCATGTTAGGGTTTTTACGAAGTGCAACGAAAACAGAGTGCGCGGGAAAGGTGCGCTTTTCGATGCAAGGACACAGTGAAAAAGCTTTCAGCGTCGAAAGGAGGATAAAGCGAGGCCGTGAACCCTTAGGTAGGCACAGTGTACCTTTGGTGGGCAGAAGGCAGCAAGCGCCGCTCGGTGGAGGTTTTGCAAAGATGCCATAGCGACCGAGACCACGATGCGGCGTTGAAGCGCTGCAGCAGTAACGGTGGTTTAACGATGAAGAGCGATAACGGTGCTCGAGTTTTATGCGCATTTAACGGCTCTATACATTCCCAGCCGAAGCGTGTACGTTCAATGGTTGGGGCGAGATTCATGGGGGTGGTCGCCTTATGTAAAAGCGCAGAGGCCGCCACCATTGTGTGCATGCATGATTTCAGAACTGCGATTATAGGGTTTACACAATCGAGAGATGAAAATTCAAGAGCCCTTCCCCCCATCGCGTAGCTGACCTACTACTTTTCTTTCTTTCTTTCTTTCTTTCTTTCTTTCTTTCTTTCTTTCTTTCTTTCTTTCTTTCTTTCTTTCTTTCTTTCTTTCTTTCTTTCTTTCTTTCTTTCTTTCTTTCTTTCTTTCTTTCTTTCTTTCTTTCTTTCTTTCTTTCTTTCTTTCTTTCTTTCTTTCTTTCTTTCTTTCTTTCTTTCTTTCTTTCTTTCTTTCTTTCTTTCTTTCTTTCTTTCGCATTGCGTAATGCTCCCTCCTAACCTTTTCCTTCCTCCATGCCGGGAAAGGGACTCTTATCCACGTGCTTAGCAGCGCAACACTTCAGTTGCTACAGGTAACCATGACGGACATGCGTTCATATCCGGGTAACAATGAGAGGTGGCCACGTGACATTACAAGTGACCTCGACAAAAGATCACATTGTCGTAACAGAAACGGCTGATCGCCGACGAGCCCACTTTATAAACAGCATCAATTATTGGAAAACGGCGCGTACATATACGCATGTGACCGGCGAACTTTCGAGGGACGCATTCTTGTTCGTTCGCCAGTCCGGGTTTTTCAGGTACGACACCGCCACTGATATATGTGAGGTATGAAAGATTTACGTAAAAACAGTGGAAGAAAATTGTAGTCTAATTTACCTTTTCCACTCCCGTGTCTTCTCTCTGCCAGTCATGCGTTCCGGCTTTCGTAAAAGGAACGAAACAAAATGGAACGCATCGAGGGGCCCGGCTTTACACAGAACCATATGAGGCATACAGATAATGAAGCCAAGGAATAGTATAGGGGTTATCTGTAGTTTTTCAATGCGAGTGCGTTAATTATTAGATAAAGGTAATAAAATGGTCGAAGAAACAACTCGCCGCCGTTGGAGGCGAATAAACCGCCTTCGCATTACGCCCCGTATGGTTTTCCCTAGCTCCATTATCAGTTGGCTTGACGTGGATTTCGTCAAAGCGTTTCATAAGCGCTGAATGTACTCTCCAGGGACTGTGATTAAAGAGATACCGCGTCAACGCAAATGCCAAAGCCTAGGCTACGCTGTAAGTGCCTTAATATTCGCTCGCGCCAAAGAGGCATCGGTAACGAAAAACAGGAGCGCGTAAGCATGCTCTTCCCGACCGGTTTTTTGCATTTTTCCGTACATAATCCAAACACGCTAGAACACAACGCAACGTGCGCGAGCTGAAAGGCACTGGCTGACCCTAATAAGCGAGCCACAAAATGCACACAGAGTGCAGACGGTCGGGCGGCGAGTGGTGCCTTGGCGTTGCTCATAGCAAGAGGGTGCTCTGCCGGAGGCGCATGCATACTTATATACGCCCCAACAGCACCGCGTGCATATTGCGCGCATAATTGCGCGTCAAGGCAAAAAAGCCTCGGCATCAGCCACGACACGTTAAAGGGACCACACCCTTGTGTGGGGCTCTGCTCGCCCCTACGTACGCTGTCGAAGGGCGCCTGTTTTGTTTGCCGGGCCGAGGTCGACCCCGCTTGTCTGGTGAACGTCGTGTAACGGAGACATGCAGCATTCCGATGAACCGTTGCTGCTCTTCGCCTTCCGCTAACTGCACCACCGCTCAACCCCGGAGCGATGACAATCTTATCTCGCGATTCACGAGGATAACATTCTTTTCTGGCGGAAATATTTTGCCAGGGGCTAGGTTTCACTTCTTGGCAATCATTTTCTACGTTATTGTTATTATTTTTTTTTTTTGAGTAAATGCGTGTCAAGCAATGTGACCTGGTTTGTGTGAATGATAACTGTTCGATGTCGATGGCATACCAGTGGCCATTGTGTAGCGACACTGATGAGAGTGGGTGAAGTAATTTATTGCAAACTGTATAACAACGTACATTTTCCATGCCAGTGATTTTTTCCCCATATTCCCAATGAAGTGCGAGAGGTTTCTTTACAGCCTTCTAGCGGTGATCCTCGAAATACATGGGCGGCGCTGTCTGAATAAAAAAATAATTAAATGATGACACGACCTTCATTGCGTTGTTGAAAAGCTCACTTGTGTCAGCGTAAATCAGAGAAGAAAGCCGAAATTGCGGCCGAACATTTGCTACTCAAACTATGGGAAGAGTAATAGATAAGCGGGAAGAGAAGTCAGCGGGAACGTATGCTGGAGCACCGCGATTAACTGAGAATCAGCCTCGGGGAACGTGAAGAAAGGCGAAGAGGAGAAATCCGACGAAAAAGAAAGCGGAGCAAACACCCCAGGCCACGAAATAAGGAGGAAGCGTTCGCCGGCAGCGCGTGTAATTCGGGATGAAAACGCATTTTCTCGCAGTCGCCCTTTCGGCACCGCGATGGCTAGGCGCATCTGTCTGGCCGCTCGTGGCTTGGCTTCGGCAACGGCCCGCGACTGAGGCTACGGCCTCGTAATCCTCGCGAGGGTCTCGCCCCCACTGCTCTCCTGATGGATGGCGCCGGCTACGCGCCGATCGGCCATGCCAGACACGCGCGCTCGCAAGAAAGCCTCTCGTGCACGTGTTGGGGCATCGAGCGGGCGCCTACACAGACGCCACCGAAATCTAATAGAAGAATCCGAACTAGAGGGGACGGGCTAACCGAGAAGGAGTGGGTGTTCGGGCTGCCTTAGCTTCGTTATCCGGCGAACACCAAAGCCATATCACAGAGCACCCAGCTGTCCCGAACCCCGCGTTTATTAACGGATACGTGGACACTGGCCGGAGCTGTTTGCTGATTAGTGTACGAGCATCAGCTGTATGGGTGTTGGCGAGCTTCGTGGGAGCTAGCTTTCTGTGAGGTCGCGGTTTGAGTAACACTCCCAGTGGTGTTGCAGACTTGGCCTCTCCGCAAATGTGTCCATGTAGACTGGTACGCTAAGGAGTGTCTTTTATTTGCACTCTAATCGTATTTATGCCAATCTAGTTGGACGGGACTTTGGTGTTAAAAAGCGTACTCTAATTAGTGTCCAGCACGCCGTCAGGCATATGTACCCCTGTGCGGCAACAAGCCTATCAACAACCGCAATGTTGGTTATGTACCGTATTGCTTTATGTCTGCTTAAACAGCAGTCTGTAGCTCTGTTACAAGATAGAAAAGTAAACTGCAAGAAAACACAAACGCATAGAGCCACGCCAATGCAAAATTTATATGTTAAGATTAAAAAGCCGGCAGATCCCACGCACTGTGGGAATCGATGTAATGCGAAGCCGCCAGGAAGGAGCAAATCATGCTTTACATAATTTGCACGTAATGTTTTACATGTTAGAACCTGTCATTTATGTTCGTGATACAGTCATGTCACTCAGTACCAAATTTGGTGTATCTCAAGCTAACGACACGGCCGTGAGCACGCCTTGAGCGTGGCATGCAAATCATGTCGCACAGGACAAGTCATGATTTCCATATTACCACTTTCATTTATGTTCGTCATACAGTCACGTCCCTCAATACCAAGTTTAGTGTATATCAAGCTAACGAAACGGCCGCGAGCGCGCCATGAGCGTGGCATGTAAATCAAATCATGTTGTTCATGACATGCACGTCATTATTTGCATATTACCACCTGTCATTTATGTTCGTCATACAGTCACGTCACTCAATCCCAAATTTGGTGTATATCAAGCTAACGAAACGGCCGCAAACGCGCCATGAGCGTGGCATGTAAATCATACTTTTGATGACAAGTTATTCATGATTTTCATATGACCAGCCATTTATGTTCGTCATAGAGTCATGTTATGCCATACCAAATTTGGTATAAATCCCATTAACGATACGGCCAGGAGAGCACAAAGTCGTAGGCGGCTAGATAGCTAGATAGATAGATAGCTAGATAGATAGATACGCTCAAAGTCGCCGAAGTTCGCTAAGAAATGCTTCGCATTTAAAAACCACAGAGCAGGGCAAGGTCCTTGGTCGTTTATAACAACTCAGGATACCCCAAAACTGACAGAGGTATGCTTAGAGTAATCATTGCCCTTCTGCAAGGATAAAAAAAAATACACAGAGCCTGTGTGCAGGAGAATATGACATCTGTGCATATCGATTAGGATCTTTTCTGCAGGGCAACTTTTTTTTTTTTTTTTTTTTTTTTTTTTTTTTTTTTTTTTTTTTTTACAATACGTTGCAAGCCTCTGGTCTCTTGCAGCGGCGTTCATACGTTTATAGCAAATAGATGGCGAGCGAGCCAAGGAGAACAAGAGGGCATAATTATGCGTGCACCAAAGAATAGCACAACAGCGCTGCCCAGAACTGCAAACAATCGAAAACAGCTATCAGCACTGTCTCCATTTCCTGTTTACTGCAAGAACAACAACGCTATCGACGTCGGTGAGGCCCATTACCCTATAACGAGGCCGAAAAACAGCGTTGGTGTATAAGCTCTCTCGTTTTCAGAACGGATCACGCGTGAATAATGCACTCGCATAGTTCCACTGTATATACCAAGTTGCCGCGTATCGAATTGGAATAAAACCGTCGCTGCGCATCATCGCAACGGCGGGAACGCCAACTATAACGCACGTGCGTGGTGAAATACAAGACATACACGAACTGCGCATGCGCGGGGAGACGGTCTATATAATGGTGGGTGGTTGAAGCTGCGCGTTTAGGCGGTTCGAGGAATTTTTTATTTATTTTTAAGGGAATTCAGGCAAGCGGGGCTAGACATCGGATGCGGCAACGGCGGCGGAGGACAATTCCCCGCTGCAAATCCCTCGGAGACAAATCTCCGCAGCGTCCCGTCGTTAAGCGAACGTGAGCTCGCATTCGCCGGGCAGTTCTGTATAAACAGTGTCTTTTCGTAGTCCGCCATAGTGACGAGCGTGGTCCGAGGGCCCGCATGTGCGACTCGGCTTAAGAGCCCGGCGCCTGTTTTTAGTGGATGGTAGAGTGTGGCTTCCTAACGATGCTATGCTTGGCAAAAGAAAAAAAGTGTTTGGTGCGAACGAAAAAAAAAAATGTAGTAAATAGGTATCAAAGGAACCAGATTTGCATATAGACTTCCAAACTCACAAACAAGGTCCCGCACTAATAAAGGGAAAATAGACAACCACCCGTTTGTAGCACGAAGCCACAAGGAAATCCGTACGGATTCCTCTGAAAGAAAAGCTTCTTAGTTGCCGAAAAATTCGTCCTGGTCCGGGGTCCCGGACTTCTATGAAGGCCGGCAGTATGTAACAAAATAAAATAAATATAAAAGCCACGAAGAATAGTTCAGAAAAATATATTCCGATGCGCGGAATCGAACGGGCGACCTCTCGCTCCGCAGCGCGTGGCACTAACGGCTAGGCCGCTGAAGCGAACGTCCTTCAGGCATACTAACGGCGAGCTTTTATATACCCCATTCACCGCTGGTGGTAAGCCGATCTCGGGGGGGGAATATCAGCGTGTTCTCGGCCTTAATAATAATATCTGGGGTTTTACGTCCCAGAACCACGATATGATTATGAGAGACGCCGTAGTCGAGGGCTCCAAAAATTTTGACCATCTGGTGTTCTTTAACGTGCACTGACATCGCACAGTACACGGGCCTCTGCCATTTCGCCTCCACCGAAATGCGACCGCCGCTGGCCGGGATCGAACCCGCGACACAACATGACCGAGTCAGCATTCTCTGCCTTACCAGCCGACCAGCGAGATGGCGCCAAGTGCGCGCAAGGCGCCCCACTGGTTGCGATGCGTTGGCTCCTCAACCTGCCTTTTGCCCTACGGGGCGTAGTCGCCCGTGCCCTTGCGCGCGCGCGCGCTTATCTTGGGAAGGGGAATGGGGGGCAGTTTTACGTCGTGTACTTTCGCCGGAAAGAGTGCGTTTAGGTTACAGAGCGCACAAAGGTCACTTCGCTCACTGAAGAGGCCCCGTTTGCGAAAGATGCGCGCTATTCAAACACGGTGAAGTAACAACTGTGACACTTGTTAGTTTCCGCTCGTCCTGTATATAACCTGTGCGTTTATTTCGTGCGCCCTTTGTGTTTGAGCAGTGTGTTAAGTGTCGAGCTGTGAACGTTGTTAGTTCGCTCGTCCTTTGTGTGTTCTATTCGTGCGTCCTTTGCGCTTGAGCAGCGCCCTCCAAGTTTCGATCTGCTTGCCATTCTTCGCGTGAAATCCCAATTTGTTGCTATCGCATTCATTGCTTCACCCTTGCGGCGAAACTGTGACTTTTTTTTTGCTCCCAGGATGCTTCAAAACGGCAGCTGGCTCCTCTCTCCTTTGCGAATTCCGTCGGCATGATGCCAGAACAAGGAAGTGAATGCCATCAAGAGACACTCGTAATGTAGGCTGCAATATTCAAGCGCAGACGCGTCATTCGAACAGGGTGTGCCCGCACTAAGTGTAAATAGATGGTGATTGGAAAACGAAAAACAGGGACACAGTGGATGCACATGCGCAGAAGGATCCGCAGTAGCACTAAAATCGTTCCCCGAGGCCAGTGTTTCTTATATATCAGGTCGCGGGCTTGACTCCGCCCGCGGCTGTTGCATTTCGATGGCGGCGGAAATGCTAGATGCCCGTGCCATTGTGCGATTTCAACGCTCGTTAAAGAACACCAGATGACCAAAATTTCTTGAGCCCTCCACGAGATCGTTCTTTTGGCACTTAAAACCCTAGATATCATTATTAGTACTTGCTTTTTTTTTTTTTTTTCATAGAGTTCCGCTGGAGAGCATTGTAACATTAGTCACCCTGTGATAACGTCAATCCTTAACCGGAAAACAGTGCAAGAAAGCAATCAGAAACAAAGAAAGAACCGACGAACGCAAGCGCTGACTCGCAACTATACAGATTTATTTAGAGAGAAAACGCTGAGAAATGAAACAAATAAAAACATGCGTATGATTCATTTCGCATTTACAAATATTGAAAGAAGCAGGAACACCTCACCAAACAGGTACTCCACCGCGCACAATATGTACAAGGACCTATAAGTGCTAACGTTTTGTCGACGAGAGCTGACCAATCCGATTTTATCCCTAAATACTCTCGAATATACAGCCAGCGTCCAAAGTTTAAGCACCACGAGACGCAAGAAAAAGCTGAGTATTCTCGCTGCTTCAACAGGAAGACTTGAATTAATATGTCCGACTTGTTTGTAAACGCGCTAACGCCATGTGCTATGCAGTTCGACTGAATGCAGTCACATTTTGAGGGGGGAAATGGAGTTTTCAGATGGTGTTTGAAGTTCTGACGCTGACTGTACATTTACTTCTAGCTATAACAAGGCAATCGACGCTTGGCTGATACACTTACCATGTTCACCAGGAATGTTGCCGGGAAAAGATACACAACGTGAGTTAATTAGAATATGTATGGACATAATTAAGGATAAACAGCGTCGCATGTCCGTCGCCAACATAACCCATCGGCCCTTGATTGTCGCATAAAGCACGCGCAGTGGCGTCGTTTCCCTACACAGCTTTCTGTCAACGGCGCGAAATGCCGTCGTCAAGCACTGCAATTTCAGCAGGCTCCTTTTCCTTATAGTCGCCACAGCGTTAGGCACATTAATGGAGCGCCAAAATATCTTCGCAGTGTTGCGTGCCATATGGCTCACGCGTCAATCCAAACGGTTACACGAGCGACGCGAGAGACCCACGCGAGCGATGCTCAACGGCCGCATGCTCATTTGCCACGGCAATTACAGCTCTCGGGAGAAGGCAGCGAGTCATTCATGGCGTGCTCCGAAAGGCGGCGATGTAAATAGCGAAGGGTGAGAGCGAGAAAGAAAGAAATGGTAAAGCAAGAACAGAGGAGGTCCTCTCCATGGATCACTTACATTGGGCGCACAGCCGTTGTCCGCAACCCGGCTGGCCTAATGGGGCAATTAAGGATTAATGCCCTCCAGGCGATCCTATACCTTAAATCAATGACCCAAACGACTGTGCGGAGCGTGTGCGCGTGCTTTTGTGTCTGCGAATGTGTGAGGTCTCTTTCAGCGGTCGAGAGGAGGGAGGCCATAACGCGTTAGGCCACGCATCGTATGAGTGTTCCGCGAGCAGCAATTAGAAAGGGTCACCGCCCTCAGCGGGAATAGGGTGACAGAGCGAGCTGGCCGTACAAGTGATGTGCTCGCCTCCGTTCTATTATTGAGTATACGAAATTGTTCAGTGCAGGCGCATCAAGTAGTCGTATAGTATGCGAAACGAGGTCGTTATACGCGGGGCCATAATGCAGTCACAGTTTGCTACTCGACGATTACGCTGAAACGCGATAACGGAGGAGGATCGTGCGAAGTGTATACGATTGAGTGTCCCGACGAAACGCGGGTTTAGAGAGAAAGCGGACGCTCGCGAAAACGACATTTTCGTCATTGAAGCATGACGGCTCTATATTTCGTTGTGTCTCAAATTTGCCTAGACTGTCATAAATCTTAACTGCACACGGTCGGCCATTCTATGTATTTCTAAAATAAATTTCCTTCAGAACAAAAAAAAATGTAATTGCGGCTTTTTAGAATCTTAGAATTAAGTTTTTTTTTCTCAATATGCATTTATTATTAGCAACAATAAGTAGAGTATGACCAGTCACTGTTGGTATAGAATCGGTCATTTATTACTCAGACTATTGGTCCAAGTATCTCTGTACGTTCTCTCTTGACACGTCATAAAGCTTTCCTGGCTTGCTCGCCTGCTTGCTTGCTTGCTTGCTTGCTTGCTTGATTGATTGATTGATTGATTGATTGATTGATTGATTGATTGATTGATTGATTGATTGATTGATTGATTGTTAATATAAAATTTCGATTATAAAGTTATGTGTGGATTGATCACTGCTGAGAGACTTTTTGTTTTACGGCCGTCTCTCCTTCCGGCCTTTGTCTTTGGGGCGTTTGTCTGAGAGATGCTGTGAGAGGTGCAGTGTACACAATTGCCACATTTATTTTTAGCGCTGATTTGCCGGATCTTAAACTTTGGTTAATACATAAAAAAATGGCGAAGCTTGCACTAAGTCACGCAAGGCTTAAAACAGCGAAGCTGGACGATTCTGAAATCTAATCTGGTTGCTTCTAGGTTGTTGCTAGGCTTTAACTAGATGATGCTAGGTTGTTTCTAGGTTGATTCTCAGCGCAGAGAGGTTCGAGATAAACCACGGACAGTCACAGACACGACCGGCATGTCCAAAACTCCAGAGACAGAAACTCGCGCTAAAATGGAGCGTTGGCCACTCTCATAGATCTACGGGAACGTCGTCGTTGGCTTCCATCGCTTCGGGGCTTTCTTCCAGCCGCCGTTGCCTCTCCCGTTTCCTCGCATTCTCTTGTAGTACGTACACGGGGTCTTCGGCTCACCGCCATTACTTTGCAGCCATTTCTTGATCTAGCTGTTGCACTCTTCATGTTTAGTGGACCAGTAGTGAGAAGTGGGGATTTGCCCAATTTCTGTGGCACATACCCGTTCATGATGATGATAGTTTTTTGTGGTCATAAATTTTACCTCGAACCTTAAATGAAAGTTCACGTTTCCAGTAAATGTAAAATTGTGCACAGTCGATGCGACTTTTCCAGAAAAACTTTCCTGGCAGCTGCCACAGGCCTACACACTCCAGTTAAGGGCGAACTCCCTACAGCCCAGCCAAAGCTAGGCCGATACGTCAGCGCGCAATTAAAACTGGGCCTCGCATATTGCACCACACCGCGCAGCGAAGTACGAGCCGAGAGACATGTGGGGAGCCGTCAGCAGTTCTCGTCCAGCGAGCGAGAACTGACGAGAGGATGAAGAATACTGCTAAAGCCCGGGTTCGCGCGGCGCAGCTCCATTTTCAATAAGATCCTCAGCTCCTGGCCTGGTCCTCGCTCCGAATGATTAAAACCCGCTAATTGACGAAAGCGGGCCTGCCGCGCGCCCTTTCGACGTTCGCCGATATGGAGGCGCCCCCGTCCGCAACGGCGGTGGGACTTATAGAAAGGCCTCAGCTTCGGGTTGCAGCGTCACCGACCGACTGCCTTATACCTGAAGATGCATTTCGTTTACCTCGCCAGAGCGCCTGTATGATGCCGTACTTACGGTACATCGCTACTGTGTGCAGTTCTGACGGATTGAAACGCGAAAATTTAGAGCTATGTAATGCTCATATTTTCGTTTCCAGCGTCTACAGTCCGTGTAATATCGGCTTAATTTTGACTCGAAAACTTACATCAGTGCAAACATTATTTTTAGCGGCCAGATTTGCAGCGACATGCTGTGGTTATCACGAGCAGTTGCTCAGGACAGTCGATATATTTTAAAAAAAATGATTATATTTTATTCTGAGTGAGAGGGCAAAATATAAATAGCGTAAAATTATAACAGCGAGACGTTGTAAAATTAATCATCAATGAAGAACAATACCTATTCCTGCTCTTCAGCGATCTCATATGTAAAGCAAATTCTTAAATCTTTAAAGAGCAGAAAAGTGCAAGTTTACGACAGGCATTAAATATAGCCGGGGGCGATAAGTGAGCCCATCTAGACATTCGTGTCTCCCTTCCGAGGCATCTTCTCTTATGAGGGCTCATCTCACGGAGACTTAAATATCAGTGCAAAACAGGAAATACAGGAACTTCGTAACGAAGGACAATGGCTGCCGCTTATTTCTAGAGCAAATATCGCTAGACGGGACACAAGGACCGGTAGGCAAACATATCTTTTAACGGAAGCTTGAGACAGCATGTATGAATAAATATGTGATGAATTATGCAAGCACGCAAGTGCGCACGCAAGTTCATTTTTCAGATTAAATTTATGTATGTAAGGAGAGGCTGTGGACGAACTTGCGTTAGAGAAGAGTAGCCGATGCAAGTTCATTTATTTATCCTAGCTGAAAAATCTCTTTTAGAGCAATATATTTAACGCGCTAACTGTGTGTGTTCCTGTCGCCATACTTGAACCTGTGTTCAAAGTGCGCGGATATATATATATATATATATATATATATATATATATATATATATATATATATATATATATATATATATATATATATATATATATATATATATATTTCGAAGTAGAGGACGTGCAAAACGAAAACTTCGTTTATTTTTCCAACAGTTTCCTAACGTTTCAGCCGGGCCCCGGCTGAAACGTTGGAAAAATAAACGAAGTTTTCGTTTTGCACGTCCTCTACTTCGAAATATTGCATTTGCTGGATCCAAGGACACCTTCTTCTTCATATATATATATATATATATATATATATATATATATATATATATATATATATATATATATATATATATATATATATATATATATATATATATATATATATATATTGTGATGACTAAGAGTGGCACTGGGGCTCGGGCTCAGCTAGCACGAGGCCAGCAAGAGGGGGGAGAAGAGGAAGACGAGAATAGATTAGAACAGCTTACCGGCACGAAGATCTGTAGATGTCTTTATGAGTGACCCAGATTCCTTCTTTCTCGCTCATTGGCCAAGATTTCACACACCACAGATAATTTTTGTGCAAAAGAAACTGGAAACTATAAATGTGAACATAAGAGAGGTAATTGCAACTAATAGCTCAAATCGGAATTTTATGATAGAATATGAAGAGATTTTCCCTCCGAAATCTAAATTTCAGTCCCACAAATCTTTAAAGGCTAGGTTAGAAGATTACATTGTACATGCTCAAACACAAAACATAATAGCCACAGATGCGTCCGTGAACGATGAAAGGGCAGGAGTAGGAATTGTCTCAGATTCGCTCGGCTGGTCATTCGCCCTGAGGCTGCCAGATTTCACTCCTGTTTTCGAAGCTGAGCTGTTAGCTATCATCATGGCGCTGCGAAAATTCCCGACGGATGCGAATAGTGCAGTTATAATGACTGATTCCCTTTCGGTGTGCACAGCTCTAACAGCTTCACACAACTCACAAGCCGTAAAGACGTTGCGCACCTTAGTTTCCACCTCAGCTGAAGCGTCTAAAATTATTGTGGGTACCTGGTCACTGTGGGTTAAAATTAAATGAAATGGCCGATTCCTTAGCGCGAGCATCACTAGACGGCCCAATAATCAAGGTGCTTCCAGAAATAGGACATTTAACAGCAATCAGATATAGAAAACTAGCCATTTGCACTGATAGGATGGAAGCAATAACAACGTGGACAGAATACCAGCATCTAAAATTTCCCTGGAAGTCTCAGTGGACTGAGTCTCGGCAGGCAGAAGTTACGATCACCAGATTTCGATGCCGTGTGCCCCCTTTAAACTTTTATTTACATAGGGCTGGTCTGGCGATATCGCCCCTCTGCCAATTTTGCGGGGAAATAGAAAATATTGAACATTATTTTTTGACATGTCGCAGATATGCATGTATTAGAAGAAGACTTCTGGTTACAGCGCTTTCAAAGATAGGCCTAAATTTAACTGCAGAAATTATATTAAGTTTTGGTGCCTCAGGTTTGGGACATTGCCAAAGGGATGTTTTTGATGCGGTTTGCAATTACATTCAAGCTTCTAAACGTACTCCATTATAATCTTGACCACTACAAATATTCGATAAGTGGAATACATATAAAAAAAATGCGTTAGAATCCAACAAATATATTCGAGCTTATTCTGATCAGGTTAATTTGGCTGTCTGGTCTACTAGCACAATCGCACAGTTAAAAACAATATTTATTTGATATATTACACAGTATTCTCTTTTATTTATTCATTTGTTCTTTAGCAGTCAACATAGTTCAAATTATACACAAAATCTAAAACTACCAAATCCTGGCCAATCCCTCAGAGTGGGTATGTGCCATTCTGTGAAGGTTAAAACAAAAACAAAACAAAAACAGCTGGCCCAGGAACGGGTGCTGTGTCTGTCTCTGTTCCTTACAATGGCGCAGCCCGACATATGAACCTTACAGCTGAAGCCACCTGTACCTGTCCTCGCGGATCGTCGGCAGCGCGGGTCTCTCCATGCAGGAACGCCGTCCACGCTTCCTCGATCATGGACACCACGACCCGACCTCTGCTGCATCTACCCGTTCAATCATCCGCGGACGGCGTCAATGCCTCTCCGGTGATTTCAGGGTACGACCTGAGAGGTAACCTGGCTACCACCTTCGTCTGAGAAGTCGCACGGGCTCCGGCCGTTGGGGAACGTCGCGTACGCTCCCCGTTACACGGATCCCGTGCCCGATACTCTTCTAACGGGTGAGCATCCAAGTGACGCCGTTCAGGCTTCCTTGCCGTGCCCCAACGCCGACAAGACAGCGTGCGGATCGCCTGAAAACGCCGCCGCGCTTTCCCCGTATCATCGAGCGCCTCCGCGTCACGGTCAGCGTCTTGAAAACGTCGAGCTCAGCGCTGTTTCCTGCTGTCGTGCCGGAATTGTGCGCCATCGACGCCATGCTGGAGGTAGCCGCCTCACACGACCTCGAGGCCAGCGCACCCGAGCAACGAAGGGAGCTGTGGTCTACTCTCATGCAGCTCTCATGCCAGCTGGGCTGCTTCGCGTTGAATATCTCCGCATTTTCACCTGCCGCCCCACCATCAACGGCTGTCTGCGAACTACCGGAATTCCACGGGTTCCAGAACGACGCCGACAGTTGGGTGGCGACCGTCAACGATCTAGCAGCCCGCGAGGCCTGGACGGAGCTGCAGAAATGGTCCGTGGCCGTAGAGCGCCTTCGGGACGGTGCCGCGGCGTGGCGCAGGTACGAAGGCGTGAGACAGCAGTCCTGGGCAGAATGGAGTGCTGCCCTGATTGCCGCTTTCGACCGGGTTCCCTGTACCTCCAGAGAGTCCAACTCGACCTCCAACGAGGACGGAGCTCAGGAGGGGCTCCACGTCGAGACAGCAACTGCACGCTGCCGATCACCGCCACACAACTAGTCTTGTCCGAGTGTAAGGCAGCTTGTCCGAGTGTAAGCACCGGACTGAGGTCGTGCTCACCACTTCGTGTCTCGTACTCTGCATATGTGGCGGACACGAGACCGTTGCTACCAGAGGCCGAGACCTCCTTGCAACTGCAGAAATCTGTTACTCTGCCCTCGAGGACGTCTTCGCTTGGAGACAGGAAGCGGCCTGTTCCTGTCCCATCGTCGTTCCAGGAAACAGATCAGCCAACGGATTTCGATAACTGTATGATCGCTACACCACTGTCAGCGGCCGACAACACTTTTCATCCGTCGAACTCGCAAATTTCACCTCCAAGTTCAGCATGGTTACAGCACACAGAGGCGACGGCTCCGCTCGCACTTGATGCGCTAAGCCGGGGCGCTGACTTACCGACGGACAGTAGTAACGAGAGGCTTCCTGAGCCGTTGATGCAACATCCTCGGTTCTCAGCGCAGGCATGGGAGACACAAGAACGTGGTCATTCCATGCTGAACGAAGTGTCGGTCAATGAAGCTCAAATAAAAGAAGGCCTTATCCTCACACACGACCTTCCCATACCACCTACACTTCCTCCCGACGACATCGCTTCTGACCCCTGTTGGCATGACCTCGCCTTGAATTCACGCGGAAATAACTCAAGACCTGCTGCTTGCCGTTACCCGTGGTGCACTGGCCCGATGGCGCAGCTGCCACAGCACAAGTTGTCTGGCGCGCCAGCACTGAGTGTGGCCGGCACTGAGTATGGTATACGTAGCATACTACCACAACAGCTCAGTGTGACCAGTCGTGATCCGGACGACCACCTCGTTGTCGTACGTCGTCTGCAGTCTCCTCTGCCTTGCCCCTATGTGCAGCAAGACAGTCGTCAGCAAAACCTACGACTTCGGTGGCACAGCCAATGGCGGCCGCCAAAGCCGACTTCGGCAGTTTTCCATGCCGGATGCCAGCGTGGCCGAGAACTTCGACCGCAACGACATAGCCAATGTCGCCCGCCGGAGTACGCTGAGGCTTCTCAAATCAAGTCGCGACGTGTGCAGGACCGACCATCGCGGTGGAGCCAGTGTCGCCCACCAGAGACACTTCTGGCAGACCACCAAACCATATTGCAGCGTGGTCGGGGCCGACCACCTCGATGCAGCCAGCACCGCCCACCATAAACTGTCGGCCGCTCTGCACGCTCGCAGTCATGGCCGGGCGTGATGACTAAGAGTGGCACTGGGGCTCGGGCTCAGCTAGCACGAGGCCAGCAAGGGGGGGAGAAGAGGAAGACGACAATAGATTAGAACAGCTGGCCCAGGAACGGGTGCTGTGTCTGTCTGTTCCTTACAATATATATATATATATTGAATAAACTTGGAGGTCGCACACATCGAAAAGGGAAATTCGATGTGTGCGAGCTCCAAGTTTATTCAATACGAACATTTCCCGGACCTGTCGGATATTCCCTTCAAGTCTTTATATATATATATATATATATATATATATATATATATATATATATATATATATATATAGATATACTACTCAGCGATTGATAATCATGGGGGCTTCGCGGCAGCTCAACAAGAAAGCGAAGTGCTCATATGCGCTATATAGAGCGTTAGATGACGGAATTATTCGTTAACAATTATCTACAGTCACAAACACTGAAATGAAACGAAAGCACAAGTGACTTGAAATAGCGAAGTCCTCGACTAAAAGGCAGAACTGGATCGGAAAGACTGGCTGGCCGCATATATGTGGCGCATCACTTTAGCCTGTTTCGTTTTCCTGTCCTTACCGTGGAATGCGTGCTTCGCACACATGCGCATGGGACGTACCTGCCGGTGAGCCTGCTAATGACTTTGGGCTGGCTGGCTAGAAACTATG
Organism: Rhipicephalus appendiculatus; assembly: GCA_030522465.1. Classification (NCBI taxonomy): domain Eukaryota; kingdom Metazoa; phylum Arthropoda; class Arachnida; order Ixodida; family Ixodidae; genus Rhipicephalus; species Rhipicephalus appendiculatus. Next base: position 5,271,978 of record JALIZH010032971.1, read on the forward strand.
TGACTAATCCTACCTGCTTAGCTTCACTGCATTCAACTCCTGAGCGAGGTTAAACATCCTCCGCTCAGATGCGTGGTCAATGTAAAAGGACGGCCCTGCAAGCGTTTACCGTGTCCGAGTCGGTACATGCATTCAAATGACGGTGACACAATGTAAAAGCGTAGTCTTCCGTGCACTCGGACTGTATGAGAAGGCAATGACCGTGCTACACGGGAAAGGAGTACAATAGGAACCTCGTCACGAGAAGAGACGATCGTTTTAGACGCGGTTAAAGGTAGGGAACACAGAAGCAGTAATCGCGGTGGGTCTTTCCCAAAATGTATATCAGCAGGTTTCTAAAGAAGATACGTACGCGGTGGCTGCAGTTACAAGATCTCGTTTATTTTGTACTCTTTCTTTGGGAGAGGTGCGGCTTGAGCTTGTAACAGGGCATGGACCCTGGAGACGCCATGCTAACGTTACACTTCTTTCTGTCTGATCTAGACTTTTTATGCACACGTTAAGAACGACGTAGTTGGTTAGTTGGTGAGTCTAGATCCTTCGTACAGGCTGGGTTATCAAACAATGTTGGACAATGCTTGTTCCACCTGTTCGCTTCACTCTTCATGAATATCGAGCCAAACATGACAATGAAAAAAAAAAGAAGAAGAAAGAATGCCAGGCCTGCGCGGAACACGCAGCACAGCCCCAGTGAAAGCTGGAAAAGCGGCCTTTCTAGAGCCCCTTGTAAACCCTCCTGGGGCAACTTGCAAGCTACCCACTACACCATAAATAATCATAACTACAGTGAACTCTCACGTGAGTGAACTTCAAGGGACCCAAGCTCATAGTTCACTAAAGTGAAAGTTCCCTAAAGTGAATATTCACTGGAATACGGAACAGTATTGGGCACAGCAGAAATGAAGTCAAATGTGTGAAATGCAATTTATGTTGAAAAGAATTCTGTAATTTTCCGGCGCCCTTAAAGCGCAAGAAGAGACAAAAGCTGTCCAGAGAGTCCACGGTTCTCTGCGCTGCCTCTTGCACAGCCTATTTTTGTGACACGAAGTTTTGCAACTTTCTGATATATCCCACAGCCTGAGCTAGAGATACAGGATTTGGACCTGCCTGAGCCGTTACAACGTCTTCGTCGCACTCTTCTTATTTCGGTTTCGGATGAACACTGGAAACAATTTCTCAGTCTGACAGCTCTGCTCAGTTACTGAAGCGCAGGTGGCTCGTTTTCGCCTCCCACGTGGCCTCTTTGCCTCGGCGGCACTGCGTGCAAAAACGATGTGGCCCAGCCGCCAATGTATGGGCGGTTTGGGGGCGGCACGCATCGGCTACGCCAGGGCAGCGGAGCGCAAAAATTCATTGGATAGATATAAAAAAAATAGCCCAGGTCCGGAGATCAAGTTCATTCAATTGAAATATTCACTATTGAGAAGTTCGTTTAACTGAAAGACTTTTGCGTAGTATGCATATGAAAACCGCCGGGGATTTTATAAAAGCTCATTATTCTGAAATATTCAATAAACCGACGTTCGTGCAAGTGAGAATTCGCTGTATTGCGAAGTAGGCAAGCACCCACTATGTCATTATGCGTCATTCCACGGAGAAGCATGGTACCGTCTTGATATCTGTAAGACAGTATACGTGCACTTTGTTGATGCTGTGCCTGATGGCGATGAAGAATTATAGCTGAGCTCTTTGCAATGGGTTGGAAGCATTCAACGACGCCCTCGTTACGCAGTTAGCTATGTGTTACTTCTGGTTGTTATTCTACTCTTCTACAACGCTATATTACAAAGGTTAGCGTGATTCCTCGCCCGACATCACGCCTGTATGGGGTATTTTGCGAAGTAGTTTCAACCACCGGCGTAGCTCTAGATTCTCAGCAAGAGTACCTGTGCGTATTTTGAAATCAACCCTGTAAACATTAGGCACCTTGATGTGACAAAGGTTAGAACCATACCATATGACCTAATCTTTCTTATTGGTCTGCATAGTCTCTGGAGAGCAAGACTGATTGACAGACACGCTGAACCAGCGCGAGCAACAAAAAACATCTTCCAGAGCAAGTAATCGAAATACGAGAGGTATATGAATGGTCTAGTGATGCTCGAGCCTCGTTTCCTCTGTTTGATTTGTTTTTAAGTATGCCTGATTACTAATTTTCAGAGTGTTAATCTAAGTGCAATGGTTTCCTTCCCTGTAATAAAGAAAAAAAAAAGAAGCACTGGCATAGCTCTGTGGTAGAACACACGACTGCGATGCAGAGGGCCCGGGTACAGCTCCCATTCGATATTGAATCGTTTTTCGTTTTTTTTTAACACGAAATTGTTTTATGTCGCTGTCCACAAAGACTTCAGTGACCTATCTTCGTCACGGAAATGACGTCAAAAAATTTACACGATCAGATGTCAAATAAAGAAAGATCCGTCGTCCGGCATCGAACCGATGACCTCTCGGTCCGCAGCAACAGATGCCGAGCACGCTATTCCACTGCGCCACGGCTACAGACAACAACGGCTTAGCAAACGCGCCTTTTATATCTCCCACTTTCCTCTCGCAGTGCCCTTGGTCAGCGGGGTGGTGTCGCCCTCTTGGAGCCTCCGCGAATTAGCACCTGCAATGCGTGTTGCTACGCGTCCGTCCCGTTCGGTGCGTTTTGAATAGAAGCGCAATTTTGTCAACGCCTTAACACATCGCGAGGTGGCGACCTTAGCCCAAGCGTCGGCCTCGCTCATAGCGTCCATCCAAACTAAAAAAAATTGGATGTGGCTTAACTCAGTTATGCCTGGGTGTGCGTAGCGAGAGGTACGGTTAATATTATTGGACAGATTTAGTTGAGCGTCCGCAACAGCTTTGTGGATGCAGCCTGCCACAGGAAATGGCTGGCAGGCTGCGTCCGCAGAGCTGCGGCGGACGCCCAACTATATCTGTCTATTGATTGGCTTGGTTCTCGGTACCGTTACGCTTCTCGAGGCGTGCGGCTCATTCTTCCTCCGCCTTCTCGGCTTGCTGCCTCCTCTTGGTTTTGTTCCGACGAATCCCACCGAGCCGCCCTTCTATATATACGATGCAACGCCACTCTGTTAAGTTTGAGCAGCGCGACTGAACGCGGACATAGTAGAACACGCGCGCACACACGCACAACGCTGACTTTCAACTGGAAACGCAATTGCAACGCGATTTCACTGGCTCTTCCTCTGACATCATGCCAGATGACGCGGCGAGCGGTGCGGCCACCGGCCACAATGATACGGCGAGAATACGGCCAATGTAGCTCTCGCTACGAATTAGCTCTGCGACGCGCGCCTGCCTCGCCTGGCTGTATTACCACGTTCCTGGCTTGCGCTCGCTATAGCGGTCACGGGCACTGGCGGCAGCGGCGGCGGACATCTACACCACCAAAAATCGTCTGTTGTGATCTCATAACAGCTTTCGCTGTAAAAAATTACTATGGTAGAAAAATTTGTCGTAAAACCGTATTCAAAGTGGACGATTTATTATGAATGCATGGCAAGATGAGCCTGTACCAATGCTATCTCTTTAGATCAGCTCAAAAGGAATCAAACGGAGCATATCCAGATGATTTGTAGCCCAAGATATTAACTAATCAGACTACTTGTATCTTGTTCGTCGTGTTCACGAAACTTTAATAAGTACAACTTCGATCCACGATTCTGCTATGTACTTTCCGGGACGTGCCCTAGAAACCCTTGCCGCGCATGTACCTAATCACTTCGTTCACGAGCTTCACGCGAACTCCTGGGTGGTCGGGAAGGAACTGCAATTAAAGGCCACGACCGACTCCGAATCACGCGATAATCACATCGCAGTACATTGTTGCACTCGTCTGGCAGCCAACGCTCGATATCCAATTTGTGACCGGTATGCGGGTACAATTGTGCAAGGATGCTCTCTACACTGCGCTCTTTACTTTTGTATACTGATACGAAGTATACTTGATACTGTATACTGATACTATACCTGGATATACTATACGATACTATCTGTATACTGATACTATAGTGATACTATATGATGTATACTGATACTATACTGTATACTGATACTACACCGCCACGACGTTTCGCAAGTTATGCTGAGTGTTTCAACATGATCATTCTATTGTTTACAACTCTTCCCAGCGTGGTTACCTGCAATACACCTCCGCTCGACAGTGGCGCAGCGTTTTGAAGGGGCAATTCCTTTTCTCAAAGAACGATGCTTGCCCGTAACTTCTAATACGTTATATAATTGGACTCTGCACGCAAAGACTACACGGTGGCAGAAACATACTACGCTACATTTGACTAATCAAGTAGACTTGCTTTTCTGCGAAGCGACTACGCTGTTCCGTGCCCACTTCGACAGCATCAATGCCTTTCTGGGGTGCCCCATGAAACATGAGGGTGAGTAGAGGACGAGGGAGGGGGGGTCTCACAAGTTGTTAATGGGGGCTGTGCAAGAAACAGCAGTGGTCCCGTGACCTCTGAATTCTTTCGCCTCTTGGACCATTTAAACGCACCCTCTGGACCTTTATTCCCTTGAGTCTCGGCTTGTCTAATGCCACCGAACAGTAAAGCAACAGGGCCCATTAAGAGGATAAACGCACTACCTTCCACGCACGGCCGTTGGGGGGGAATTGGCCGATGTTACACGATGCGTGGCCACACGGGGATTCGGCGAGGGTCGCACGCCTCTACGCCAAAAGGGGTTCATAGATCTCGGAACCCACGACATTGAAATTTCAAACGCTTGTAAAGGGGCCTACGTGACCACCAAAGGGGTCAATACAACCGACTGAGAAAAAAAAAGAAGAGGATGGCTTTCGCCTCCGAGTCGTCTTAGGGAAATGTTTCTTCCTTCCTTGCCAGTGTAGAGACCTCGAGATGAAACCATGATTCAAGACAAACCTCGATACTGTTCGACTGTAGGGAACTCTCGAAGCTGGCTCACGGCGATACTATAGTGCCTCGTAGTGATTTCGCGACAGACAATATAGTGGCCGAGACGTTCTGCTGTTGAGCGCGAGGTCTATGGCTCACTTCCCGACCGAAATGGCCGCACTGTGACGAGTAAAGGATGCTGTATACAGCGTCGACGCAAGAGATGCAAGGCCCCAATTTAGAATCTTTGCGAAGTGAACTTTTTGTAAAGCGGTTTACTGATAGAAAACAGCGTACATAAGTTAACAGCGGAAATTATGACACGCACAACGGAAGGTAAACATGACACGGTGTTGTCCGTGTCAAAAGTTACGCTGTTAACATAAGTACGATGAATGAAAACAAACTCTCCAACCTTGCTGTCTTGATTCACGATATAAAACAGTACCTCCTGCAACGTGTTCTGTAGCATAACGATTACGTTCCCATCCGCCGAAGCAGCGAGATGTTGGAATCCCAACTATGAGGCTCAAGGGATTCACGCGACTGCTGTTCACGGCCCGCAAGAATATAGTGTCCGGCTAGAATGTAAAAGCAGTCATTTGTTTTAATCTGAGTGCGCCTTAAGGAACTCCTTTAGATACATATGCGTACTTCAGTCTTTAAGGTAGATTTCCGGACACGTTATATAACAACAGGGAGGGGGGGGGGGGGGGCCAGTTAGTGAGGAGTCCTTTAGTGTGCAGCGTCTCTCACAGCGCCGCCATTGCTTCGGGACGTCCAACATTAAAAAAATCCGTATGTCACGTTTTGTCGTGGCTGACGTAGCTCTCAGCAGCTTGACATGAGCAGCTTGTTTTTGTACTCCATGCAAACACACAAAAGAACAAGTTAGGCTCTTACTTTAGTATGCATGTATTTTATGAGGCTCGAACAGACGGAAGCTGCCTGGTGCATCCCGAAGACAAAGCAAACGAAATGAGGTCCATGAATCAGTATGTCAACATTTACTGTGGCCGTCAGAAACAGAGACACAAGTATGCGTAACAACCGTAAGCTCTGCAAGTGCAATCCAATCAATATCTCCCAATGTGTGCGCCTGTAATCACGCGTGTTGTCTCGACGAGACGCCGGCACGATTAATTTCCGGCCAACGCCATCCGTATACGTATCTTCGGCCTTTCGTGACTGCACTGACATTGCCCCCCCTTTTGCGGCCTCGTATACCGTCCCTCCTCTTATCAAACGCGAAACGGATTTGTCGCTGACTCGTCGTTGATCTACAGGGTTCGCGTGTAGTTTAACAGAACCGGTACGCGCCCGATCAGTGAGTTTCGGCGGCAAATTTTGTTGTAAGTCAGCGCTGTTGTTTGTGTCCTTCTCTGCCTGGTCCTTCGTCTTTCGCGCTCTTTCCCTCCAATATGTCGTACCAACATGCCCAAGCAACCACTTTAGCTGAAATTAATTTAGCACACAGAGAACTGAGAGGTAGGCCCGCGTCGAGTTCGCTCGCGTCAGTGCTTATCCCACGGCACGAATTGTGCAGTGTGTCATCCCTTTCTTTTTAGGGCGAAAGCCATAAATACCTCATCAAACGTGAAAGGTAACCGTCGGCGGCGTCGGCGTCGGCGTCAACACGAATGACGCAAAAATTCATCATCAGGTGAAGACGTCATCCTATGAGTTGACAGGTCGCCAACATTTGTGACTTCACCATATAGCATCGTCGATTGGTGAAAGGTGGGCTGCTCTCGGAGGCACTGCAAAACCACGTTGGGTGCAGAAAGCTTTCGAGGGGCAGGGGGGGGGGGGGGGTCAATACAGTCGACTGAGAAGAAAAAGAAGATGGTTTTCGCGTTAGAGTCGTCTTAAGGTGAATGCCCAAGAGGCCATGTGAGCAGTTTCACTCGGTAAATCCTCGAGTTATGTGAGACGTGCGGGTATCAGTCATTGCCTTTAAACGTTTAATAGAGAGTTTTAGAACAGCGCAACGCAAAGCTTTGCGTTGCGTTGCGGCGTTGGTAGGAGGCGGAAGGAAGCGGCTACGCGCTACTTTTGAACACGAGGGGTGCTTCAACGTAAATCTTGTCACGTGGTCGTGACGTTGACGAAGGCAGAGACGGCTTGTCGAAATGACTCTTTATTTGGCCGAACTTGTGGCCGGGAAAATGGAAACTCAAACTACAGCAAACAATGCGCGCTGTACATTGGTATCGGTGAACAGAGCGTCGGCCGTCGATAAACTAACAAGCGCTGAAGCGCGTCGGCATTCATACGTGTGTCATCGAATATTCCAGTCCTTATTACTGGTTGTCGCGCAAGCTCTGGAATAAGCTCGAGTGTTCGTGTCTTGCGCGCAATCTTAACAAAACGATCTATAATAATAGCGAAGCTTCTCGAACAATAAGGCGTGGTTTGCGCTGAGCATTGTTGACAGTCTTTGTGGGCGAAAAACCGAATACAGCAAAAGTGAAAATAATAGACGCGCGTGGCAGTCTCTTTTTCGCATGTCAACTGCCTCCGATAGCGGCTTTCCCTGGCCCGAGTAATCTAGACCTCATATTCAGCTATAAAACTTCATCAGCCAAGAGAACCGCAATACATTTCACGATAACTGCCCACGAAGCCGCGTCTCGTGCACGTCATAGGAAGAAAGGGAGTTTTGTTGACGTTCAGCGCAACGTATATTCGAAAACAGACGCGATATCCGAATATTAAAGCAAGAATATCTGGTTTCAGAAACGCGCACACCGCACGCTCTACAGGCTGGTAATACTTTATTTTTCCATTTATTCGGTGGCACGTCGGTCCGGAGGAAATTACGAAGACGCGAAATTAAATGCGACGATACGGTCTTTCATCGGATTACCGCTAACGCAATCAAGGGGAGACGAGATCAGCCGCAAAAGACAGACAGACGTTCACCGCGCGATATGGCACTCGGGGCCTCTAATTTAGCCTAAAGCCGCCGCCGCACGCAGCGCATGCAAGGCATGCGAGTGAAGGGACATCGAGATTAATATCGCAGCTCCGTTCCCCCATCCCCCCTTTCTTTCCCCCCCGAGGCGATTCGTTTGCTGCCGAGAGCTGATGAGAAGCGCACCATCATATCGCTGACCGGCGCTGCTGAGTCACACAGCCAGCAGTCGGATCGAACATTCATTATTCGCTCCTAAAACAGGACGTGGCGCGCGGCCGCTATGAGCAAACCACGTGACCTCGCTAACGGCTCACATCGCGAGCCGCACCCGTCATTAAGTCGCGTTCGCAGCACCGAGCACGGATAGATTTGCAGCGCACGAGCTATACGGGAAGATGAACCGTCGAAGTGGGGTAAATTTTAAGGCTATAACCGAGGCTCGCGGTGTAAGTTCGCGGTGCTGCTTTGGTAAAGCACCACGTCGCTCTTTCATCCTTTCCCTCCTGGTTCCGTCCTTAAAAATCTCGTCTTTTGTTCTATCGCCTCGTACGAGACGTGTAATTTATGTCCCTCTTTTGCTTATTGCCCGCACTTTGCGTATAGCGTATACGCCTCATTCCAAAAATGCTTTGCGGTCACACAATGCGGTGAAGTGGCAGAAAACGGGAGGGAGGCCACGCCTTCTTCCAGGGACGTCGTTATGGCTTATGTGAAGAAGCGGAAATCGCCGTTCGGGCGGTGATAACGCGAAGAGAAGGGGGAGGGGGGGACAGAAGAAATTATGATGCCCCTAACAACGCCGCACCAGACCGAATTATTCGGCGCGTCCTTTTTTCGCTAAAAAAAAAAGAATGACGAGACGGCGATTATGGTAACGCCGGACACGCGTATTCAAAGGACGTTTTACACGCTTCACTTAGTCGGAATACCTCGTGCTGACAGAAGCATTCATTTGAGGAGGGAGATATAAGCAGATGGGAAAGGCAGAGAGTTTAACCAGAAGATATTTAGTATGCTACATGGTAAAAGAAGGTAGGCGTTCAGACACGGACACAACAGAAGAGATCAGAACAACACAAACGCAAAGAACACAATTCAAACAACACAACACAATCAGCATGGTGCTTATTTTATCACGAATCCGTATCAAAAAGCTCTCTGTCGTTCTCAGTATGCTACTCTACACTGGAGGACAGGCAACGGTGAGGTTGGAAAATAGCAAAGTAGAGAGAGAGAGAGAAAGAGAGAAAGGAATCACAGGCACCCTCACAATCGGTCACCATGGTAGATGACCGTCACTGCGTCTATCTTGAAGGCTGGCGTTTCCAGCCAGAGACCTAATCACAGCTATAAGGACGTGTGAAGCTGAGACCATAGCTCAAGGGATAAAGAAAGTCTCGGTGCAATGCCAGGAGGAAAGAAGGAATAAAAAAGAGGTGAAAGGGAATATTGCGTTTGACACATTACAGATGTGAGATGAGAGAAGAGAATACTGACCAATTCACTGATATTCCAGTTCGTATGTTTGCAAAAAACAAAAAACAAGAAAAAAGAAAATCCTGCTTTCAGAAATTTAAAATAATGGTACCTCCAGCACGAATGCACTAATTAACAAACGCGTACCTCGAACACGGTTTCATTCTTCACGTTTCTGTGGAACAGTCACGAAGTCACTTCAACAAGGCTTGAATTTCACCAGTTACAAAACGTAGCGTGAGATGATCAACAATAATAAAAATTAATAAACTTTTAATTAGCTAACTTGACGTGGCGATTTGTCACGAAACTTTACCCTTCATTAAGACGGTGCATGGCAGGAAATAATAAGTGCGAAATTTAGGAGTATTGTGTGTACTGTATACGACTAAGTTGTCGTTTATTCAGAGGCATTTCTCAATCTTAGAGCGAGAAACAAAGGTGCAAGGCCAACCTGGGATATTATTTTACACGCGCTTGGCCAATCTCCCAGCGTGGGTGTGTGCCATAGTTTCAAGGGCACACACTCTACTCGCGATCGTTTGAAGAGATTAAGTGTAGCGCAAGTATACAATTGAGAACAGCAGGATCCTAAGAAGCTCACGCACGCGAATTCCCGAAAAAGTTGATGCTTCAAAAGTACCGTAAAAATGTGAAGCCTGATTACGTAAGAAGAAAAGCACCTCGTGATTGCTTCACACGAAACAGAGTCATGAGTGCCCCGCTTGCAGACAGGATTTACAATGAGAATGAAAATTCAGTGCAATGCTAACAAGCAAATAATTCAATAGACCTGGAAGAGAGATATGGAGATAACACAAAGGGGAAGACAGGTAGAAGTTAATTACAACACACAATCCGGTTTGCTACCCTACTCTGAAGAACGCGCGAGGAGGAAGTAGAAAGATAAGATAATGAAAGATTTAGTACGGTACCTCAGATACACTACAAGTGTTCACAATCACGACAGGCACAATCATACATTGGTATATAAAAGCGGTGAAGAGATCTAAAGGCAACGAGAACTGAAAACATTTCAGAAAAAGCACTACATACTGTTCTGTCAACGTTATGATCCAATTGCCTAAGATATACTTCCTGTTGCATTAATGTATCGCATAACCTTATGTTTGCATAACTATATGCAATATCACCGCTTCGTATAAGCAATCCGTGACCGGACATAACGCGGGCCTAACTATTCGTGTTAAACTTCCACACATACAGTCATGAAAAAAGAAAGACAAGCCCTGGTGCATGGACGTACCCGTGCAGGTCTTCACGCATGTATGGCATTGATCCATATGCGCGTACACAAGCTGTGGCGTGTGAACTTTTGAAGGGTAAGAGCGCACTGAAGACGTACGCACAATGAAGGCACACACACGCGCACACACGCTTTCATTGTGTGTTCGTCTTCAGTGCGCTCTTACCCTTCATAAACATGGAATACCAACATGCTCACATTACCACCTTTGGTGCGAACTTGCACGCTTTCATGCTTGTTCACGACCATGTCCATTGAAGCCATCCACTTTCTTGCGTTTTTTTCTTCTTACTACTGAATCAGCCAGAGAAACCTGCGACCATGCTGGCGACTTCGTGTAGCTTGCATATTCACCATGCGTACACGGTCTTGATGCAGCAGCACTTAACTCAGAGGTTCGCACTTAACTCATCAGGCTTGCGCGTAAGAGCATTAAAGAAACCAAGGTGTACGAAGAATAACACAAGGAAAGCAGCTAATGTCAAGCAGGGAGAGGCGTTTGCTCGTGTAGCATGCAAATGACGACCCTCTTCGCCGAAAAATTTATGCGCCTTGCTCCAAGCTCACTGGCACGCCTTTCTTAAGAAAAAGGGAAGCAAATATGTGAACGTCCGCAGCCTGTCCACCACCTTCCCCTCATACCGCTTGTTTACACATATATGTTTGTTTTTCTCGGAAAACTTGCTGGGATAGGCTTGCGCTGAGCTATGCGTTTGTAACGACCTTCGTTAGCGCCACGCTCTAGCCCCACACAGAGACCTACTGCTCGTGAAAATGGTCGGAGCTGTGCTTAAGATGTTCTTGCTGTTGTTGCCTTAATATCTTGGAGCATAAACGCAAGAACCTGCAAGCAGCTGGGCGGGAAAAATTAGGTCGGTCTTGCGCTTTCATATCCAGAGTTCCTGCTGCTTTAGACATGACTGCATCGCTGTTTATGCTTTTGCTTCGTTTCTTATGGCTGGCAGCATTTACGTGCGTTTAATTTTATGATATAATTTCATATGACATTTCAACCTTGCCTTTGTATACCCTAGGAGCCCATTTGTAATTGTGCTTCCTGAAAACTCTTGCATGGTTCATCGTTTCGGAGCCAGCATGACGATTCAAGTACTCGATTTCTCGTTTTATTAAGGCGAGCGTTAGATGCCTTATCAAACGCGAATGGCTTCGGCATAGGCGGCGTCAACACGACTGATGCAAAAAGTCATCATGTGATGACGTCACCATGTGACGTCATCGTTATGTGGCAGAGTCGCCGAAAATTTATACGTCATAATGACGTCACATCACATGACGCTTATGATGACGTCATCACATGACATCGTCGCTCGGTCAAAGGTAGGCCGACCCCAAAGGCACTGCAAAAGCATGTGAGCTGCAGAAAGGTTCCAATTCCTCGAATCCCGGGGGCAGTGCAAAGCCACATTGGGTGCGGAAAGCTTTCGGGCAGCATCAATACAATCGACGGAGAAGAAAAAGAAGATTGACTTCGCCTTCTAGTCGTCTTAGGGAAATGCATATGGGACCATGTGATTTTTGCTGATTTGTCTTTCGTGCAACGTGTGAAATAATCGTTTTGTTTAAAGGACAATTAGTACTGTTCACTCAAGTTTGGTAGTGCCATTGTGGTCGTTTGCGTGTGGGACCAATACATAAAGCTGCTGTCTTGTGCTGTCTGTGATCGGGGTGCAGTACTATCACGTACAGGGGGGGTGTCAAAGGTTCCCAGGCCACGCTGCCATAGGAATACATGGGATAGTGGCATGGGAACTTTTGACGAGCCCTGTAGATGCCATGGTTGTTTCACAGTAACATCCCTTTATTTCTCTTTCTTTTCCCCCCATATTCAGAGCACAAATGTGAATGACGGAAATTCAGCCAACGGGAGCGCTGAAATGGTTTTTCGGAATGACTGAGCCAGGCATGATAGGAAGGAGGAGCTGTTGGTCAGGTGGCAAACTAACCTTAAGTCCCTCTTACACAACTTAGACACGGCATCCGTGGGGGGACATGGGAACATATAGGACGCGACGTTATCGCAAAGCATTTAGCGAGTGAGCCACAGCTGAGGGGCTGGCATCGACTTGGTGCCCAACATCAACAACTGTTGTGGCAATCGTCGTCATCAGATCATTCGCAATCATGAGTAGTGGGTACCCTAACTCAGACAACTGATGAAGTGCTGTTGTGATGCGCGCAATGCCTTTCACTCGTAAAGGCTCGTTGGCACCTGGGACTAGGACCGGTCGCGCGACCAAGCTAGTCGCAAAGCGACCGGTCGCAATTGGTCGTACATGGCCGCTTTGATCGCAAAGCGACTGCTTTGGTTCAGTCGCGAGACTGAAGTCGTAAACCTCTAAACTAACCGAATGTGCAGGAACAGGACGTCGGCTTATTTTACGGGGCAATGGCAATGCGAGCAGACGTGAATTATCTCTGACGACGGGTATTAGTGTGAACACCAGTCGCAAACGGTCGCGCCCCCCATTGCTTGACGCAGGTGTGCATGAGTCTTAAATGCTGCTTGCCCCTGCGTCTCTGATAATACTTCCGTCGTCACGACTGACTCCCATATTCTCTTACGCAGTAGGGTCTTAAAAAAGTTTTGCGAATTGTTTCCCGTGCACCGTAACCTCAACAGCAAAAAGAAAGAATCTTTAAGTGAAATATGCGACCTCGTTGCACTCAGGAACCCTATCAACTATCCGCAGTTTGGGCCGGAAGAAAGGGCTGGTTCTGAGAGAAGGGCCCGAGGAAAGGGCCGCCAAGCTTAATGAATGCTTACGGATGGCCCTTCCTCCTTCACTCACACACACAAAAAAAAAAAAAACTTTCGTCGCAGTTTCAACAAAGGCAGTTTTATGATGTCTCGAGAACCTTGAAAGGTCCTGCGCTCATATAAACTAAACAACTTAGGCCTCACCCTATATACACGTAGGCAACCGTCACAAAACTGTTTTTGTTCAAACTACGATGAGTGTTTGTTCGCTGTTGAGAAAAGAACGTACGCTATTTGCCAGACGGTGTTCCGTCAAAACGTGGATTCTATCGGAGATCCACAGACAAGTGTCGACCCGAACTCAACGAATTCGAAGCACAGAACAGTAATTTATGTCTTATTATCTAAATGACAAGATGAAATTTTGACTGAGAGAAATGCTGTGTGTTTGCCTGAATAATATGCGAAAGTTCTGGCGCGAGTTACTATAGACCGAACGAACGAGAAGGAGTTGGGCCGTCGGTGCCGCTAGCGATTGTCCTTGCTTGTCGAGAGGCTACCACGGCCCCGCCATCCTCAGCTGCGCACACACGACTCGAATACTCATAGAGAAGTGCGGCCCGCCAAGTCACTCCGGCAAAACGCAGCTGCGCCGTCGCGACCGACTTGGCATTGTCTTCGCGAGGTTTGTCGTAGCGAGAGAGTTCAGTCTCCCAGAACTTGCTCCAACAGACGACTCTTAATTAGTTGCTTCCAGACAGGAGGCACCCTTTTGTGTCAATAATATTGTTAATAGATGGACTTCTTTAGCACGCCTACACAGCGCGACAGGCGGGTGTGGGCGCCGCTTAGAAGAAAGCAATGCGATCAGTATTAACTATTGCAGCACGGACGCGTTCATCTTGCACCGCCAAATTTATTATGACTCAACTACGCAGAAGATGATATAATAATTGTCGGGGTTTTACGTGTCGACACCCCGCTATGATTATGAGGGACTTCGTAGTGTAGGGCTCCGCAAATTTCGACCACCTGGGGTCCTTTAACGAGCACCTGAATCTAACTAAGTTCACGGGCCTCTAGTATTTCGCTTCCATAAAAATGAAGGCCGCCACGGCCGATCGATTCGATTCCGCGACATTCGGGTCAGCATTGAAGCACCACAACCATAAGACCACCGCGGCGGGCTCGCGCACGTTCAAGTTTTTGCAGTAGTTTCCGCCGAGAACATGTGGCAAAACAAGCAAGAGAGAGACAGACAGGCCGGGAGGGCAAGAGGAGGTTAAAAAAGAGACGGAAGAGAGGAATGGCAGGGAGGTTAAACCAGAAGAAATATCCCCTTTGTTACCCTACATCGGAAGGGGCTGCTTGAACAATTACAAACAACTAAGAAGTTTATTAGACTATCATGGAACGGCCGTAGTGCATGCACTGATGCAGATGACCACATGCTTTGACGCCGTGACCTAGTAACTGCACGTCAAACCAAAATCAATAATTGAGTTAGCAATTTCCAGTCGCAGAGCCTGTCACAAGAACTCCGCAGTCTTATCTTGCCAAAAGTTTGACATATAGCTACGGGTGGTTCTTTGACACCGGATAAACAGCATAAGTACTTATTAATGTGCTTTCGCACAGGTTAGCAGATCGCTGGGGAACTTTGAGGGCTGCCGGTCGGGACGTGAAATGCAAACTTTTATCGCTCTACGCAAAAAACTGTGGCGGATTTTCGCAAGAACATAATCTGTACATGTTTATTCTAATCCGAAATTATTCGAACGACAAGAAAGCAGCGCACCATGTCCATTTGACTAAAGGTGCAATGACAAGATTTCGGTATGTTGCAGAACGCGCAAATCGCAAGGAATGAAAATTGTGAGTGCGCCCATCATATGTCTTGTTCAGTGGTCCAGTCAGAAACAAGGGCATGCTTTTGCTCCTTCTTGGTGTTCGTCGCGCTGTGCTGTTCTGCAAGTGTTATGGTGGCAGGACAAGCGCAGCTCCCTTCACGTTTACGCTGACCTGTTTGAACTCTATTGTTGCAGCCGGTTTGCTCGATAGTACGTAAAAAGTCGATATTAAACATCATTTTTTAGCAAAGTGCAATGCTGGCAGAAAGCGGCCGCGTTAGTTTATCGGACGACTTCTCTAATGCATTCTATTGCTTTGACAACTTTTTACCGATAAAATAAAGTCATAAGCGTGCTTTTGTTATACAACCTTTGTCGGAAAAGTGCAAGGGCAATTTTTTTTATTTCTAAGTTGGCAATATTAAAACGGAACAAATGATATTATGTTACCTGTTATGTGTTCTTACTTGAAATGACATTGTCCATGTTTCTTCGCATATCACTAGGTGGCAGGGCTGTGCTTAGCAACACATTGTTCGGGTTGTTGTCGCATTAGTTACGGTGACACAATGGACGCTGGTTGTGAGCAAAGTGTGAAAATTTCTTCGTTAAGCTCGGAAAAACCCCTTGTGAATCGTAAAAGATTATTAAGCAAGCACATTCACGCGAGGCACTTTCAAGAAGTCGTGTTTCCGTGGGGCACAAAAGGTTTCGTGAAGGCGGAGATTCACTGTTAGACAATGACAGAGCATCCACGCATCGCTGTTACAGATTTCCCTGCTTGCAGTTCGTTTAGATAGAAAAAGGGACTATACTTTGATAGGAGCAGGGATCATTACATAAGTGCAATTTTCTGTTCTTACGGCTTTTTTCCCAAAACTTTTCTGACAAAGGTTGCATGTCCCCCCCATGGATGTCTCAAACGTTTGAAACCTGCAGTACCAACCTTGCTTTACACTACAGAACACACATATGGCGCCGCTCCTGGCAGTAAGGAGTGCAGCTGGATGTCGAGATTGATGTCGTGGACGCAGTAAGCCCCAGACAGCGTGCGGCGTGGGCAGCCAGTCGATGTGAGGCCAAGTGGGAGCCAGGAACGCGTGCTTGGACGTTGACCTCTCTACAGCACGGGCGTCTGTCTAGACGGGGCCACACGCGCGCTGCGCACGCAGTCGGGTTGCCTCCCTGCTCTTGGCTGAACAAAGGCGCACCTTCCAAACTCCGTTCAGAGTATCCGAGGTGAATTAGAGGGCAAATTTTTTATCACTGTACCCATAAGGTGTACCAGTGTTCATGAATACGTGCCGTGCTCACGCTTATTCTATTCCGAAAGTACTACAATAGCAAAGCTCAGCTCGAAGGTGCTTCAGCGCACATGAAGTAACCACCAAGCATTATGCGTTAAAGCAAGCATTCACCGCAATAAGCAAATTCAGGACTCCTTGCCCTATCGGGAGAATGGGGGCAAGCGAAGCTTGGCGTGGGAGTGCCTGATGTAGTACGGTTTCTTTCTTTCTTTCTCTCTTTCTTTCTTTCTTTCTTTCTTTCTTTCTTTCTTTCTTTCTTTCTTTCTTTCTTTCTTTCTTTCTTTCTTTCTTTCTTTCTTTCTCTCTCTCTCTTTCTTTCTCTCTCTCTCTCTCTTTCTTTCTTTCTTTCTCTCTCTTTCTTTCTTTCTCTTTCTTTCTTTCTTTCTTTCTTTCTTTCTTTCTTTCTCTCTCTCTCTTTTTCTTTCTTTCTTTCTTTCTTTCTTTTTTTCTCTCTCTCTTTTTCTTTCTTTCTCTCTCTTTCTTTCTCTTTCTTCCTTTCTCTCTCTCTCTTCCTCTTTCTTTCTTTCTTTCTTTCTTTCTGTCTCCCTCTCTCCCTCTCTCTATTTCTACCGCCTTTTTCAATGCTCCCTTCTGTTTCCTTCCTTCCATGCCGGGAAACTGGACTTTCATCCACGTGTTCAGCAGCACGACTATTCAGTTGATACAGGCATAGGTCGGCAAAACTTGTGGAGCTCACTCACACTCACTCATGAAATATATCCTGCGCTTAGGGCTCACTCAGACTCAGACTCACCAAAATTTTTCTGAGCCGGACTCACTGGCACTCACACTCACGAAAATTTTCTTCGAACCGGACTCACTTGGACTCAAACTCAGCAAAACATTACTCACCCGGACTCGCTCAGTCTCAGACTCACGGCTCGATCTGGAGTCTGGAGTGAGTCCGAGTGAGTCGACTCATGAGTCCATTAGCCTAGAATTATCTTTTTCGACCATGGTGTCAATGCTCTATAACACCAATGTCTCACGTAATCGGTGCTCTTCTTGGCGCCTTTTGATATAGTACCTTCGAATACGAGTTATGAGTGCTCTTAAACCAGTAAGGTCATTTTTCTTGGATGAGATGACAACATAAGATATATTTATCAAGAACTTCCTTGGAAGAGTTGGCAAGGGGAGGAGGGGGAGGTCAAGGCAATCTCTTACGTAATTCACGCCTCTGATAATAAGTATTGAAATGGTGTATGAAAGAGACACTGCTTTGGAATACGTGTGACTAGGCGTGAGTATGAACGTGAATCCAGGCAAGGCTGATAGTAATGTTGAAGATGAGCAGATATGACCATAGGTCAGCAAAGTAAGTGGAACTCACGCAGACTCACTCAAGAAATATATCTCGCGCTTGGACTCACTCGGACTCAGACTCACGAAAATTGTCCTGAGGACGTACTCACGCGGACTCACACTCACGAAAATTTTCTTTAACCGGACTCGCTCGGACTCAAACTCACCAAAATAATACTCACCCTCTGACTCTGACTCACGGCTCAATCTGAGTCTGAGTGAGTCCAAGTGAGTCGACTCATGAGTGAGTTCGCAGGCCTATGGCTACAGGCAACAACGACGGTCATGCGCTCATATACAGGAAACAATGGAATGTGGCAACGTGGCTTGACAAGCCACCTCGACAAAATATCAGACCGCCGTATCAGAAATGGCTGATCACCGACGAGCCCATGATGGACAGAACATCAGTTATTGGAAACGGCGCATTAAAATACGTTCTAGAAGAACGCGCCAGCGCATAAAAACGGTGTTTGTGGTGTCTCGACTTCTTTGTTGTGTCTGTTTTTTTTTTTGTTTGTTTTTTTTTTTGTTGTTGTTTTTTGTTTTTTTTTTGCGTACGACACCGCCACCGAAATCTGCGAGTCGTAACGAGCTTCGCTTCAATAGGCTTTTGCTTTCGTGTTCTTGGTCAAGTGAGAGCGACAGTGACGCTTAGCGCAACTTCGTTCACGCAATCATCAATCTGTTTTGGGCTACGCCCATGACGCACAGACCGGATGAGCTCTTCAAGAGGGATCACTTTCATTTCATTACCCTCCGACTTTCACAGCTATGTTGTTCACGAACAACTTACGGTTCCAACCTTGAAAACACCGTTAAAGACACAGATGACACACTTTTCCTTGCGTTTTTTAAATGTGCTGTTTGTACGTTTATCCGGCACCGACTGCTCCTTTTCACAGGAAACTAAAAAAGTGGGGCCGCAGTGATGACAAAAAGAAAAGTTACAAAGTCGCACTTACGTCACCTCGCATAGTTAAGCACTCACTGCAGCTATAAGAAAATAAACAGCACATAAAAACGCTGAAATTTCACAAAGCCCAGTAACACGGAGTATATTGAAGCATAACACGTCAATGGCTTTTTCGCTCATGCTTGTCTGTTGTACCGTATTCAAGTGTATAGAACTCAACTACGCCATCAAAGAAGGCAGGGACGTCGACCAAATTAAAACCTACCCTACACTGGGGAAAGGGATGGAAATATTGATAAAAAAATAGCATTTTGAAGAGACTCGCTTCGCTCCGCAGGCGACATGTATATTTGTTGTCAATAGTTCATGTTTGTTACCATATATGTGGACATCACACATTACTTACGCGTACGCCTCATCAGGCATCAAAATGCCCAATTCAGCTAACCGCAACAAACATTTGAATACGTGTTTATGAAGGCGAAAGCCATAGATGCCCCATCAAACACGAGAATTGACCGTCGACATGGGCGTCAAGACGCGTGATGCGAAAACTCATCACGTGATGATGTCGCCACATGACTTCATATATAGCCAAAACCCGTGCAGTCACCGCGACGTCGTCACTACGGCGTCAAATAACATAACGCCACACAATGACGTCACCACATTACATCGCCGCTTGGTCAAAGGCGGGCCAATCACGGAGGCAATGCGATACAGGTTGAGGTGCAGATATCTTTCGGAGGGGGGCAGGGGTTGGATCCACACATCGACAGAGAAGAAGAAGGAGACTGCTTTCACCTTCTCCTTTTTCCTTCCCTTACGGTCCCTTTTTTTTTTTTTGGCGTCCCTTTTTAGTCCCTTATGCGTTCGCCTTCGAGGCGAACACATAAAGGACCCCGGGAGTTTTCACTAATATACTGCCAAGTTAAAAGTACCTTTCGTCCCCACCATCATACAAGCTTCCATGTATCTGCTTGCATTGCAAAAAAAAAAAAAAAAAAAAGAAGAAGAAGAAGAAGAAGAACAGAAAGAAAGTAAAGTCACCACTCATATCTGGCTCTGCATAGCCAAATTTCCCATTGCGGAAGCTGTTTTCTTTTTTCTCTTTCATTTATGCGACTAAATTATCAATTTTTACATCTCCCTCTATTTGTTTCTTTCTTTTGCTCAGTGGATGCCTCCCAATGGTGCGCACGGAGGAGTCTTCCGGGCAGCGAAAATGCGCCTCCGTCCGTGGCCATCAACGCTGTTAGCCAGCGTCGTCATTTCGGGATACATTACTTTCCTTTGGGGTTGCCAGCCAACTGTAATGATGGGCTTATGACCACAAGCTTTTAGTTGATATAGTCTCTTAGCTCAGTCAATATCACTCCGCGCGTTAGCTCCCCTTAAAGAAATAAAGAGGAAGAAAGAAGCAGCTGAAGCCTACACACAAACAGTGCAGAGGAAAGCGTTTAGTTACGGTTCAAGTGCAGGAAGTGCGCCATCCGTGGCGAACGTTCGATGCGTAGCTTTGCGTCGTCGATAAAGTGACAGAGCGGCAAGCCTTTCAGCGGGGCGCTCGCCCCCGCTGAAAAATTGCGCTTCCGTGTGGTGCGGGAAACGTACTTTTAAAACCCGGGCTATACGCTCACTTTCGCGGAGAGCCACCGACGCTTATGGTTCTCGTGGCAGGGAAAAAAATTGCGGCAAACTTTCCTGGGTGAAACATTCGTGGCATGCCGGGCATTTAATGAGGTGAAGCAGAAGCGTAGTGTTAGGCGTATATTAACTTATTGCATTGTTCTAACAGCGTATAACTAAGAGTGACCATCATTAACTGACTGCTAATCAAAATTAGAACAGTATCGGCATTGTGCGATTCAATTCTGTAATCTTCCCATATATTTTTTATTCCTAATGCTGTAGCGCATATTTCGTCACGATCACAGTTCTATGGCAGTTTGTATGTCCTACCTTACGTCACTACAGTTAGCCTTTTTTTCTTTTCTCAGTTTCAGCTTATATTTCTTTATGTTGACGCATCATTTACTTTTGAAAGCCTAGAAAATATTCCTTTCAAGGGCACAGATGAACGCTCTAAAAAAAATGTATCACGTCGTAGAATCTATGCGGCGTACGTGGCCGCTCCGAATTCCCTGCAGTGTGCGCAGGGAATTCCTCAACCGGCAAGCTTCCCAGAGCGCTCAACACATTGTTCTTCAACGGACTCCACCGCACGATGTTGAAGAACTTTGCACAGACTTTCGAACAGATTATTTTGTTCGCACAGACTGTATATTATGTAATATTCCGTGCAGAGTTTTCGAGCGCACACTGCAGGGAATTCGGAAGCGGCCACGTACGCCGCATAGATTCTACGACGTGATATATTTCAGGGGCGAAGCTCCTCAGGGTGTGGGTCGTTCCCTCCTCTGTAGTAGTAGTAGTAGTAGTAATAGTAGTAGTAGTAGTAGTAGTAGTAGTAGTAGTAGTAGTAGTAGTAGTAGTAGTAGTGGTAGTAGTAGTATGTATGTATGTGTGTAGCCAGCTCTAGTTTTAAGAATTGCTCCCTAGATGGCGTTGTGTGTATATGTCCTTGGAAATAATATCACTAGATGGCGCTAGTGGTTTCCGTATAGTTGACGATTAAAGAGGATAGATTAAAGAGGATAGTTACAATTGGGATCGTCGGGCCGACGCGGTACTCGGAGTCGAGCACCGCGTCGCGGAGCATGCGGCGGCTCCGGTACTCACGGCGGCACAACCCATAGCCAAGGACGCGTGGCTTTCACAACTCACAGCAGCGTTCTGTGGCGATGCATGCGGAGGCGAGGCGTTGCGTCGAGCATTGGTGTGGACTTCGGCGTCTGAGTAGGTGGCATCGTCTTCCTCTGTCGTGGAACGCGAACTGGCGTTGTCGCTGAGGCTGGGAGCGCCCGGAACACAAGTCGGCGACGCTCGTGCCCAGCTCACGATTGAACACCCAGGATCATGCAAAGACGTGACACGTGTTGTCACGTCTTTGCATGATCGAGTGGGCAATGTATGGGGGGGGATTCACGGTTACCCGAATAATCCCTCCGAGCTTCGCCCACTCACCATCATTCACTTCGTGGATATGCTGTGATTTTTTTTTTAGAGCATTCATCTGTATTTGGACAGTATCGGTCAGCTCGACGAACTTTAGCTCTACCTTCAAACCACGCAATGAGAGACTCTATCAATGCACGTCGCCGCCTAACAGACAAAAGAACGAGCCTGATTTTTTCTGATTGTTTATTCTATTTTAACATCTTATATCATTTCCCCTCCTCTCTCTCTCTCTCCCTACTTTCAGTCCCCCCATCCCCTTCCCCACGCAGAGTATAAAGTCAGCGATTTGCATATGCCGGCTAAATTCTCTGCTTTTCAATAAAGAGTTCTTTCTCTCTCTCGTATTCGAGGAAGAAAGGAAGTCTTTTAAGGGGAAAGCCTTAGATGTCTAACCAAACGCGAAATTTGACTTCTGGCGGCGCCGTCCCGCATCGGCGGCATCGGGACGAGTGATGCAACATTATCCCGTGATGACATAACCGTCACAGGGCCGTAACAGATCACCAAAATTTGTGACGACATTATGACGTCATCACGTGACGTCGTAGCTGGGTCAAAGGTGGTCCGATCACGGAGGCACTGCCAAACCACCAGGTAAGGTGCCTCCGATCTTGGAGGTAGTGCAAAACCACGTTAGGTGCAGGAAGCCTTCGAAGAGTAGCGGGGCAACGTCAATACATCGACTGTAAAGATAGAGAAGATGTCTTAAGTGAATTTATAAGGGACCCTGTAAGTTTTTCCTACCTCAGCTGCTGCTCAGAAACGTTCCTCGGGGCGTGTGGCAACGTTAATCTCAATGCACTCCCATATATTCAAATACATTTTCACCTGATGAGATACCGACGAACGAATGATTTATTAAAGAGCGTTTTATTTTGCCTTTCTTTCTCTGCCCTTTAGTGTTTCTCACCCCTGAAGCTCTCCGTTTCTGTTTATCACGTTACCTGTGTACTTCTCACACCCAATAGTCAACCAGAGCTACTACAGTGCCTCTATACGCACCATTTCTCTCTCTTTCTTTCTTTTTCATTCTGTCTTTCTTTAGAGATGTGGCAGCACCGATTTCCAAATTAGTGCCAAGTTTCATTGTAGTAGTATTAAACTGTTCGTTCAGTGCATTTTTCTGACAAGCATATCGAGGGACGTTCCCCACCAGATTTAATTGCGATAACATCGCTTCACTGCAATATGCATCCTCAGCAAAATCTTGGACGCTGGCCAAAGACTGGAGACAAGCCCCGTGCACTTCCGCGCCAGCGGCCCTTAAGTTACACGCATGTTCACTAAAGAACGCGTCGCCTCACATCGCCAACGCGAGCACTCACCGTAAACCACACTCGAGCAGCGGTGAACGCAAAGCAACGGTAATGCTGCAAAAGTACGGAATTGGGCAGCGGCAAATACCAACAAATGATGAAACAAAGGAAGGAAGACGAGAGAGAGGAAAGGCAGGGATGTTAACCAGTTTGGCATGTAACCGGTATGCTACCAAAAAATTAAGCCAGTTCCACGATGTGAAAAGCATCGGACGGTGAAGTTGTCAGCTCGCGAGTGTATATCTTATGGGCTAGCGAGGTCGCGCACATAATAATAATAATAATAATAATAATAATAATAATAATAATAATAATAATAATAATAATAATAATAATAATAATAATAATAATAATAATAATAATAATCAGTAGCAGCAGCATTTCATTTTCACTACTACTACTACTACGACGACGGCACAGGGTAGACTAGACAGCTTTGCTGTAAAAAAAGCCATCTTAGCAGCGCAACAACTTCCCATGTCGCGACCTATTTGTCATCTTTTTTTTTTTTTTTTTTTTTTACGTGTTTCTTTGGCTTGCTTGTCACTTTTTCACTTTACGATCGCGCAAATACAAAAATAAAGGCCTCTGAACACTGAAGACGGTGCCACTAGCTTTCTGGTGCCTGGGACGTCAACCCTGCCACCGTAGGCCTACCATCCCCTTTTTGCTACTTAATAGAACGACAGCTGTCTTGCTCTCAACTGCATTTCGTGGCCGAGTTCCTCCGTTCACAACGCTGATCGAGCTCACCCATTTTGCAGAAATAACTCCCGACAAGCCACGCCATTCAGAGGCAGGCAACAACGAAGATAAAAACGTACACAAAGAAGACAGAGGGGTTGAAGGGATGGGATAACTGGGAAGCCACGTATCTGCACTACCACGCTGTGATGCGATTGAGTTCTTGCTCCACGTATATTTTCTATGTGAAAGTTGTACTTTCTCTTTTGCTGGTGCGCCCCGCGGCGTAGCGTTTGCTTCACCGTACGAATGCTGGGCGTGCAGCAAGACACCCGCGTGACTGCTTGCGCATCTCGAGGCTGGTTGAAGGCGCGCATTTTTCACTGCCACGCGGCCAGCGTCATTATTCAAGACGCGTCGCGCGGAACTTCGTCACACGCACGGACCTTTGTCGAGCCGTTCGCGGTTGCCCGCATGGTTTCCCAACACCGAAGAAAAAAAAAAAAAGAAGAGCCGAACAATGTCCCTATCACCGGCTGACGGCGTCGTATCAGCGCCCCGCGACGCGCAAGTGCCCGACGCCTCTGTTCGCGCCTTCTTTGGCCGCCTGCACCTGAACATACGACATTGGAGTTGTGCGGTATATACTTTTCCTGTGATACTGCAGCTGGTCCGAAATGTAACAACGACCGCCTGCTTGTGGAAGTTTGTAAAATAAAAAACTGAATGTACGCAACTACGCTAACCACTGTTTGCACTGTATTTTTCTTGACACTATCCGTGTCATCAAATACACACCTCAGAAGCCCATTAACATTGCGTAACGCTAAGTAACCGTGCCCTTGAAGACAATTCATTGGCCGCACGATATAGTAAACATTAGTAAACAACGGTATGAGCCGTATGCTAATCCCTGTTAAGATAGGGCGCAAGCAACCCAACATACGCAGTTTCTGCGTTACCACGAAGCCCCCCCCCCCCCCCTCCGGGCTAACCCATGGGTCTTTCAAGTGACGGAAGACGTCCAGCGTGTTTCCCTCCGCATGAGCCACGATCGTCACTTGCCCTCGTACGCTTTCACTCTCATATAGAGCACACGACGCGCGAGGCGATGTTATCGCCTTTGGACTTCATACGGAATCTCACGGCGACGCCGACGCCAACGGCAGAAATGCGCCTGGAGTGACCATATAGTTGATATAGCAATGAAAAGTAAGGCCGGCAGTGGGAAGAGTTGTGTTTCCCAACTAAAAGTTTTGGGAGACGACACGCCATTTTTCACACTGTTTCTCACGCCGCCCGCGAACAGCGCACCGCGGCGACGCGATTCCTTCGCAGAAAGTTTTTTCAAAGCAAAATAACGTGAAAGCTGGAGTTAAGACGCAAGATAACGTCCATACAGTGACGGGGAAAGCGTCGCGTACACTTCGAAACGTCTTGTACGGGCACCTCCGACGGACACGCGTGCGTCGTAAACATTTTAAAAATGCAGCGCGCGGCATTTCACAGCCAGAGCCTCGCGCATGGATAAATGAGCCCGAAGTGAGTATGCGTGTCAGACCGAGGCCCTATAACGCCTCGGTGCGGGCGGGCAACATTCCACACCGCGATATCTACGCAGCAGGAACACAAACAAATAAAATAGTCGCCTCCTATAGAAAGAAACGCATGGTTCCTGTTTTGCATTCTGGAATTTCAGAACTCAAAACATCTCTGCTTACACGCACACCCACAGGTTTGGCTGAGCTGGCAAGTGGAAGCCGCGGATAATGCGGCCAAATAAATAGCGGCACAGAAGAGAGGTTGATTTCAGAGACACCGAGAATTCGTAACGGTATACTAGGAAGCGGTGAAGAAATTTGAAGAATGCATATAGTCAGGCGCGTGTTGCGGTAGTATAGTCTGTGCGCCTTCGGCTTCGCGGCCGTGAATAACTATCGTTCCTCGTCGTATAGTATAGAAAAAAAAGAAAGACAGATTTACATTTAAATAGAGTAACGTATCGTGCGTGTTGAGTCGATGCTGCTGCCTCGGAGCTGCGGCAACGCGTCCGAATGTTGAAGCCACGTTTCGCCATGCGAGAGAGTAACGTTTGTTCCACTGATTAAGAATTGGGAAATTATTTTCTTAAAAAACAACTGCGTTTCGTAAGTGCTCTGGAAAAATTGGATGGGCTGTTGGTGCGCGTTTACCGCTGGGATTCTGATGATGATAGGGGAGTTTTAAAATAGTGCACAGAAGCGCACTTCGCGTGCGAAGTTACTTCACGTTATCAATTGTCAAGGCGGAGGTTCCCCCTCCCGCATTCCAAGCTCACTAGAGCGCAGTTTTCGGCTCTCCGGATGCTGCAGGCAGGTTCATTCCCGTCTCATAGCACGTTCAGTCACTTTGCTGAAGGCATAAATCCAGGATGCCCTAGCTGTGGGGCGGATAATTGCACACTCGCTCACATGCTCTGCAGTGCCCGCCGTTACGTAGCGCAAAGTTCAGCACAGAACAGGACTGGGAGAGGGCCCTTAAAAGCTCCAAGCTCTCAGTCCAGCTCTCGGCAGTCCAGGAGGCCTGCGAACGGGCGGAGGGCCATGGTCTTCCAGTACCTGCGGGGGGCGCGGCCAGCAACTGCGGTGGACCGCCCTTTATTTGGTCCTGGAGAACCCCTGATCGGGGCTCTCCAGGACCAAATAAAGTTTATTTCACCACCACCGAAAGCCCACACGCCACTTTCCTTTCTTTTGTACACCTCTTTGAACAAAGCTTCTTGATGACGAAAGAAACGTATATACGAATCTAAGTACAGACTCAGCGTAATGAGTCAGCCTTGCTTAATGAGTGATTTAGGTATGAAGTAAGCATGAAAAAGATTAGTTGAAACTAGTTCGGTTATATATAGGCGAGGAAGTGAAGAAACAAAGGAATACATGCCCGGCTAAAGTACGAAGCGCGTGACTCGAGCTGCATACCCAACTCCGAAAGCTTGGCACCTAAATCTAGGTAGATGAAGATCTAGCATGGCCTCTTTTATTGCCCAACAATTTTGATCATTCGTTTTTCCAGTTTTTGAACCTTCACATAGTCTAAATGGCGTTCTACTAAGAGAGCGAGAACACCTCACTGCAATAAAACTATTTAGGCTAGCAGGAACGAGCTTTGTCTCTGGCCTGCTACTCTGTGTAGGAAAAGGGTAAATGAGGAAATCAGGAATAAAGACGGATACAGCTTCATGAAAATGCAATACTATGAGAGACGTACGCGAGTACAAACATTAGGAGAGCTCAACACGGAAATGGGTGCGGAGGGCTCTCAGATATTCGCAAATATTCTCGTTCCTTGGCTCGGTTGGCTGCCCTACACGTGGAGTGGGGGGAAATGCAAAGGGCTGGGGAAATAGGGGTTGTAAAAAGGGCAGAGAGGAAGCTAAGCTAGCGTAGTAGACCATTGTGGATATGGGGCTCAGATCTGTATGCAACACCATAAGACGAGAGGTGAGTTGATTTCAGAGGCTGGAAAGCAACGCACTATTGACGTGTAGAACTAACATAGCGGAGGCACGTGCCCCGTGGTGTTACGAGGCAAAACGTTGTATACCAAGCAGCTTACTGAACGCAGCACTCTGCGTGGCCGTCTAAAGTAGACATGTGTTTGTCACGTTTGTTTCAGTACAGGAAACCTACGCGACTTATTTTCCCAGGAACTTGTCATTTAATGACCAACAACGACCAGTTTATAAATGCTACTTCACACAAGAAACCACTTGAGTACATCGACGTTATATCACGGAAAAAAAGCAAATTCGTAAAGCGCCAGTCTTCGTCGGTCCTCCTCTGTTTGATTTTCTCTGTCTCTCTCTTCTCTCTCTCTCTGTGTGTGTGTGTGTGTGTGTGTGTGTGTGTGTGTGTGTGTGTGTGTGTGTGTGTGTGTGTGTGTGTGTGTGTGTGTGTGTGTGTGTGTGTGTGTGTGTGTGTGTGTGTGTGTGTGTGTGTGTGTGTGTGTGTGTGTGTGTGTGTGTGTGTGTGTGTGTGTGTGTGTGTGTGTGTGTGTGTGTGTGTGTGTGTGTGTGCGTGCGTGCGTGCGTGCGTGCGTGTGCGTGCGTGCGTGCGTGCGTGCGTGCGTGCGTGCGTGCGTGCGTGCGTGCGTGCGTGCGTGCGTGCGTGTGTGTGTGTGTGTGTGTGTGTGTGTGTGTGTGTGTGTGTGTGTGTGTGTGTGTGTGTGTGTGTGTGTGTGTGTGTGTGTGTGTGTGTGTGTGTGTGTGTGTGTGTGTGTGTGTGTGTGTGTGTGCGTGCGTGCGTGCGTGCGTGCGTGCGTGCGCTACACAACGCACACGCACACACACTCACACACGCCTTTTTCGCTGCATTTTTCTCTACAGGGACATCGATGGTTCGCGTGTAGTGGCGAGGATGTAGCACCTTGAGTCACCCATTTCCAAAGAGGTTAAGATCGAAAAATTATCGAGGGCCATTAAGATGAGTATGTTACAAGGCACACACAGGCAAAGAGAAAGATTGCCCTCGCGTGTCCGTGGGCTGCAACACGAAACGAGAACAGCTCATCAAGGTGACGGCCAAGCTAACCTCTGCAGTTCTCAATTAAGCAATCTCTCTCATTCACCCACAGCCTTGCTCCAGTTACGCGAATGATCTCACGCCTAGCAGAACGAGCGAACGTGACTGTAAAGCCACCTTGAGTGTTTCTCATTTCTCAGAACTCTATCGGCACACTCATACGAGAGATCTGATTCATCTCACGCGCTATCTTTTCTCTTTTTCCTTTTTTACTTGAATATTCGATTGCACTCTCAATTTTCGATCGTTTCGTGTTGATGTGACTCAAGATCGGTCGATTTATTGCTTGATTTGTACACTCACGCGTTCATCGTATCTCAATCGCATTCCTTTTACGGCTGGCTTTCCGCGATTTATTGCGTCTCGGAACGCTGGCGGCAAGCCATGCAATGGTAGTCGCCGCGCTATGCGCAAGTGAGGAATTCAATGGAAGCGCTTTTTCTTTTGTCTTTTTTGTAGTTTTTTCGCAATGCGCCGTCGAAGACGTTGTCAGCCGGGTCGGCATTCAAGACAAGCATGCAGCCTGAGAGCTGGCTTCCACACATCAAGGAGTCATTCGTTTTAGTTGCTCACACGGCGTCATGCTCTGGAATCCTTTATTCTGGCGAGGAAAGATAACGACTCAGACGTGGAGGACCTCGAGAGGGCGCGTGTGCCAGGCAGTTTATGGCCGGAATGAACCCCTTGTCGATCGCTGTTTTGATGTGACTTGCTTTTCGATTGTGCTATACAGCGCCGAACCTGGCAAGTTTTCAATTACACTTTCTCGGATGAAAAGCAAGTGTGTGCAATACGAATATCTAAACGCGTTACTTATATTGTGGCCGGGCGAGTCCTTAATAGTGTCTGAACAAAACGCTCCCTACGTGGTGTAAGCACATACTTGCGAGGATACTGATATTATCGATAGGGTAGAGAGAATCCGTGGAGAGCAAAAAAAATTGGGGTAGCTACGCAATAGTAGTGCGAAGACATGTGAAAAAGCGGAGCTGGCGGCGTTGCCTCCTCCTCGCCTTCACATCACTCCTCCTCACGTCACTCCCGTTTCCCACCCCTTTCTATACAATACTACTCAAGGCTATGCTATGCTCTATACTCTCCCCTCCTGCTATCCCTCCTCACCCTCACTTCCCTTTCATCTCCCTTGCTATACTATACTATACTATACTATACTATACCATACTATACTATACTATACGAGACTGTGCCTTACCCTCTCCCCTCCTCAACCTCACTGCTCTTTCCCAACCCCTTGCTATGCTATAGGAGCTACTTGGCACATGACACAGGCGAAGTAGGTGCATGGCAGCCAGCAATGACGGCTCAAAACCGTGGCTCGTCTCGGCGAAGGAGGATGCAGCTATGCTAGATGGTTGCTAGGCGACCGAAGTGACGTCATGGCTAGACGAAGCATGTGTGCAGTCGTAGCAGCTTGGCGCGGCGATGCAGAGCGCTGCCGTAACTAGGCGAAGCGAGGCGCAGCTGTGCCAGGTGGTTGCTAGGCAACTTGAAGTGACGTCATAGCAAGGCGCAGTTCTTTCGAACAGCGCGTGGAGCAATGAAAAGCTTGAACAGCTCTGCTGCTAAAAAGAACGAAGTTTGACAGCAGTCGCATATGCATGCCTGCACCGAGCACAATACGCCAAACTAGTTCAAGCCAGACAGATATTGCAGCTTCGGCAATCATGTTCTACCTGCAGTTACAAGAAGCCTCCCATGGAGTAAAGAAAATTGAGACATAATTATTACCGAATGCATAAGTATCTCCAATGCCAGCAGACGGCGCAGAGCAGACGAGTACGAAGTCGCTGCCATCTTCACTGAAAAGCCACAAAAACCCCGCAGCCAATTTAGGCACATGTGAATACGTTTGTTCGTTCGGAAGGTCCAGCGACTGGACAGATGGTCAATTAGGTACCATCACTATAAGCCCGTCTTGGCTGTCCAGCTCACATTCAATGGGCACTGACACTTCGGACGAACTGCGGGTTACGAAAATCACTTGTATAATACATACGCTTTATAGGCTGGGCCTGGTGTCAGGACGTGTATATACTACACAGGAGCCCTGCCTTTCCTTTTTTCTTCCTCCTCCTCCTTTTCCTCATCTAGGAGCCTAAGTACAGGCGGCACCGAACAGCCCAAATAACTGCTTCCGCTCCTGTCAATTTGAAAAGAACGACGAAGTGTCCCACGATTCGTGGACAATAGGTCCCGTAATTCCACTCTCTCTGCCTCCTCTGCACCCTCGCACCGCTAGCCTCCTTTCAGACCTTTCCTTTAGCCTGTTTCTGCGTTTGATGTGACTCGTGATGTAGGCACCACCACTTCTGCTTTCAGTGGTCATCGACGAGAACAAAAGCAAACCGCGTGGAAGCTAGTAGTACGGCGTTAAGGGTGCGACGGGTTCGTCCGCGTGTCCTATTGTGCGGTCGCTTTCATGCTTTCCCGCACCACTCCAATTACAACCGAAACAGTGCTGTTCAAACGGGGACAGTAACGTATAGGACAACAAGGGCGACGCGCCGAGCTCATCAGATGAGTGCGGCGGGGAAGTGAGAACACAGAAGCCGTGACCGAGGGTGCGCTAATTGCCAAACGACCTGAGAGAACCCCTGCCGCCGCTTTGTCGCCTACCTACATACCTCGTGTGGCGCCTGACGAGCCGAGGGGAAACGTAATCGAATCCTCGCTCTCACTGCAGGTATTCAATTCGTCGTTTTATTTTCGTGTGTGTGCAAAGGTAGAGTAAATGAACGAATCACTTTCTCCTATTCTTACTTCATGGATCGACAACAACCTACCTGGCTGGAATAGCAATGCTCGCAACTACAGCCTACAAGAGAAACCCACTATCGTCTCAAATGTTTCTCAGTGGGCTGATACTGAACCTAGCTGCATAGGATTTGAGACGACGACGGACGGACATCTTTGGCATTAAATGTATCTGTAACTGACTATTCGCTGCGCAGCTAAACATCTCGTCGCTGCAATATATCGGCATCACTGTGGCGGACCAAGCAGCAGATTTGTCGTGCATCGATTCACCGCCCATGGGGCCGCGGTGATCACCGACCGTAGTCGACATTCTGCATGCCGTGACGCGGTAGCTCCCCAGCCGAGAAGGAAGTGAAACAGCTGGAGACCGGACACGATCACGTGACCGTCGCTTCGACTCCCCGGAGTGCATAAGTGACGCGGGTCAATTAGTGATGAAAACGACCGCGACGGTGGAGAGACACTGCCTCATGGTGCATAGACGGACGTGGTAAGTGCAGCTTCTGTACAGACGAACATTTTACAGACTCGCGGAATAGTGGGAACTGCGTCGGTTTCGCAGGCCATCACATAGTTGAACACTGCGTGAGAGACATATAGACAGAAAGAGAGAGGGAGAAGAAAAGAGAACTAAGTCTAATGACGACAACAGAGGCTTCCTTAGCTGCAAGGCTGCCACGATTTTTTAAGATAAATGGGACTAAGATCACGAAACTAAGCAATTAGTATAAGAAACGCGCGCACATTACGTGCTATAAGATACACAAGCACTGGAAACTACTTAATATATGAACTCCAGGAAGTTTACGGGGCCTGGTTCCGCTCTGCGTCTAGCAAGAACTCAGAGTAAGAGATATTGTTAGGTCCCTTCTTGTATACACCCCAAAAATTTAAAGAGCGATATATGTGGCACGCGATGACAAGGTAGCATAATTTCAAGGTCCAACAAAGTCCTGCAAGTGAACATAGGCGACGCGACCTGCTGCCTATTGTTGCAAATTATATGGAACTAGGCCGTTCTGTCATCTTGTGAAGGAGTCCTGACTCGGTCCTATCGGTGCAGCCATTTGTACCAAACAAAAGGCTAGTGAAATTCCAACACAGCGGCATAATTGAGAAAGTTGGAATTTCGTATGTATAAAAAGTTAAATTATAGCGAAGCTATATTACACCTAAGCGATTCGTATTTCCGCGAACACTTACCTTGTCAGCAATTATTTAGCCAACAGAAAACCTCTAGCAGGTATGTGCCACAATAATCGGGCAATGCACATTACTCACCGCTGGCCCACTAAAAATAAATAGAAAAAAAAGGAATTATTACCAAATAAATAGGTAACTAAATAAATAAACGTGTACATAAAAAACCGCCTACGCGACGCACTTCCGTGCCTTTCTGCACTATTTATCAAAATTCTGAGCTACCTGTGTGCCGTGTGCTACAAAGCTTCGCTGGTCGTTCACCTTGACAGAGTGGAAAAGCTCATGCTGTTTTATTGCGATGGCAATTATATGGACACTCTCGGCTGATTTTCGCCGTCGTCGTCGCCTTCGCCGTCATGCCCCGGATATGTATATGTATGTATATATATAAAAATGGCACAAATAAAAATAAATCAGAAAAATTCGTAGGCGCCTAGCCGGGGATACGAACCAGCGACCCCTCGCTCCGCAGCGCGCTGCGTTACACCACTCAGCCACGCACCATGCATGCGCGGTAATGATAACGGCAAGCTATTTATAGACCATTTACCGCAGGTGGTATGCAGATCTCGGAGGAGCTTGAGCGTGTTTTCTATCACGCAACGACGCTACGTTTTCTTTCAATTTTAAAACTGCCCTTGAGACGCGCACGAAAAAGGCGCCTCTTTTTGTACCCACTCGTTATGTGGAACGAAAAGAAAAAGAAAGAACACCGCACACACTTTGCGTCAGACGCCACCGCGTGCCAAGAGACGTAGAGGGGTCATTTTGCGCGCCGCACTTTAAAAGAAGAATAAACATCTACGAGCGTCGGGTGATGCGTTCTCAACACTTGCAGTACGTTGCTCAAACACAAAGGCGTAACAACTGTGACAGTTCACGCTTGTCCTGTGTATACCTAAGCGTCCTTTTCGAGCGTCGTTCTTTGTGCTTCAGGGGGAAGCTGCAAGTATCGAGCTGCTCGTCGATCTTCGCGTGTCATTCCAATTACTTGCTATCGCATTCATTGCTTGGCCCTTGCGGCGAAACTGTGACTTTTTTTTATTGACAGTAGTAGCGTGTTCATAAAATATGATTTACAAAACCAAGGCGAACGCCTGCACAGAACCGGAGAGATTCCATAGCTGCATTAGACATTCGTTGTCTGAAATACTCAGGTGAAATGCACCGGCAAAACCTCAGTTCTATTAGACATGAGTTAATGTAGAGATGTTGAAGTAAGGCGCACCTCGGCTACCTCATTTCATATGGTGTGTTTTACATGAAAAATTAAATGAATAGATGGTGGCGTAATATAAGTCAGTACTCTCGAAAACGATACACATAAGGGAAACAGCATGCCGATCAAACGTTCGCCGATGAAATATAATTTTTCACTGATAAGGTTATAAACACGCACAGATCCTACCGTGTACACAGATCAAATAACAGCCGTTCTCGATTCACGCATGATCCTCCTTCCTAGAAATATTAGTACTAATAGAGACTACAAGCACATAATAAAGCAGCTAAGTGAACTGACACACTGCGTCACTGACTAGAGACCATCAATGCATCTACTATCTGCACAATCATGGCTTTAACTCCGCACTTCCGTGATATCCTGCCTGTGTTTCCCTACGCTAGAATACCAGCTGTAGTTGCTCAGAAAGGTGCCTTTGAGCTAACATGTTATGCAATAGGACAGGAGATACACAGCCTGAATCAACACAGTCATGCAAGAATAAGAACGTCCGGAAAGAAGGCATCGAAGGGCGCTAGCTAACAGGGCGAACCGTGTTTCATTCTTGCGAGCCAAGCATAGCTATTCAGAGCGTCGCATATCCACAAGAAAAGACAAACGCAACACCGTACTCCCCGCAGAGTGATCAGACAAGAACAACCGATACGCAGGAGTAGCAGCCTCTTTCGGCACTCGCGACAAGTGACGACGACGCGATGGCGCGGAGACACTTTTCCGCCCTTCGACAAAAGAAGCGAGAACAGGGCTGTGGCAATGGGTGGACATCAGGATGCGCCGTTCCCTTCGTCGTCACGCTTCCTGGGCGCTCATTCAAGACGTTGCCCTCCCACTTGCACGGAGGGTGACCTGATGCAAGTAGTGGCTAAGACGCGATCTTCTTTCCTCCATCTGTAGCACAGAGGCCCAACCTGTGCGCAAAAGGGGGGCAAGCGTTACACTAAACTGTCCCTCGAGCAACGTAGAACGTACGCTTAGGGAGAAAGATGCCTTGCCACCGCGCCGCCCCTTTTTGTCTCCTCAATGTGCTTACGACCGAGTAGACACGACCCTTTACTTCGTGCATCCGTAAGTTTGTTCCGCATACTCGCTGTGACGGGCCTTAGCTGAGAGATTGATGGTGGACGTACGCCGCCCCGTTCATCGCGAATTCCGAATGCCGGCGCCTTCATTGTGCTCTGACGCGGCGGTACAGGCGTGCACTTTGAAGTCGTGAACAGTGTCGGAACGTTTTATGTTTGATTTTTTTTTTTACTTCGCAAAACACACGTACCATGTTCGCAGCAGCCATGCGTCGAACCGTCAGTGTTATCCCGTCGAAGAAGGCATACGGGTTGCTTCGCTTTGTTCTTTTTTTCTCCATTTGACAACTGTTTCTATTCCGTGCGTATAGACCAACCGTCGCGTCAATTATTCGCTCACGTAAATAATGGACCTCGCTAAACAGCGCGCTGTCGCGAAAGAGGAAACAAAGTAATCTCGGTGCTTCTTCTCAATCGTCCTTCTCCCCGCACGAATAGGGCGGCGAAGCTTTTTATCGTGCTGCATACAATTTCGTGGTCCAGTGCGCTCGAATGGAGTGTTTACGGCCAGGCAAGCCGCTCGCAAGGAAGCCGGTTTCGCGTCTGAGGAGAATCAGCGGCTGGTGTCAATACAGAGGCAAGCCCAGAAGACCTGTGCCACAATTCATGGTTCGTCCAACACCGTCAGGCAACTACTGGGAGAAGTGAGGAGTAAACGCATCGCTATTGGTACATTTGTTCGCGGTTCGGCGAGGCGCATGACTCCATCGACCCGAGCCCGCACTGCGAATCGCGCGATCGCCGGGAAACGCTTACGCTGTGCCGAACTGTTTCTACCCTCAGGCATCCGCTATTCTAGTCTCCAAATACCAGCTTGTGCGATTACGAGTCAGCTTCCTATACGCAGCTGTTGTGCTGGTGGTACTAAGTGACAGGCAGACAGAGGGCATGCATTTTACTCGCTGGGAATGTGTAGACTATCTTAAGGACGCGTTTCGGTGCCGCCATATTGAGCTGTTAACCTTGCCGTTTTGAACACTAAACGAACAGTAGCATTCGCACTAGACGCATACGCACGAAAAGGGTTGGGTTCGGTGCATTCGACGTTTCCTTACCTAATTTATTAATTCGCGTCGCGATATACAAAAATAAGAGAAAACGTTCGTTTAACAGCCCAAGGTACAGATGGTGTTTCATGATTTCTATACAAAGCACAACGGAAGGATGAAGCGATACATGAGCCCATTTTATATACATATGGGTCCTGCATTGAAGAAGAGTCAGCCTCTGCGGTCTTTAGCCCATAACTTGAAGAAAAGAGAATGTATAAATTATCACACAAATCTTCATCAACGACATAGGAATTAGTGGCAACTTTTGAAGCAATTAAGCTTATCTGCGACCATTCTGAGGCATGACAGTGGGTAGTATGTACGGATAAGCAAACCCGCCCTTCAGATAATCAAACATGCGAGATCACCTTCCCAAAATGGCGAAATAGCACAATGTATTGCAGAAACTGTGGAATATGCCTCAGCGCAGGGTCACAACCACAACATCGTATTTCAATGGATACCCAGCCGCATTGAAATACCGGGCAATGAAGAGGCAGACAGACTCGCAAAGAAAGCCTTGAATGAAGCACAGGATTGCGCAATTCCTATGCGTGGGGCGGATATTCGAAATATTATAATGCAAGGAGCTAACCACTGTTCTATGGAAATGTGGTTTCATAGCTCTATATTAAAGCAATCATAACTTTGTGAAGCCGATCTACACAGAAAAATCTCAATAGCGGCAGATATTCCACGACACATAGAGACGTTATTTATTCCACAGACTTCGACTGGAAGTAGCACATACAAACAGCTTCCTGCACAAAATACACCGATCCAGCTCTCCGGAACGCTACTGTGGTTACGAAGATGAGAAGGTTGGGCACATTCTTTTGGAGTACGTAAAGAAGGCGAATGAAAGAAAAAAAAATAAAGAAGAAATTGGCAAGTTTGAAAAGGCGCCCCCCTCACATTACAGAAAAAAAGTGGGGGGACCCTTAAGCTTCGCCTTTAAGAGTTGAACGCGATAGCGATATCCTGCCCCTAGTGCGTACTTCAATCACTTCGTGCATACTATGTAATGGGTAGCATGCTTTAAACCACGACTAATTATGCGCGGGAAATGTTTTCGAACTTGCTATACACCCATCTACGTGGTCTTAAGGGAATACGCGCAGAAACGTGCGTGCCTTTTGTAATGGGTGGCCGGCTTTGAACCACGATGTCGTTGTGATATTCACATGTTCTGACGCCCGATGGCAATGTACGCTTGTACCACGTAATATTACTGTGATATTACAAGTTGTATTTTGACACCTGTATACAGGACGCGTGTGTTTGTAAAGCACGAAAGTTATTTTGACTGCATTTCCAAGCAGAGGAAGTTTTTTAAATGTAATTCCAAGCAGAAGTGTGGCTGGGTGGTAGAACATCTGCTTGCCACGCAGATGGCCTGTGTTCGATCCTCACTCGGACCCGAAAATTTCTATTATTTATTTTATTTACATCTTTCTCGATTTTTCGATCACGGACAAGATGATGATTTTTCGCTCACAACCAACGACGCCGCCGCCGACACCGACGCCGACATCAGACTTTCTGCGAAACGAGCTCTTTAACGCTATCGCGTTAATACTTAGACCATGGCCTGAGGCTGCAATGCATCTTCAGAAAAAGGCGAACATCTTCCCGAAAGACTTCTTAGTGGACACCGGACTGGATAAGCGCATGTGATATCAGCTATGTGTTGTTGTATACGGCATGATGTGTTAGCGCATATACAGTGGGTAGAACTAGAAACGTGTGCCTCTGGACGCTTTATTGCAATGTGAACTTCTGCAAGCAAACTGTACTTTATTATGTTATCTTAACTTGTTTCAGTGTTCTATATGTGTTTTAGCTGCTCATTGTTCATTTTGGGTAACCTTTTTTTTTCTGTTCTTTCTTTTTTTTCTTTTTGCTGCAGAACTTATAGAAATGGAGTATCAAAAGTAATATAAACCTCAACCTCTCCACAGCAAGACAGAACAGAATAGAACAGAACAGCCCAAGGTGCTGGCGCCAATAAGTGTTACGTAATATCGTCGATACAGTGCCGGTTAAGTTGGTTTGGCATGACGTAAACTGGCCCAGCCAGATGGCCAGCTCTATTGGCAACGAAATAGAGCTGCGTGAGACGCAGGTAGCGATACATGAGCCCATTTTTCATAAGTGTGTAATGTTATATTGTGAGATAGCTCGCCATCTGCAATGACTACACGCAATGTGCGGGTCCGCTCAAATGAGTCTCGTAAGCTGGTTCCTTTTGTGGTCTCTGTCCTCAGGCGCCACCATGAGAATGAGTTTGCTCCAGTAAAACGATAAATAAATAAATGAATATGGTCGATCTAAGCCCTCCCCATTTATCACCCCCTGTATACCTCGCGCTCTTTTCGTGCTTCACGCACCGTCAGTGCATGCGTCTTTTACGTCATTCGTGACATTCAAAAGCAGGAAAACTTTAGCCAACATATGGGCAATCACATGAGTAATATAACCAGAATTACTTGAAAGGCCATGCTGTATTTCAACGGAAGTATTCAAGCCGAAAACGGACGCCCTCTGTTCAGCGGCAGTATGGCAACCCACCTCTGTACGCCGGCGTCTGACACCGTGCTCTCTAGATACAGCGCGTCGAAATGCCTTGGCTGCGCGAGGTTCATGGGAACGTCTTCTTTGCAAGAACGCAGTTATAGTAGTGCCCGGTGGGACACGGGAATTAGAATGCTCCGATATGGGAGACTTTCACCCGTTTCCCACACGTTGCATTCAACTGACGCGGGACAGGACGCCAGCCCACAAGTCATGCGCACGCTTCGGACGATCGGCGGCGAGAGATAAACAAGAGTGGCGCAGCTGATGCGCATCGCGTGATTACAGGGAGAGATCGCAGCGCGGACCGGAGCAACACGCCATTTGCATGCGCATGTCCATCAGCAGCCGGACTACCTCATATCCCCCCCTCCCCACTTTTTCTTCCATAAACCCCGCCACTCCTCCTTGCGGCATGCACAACCGTTCCGGGTTGGTGAGTGGCGCCGTCATGTTCCGTAACTCCACGCCCCTTTGGTTTTCCGGCCCACAGAGCCACGTAAACTACATGTCGTTGTCTCGAGACTTTCAGCCTGGTGCCGCCTCGCTTTGGTCGATAAAAAGGAAAGTACACGCTTGAGATCGAAAACAGCGTCATGGGGCACGCGCCAAACGCTGCCCCGGCATTGTAGAGAAAGGCGCATTTCGTAGCAAGCGGTGCAGTGTGGTGTCTCTGCTCGACTCGAGATCTAGTGAGCCCACATGTAAATGTGTGAATATAACGGCTCACGAATTGGTGGAAGGAATATTGCGAACTAAGAAGAAAAATCAATAGCGCGAAGTTGGGATACAAACAATGAGAGATCACGTAATTTTTCGTACATATTGCAGGAGTTTAGTGGTCTTCACCAATTGTTTTTGTCCGCATGCCTTGCAACAAATAGATCAAGACTAAAAATACATAAATGAAGTAAGCACACAGACACGAAAACCAATGGTACAACCGTAGAGATAAACCAAGTTCTATCGGCGTCAAATCAACGCGAGCAGCAGCAAGCATTAGAAATAGTATAGCGCGCGCCGTCCAGTGGGCTTGCGAGCAGCTTCCAAACCGGAATGTCCCGAAGCTTCCCATGCCACTTCGGTGCTGAACGCTGAGCCCGTTTCCAGGGTGCCATGAAAATTCCATGATCTGTCGGACTTGCTTGCGTTCACCTAACTGGTTAAAACTGGTGATGTTTGTATAGCCCTGTAAGAAATCTTCTTCCTGTTACTGTTACCTCTGTGTTGACAAACGGTTGGTTGCCACTCATGGTTAAGCAGGAAATAATGAGTGATTTTAAGCAATCATTGCATAGGTGTCCTAGGCCGTATGCAGGCGAGAAAACATGAGTGACTTCTAACCGTAGAAAGTGGAGCCTCTAGAATGTCACTGAAGGCTCCAAGGAGTGCGTTATAAAATGCTAAAGTGCCTGTTCGTTTGCTGCCGACGGAATTATTGATGATGCGTGCGCACTGAACTCTTCCACATAGACCTGCAAATGTTCTCCTGAAATCCTGGCAGTATAGTTTACTAATCCAACTTAACTTATAGTTCGAACATGTAACACGACGCGTACAATTAGGGACAAAATACTTCATTTGTTCTTGCCTTTTGCCTCTCATTTTCTGCGTTGGTTTTTCTATTTTACTCACCCATCAACTCATCATCTTGCTTTAGCGAGATATAAATTAACGCGACTCTTAAGAAGAAGGGGAAAAAAAAGACAGAGAGGTCAGCCAGACGCGCATTTGGTTTGATACGTCCCTACTCAATGGGAACAAGATTAAGGGATGAAAGAGAAAGAACGGATAAGGAGAGAAAGAGACTCTAAGAGGCTTAAACTGAGCTAATTAAAGGCGCAAACAGCAACTGCTCGTACGAACGACGGCGTTAATAATCCGCAAGAAAGAAGAAATCCACCTCCGGGAAAAAAAATAGTCATGGATTAAGTGTGCATCGGAACCACATTCCGCTCAATTCCGTCTCTTCACTTATTCACACCTGAGCCTCTTCCGCGTCCTATAGTAACTGCTATATACAAGCCACGCACTTCGGCGAGTAGATGTGGCCGACCGAACATATCGATTTGACGAAGATGGAGCGCCGTTATTGGGAAGCCCGCCTCTCTAGGTGAGCGCGCTTTTGTGCGCACGTGTCACGCCCGCCGCAATTTTCCTCCCAGACCTTATCTGCCAGTTGTTCAAGTAAATATCATAGTTCAAGTTGCCTGTTGAGCAAATACCGAAAAATCCCGAGTATAACGCCTGGTCTTGCTCAGGTTTTTGGTTCGTGTGGTTTGGTTCTTGTTGCATTGTTGAGTTACCGAAAAGTTCTAAACATTTAGATGCTAATGTATATTTAGTTTGTTCGTCCTTTCAACTAGCAAAGAATTAAGGCGCTTCGAACCCTCCATGTTATATCGGCATGCGGATATTTAATGCCGTATCTTACTCTGTCTTAAGCACCGCCACAAGGGCTCATTCAATGCAGATTACTTACCACTTTATAAATATGTCCTTCCTTCCTTCTTTTGAATGCGAAGCACTTCTTTCCGTACTATATATATATATATATATATATATATATATATATATATATATATATATATATATATATATATATATATATATATATATATATATATACCGCCTACGTCTGGGTGCTCTCGCGATCGCCTCCTAAACTTGGGGTAGACCAAAATTAGTATTGGAGGGTAAGAGAGTGTGACGAATAAATTTGGCGGGTCATGACACGAATAACTTGAAAATCCCACCGCGTACGTCGTCAAACCTTTTCCTCGAGACGCGTGTGGCACATACCCGTACACCCCGGGCCGCGGTGTACGGGTATGCGCCGCAGTTGAATGTCAGTTTA
Source organism: Rhipicephalus appendiculatus (assembly GCA_030522465.1). Classification (NCBI taxonomy): domain Eukaryota; kingdom Metazoa; phylum Arthropoda; class Arachnida; order Ixodida; family Ixodidae; genus Rhipicephalus; species Rhipicephalus appendiculatus. The sequence continues at coordinate 5,313,044 of JALIZH010032971.1, forward strand.
TATCTACCCAGGAATGGCGAGAACAGACATTGGTAATTTAAATGCGAGAGCGTCAAGAAAAACTGACATCGGCAAGGTTGACCCGACGAATGCAAAGTTAAATATCGAGGTCTCAGCAGGAATCGAACCCAAGCATTCTGCGCGGTGGCAGTCAAGTGCTCTACCACAGAGCCACGCCGGGTGGAAAAAGACCCTATGCAAGTGTGATGTTGGTGAAACGTCAATTGTGGTAGCAGTGCTGGCTATCTAACTTTATAAACATTACGTATGTGTTCCTGTGATACAGGCGTCACGTCGGGTTAACGACAATTGTAGTTAAGCGCCATCCACTGAAGTTGGCCTACGTAGCACTAGCCAGGGCTACCATCCTCGCAAGCACAAGCGCTACGATCAGCATACCGCTTCTGGTGTTGGTAATACCTCCGTTGCTGTTGACATCGTTACGCAAGTGTAAACAACTCGTTATATAAAACATATGCGACTGTTCAAGATATGTCTGCCCGTACAATATTTCTCCACATCTTCAGCGTCATTTCGTAACGTGTTGCTCAATAAAAAAATTACAACACAGTTGCCTTCCCTGCGCATGCTTCGCATAACATCGAGTGACTCAGTGTGAGTTTTTTTTTTTTCGTTTTCTTTTTTGCATTCATTAATATCTTTGCGGGGTTTGTTAGAGAGGTTTATTCGCAATGAGCTGGACGGCGAGTGTCAGCCAGTACTGCACGTCGTTCTTCTCTTGTTTTTACTCCGTTGTTGTCGCTGCTACTCCTTCACCATAGATTAGACCCACTAACAATATGTTTCTTGCATGTTGAGTACACCAATTCAGCAAATCTTGTGGTGGTTATCGGCATTCTTGTGACATTTACTGAAGGCATTTTTTGTTCATTTGCTTGCAACCACTTGTCTAAGAATATGTTGCAGAGAATTTCGCACCAAACTAGTGATACGTTCTAGTTCCTTATTTTTCTTCTTTATTATTTAGAGAGAGAGAGAGCGAAATTTACTAGAAGGCCGAGAGGTCGGCCTGAGCTTGTGCGCTCTGGCCTGCTACTCAGCACAGGGGAAAAGGGAAAGGGAAGAAAAGGGTGATGATGATGATGGGGACAGGAAGAGGTGATGCGTATGTACATTGACCACGTCACACCCAGTGGTCTTCTTAAAGATTAGTAGTACCAGAGGTATGTAAATGGGCAACACGTGCGTGCAGTATGTTTTCACATGCTGTTGCTTAAGTTCAAGAGTAGGCTCACAAGATTGATTAGCTCCGCTTCATCCGCAGGAGATAGCTCACTTGCGCAGAGACAGCCAGTAAAATGATGTATATACAATGTGTCCGGGTACGGCCGGTGGTGCAAAAATTGAAACACCTTGTACAACAAAACGCTTCCGTCTGGGCAAATTTGCAGTGAACTAGAGAAACGCCGCATCGTTAAACCCTGTGCTTAGGCTTTGAAGTTCAGTGAATAGTCGTGTGACAGCGTCCTTGCGGGCTTACGCAAGAACCCCGGGGATAGATGTGGTCGATAGCTAATACCGCATGTGTAATACCTGGGATTTAAGCGAAAGATATTGATGAGGCCCGGAATTACATAAAGGGGCATATAATTTGATGCAATACAGAAGCAATGAATAAAGCCTGCGCTGAGATGGCCGTGAGAGTCTCTGGAATTTTTATAAGGACCGTTAGTGTCAATTCGAATCTCGTGACCCCTATTCTCTTAATAATATCGAAGGGTTTAGCAGAGTGTCAAACAAGAAACTTAGTGTTTCCAGCAAAATGGAACGGTATTCTAGATTGATCGCTGTCGTGGTGTCCGCATTAGGCGACGCTTTTGTCTTCGCGACTTTTTGCGCACTAACTGCACAAGTTGCGGCGAGCAAAATCTTTGGCGCTCCAGTGAGGCGTCGAGCTGGAGCTTACGTCACGGCTGTTGTCAAGGTAACCGCAAAAGTGCACGTTTGACTGAGAATACGGCCACCCAATGTAATGTGGTGACATCAGGCGAGCCGGCTGGGATGTTGACGTATATTTAATATAAATGTACACGATAACATTGAGCGAAAGAATGCGATAGGATTCCCGACGCTCCATGTCGTCTGGGACGTTACGTTACGTAGGAGTGAGGGTAACGCCAGAATACGGGCTTCCCTTATAATATGAGGGCATCATGTGGCCGAATGTAATGTAATTAAGCTGAAAGAACACCGACTAGCCCGGTCGCGTACCTAAGAGAAGACAGACGCAACAGTGCACCATCTGCGATGGTGCACTGTTGCGAACAACAGAACAAAAGTCTATGAACAATAGAAAACCCACCTTGCAGAAAATAAGGAAAAGAAAAAAGAAAAAGGAAAGCAAAGAGTCAGATAAACGTGGGCTCATAATCCGTCGTTCTCATCATGGCATACCTATGGTTCTTAAAACGACCGCTGCTTTGCTGTCTCTATCTTGCATGCTTCCTGTAATGCACAACAGAAGCATAAATGATTTCCCATTGACGGACAGGCTGCTGATGGGGAATCATTCCGCGGCTATACACGATAAAACGCGTTGCGCGGCAGGTGTCGCATGCGCTGCATTGGCTTGTAAGCATCTTTAATTAAAGGCTCTTCGAGAAGACCGTGTCGGAAAGGCGCGAAGCGAACTTTACACGTAGATTCCCATTCATCTCCACGCCATTTTCGCGGTAATGAAAGAAACTCCGACAGGAAGAAACGTGATCGTGCCGTGCATACAGAACACAATGGGACGACGTAAAAAAAAGTGCAAGAACGCTGTATGCGAAGCGCTGGCCATTGACATTTCACGGTGTCACGCCACTGAAAGAACACCTAACGTGCTTGGCGGGCTTGCATGTTCTACGGTTTAGTTATCACCACCTAGCGTGACGCTACGTGCAAACGCCAACTGTTAGTTGCACGCGCGTTCCATGTCCATCTGGCTGTATATTTGCGAGCACGCGACTGTGGCTGAATGACTATATGGCGAGTGGCCGCTGGGAATGCAGGTCCCACGTTCGATTAACCGAAGCGAAGACTGCGTTTGTCTGGTGGTGATATGCGCAAACATCTGTGTGTACTTGGGGTATGTCATGTCATGTACAGTAATGGCCGTGTTATGAGAGACATGGAAGAAAACGTTGTCGTACTCCTTGTTGCCACGGGCCTCCATGACACCACGTCTGTGCAGTACCATCTAGAACAGAAGTCTTTCGTGTAGACTCTCTCAGCCTTTTCCTTTTCATCTATTTCTCTCTCTCTCTCCATGTAGAACCACCCTGAAATGATGTGAATGGTATACTTAAAGGGACACTAAAGTGAAACAATTAATTAGTTTGGATTTATAAATTGCACTGTGACAACTCTCACGTCGTTAAGTTCACCATCATAGGTCTATTAATAAAGGAGGAAATCAAGGTCAAAGTTTCATTTTCAAATCTCGCGCCGGAATCGCTGCACGTGACGTCATGGATTTCATAGTGTATCTTTCGTAATTTGGCGACATTGGCTCAACAAAATTTCCTTAAACTTCGCATGCTAAGTCTACGGCCCCCCCCTCAGAGGACACTGTGCTTCATTTTTACAGATTAGTAACTACGTACGATTTAGTAGATGCCTTCAAAATGTATGACGTCACGACGTTTGGTGCGGTAATTAATTTGAACGTGGCATCACCACAAGCATTTCCTTCATGCCCGTTTTCTCGCTTACCAAGCGTTTTCTCGCGGAAAGCGTGGTGATTTTGGAATTTTGAAAGAGCAATGCACTAATATGAAAAAAAAAATGTTTTTTTTTCTTTAGTTTCACTTTAGATATCTTTCAGATCTGAATATCTTCTCCGGAAAGTTTGGAAGAAGTCGTACTATAAAAGGAAAGTTCTTGCGGATTCTTCCACGCCCTGTGGTAATCGATGTGCGCGAATCCTTTCAGCGGCTTCCACTCTGCTCTCAATACCGAAAGGCTGCGCTCCAGGTCTCACAGTGAAAACAATACTGGAAGTATGGGAGAGTTTACTGAGGTGAACAAGATGCAATGCCTGACGGAAATTTACCATGTCTTTATTCGTTACAAAAACGTCATCAATCGCATAGTGAATAAGGTGGTAAATTTTACTTAGGGCCAATCATTGATATGTTATTGCAATAAGAACACAGACAAAAGTCTACAAGTCCTTATTGACGTTTCATAAACTTCATTGAATATGCCGATATACTTTCTGTAGAGTATACTAGAATATAGCTCAATTATTTTACGACGTGGTGACAGTACAACGTGAATCATTATAGATACGGCTGCCCGGTATAGGAGCATATTTGCTCTCGAAATAATTGCAAATATAATAGAATAATTTGATACAAAGGAAGCATTAGTTTGCGGTCTAGTGCCTACAGGAGTGTTTCTACGCTCCTAGCTCTCTTCTTTTCCTTGAACTATTCGAGAGAAGAAATTTGGAAAATCAAAACAAACCGCAAGTCTCAGCGCAAACCTTCAGGCACGTATGAACTGCGACCATGATGCCATCATGTTTCGCCATCTCCCTCTAAAGAAGAAACAAAAACAAAAAAAAGGGGGAGAGGGGGGGGGGGAGAGAAACCGCGACATTCGTGCAATGTACAGCGCAGAAGCAGAGAGGAATCCGGAGAAGTCACCGTCCGGAGAAGATGCCGCGTCGACAAAAGCGGTCGGCAACGTTCGCTGTAGGATTTTGCCAGGGGCTTTTCCATTCCTTCTCTTTTATTTTCTTTTATTTCTTTCTTTTTTTTGCGTGCTCTCGGGGAAGACCAAACAATGTCGATTTGAAACAGACTAACGGGTCGCTTGCGCGGAGAGGCAGCAATGGCACGGCAAGGGTTGACGATTGATGATCGCTTTCAGATGGTAAAGACAAAGAAAGGAGCATTCCGCAGAGGATGCCGCTGCCAGACACGAAACCACCGCTTGTATAAGTGGTGAGTCAATCGAATTTCTGCCATAACTGGTCCTGCTTAACCGAATTTCACCACTGGCAACCGCGGCTTTCTTTCTTTCTTTCTTTCTTTCTTTCTTTCTTTCTTTCTTTCTTTCTTTCTTTCTTTCTTTCTTTCTTTCTTTCTTTCTTTCTTTCTTTCTTTCTTTCTTTCTTTTTCTTTTCTTTTCTTTTCTTTTCTTTTATTTCCCTTCTTTTCTTTCTTTATTTGTTTGCACCAAAATGTGGGAGCTTAGCGAGGTGCGTCATACCCGCTGCAAATGATATGCTCAATGTTGTGACGTATCCCACTGTTCAATATTACGAAGTATCCGTCAATCATAACAAAGTTGATTAGGTAGCATGCGTTAGTGTGAGCTTCTTTTTTTCACGGGGAAGTGATAAAGACAAGAACAGAAGCAGTGATGAAGTGGTTACTTCTCACGCCTTGTGTTCTGTCTTGATTATGTCTGCGAACTTTTTTCTCTGTTCGCAAGAAATCGCTGTTGAAAATTGTTTTCTGTACTAGCTATCTACGCTGCTCCTGGCAGGCGAAATTTCAGCGCTTGTTGCTCTACAGAGGTGAATTAACAACACAGTTCGCACGCGCTACAGGGCACATGATTAAGCTGTCCAGCTTCTCGTCAACTCGCTAAGCCAGATTTAAAAGGGGGCGTATCTCCCTCCAATAGCCACAGTGTGTAACGCCGCCTCAATATATTCAACCGTAATGTGATTGTTACTCTGCTGCTGGTACCACGACAGAATGACAGCAAAGTGACAGGGAAGTTTTACGTCAATTCGCCGCTCAAAACATTTAAACAGCAAGAGGCCCCATTATATAGCCCTGTTCCGCCTTTGTCATACATTCTTTATTTGTTTGTTGGAGGCGGGGGGGGTCTAAGATGGCAGTGCCACCGAGGCCCTAATGAGGCGCGTAACGCGCTTAATAGATGCACGAGGCAGCAGGAACTGGGCACGATTCTGCGAAAAATCTCGACCGGCCGCGGCCTCTTTACGCGCGGTTCATTTCCCCAACAAATGCGCGCAGTTATTGTTTAACGAAGCACAGTACCAGCGTCAATTAGAGGCTGCCTCTCCCGATACGCCTGCAAAAGTCTTGTTATTATTTTGCGCTCTTTTACATTCTTAATTAAGCTCCCCGCAAGGTGTTTCCTGTGTGCGCAAAACCCACGCCGGCACTGCGGGCACTGTGGTTGAAGGCAGTGGGGAAATGGTGGGGAGAGCGAAAAGCAGCATACACGTAGATAATGGGCGTAAATTAAGCGAGATATGAAACAGAGCCGAGCGCTTTGGCAAAATAAGCCAGTCAACGATTTACTAACTGGATTAGCCAGTATGGTTTCGCGGCAACTAACACCTAATTAAGGCGGACGACAGCACTGCAAGCACTGCGAATCACGCCTCAGGGCGAAAATCTTGCCCGCGGCGAAGGCTGTAGCACATCCCCTCCTTCAGCCTTCTCTCTTTTCTTCTTTCATGACGTAGCTTGCGTGTTAATTGAAGAGTGTGTCTTTGTGTGCCTAGTTTATGATTAGTGCAGGAATGGTTGCTGGCACTTTCCCTCTTTCACTATACGCTAACGCAGCAAATGTTATCGCGTTAAACATGCGCTGATAATCATTATTCTCAGCAACATCTTTAGAATTTTTTCTGATCAACATGCAGCTTGCAAGAGCGTTCGCTTTGTAATTGACTCTCTGCAAGCCGTGGGTACAGTTGGGAAAGAATAAGCTCATGCTCAGCTCTCGACGCCAACATAGGTTCCTATATTCCTATACGTGTTCTATTTTGAAGGCAATTAAGAGTTTGAAACCAGGTATGTATAGCATAGCTGACACCCGTCGTTGTCGTCGATGCTAACTTTGTCGTCACAAAGCCACTGTGTCACCTGCTTCACACCCGAAGAAAGGAAACGCTTCATCCACTACGTTGCTAGGACAGCAGAAAATCCAAGCCTCACCATATCGCGGCTTACAAAGAAACGGCCTTCTGACCTCTACAAAAGCTGCAAGTTGGCGCATGTCGGTTCTGTGCAACTAAACAATAAATCATTGCATATTATTCGCATAGTGGCAGTTATTACGTCAGAGACTTTGTACAGTATGACCTGCTCGGTGGTACAGTGGTTACGGTGCTCGGATGCTGACCCGAAAATCGCTAGTTGGATCACACCTGCGGTGGTCGCGTTTCGATTGAGGCGAAATTCTAGAGGCTTGTCTACTGTGCGACATCAGTGCACGTTAAAATACACCAGATGGTCGAAAGTTCCTGATCCCTCCGTTGCGGCATGTCCCATAATCATATCATGGATATGGCACGTAAAACCCCAGATAGTATTATTGCTTGGTGCAGCATATTTTCGTCATTCAATACCTGTATAGTCGCGAAGCGGTGTTGTGCTCATGCTTACATGGCTGGCAAGAAAAGTATCTTACAAGGCACTGCAAACTCGCTCAAATGCTTACTTCCGCAGCTTTTTTTATTCATTTATTTCGAAAACACATAGAGAGGAAGGAAATTCCTTGTGCTTGGGCGGGGGGTGAAGGGTGCAAAAGGATGAAGTAGAGGGAGAGTCTCTGACGACACAACAACGTCATCAGAATAGCATTGCCCAAGAACTACAAAACAACATTGCCATTGAATGGTCCCGTTGTGGCGTTCAGACAGTTTCTCTAACAAACAGGACTTTTTGCGGATGCAATATCTGGTTGTGTAGCCCAAAATGAAAAACAAACAATTGAGAAGCAAATTAATTACACAGCAAAAAAAGAGGAACAATGATGAGCTCCTAGAAAAGGAATGGGAACCACGAAAACGAGAACTACGGATCGAGAGCGTGAACTGGGCCAGTGATTCTGTTGTCAAATTCAAAATGCTTTTGTTGTCTTCTGCTGTATCTGGCGCTTATTTCAGTATGTCTTGTGGTTGACATTGAAGACTCGCCTTTGGGTCCAATGTGTCAAGTCATATCCTGAGGGGCTATTCAGTGAGATCAAGGACGGTTTGTGACCATAGTTATACCACGTACAGCGCGACTGTAGCAGCGTGGCAAACTCCTTTGGGGATTCTTCGGGGGGAGCCGTACTTCGTATCTTAAAGCTTCGCAGGCAAAGTGGTTAGCGAGCTATAGTTTTTTGTATAAGAATAAGTGCCGGACACTCTAGAAGGTGCCCTCATCCTGGACGTCGCAACGCCCATAAGCAGCGTAACCTTCAAACCACATTTTACGCTAAGTCAACGCTGCACGCGCAGCGCAATCACTGTCTATAGGTACGCTCGGTTAAATCTGTTCCAACAGGAGTATAGTTAGAAGCAGTGCGCCTCGAGCAATTCTATCGCTTAATATTCACCACACATGTTTACCCTGATTAGGGCAAAGCGCCGAAGCGCAGTGCGGCCGAATTAAACCGGCCGCGTTTTATCTTATCTCCCATCGCATCCTCTTCTTATACTTCTTCCGGAGTTAAAGGGCACGCCGCAGCTGTATCTGCTCGCCACCCTCGCACGCCGCAGGGGCGCCTTCAACGGTAATTATATAGAGCCATAATTAATTAAGCTCGCGAGTGAAAACAAATCACCGACCACCTGCGGTGCGGAAAGCGCGGAGCGCTTGCCGCTCAGTATACACTCACGACAAGGGCATCCCCCCCCCCCCCCCTCGCCTGTGCCCCTTACCTCAGAGATGGATTAGAGGGAAGACCTCGGTGAAAGCAATGCGAAGAATGTGATTCGCCTCCCATCTTTCTCCCCTTCAAGCCTGCATGAACACTCAGAATACCGCTCGTTGCTTTTGTATGTGACGCTAAAGGACACGCCATCTTGTTGCGCTTTTTCTCTTGCTCACATACGTTTAAGTTGCCGACTCTCCTTATTTACTCAACGTTGCTTCTTTCTTTTTTTCTTTTTTTTTTCTCTATCTCTCTTTCAGGTTCAACGCAGTCTGCATCGTCGTCGTTCCTGCAAGCATTTGACCCCGGAGCTAGTCACTATTGAGGCATCCAACGGTGCTCAAGGTTGCACTGAAGAGATAGCTAACAACATCAGTGGATGAATATGCAAATCAGCGACATATTCGTGCTCGTGTTCTCGCTCGTCTTGGACTCTTTGCAGGGGGGGGGCCAGCAGGGGCACTAACAAGGTCCAACACGCTTACTGATCAGGGTTGATGTCGGCTGGTAGAACGACTGCTAGATTTGACGAAACCGTTCGTTACACGGGAACGCTGTCGCAATTTGGACAACACGTGATAGTGTAGTTAGGGCCTTCTTACAGAATTACGGTGGTGTACGGGGGTTGGAACTACGTCATTCTTGAAGTCTCTCCCACAAGCTTCATTTACTGCAAAAGGTTAAGCTCCGTGCTGGAGTAGCGAGATGCCATCTCAGGGCCATAATGTGGTGAGGTGCGAACACTCAAACAGTTCACGAATATCTTCAGTAGTTAAGGAAAACAGCAGTTCGCTCACCACAGTGACAGAAACACAACTGAAACACGGTCACACGTTGTGCATTAGGCATCAGGTGTAGAATACCGCGATGTTCGGCGTAGCGCTAGCGCCATGCAGTTGCCCTCATTCTATTCCGGGTGACAGCTTCAGTGTGAAGCAGAAGGGGCATGATGCGTGCGAGTTCAAGAAAAAATTCGGAAGATCCCACATACCGTGGGAATCAATGACCTGCGAAGCATGCATCAAGTTTGCTTTGCGACACTTTTAAAATGAGAATAACGTTACGAGGCAGATGGATGTGAGAGAGAGAGAGAGAGAGATATGCAAGGAAAGGCAAGGAGGTTAACCAGACGCACGTCCGGTTTGCCACCCTGCACTGGGGGGAAGGGATAAAGGGAGGAAAAGAGTGACAGAAGAAGAGAAGGAAGGAGAGATACACAGAATCACGAGCACACTTGGGGGAGTACATCCAGTCTACAGGCGGTCGCTCAGATTTGTTGAGTCCAGGTACTTCAGAAGCGCTTTTGTTGCTTTCTGCGCTATCGAAGCGCACGTCCAAGGTCCTAGAATCTTCTGTAAAGAAAATGGTCTAGAGTCCAGTTGGTTCAAAGCCATCCGGAGCGGGCATCGCTGGGCGTCATAGCGAGTGCAGCTGCACAGGACGTGTTCGATGGTCTCTTCAGTTCCGCAGGAGTCGCATGTAGAGGTGTCCGCCATACCGATGCGAAACGAGTACGCCTTTGTAAATGCAACACCCAACCAAAGGCGGCATAACAGTGTCGCCTCGGAGCGGCAGAGTTGGGATGGAAGCTGTAGCTTGAGTGAAGGATCCAGTTTATATAGGTGGCACCTTTGGAAGCTGGTAGACGACCAAAACATGTGGGTAAGATTCCGAGCCAGCAAAGAAAGTTGTCTTGCCGCATCAGTTCTTGATAGAGGGATGGGAACCACACTGGTTCCTTCATGGGCTGAGCGGGCTGCATCGTCGGCTAACTGATTCCCTGTAATACCGATATGTCCGGGTAGCCACTGATATATAATGTCATGTCCTCTTGCTTGGGCTTGATGGTGACAAATTCTTGTTTCATGCACCAATTGCTCATGAGTCCTCTTCCGCATCGCAAACTGCAAGCTCTGAAGTGCTGCCTTCGAATCGCAGAATATGACCCACTTGCATGGACGCTCTGGAATGATATACTGTAGAGCGGCTCTCATAGCAGCAAGCTCTGCTGCCGTAGACGTCGTTGTATGCGACAATTTAAATTTTATTGTTATTGCTGCAGCCGGAACTGCAGCTGCACCTGATGAGCTGCTGGACGAGACCGACCCATCAGTGTATATCTGCATTCGGTCCGAGTATTTTTCATGTAATAATAGCAGTGACGCTTGCTGTAGTACTACTCTGGAATGGTTGGTCTTCTTGCTGATACCCGGAATTTCTAGGCGTACCTGTGGCTGGTCGAGGCACCACAAGGGACACGCACTTCTCATAACTGGCGTATATCCTGATGGAATGTTGTGTCGGTGCTTGACTATTATGTCCGAAAACGTAGCCCGTGGTCTTTCGGAGGGTAGAAGGGCCAAGTGGTGGTCGGGGACACGGGAAGTATGTCGAATGTGCGCTCTGAGGCAATCAACAACGGTATATGTCCTGACCGGATGATCCTTGGCAAGCAAAATTGTAGCATAGGTAGAAGCGCATCGGGGCAGCCCTAGACAAATACGCAGTGCCTGACCCTGCAAACTCTCCAATGAACGAATGTTGGTTTTACAAGCATTCGACAATACCGGCAAGCTGTAGCGCAACAGTCCCAGAAATAGCGCCCTGTACAACTCTAGCATGGAGCCCACAGAGGTTCCCCATGACTTCCCGCACATGAATTTCAATATATGCACAATAGATAGCAGTCTCTTCTTCAAGTACGCGCAATGGGGGGCTCCACGAAAGACTTCTGTCGATTATGATGCCCAGGAAGCGATGCGTCCGAGCATATTTGACAATCTGCCCATTGATGTATACAGGGTACGGCGTCATTGGTTTTCGCGTGAACGCAATCAACGCGCACTTCTCGGTTGATATAGCCAAGCCTTGTTTTTGGAGGTAGGCTGTTGTCATGGTTGCTGCCCGCTGTATTCGCGCGCGCACTTGGGGGGCGAGTAACTGCAGCACTCCAGAGGCAAATGTCATCTGCGTATACGGAAAGGCAGACCGACTTTGGTAGAACCTCCGCCAGACCAATGAGGGCAACATTGAACAATGTAGGGCTTAATACACCTCCCTGAGGTACGCCGCAGTAGGTGAAATGTTCAGTTGTTTTACCCTCATCTGTTTGCACAAAAAAGGACCTGCCTGTTATGTAGTCTTTTATCCATTGAAACATTCGTCCACCAATGCCCATTGCTTCGAGGGAATTGAGGATGGCATCATGGGCTACATTATCATATGCACCCTTCACGTCAAGGAAGAGCGCAACTGATATACGCTTGCGAACTTTTTCTTGCTGAACAAATGTCGATAGGTCAATGACACTGTCAATAGAGGAGCGGCCCCGGCGGAAGCCGGCCATGCAGGCAGGGTACATGGTGTGGCGTTCCAAGTACCACTCTAGACGAAATAGAACCATCCTTTCCATCACTTTTCCAAGGCAGCTTGCGAGAGCAATAGGGCGATACGCTGTCAAATCTAATGGAGATTTTCCCGGTTTCAGAAGTGGTATTAATCGACTTGTCTTCCACTGTCGGGGAACAGCTCCGTTATGCCAAGAGTTATTGAAGCATTTCAAAAGTTCTCTTCTGGCGTGTGGTCCAAGATGTCCCAAGGCACTATAAGTAATACCGTCAGGGCCTGGAGATGACGTGCGCTTAGAAGTGGCTAACGCACCTTCGAGTTCTTCCATGGTGAACGGATGTAGATGGATGTAGTACTCAGTAAACATATGTGGAAATCTTCTACGCATTAACGTATCTGGAAAACATGCAAGTATGAGAACTAGTTGTTCATAGTTGCGTAAAGACGCCACCACTAACGTGCGCACAACCAGCACCAGCAGTGGTACGCTGAAATATTCCTGTGTTAGTGCGTGATGCTGATTACGAGAAGCGTAATCATGCTGAATATTTTTTTTTTCGCTTTGAGGTAAACGTTACGAGGTGGATCGACGTTTAGTGCAGTAGTTGTGTGTACATCGTGGGCTTTCGGGATAGATATGTCAGACGTAGGCGGCTATCTATCTATCTATCTATCTATCTATCTATCTATCTATCTATCTATCTATCTATCTATCTATCTATCTATCTATCTATCTATCTATCTATCTATCTATCTATCTATTTTAGATAGATAGACAGACAGACAGACCGACAGACAGACAGACAGACAGACAGACAGACAGACAGACAGACAGACAGACAGACAGACAGACAGATAGATAGATAGATAGATAGATAGATAGATAGATAGATAGATAGATAGATAGATAGATAGATAGATAGATAGATAGATAGATAGATAGATAGATAGATAGATAGATAGATAGATAGATAGATAGATAGATAGATAGATAGATAGATAGATAGATAGAAAAGTTCAAAGTACCTGCAGTTCGCTAAAAATGCTTCGCATTTAAAAAAAAACGCTGCTCAAGAATCACGAGGACTAGAAGGGAACCTTACAACAGGCAGGCGCAACCTTCTAGTCCTCGCGTTTGTCGCGCAGCGTTTTTTCCTACAGTTTCCATGTTGTATATCGTATCTTTTCATCATTGCAAGTGAAACTTACCAAATATAAGCTCGATGAAAGAGTTATTTCTGTCTCAACCTCGAGATTTCTTGCCTTCGAATTTCATACTGAGTTGCCAAGTTTTGACTCTCCGGCCTTTTTGCAATGAAAGTTGCTACATGCGCAAGCGTAGAAGAAAAAAAAATTCGCATATTTCAATGAGAAATAGAAGGCACCTTAACCGACAAAACTTAGTAGTACTATACCTGCTCCGAAACAGCCGAAATTTGCGAAAATAATGTGCAATCTATGGCGTCGAAAACACTTCTTTTATATACTTCTCCATTGAAAGAATGAAAATAGACTTTACAAAAATAAGCTACCAGACCCGACTATTTTCATTGGTAGAATTCGCGTTCCCCGCATTGCAACGTCGTCTAAATCATTTCCGGATAACCTCTCGGGACTCTAACATGCAACAAACGAACATCCCTGCTAGGCCTAACCAGTTATTCGAAACTAAAAGAAAGCGCGATTCAGGCGTTTTCAGTGGGAGGGGGAGGCGTAGGCAGCTGACAGTGAAAGCCAGAAATGTGTTGCACGCACGCGTGCTGACTCCGACAGACGGCACCAGCTCCGGCGAAGACGACACCAGGGGTTCCGTTCGGGGAAACGGCTCGTGCCGGAAGATTAAAAGCCCCTTCCAACTCCGGCGGGACGAGGCGAGGAGGGAGGAGGCGCATAGCAGGAGTTGGTTCACGAGGGCAAGGCTAAGCACGAATAGCATAAGTGGGCCTCCTTAGAGAAGCTGTCCTTGAACGGGGCCATTCAACCGTCATGGCCGGATTCTCCCTCCGGCCCGCTTCGCTAGGCCGCCTCTCTCTCCACGAAACGCATGGATGGCAAAACAAGAAAAAAAGAGCGGCGTTTCGTATTCCGAACCATTCCACGTGGCCCCCCAGAGGTCCTTTGGGGAAGCCATGGCTTAGCGTCTTTGGCGGTGCGCCACTGGAAGCTATCTCGCTCCGCGCGCGGTTCTGTCGTACGCAGCTGTTGCCAGACTTCTATTCGCGAGACGATGCCATGTAAATGCATTTGCACAGCGTGGCCCGTAGCGGTTTCTCTCTATTTTTTTTTTTTTTTCGAAATCGGCCACCGTGTGTGGGCTCGGAAGTTGATGCCTACGTGGCTCTTCAAGAGTTCCGGTTTTCATAATAGAAGATCGGCCGCGGTGAGCAGTATGCACCGGCTCTCGCCAGACCGGCGAAAGTTCCGCACGAGCGTTGCGCTTTCACTGCTAGCGAGACGACTCAGAATCGAGGAATCATTAACTACCACTAATGAGTGCCTTACATTTATTTTTCCTGCTTACCAGCGCCACGTTTGTCGTCCGCATTTCGTCCTGTCCGAAAAGATGCTTTATTTCCTTTCATAATGCACCAACCAGTCCAGTCAAGCCCACTGTGTATTCACACGACGGGCGTGAACGCGGACGAATCAGTCACGTTACATGTGACGCGATTCGGATCGCTACGCAGCCAGCATTCATACGACAGGGGAGGATATTGGTATTTCTTGCCAACGATCGCAAGTGTGATTTGGGTCTCCTTCGATTCGCGAGTCGCTTCCATGTCGCCGCGCGGACCGAAGCAGCGTCGTAGGAACTGGTGACAAATGGTCATGTGATTTGCAATCCACGACTCGGATAGCGATTTGGTGCGTCGTGTGAATACAGTTTTCTTGTCAATAATACCACCCAAATTAGCGCTCACTTGTCAGTTCTACTGCAATGCGGTGCATCTTCACATTCTTCAGTACATAGGAGTGTTCAGGATCACACTATTCATAGCCGTGCAACGTACAACGCAGGTCCGCCTCTCACGACTAATGGCTACGACTTCTTATCTAAGCACAGATCTTAATATCTCAGCAGACGTTAGCAGATGTAGCTACATTATCTCGCAAAAAGGTCGACAACTCCCTGACTGCTCAAAAAACTCCCAGGTTCCCTAAGAATGCTCACAGGGTCCGAGAGCAACAAAAATATCTGCCACGATCATTTCGTCCAGCAGATATATCATAGAACAATTAATTTTGCAAAGGCTAATTCGCACGCGTTTAATCTTTCAAATCGGTGATATAGTTACGGCGTTGAAAGCGAAAAAACCCGCAGGGTGCCTTACGCGTTCGCATAAGACGACTGAAAGGTGAAAGCCATCTTCTTTTACTTTTCAGTAGATGTATCGATCTTGCCCCGCCCCCTTCCGAAAGCTGTCTGCACCTAACGTGGTTTTCCATTGACTCCGAGATTGGAGGTGCCTCACCTGATCTTGCACTGCCTTCGTGATCGGCCCATCGTTGACCAAGCTACGATGTCACGTTATCACGTCATCAAGCGACGTTACGCCACTCTGGCCTCACGATGCCACAATGACGTCACAAAATATGGCGATTTGTGACGTCATGATGACGTCTTCACGTGACGATAACTTTTTGCATCACTCGTGTTGCGCCGCCGACGGGAGACGCCGACCAATTTTCGCGTCTGATGAGGCATCTGAGGCTTTCGCCTTGATAAACACGCCGCAACCTGCAACCCTCATACACGCCTGGTTTCTTCCCATTCATCTTGGTCCGTTTCTATCGCTACTGATCGCGCTATTGTAAATGAAGAACTCACCTCCTGATGACTGGGTCACCGAGGAATTATATAGCACATGCGTCAATACCCGCCCGTGTCTCAACCCTCTACGCCAGTGTCCTCTTGCATAAGCCGGACATTGTGCATTGATACATTCGAGCATTTGCGCTTGAAGGTGCCCAACTTCGAGTCCCCATTATGTGCTGTTCAGCAGGTCTCAACTGCTTGGTCTTACAGAAATTTCGCTCGGTGGTGTCCTATTTCCAAAAGGCCAATCTTCAAGTCGATACGAGGCCCACACATAGTGGTCCTAGAATGTTATTCGGCTATGGAACTCAACCCTCGAATGTATCAGCATGGACCCGCTATGGTAGCATGGCAAGTAACGTGTCGCGCTGCTAAGCTCGATGACGCGGGTTCGACCCATGGCCACGGCGGCCACATTCCCATGGGCGCGAAACGCTGAAATACCCGCGTGTACTTAGATTTAGGTGCGCGTTAAGGAAACCCAGGAATTCAAAACTGTTGTGATCTACTGCGCCTCATTACTGCCTGTCACATAATCATATCGGGCTTTTGGCTTGTAAAACCCCCTAAATCAATCACTTAATCGATTGTAAGTATGTGATGCCTCGCGTAGTGCTCCTCTTTCACGTGGAATTTCGGTTTAGAGGCAATAATAATAATTATTGCGATAGCAATTATATGGACACTCTCGGCTGATTTTTGCCGTCATGCCCCGTATATGTATATGTATATATATCCCGCGGGTAACAGTGCGTAAGCGGGGGGCGACAAACGCCGCTGAAGCGGACATCAAACGAGCCGGAGGCGTATGCGATAAGATCCCCCCCCGCCTGTTCGACGAGCCGGTGAATGCTCAAGGAGAGGAAAGGCCCCGCGCGTCTTTAACAAGCGCGGAAAGACGCAGGGGGGGGGGGGGGGGGGCAGCGCTATTTCACCTGACAACTCGCTCTCGGGTCTCACGTTTGCCGCCAACCCGACGCCCGATATGTCACTCTCCGGCCAGATTAAGGACTTCATTCGTGAAGAGGTGGCGCGCCAACTGTCTACGCTTCCACTAAGCGATCGCACTGTACAGCCTGCCACACCTCTGGCTGCTCCCATCAGAAGGGCCATCCGCGAAGAACTTGCCGAGTCGCTACCCTTGGCTCAACCATGCGCTCCCGTGGCTGCACCTCTGACCTATGCCGCAGTTGCAGCGCGACCTGGAAATCAAACATTCGCATTTCCGTCCGCGATGCATCCACGAACATCCCCACCTCCCTTGTCGCCCCAAGTTCCACCTCGAAGCCATCTTCAGAATCCATGGCGCACGCGCGACCACAGGCCCATATGCTTCGCTTGCAGTTTCGCCGGCCACGTCGCACGCTTCTGCAGTCGTCGCATGGCTTCTACACATCCAACTGTCGCAATACCTGGATACAGCTATCCGCATGGTGATGCCGGTAATGCCTATGCGTTCGCACCCAGACTTTTCGCCGCCACCTCGACGTTCTTTCGCTAACCATCGCTCCCCGTCTCCACGTCGTCGTAATAAATCGTCGTACGACAACAACAACAACAACAATAATAATAATAATAATAATAATAATAATAATAATAATAATAATAATAATAATAATAATAATAATAATAATAATAATAATATTATTATTATTATTATTATTATTATTATTATTATTATTATTATTATTATTATTATTATTATTATTAACAACAACAAATAAGGTTCCAGGCGGACGTCATGGAAGGGTTTTGAGAGGGAACGAAGTTTTGCTCACTAAAACACGCTTGAATGTGCTATTGCAGCTCCTATGCCTTTCTTTTTTTTTTTTTTTTTACGGTTACAAGATAGATCCAGTAAAACTGAGAACTTGCAGCGCCAGCACTCCTACAAATACAAGCCCAATGTCGAAAGAGAGAGAGAGAAGCGCAGTACTTATAGCCCTCAGAGAAGCGGCAAACCGAAAGAAAAACGAAAAAATAATTTCGTTTACAGCCAGGCGGTACTTCTTTTTCGTTGGCGCGATGTCGGTATCTATCGTGGCCGTTGAAGAAGAGCAGCCGGCTGCTGCCACCAGCGCGGACCCGTCACAGATGCTGCATGAATAAATTAGCCGATGTGAACCAGCCGTTTTCCGGCACCGCTCACGTACACAGAGAGGGCGTCAACCCTGTGCTTGGCGACCTCTCGTCAGCCGAGGCGCACCCTGCATGTCGTCCCGATCTCAACGATCCCGTTTCTGGCGCACGGCTTCCCGCCGCCACCACAGCAGTTTTCCCTTCTCGTCGACCATATACCGTATTTATTCGGGTGTTGACAGACTTTCGTTGCGCAAATGGGAGGTTGTCACGTACTTGCCTGATGGAGCGTAATAGTAGTATGTATAAGAAACGTACTGGTAATCAGGCATGACCGAAATGTGCTTCCTTCATTGCTTCTATAAACTTCTAAGTTTGGCGTGAGGCTGTGTTGAACAAGGGAGATAATTTCATATGGAGTGCTAAAATTGTTTCTCGGTACTAACAGATTGATTGATTGATTGATTGATTGATTGATTGATTGATTGATTGATTGATTGATTGATTGATTGATTGATTGATTGATTGATTGATTGATTGATTGATTGATTGATTGATTGATTGATTGATTGATTGATTGATTGCTGCTGGTGTTTGCGTCCCAAAACCACGATACGACAATGAGAGTCGCCACAGTGGAAGGTTCCGGAAATTTCCACCACCTGCGGTTCTGTAACGTGCACCTAAATGCGCACGGGCCTCCGGCATTTCGCCTCCATGGGATGATACGGATGCGCGGCCGGGATTCTATCCCTGCGACCTCTGGGTAAGCAGTCAAGCACCATAACTATGATCAGACCGCCGCAGCGAATTGTGAGTGAGTGAGTGAGTGAGTGAGTGAGTGAGTGAGTGAGTGAGTGAGTGAGTGAGTGAGTGAGTGAGTGAGTGAGTGGAGTGAGTGAGTGAGTGAGTGAGTGAGTGAGTGAGTGAGTGAGTGAGTGAGTGAGTGAGTGAGTGAGTGAGTGAGTGAGTGAGTGAGTGAGTGAGTGAGTGAGTGAGTGAGTGAGTGAGTGAGTGAGTGAGTGAGTGAGTGAGTGAGTGAGTGAGTGAGTGAGTGAGTGAGTGAGTGAGTGAGTGAGTGAGTGAGTGAGTGAGTGAGTGAGTGAGTGAGTGAGTGAGTGAGTGAGTGAGTCCTTCAAATATTGACAAGTATGTCACTGTTTCTATATAACGTTACTTCGTTTTATGAAGGAAACAACGACAGCATGTGGATAGCAATATTTACGGCTATTACAGGGATGATTACTTTTCCAAATAATCGTCGAATCTCTTCATCCAAAAAAAGCTTATTGACTCTTAAGTTGACTGCCGCAAATTTTTTTTAGAATCCTTCAAGTACGAGCGGAGGTACAGCGATTTGTCACACGCTTCAAGCGCTTTCTCTTTCCTTTCGTACCAGCGAGCGCGCTGACAGTTACGCAGGAGTGGATGACAAGGCGGCAAGATGATGCGTCTATTCGTCAGCCTGCATCATGACCACGAGCACATTATTTTCTTTTTCTTCTTCCTCGCACGGGCAGCTTACTTTCAGTGGGATCGCGAGCGCGGAACGTGGCGGGATCCAGTGGCGGCCACGGTAACTATGCAGCTCAATATGCTCAAATCAGCCAATGGCCGTTGACTTTGGGTTTATGACATAGTCACTCGGGTTTATGGCATCATTTGTCAAGGGAAGAAAAACAATTTTTAGCTGATTTTGAGAATTAATTGCAAATTTCAGGCCGCGTGCGGTGCTATAATGTTTTGCTGGCGTGTTCTCAGGAGCCTCGACTACCGATCAGCAGCGTTTTTTTCACTACGCTAAAAAGGTGTTGCAGGGCTCCTTGAAGCAGTTCGCAGAGCTTCCCCGCTTTTGAGTGCGAAGCATTCTTTTGAAACTTCAACACAGTCTCGCCAGGTACCATCAAGTCTCAAAAGGTATCGTTAGGTGCATTTCGCCGGTTATGGGTCATAGCTAGGTGTCATGAAATCTCGCCAATTTCCCGGTTCATCGGAAAAGAAGGAAATCGAAATTTAACACTCGAATCAGTTTATACGAAGCCCCACCAGAATTACACTCCACATGTGCATAGGTCGGCAAAAGTTGTGGAGCTCACTCAGACTCGCTCAGGAAATATATCTTGCGCGTAGGGCTCACTCGGACTCAGACTCACCAAAATTCTCCTGAGCCGGACTCACTCGGACTCACAGTCATGAAAATTTGCTTCAACCGAAGTCACTCGGGCTCAAGCTCACCAAAATATTACTCACACGGACTCACTCAGACTCAGACTCATGGCTCGATGCGAGTCTGAGTGAAACCGAGTGAGTCGACTCATGAGTCCGTTGGATTAGAATTAGCTTGTTCGACCATGGTGTCCATGCTCTTTAACACCAATATCTCACGTATTGGGTGCTTTTCTTGGCGCCTTTTGATATAGTACATTGGAATACGAGTTATGAGTGGTTGCAAACGAGTAAGGACATTTTTCTTGAAAGAGATGACAATATAAGGTATATTTATCAAGAATTTCCCTGGAAGAGTTGGCGGGGGGAGGTCAAGGCACCCCCCACACGTAATTCACGCATCTGATCAATAAATATTGAAATGGTGTATGAGCGATACTGCTTTGGAATAGGTGTGAGTAGACGTGAGTGTAAACGTGGATCCAGGTAAGGCTGATAGTAATGCCGAAGATGAGCAGATATGACCATAGGTCGGCAAAAAAAAAATGGAACTAACTCAGAATCACTCAAGAAGTATATCTTGCGCTTTGGACTCACTCGGACTCAGACTCACCAAAATTTTCGCGAGCCAGACTCACTCGGACTCAAACTCACGGAAATATTACTCACCCGAACTCAGTCATACTCAGATTCACACCTCGATCTGAGTCTGAGTGAGTCCGAATGAGTCGACTCATGAGTGAGTTAGCCGACCTGTGCACATGTGTCCTGGGCGCTGACCTCGTTATCCGCACGACGACGCAGTAAAACAACATCGTACCGAAATATCCTCACACCGAATAGATGTGTATGATAAAGAGCGAAATGCCTCTAATAAAGCAAACCAATCTACGCCTGCAATCACCGGGCTTATAATCAGTAAAGTGCACTTTAGTATTTCACTATCTCAAAGAATCGTCGTTCCGTGACCTAACAAAGGTGCGTCCACATATGCGACCATACATCACCTGATGGTAGAAAGGCGATGCCCACGCACCGTGGCCCACAGTTTGCACTGCGTCTAACCCCATAAACAATAACCAAGCACGTACGGGCTTAAAGGAGTACTGACACGAAAATTTTCAGTTGTCGTTTTCTTGCGTCAATTGAAAAGCCAAGCCCTCAAGAGCCCATGAAATGCACTTCTAAGCGTGAGTGCACACTGAAAAAAGTAGTTAAAGTATGTTATTAAAAGCTAGTCTTAGTCCCTGACGTCACAACATGCTATGAGCTTCTCGTCACGTGCTCGCGCAAGATGTCGTGACGTTTCGACGGCCACTCCACTCTGTGGCTCCGTTGGCGACGCACAAAAGGCCGTTTTGAATGTTTTGATGACGCACAAGCGGCCATTTTGAATGTTTCGATGACGCACAGGTGGCCCTTTTTGAAGTTTTGGAACCATTCGTCATCACAACTAGCCAGTCTGCTGCATGAAGTCATCAGAATCAGTACTGCAGCCTGACGTGAAGCTAGTGTCGATGACGCTAGGTGCGCCATGGGAAAATCGGCTTTAATATCAAGATAAAATATCTTATCAGCATTTGCTGAGTTTCATACTTGCTCAGAGCCATGTCTGTATACAGGAGACTTGTATGGCAGTGTAAACTTGTCTTCGAAAAATGATGTCAGTACCCCTTCAACCGGCTATATAGTGTGTGGGTACTCGGTAATATGCGGGTACTCTGTATGAGTACCCACGCCCTACCAAGCATCAGGTAGGTGTTGCCCGGCGGCCCGGGGAACAGAACCCAGTACCTGCCGCATTGGAGGTAGACGATCTTCTATTTCACTGATGCAGTGGTCCTCCACCAGGGAACAAACGCTGCAGAATTACAGGCGTCGACCTGGAATCGACACCCAACTGTCAACGAGTAAATGTGGTATTCCCAGTTCCCCTCCTCTCTCTCTCCATTAAACGAAAGCCCACTCGACACTACACACAAACGTTATACTTACGTCCACATTACAGCAAACTATAATTTATTTATTTTTTTTTGCACCGTGTTCGCGCAGGTCGAGAGCTACTGTAGATCTTTTGAAGTGTCACTTTTTAAATTAATTTTCGTTGATTACCTCGTCATTATTTTACACCAGGCGATTGTGTGTGCACTTCTCTTTCTAGCGAGATTTTGGGTTATTCTGATTTGTTTGAACTTCTGTCTCACGCGGCTAGCTGTGTCTTTTCTATTTACATTGGATTTCGACACTACCCTGCGCGCTCCGTGTCTCGGCTGAGCACAGGCTCATTTCAAAGCGATTAGTCGGCACTTGAACGTGAGCTGCGGGTTAAATCGCTTGTCGCCCGCAATTTGGTCGCCATTTTCGAGAACGTCGGCAAAATATATTTTTCTAGTTTTTCGCACACACGCCAATGGAACAGCTTAAGTGTTCACACTCCAGCGTCGCTACAGCAAGACACGTGAGAATCGACTAACGTTTCCTTTCCGTTGTCTTTCCTTCCAAGCACGACACGCTTCCCAAACGCAAGCGAAAGCTATAGCCTGTTACGTAAGAGCCTCACCGTATAAAAATGATGTACTTTTACGTTACGTCGGCATGGGTGAGGCTTTGTGAAGTCCTGTTTGGGAAAAGTGCGAAAGCCCGACTTATCTGATCATGTATATATTTTTAAGAACCACTTGCTTTTTGTGGAAAGCAAACATTGCTCAAAGATTACAATTCGGGGGGACCTTACGTGATATTCGTGAATACTCCTTTCACGACACTGACGCTACCTACAAAACATTAGCTCTACGCATCGAGTTTCAGTGGCGTCTCATTCGTTCATCCTAAACACACTTGCGTGCCCAGGCGTCCGCGGATTTTGTTTTAACAAGAATTTTTCACGAGAATCTTTCAGCCACAGTGCCGATACGCGCTCTTCTTTTTATTTCAATAATGGCTTTAACAAGTTGTATACTTAATAAAACTTTTAATATTAGCAAAGAGAGAACGGGACAGGCATTGCCGCAGGTCAACGACGACAGCAACTTCACTGTTTATTTCATCGCAATGAAAAAAAAAATTATAAGCAATGAAGCTTCTAAGACATCCGTTGAAATAATCTGTGTGGCTTACATCCTTACCATACGCTCCTTTTTAGTACTCATTAAAGGCTACAGTAGATGGACAGACACTTCAAGGTGCTTCCTGCGCGTTGTATAACACTAACGGAATCGTGGTAATGTAGCCCTTTCAATCGCGAATTATGACATAATGTCTATAAAAGCGTCACAATTCCACAACTTTATTTCGAGGCACTCAATACTTTATAGCAAAAAAAGATGAGCGGCGAGTGTATTGAATGACGCGTTTTTGCACTAATTTATCATAATTAGGGGGTGATCAGACATCTATTTATTCTGAAGTCAGTCTTGTATTTTTGCGTTAAAAGCATGAAGTCTCAGGATTGATGTACATACGCAATTTATTTTTGGTTGCACTCACTTTGAGAAAATGAAAACTAAACCTTTGACGTAGCTGCCTTAACGCGGCACATAGGACGACTCTCCGAAACATGGAAGCGTCTTCAGCAAAGTGGTCGTCCGCAGCAATATGCAGCGCATTGAAATAAATGAAGAAACAATGGCCATGCAATAAGCTCTACTCGTCCAAAGCTCAGCGCCCATTTTATTACTGGTAGCCAGTCGACAGCACTGACGAGGACATGTTGCGCCCCAAGATGTGGTTATTACAAAGATGTCACCGAATTGTTCCCTTGGTTGCTGGCCCCTTTCGGGCAGAAACGACCGTTTTTCTACTCAAGTGTTGATCTGCGTAACAGCGATGACTTCCAATATTCATTCGGAATTACTTGCGTTTCCAGAACTTTAAGGAAGACAGGAGATCAAGAGAACAAAATGACAAAGTAACAGAACAGGTAAGATGTTTTCGTGTTACCCGTTCGTCCTCCGTCTTTTCTTTCTCTCGTTTATTTGCTATTTTCCTCGATGCTCTGGAAATGCACGAAATGCCGAAATCCCAAATAGTCCAGCTGTCCGCTATGAGTGCTATTTATTCGGGGGGGCCCACGCGACGTAGAAGAAAAAAAAAAGACGCGGCTTGATTAAGCGGTCATCGCAAAAGGTGAATCGCCTTGAACGAATACACACACACACAGTCACATCCTTGGAGAGACGCACACGTTTGATGGACTGCGGCTACACTCCGGTCACGGCCGACACAGCGAAGCCACGGCGGGAGGCATAAACGTCGAAACCTGAGGGCAAATGTAACGCGCAGGCACGCCACTGTGGAGGGCCACGCAGCGTAATAGATGGCCCTGAATCGCAACTTCGCGTCCTTCACTCTGTTCATCTGCCCATTCGTATTTATTCCCCGGATAGGGCGAGATGTTGAAAGGAAGCTCGCAACGTCCATTCGGCACACAGCGCCAAATGTGTGCGGATTACACATTATGCGTGAAAGCCAACTTGCAGTACAGGCCACAGTACAGGTCGACATGATTTCCAGACGCGATCTTTAATTAAGCTACCATGTTTGACCAACTTGAACGTAATCCGAAGCATTTAAACGTCAGCAGTAAGTTTGTCGGTATATATAGTCTCAGAATTCAAAGCTTGCATTCGCCAAAAAAGAGGGTGGCGCGAGATTAATATAGGGTAAGGTGGGGCAAAATGAGACAAAAATTTGAATATAGTGAATATTAATTTTTATTTCACTCTTTACCCTTAAACGTCAATGCAGAAACTTTCCTTTGGGTACAAGGTATGTGCTACATAAATATTACCATGTTGCCACTGTCAAAAAGTTTATTTAAAAAAAAATAAAAAATGCACCGGATGTCTCATTTTGTCCCAACCTGCGGGGCAAAACGAGACAGTGTGAAAAAAAATTTAACCCTTCAGTGTTTTTTCAGTAGAAGCACTTGAAATTAAACTCCGTGGGCCCTCACGCAGCCTTCATGACCCCAGGCCTTGCACTCCACGCATTGAATCCAGACAGAATCCGGTGCTGTTTTGCTCCAACACTCCTTGCATATCAAACACCACCAGTCTTTCTTTGTGCTATTGTTGTATTTTGTTGAAAGCTTGCACTTCATTGGGTTATTCAACGATTGGACGCTAGATATGTTCTGACGCATCTTCTTCGCCTCCTTTTGCCGTTTTGGTGCAGAACTGCACGGGCGTTTCGTGGCTTTCGGCTTCGTCAGCCGGGCTTCGTGAGGCGATGAATTTAAAACTGCGCTAGATTCGAATTTTCTAGCGCTTCTTTTTTTTAATTTGGTGTTAAAGGAAAACTCGATGCCAAGACGTGTTTGTGAACGGCTTGACTTGGAGATTCTACCAATTTTGCGTTCGCCTCTTGAGAACATCCTTGGGAACGCGGAAAAACCTCATGCAGCGCGAATGGACTGAGTGTCCTGAACAGCAATCAGTGCTTTTTCACGTCGTTTTCCTCCCACGAAGCTCTATATGATATTCTCTTGTGCGTCCGAACCCTCCTAAACAATAAAATATAATATATAATGAGTGTAAGTAAATAGTTCACTTAATAAGACACTCTCTAAGGCAAATCAATGCCTTTTTGTCGCGTTTTGCCCCCCCTCACATGCC
Source organism: Rhipicephalus appendiculatus (assembly GCA_030522465.1). Taxonomy (NCBI): domain Eukaryota; kingdom Metazoa; phylum Arthropoda; class Arachnida; order Ixodida; family Ixodidae; genus Rhipicephalus; species Rhipicephalus appendiculatus. The sequence goes on from JALIZH010032971.1 coordinate 5,338,712, forward strand.
CAAATTAAAAAAAAATTTCCCCTTCGGCCCCGCGCACCAAATGAACTAAAATTTTGGTGGTACGTAGCTAGTAGTATAAAGTAACAATATACATATTTACGTTGTTGTACTGACGCGAGAGCAGCTTCATGCACGGATCCGAAAATTTGGCCGAGCAGAATTTCGCCCCTTTTTGACGGGTCACGAACACACTGACACCAGCCGCGTAATTTTCCCTACGCGAACGCTGGAAGCAATCATCAACTTTTACACATAAAAAGGTGGACAACTACCATCACCTCTCGCTGAAATATAGAAACAAAGAAAAGTGCTTTCTGTATTAGCTATAGAGGTCGGCAAAGCCAAAATGTCACGTTTTGCCCCGGGTCTCATTTTGCCCCGCCTTACCCTACTCCTAAATTGCTCAGTCGCGCCCATCCCTTTGGTCATCTCTTCAGCCGCGCTTGCTGCATAAAGAGTGCACTCTATTGCCCACATAAGTTAGTGAAAATTTTCAGCGTGCTACTAGGAAACAAAAACGACGTACGAGGGACTCTAGTTCCACAGGGGACTTGTGTTATCCCCCGTGGTTCTATCTACATCCTCTTTCGCTTCTTAGCAGCGCGCTGAAAATTTTCACTGTGTACGAATACAACTAACTGGCTCCTACCATGGCTCTTCTACCACATAACTTAATAGTACCACTCGAAATTCACAAAGCCACGAGGAGCCATGTGCTCAGTGTGTGCTGGTTTCTAACATATGACCGTTTTCATTGCTTACTTGTAATTTTCTAATGGAGTAACCGTAAATGCAGCACTGGAAATTTGGGCTTGTTTGCACATTATCTTCGCAGTGAATAGCGCAGTGCGAACGGGAACACAAGGAGAACGCACATGGACAGAAGACTCTAATTTAAACATTCTAGGGAGTTAGCGCCTTGTGTCATTGTGAATTCATCTTGTGTTCCTGTTCACTCTACGCTGCTCACTGCGGCTAACACGTTGCAGAGTTATGTGAGAACCGAGATCTTTTTGTTGACACTATATCACCTAAAAATCCTTAATTGGCGTAACCATGGTAACAAATTAAGCCAATAACCTTTCACGTCTCCACGAATATTCCATAATTCGCGACGACACCTAGGAAGTTCACTAGACAATGTTACCGGATTTGCTTTGTAGGCAGTATTACTTCGAGATCCGGGAGTCACAATTGCAAGGATTTTTAAAGCGAAAGCTTTACTGGCTTGTCGAGCGAGCTTCGCTGTGTATCTCTGCGTGGCCTTCAAGCGAAGATCGGATACCCCGTGACAAGCCGCGCGAAATCTAGTAGTGGCATTGCAGTTGTGCACGAGCCTACAGTGAACGCGTTCGTCGGCTCGTCTGTCTACCTCTCCGAATCGTCTTCCTCAGCGTCCGAGGGGAAAACACAGGGACCGCGCGCATCTGCTAGCACAGGAGCACGCGAGCGCGAAAGTCTGTTGGTGGTTTAGGGGCCTGGCATTTCTCGCGTCGAGGGTGGCGACGGCTTCGGAAACTGACGAAACGACGGCAGTCAGTGCACGCAGTACGGAACGTTCCACAACCCATATTGTTCGGTTGGCAAACTGTGCTTCGGCTACGAGGGTAAACAATAGCCAAGTAAACAACCTTTCGCTTGCATAACCGGGCCTAGCCGAGCTTAGCCACGGCTATTTTATTTGTTACTTAGATGTGTATGGCTGCAGCATTCTGTAAACAAACTCAGGTGGTTTCACTTCTCTGTATAGTCATTACCCGGCACCTGGAGTAGCAGTCCAGGCGATGAACCAGGCTAACATTTCCGAGGTAATCATTAAAAATTGCTCTACATCTGTAGACAATAGAACTTACGAACGAGAGAATAAACAGCTGTTGCACCCTGGACAGTTTTTGTTCCACTCGATTCAATATTGCAAACTCACTGGTAGATTACACGCTCATACAAAGAAGCGGAAGAAGGAAGTTGTAGATTAGAACATATTAAGTTTTCTACAAAGGCACCTCGCTTGACTAATCACTCTTTCCAGCCTCACATATTTGTCATGCATTATAGCGTTTTCCACTTACCACACGCAAAAAAAAAGAAAAAAAAACGTGTGCCAAGAGATGAGATGGAGTGAAGTAAGGAAACAGAAACAATTGAACAACTGTGTGTAGAAAAAATGAAAACAAAAAGTAAATTACACGCAACCCTAAAGAGAGCCTGTAAAAACAAAAGAAAACCTAGAGCACGTTTGACAGTTTTTACTTCACTCTTCATCGCTTCCTTCCTGTCAGATATCGCTTTTAATTTACGCCTCGATCGTCCCCATCTCCGGTCAGGTGTCCCGGAAAGCTTGTTCTGCCGCCTGACAAAGCGTGCCTAATGAATGTTCGCGCATTTCTTACGCTTCATGTGAGGCTCCCGCCACACGTTCCTTTGTTCATTCCTTATTATCGCTTCTCTCGTTACTTGGATATTCTACATTAAGCGCTTAATTTGTCCCTACAAGATACGTCCTTTTTTTGTCGTTCACGAATGGAATGATTTCGATACACGAGATAAATGTATGTATGTATATGTATGTATGTATGTATGTATGTATGTATGTATGTATGTATGTATGTATGTATGTATGTATGTATGTATGTATGTATGTATGTATGTATGTATGTATGTATGTATGTATGTATGTATGTATGTATGTATGTATGTATGTATGTATGTATGCAGGTACGTACGTACGTACGTACGTACGTACGTGCCGTTGGTATAGGAATAATTAGCTGCAGATGCGTACAGCCATCGCGCAGATGGACACGCTGATATCAGCGCGCGTTTGAAATTTGAATACAGAGTGCTAAAACTGTAAAAATTCAGTAGAATATTGCGCGGTCGTCAAGAACGGGAAGACGTTAATTTATTCGATGCCAGCTTTCTTCGCGGCTGATAGCTCCCAGGATGGCGACGGCGGGCGAGGGGGGGAGAGGCGGTCTGACCACGTAGCGGGGCTGTTTCGACTAGGAAGGTGTTTTGTGTTTTGTTTGCTATTTTAATCTTAATTTGTGGCTCGGGCCGTCGCATTCGATTTGCAGACCACGGGCTGCAATCGCTGGCGGCAGGCTGCGTCAACGCAGTCGCCGCGGGTGACATGGGCTGCCAGCATATCTTCAGTGCGGTTGAATGAACCGCTACATTGTAACGGGCGTTGAAGTTGCTCTTTCTTTCTTTCTTTCTTTCTTTCTTTCTTTCTTTCTTTCTTTCTTTCTTTCTTTCTTTCTTTCTTTCTTTCTTTCTTTCTTTCTTTCTTTCTTTCTTTCTTTCTTTCTTTCTTTCTTTCTTTCTTTCTTTCTTTCTTTCTTTCTTTCTTTCTTTCTTTCTTTCTTTCTTTCTTTCTTTCTTTCTTTCTTTCTTTCTTTCTTACCGAAGCATAATTATACGTAAAACATGCCTTAGTTATGGCTTCTCTGTTTTGTTGCTTCAGTGGCGAAAATGAAGAACCCGCCTAAAACATTTTGCGTAACACGAAGCCGGTGATGTTATCTTTAGAGAATGGCTTACGCATTTTTTTTTTCCGGAGACATGCATAGATAAATGGTGCTCCGCAGACATATATACATGAAGCCTTCCAACTTATATAATAATTGTTGTCCAGAAATTTCGACCAAATGGGGTTACTTAACGCTCAGCTAAATCTAAGTATACGGGCCCACGGGTTCCGGTATAATTTTGTCTCAGGGGGGCACAAAGTCATGTTGCATCGAGAGGGTGGAAGAGAGGGGAAGCCAGGGCTGCTTGAGCGGGGCAAGTGCCCCTTTTGCACCCGCCTGCCTACGCCCATGCACGGGCCTTTAGCATTTTGCCTTCATCGAAATGCCGCAGTCATGGCCGGGATTTGATCCCGCAACAATCGAGTCAGCAGTCAAGCAGCCTAACCACCGGACCACCACTGCGGGTAAAGCCTGCCGACTTGCCCTCCGAATTATCGCTGGTGACAGTAATAATCGTTATAATTGGTATACGAGTGTGTCCGTGCAAGGAGACAAGTCCATCGGGGAAACATTTGAACAGGGAATGGACTTGCGCAGACTGGGTTGCAAAAGCCAAGGAAAAAAAATAAAAAATAAATAAAAGTAAGCCAGCAACAATACAGTAGTCCGCTCCTTCCCCAGCTGTTCGCGTTACACATTTCGACTCGTGTGCTTTCACTATCACGCACTCATAAGCTCGCTGACTCGCATCACCTCCATACCACCTCCTCTCTTTACCCAATCTTAACTGTCCATTGGGTCTTCTTTCTATCGCTCAACAGTGTTCCTTTCTTATCTTGTTTTTATCTTTTCAATTTTTATGCGCGCGTACGCCTCAGAGGTTTTCCCATCAGTTATTTTATTTCTCCTTCCTCTCTTTACCTTGACATGTGGGTATACATACTTCTGCCTTTCTTTTCGGCCGCTACTTCGAAACAAACGGCCTCTCTTCCGGAGCATGTAATTAAGAGTAATAGCTCGTAAATGTAAGCGCCGTAATTCAACACTCGTGTTTTCTGGCTTCGAGATAGCGGCACGCCAGTGGCAGCTTCGCACCACACCCTTTCCCGTTCCCCTGCGTGCTAAACAAAAAACAGAAGCTGGCTGGGGAGATGTAAAGCGATGACGACAGCAGTAAAAAAACTGAAGACAATATAGAGTCGTTCTCAATTTGAAAAAAAAAAAACAAAAAAAAAAAGAAGAAGAAGAATCGTGTGCACCGTGTACCTCAGCGTCGTGAAACATTGCCCAGTTTCCGCTTTGATTTTTTCTTATCTTCCATGTTTCGGAACACACGCATGGCGCCAAATGTCCGCCTTTCTCCCCTCGTAGCACCAGGCTTGGACGCCGGTTCCTCCTTATCTCTAACCGCGCGGTAGCACACACGGGCGAACACGGAGATATCATTGCGGGCGCATTAATAAATTCATGCCCGCTTGTCACTTGCCTCAAAAACATTATTAAGTTTTCCACTTTTTTTATTATTATATTGCTCTATATGTCAGTGACGGGTGCGGCGTTACTCGCTTCCGTGTACACCTGCGCTGGGCCCCAAAGCGCTCGTTCTTATCTCTGGTGGCGCTGGCCGAGCGTTGCGAATGAAGCCGCGCTACGGGCGGCTCTCCCGCGGTGGTAAGGACATTTCTTTGTTCTTGCAGGAACAAACGAGCTTGCTTCATGCCTCTCTAGAAGTCAACGCACGCATGCGCGCGATAAAGACGAAGATTAACACGGCAATTATAGCCATCAAGAGTGAGTAGGGCGTCTCGAGAGAGCGCCGCGAGAACAGCGAGGAAAACAACAACAAGAGGGCTCGAGATGAGGCTCCAAAGGAGCCGCGAGCACCGATCATTGTTGTTATAACGCCTGAGCCATCACACTATCCGTCGCTGCCAAACACGGGCACCCAGCCGGCAACAGTTGTTTCCAGAAAGCCACGCAGACAGCTTGCGTGTAATGTATCTAGAACAAGGATGTTCGCACCCTCGCGAGGCAACAAACAGGACGTGTGTGGCCCTCGCCCACGTCACGCATGTGAGCCGCGCGCGTTTCGTAGGGTAAACCATCTCTCCACGGATGCGTGCTGCGTCTCCTTAGAAGTGATTCTAATTGAAAGCTTCTTGAACACGCAAGATGCATTCGTGAACCCCAAAGCGCTCGTCCGTATATATTTGACGTTGGCGCCGTCTAGTGGCGAGCCGTCTGCTGTCGAGAGCATTTCTCTGACAAATTCCGTAAGAGTAATGCTGTCGACAGCTATTCCATCAAAGAAATGCTCTATACAGCAGAAGGCTCGCAACTAGACGGCGTAGATGGCCAATTTCGGCTCGTGCTTCCGTGGTGCGTATACTTTTGCTCACGGGACGTACGTCTAATTAAGCTGCAGAAAAAGCTAAGGCATAAGCAGACGCGCGTATTTCATTAGATGGTTCTGTCGTGTTATTATAGCACTGTGCTTTTCATCCCTGCGGGCCGAAAAGGCTGCGATGACCACGATCGGGTCCGCTCGTTAGCAGCAGCAACGGCGGCCTGTTCATGTTCACCAAGAAGGCCTCTCCCTGCAATGTCCGATTATGCCTGCATCTGTCGTAAGTCGACTCCATCAAATCATGTGATCATACATATCGATCTCTTTGGCGACACGTCCTTGAATGTGTCTCCCTTACATTGGCCCTCATGCTCTTACACTTCATCAGGTCACTGGTTATTTTCTAAGAGCTAGTGTACCCACCTCCACTAATTCCTCTCTATCTGAACTAGAGGAGCTGCCAGCGATTTTTATCTTGCTTACAACGTGATATCGACCCTTCAATCTGCATGGCTAACGTTCGCATCTGACCTGTATAGATACATTAATTAGGGGCGGGTGGTAACACATGTAGAGCAGTGGTAGGGAGGAATTCTGATCGATGGCCTGCGGTTGACTAGGACTACGAATTCGTGGGGCCGTTGGCTTGGAGATAAACGTTGAAAACTTTTATGCAAATGCAAAAGTAAACAGTGCCGTACAACTACACAAATCAAGAGAACGAGAAAACAAGAGAGCTACATATGTTTCGTCTCCTCGATCCCCTGGTATCGTGCTTCTTCACATCCTGCGATAGAAAACAAGAGCGAAGGACACACATATAGAACTTATACAGAAGGAGAGAGAAGACGAGCACTTCAAAGAACATAGTTGATCCCTCCGTCATAGGAATCGGTTATAACACGAAAGTAAAACGTGTCCTTAAAAGCAGTTGAATTTTTACTTCACACTGATATAAGAGAGCTTCAGCTATAGCTCCCTTTAACGTGTATGCACCCACGCTGACCCTTGGTGGTACATCCCCAACCCGATGACAAGCGTTCATGCCAATGATCAAACAGACCTTTGTGGTAGCTGTAGCAGTTATCGGTGAGAGCGGAATCAGAGAAAGCGGTGTGACACCCAGAAGAGAGTCGCTGATGTTTCGCAGAACTTGGGCTAAGGTCGCATACTCGCGGCATGTTAAAAAAAATTACACCATCTCCCACTAAAGGCAACCATGTGTAGATGCGAAGCAGCGGGCGCTAACGCTTACACTGGCGGCGGCGTTGACGCTGGTGCTCATCGCAGCGTTGCGCAGGAGAGAAAACTGGGGAGGCGCCAAACACGCAGTGGTGGAGCGGTGTTTCCTGCTGGAACATGCCAATCGCTGCTAATGGGCAATGAGAGACAGAAGAGTCCGACTGGACACAGAGACCCGCAGTCCGCTTTTAGTTAACGCACACGCTGCGAATTTTTATTGTTCAACAACGCACAGGAGAAATCTCCCACCGGCACCAGCTTGCAGGTCAAGATTCAGTGCCATATATAGGGGACCAAAGCTCAAGTTTGCGGAGCGACAACAGCGCCGCGCTGCGGCTCTGGAGAGAAGCGCTGGTGAAACGGGGGATAACGGGGATAAGCGCGGCGGAGGGCGCGCCTGTTTCACCGGCAGCCCACAGCGGCGGCACGCGTGCGCACGCGTTCATCGGTCGGTGCGGGCAGCTTAGACGTTGTGCCGTGAGCTTGGCACGCTGAACCGAGAGGCTTGCTTTGCGAAGCTGCATTTCCGCGATGGTAGAAGTGACCCCACGAAAGCGGAAGCGAGGTCCGAAGTATTACTGTGTGCCACGTACAGCAGTGCATGCAGACAGTACCAAGGCACGCGATCCGCTTGTAAAAGTGTATCACTTCCCGGACAAGTCGTACCAGAGAGAAAGTACACAAGCGTGGGTCACCGCAGTTAAAGGAATAAAGTTCTAGCTCTGTCTCGCCTTCCGTTTTCGCTGACTCAATTCTTCGCTTGAAATCGTTTGTTTCGACTACCTGAATCAGTACGTAACGCGGCGCGTGCATGCAACGACTGCAGTAGTGATTGCTCACCGTCTCGCATTTTTACATCCAATTACGGTTGTATGTTGAATCAACTTTGTGTTTTGATTCCTTGTGTTTGTGAGACCTAGGTGTCGTTGTTGGATGTTCACACTCACATACTTCATACCGCGGTTAGCGTTGCGGTGTTGGTTGCGTTCAACTGAACTCCGCACAAGGCTGCATCATCGCGCCGGAACGAACGCCTGTGCATTTTTAGCTAACTTGACATCGTTTTGCTGGTTTGTTCTGTTTTTGTCGCTTTTTTAGGGTGGTATATATTTAAGCCGCTGAATTTAATTCCGGAGTTGTTATTGCCATCTTCGGAGATTGTGCGGTTTTCTTCCACGCGCACTCGTACATTGCTTCGAGTGTGCGTTTACGGGTGCGCTTTGCGCGAGCTCGTCGCCCGATACCACATCGCCCCTGAAATTCGACGCCTCTCACGCTGATCCGCGTTCGCGGATCAAGTCTTATACACCTGTAAAGTCTATATTCTCGTAAAAAGGGAGTGCAAGCACGAAGCGAGAAGCGCGAAAAAAAGACAGACAGACAGACAGACAGACAGACAGACAGACAGACAGACAGACAGACAGACAGACAGACAGACAGACGAGGCGAGCAGTTCTACTTGCTTCGCAGCAGTTAAGGCTAAGCTAAGCTAGCTGCCTCGTTGCTAAGTCAGCGGCTGATGCTCCAGCGGTACGGAGGGCATGACTCGAACCTTCTCAGGCTTTTTAGTGCCACGGCCGTGTGGTCTTTGTTTCTTTCTCTTTTTTTTTTTTTTTTTTGCACGCCGCGAAAGTTCGTTCACTACAGTACTGTCACGAGCGAGCGCTCAAATAAGCGCGCGACGCCGATTTCGAACGGCGGCGTGAAATCCAGGCGCCGATCTGTCTAGACGGTCCTAGCGCAACCAAGAAACAATCATCAAAAGACGCCCCGCGCGCGCGCCTCCTCTTCCCCTCGAAACGACAGCCGTTACGCCAACCCGCTCTCTCGGATCGGGACACCGAGCAAAGTCTCGAACCCTCGAGAAGGAAAGTGTGACGCAATGCCAAGTTGGGCCACGATGAGCGGAAACCACGAGAAAGGTATCGCCCTTTCAATAGCTTTGGCTGTGCTTCGCGCCGAGGAGAAATCTGGAAACTTCGCGAATACAGAGGCGAGCGAATATAAGCGAGCGACGACGGAGGGTCAGGCAGGAGAAGTCAGTAAGTGAGCGACTACTCCAGCGGGAGTAAGTGAGTTTCCACTCAGTTCGTGAGTGAAGGATGGTGTTGTTTGATTGCTGAAGTGCGGTCAGTCAATCTGGAAGAATCGAATGACGACGCCGTGGGATCTGCGGAAGTTTTGAGGAGCCTTTCCTGGAAGAGAAAGCTCAGAGGATCGGGACGACAACCAGCGCTGGACTTTGTGTGAGTGTCTTCCTGGAAGAGAAGCATTCAAGTTTAGTTTCAAGAACATTGGACTGAATACGTTTGATGAACATTCTAGTCTTTAAGTGTCTTGGATAGTTTAATGCATGAGATTGCATTGTAGCGCGAGTTGTTTGTTCCCGTTGTTTTGAATACCATCAGAGTTACGTTGTGAGTTGTGTTGTATTTGATACCTGCCAAGTGTGCATGTTTGTGAGTTATTGTTTGTACTGCCTTATCTGAGAATATATCTTGTTTGTGTTATCAACTCTCGGCTCTGACTCGGTCTTTGGTCCACAACCGGCGTTCGCTGGCGCACCAAAGGGACCACTTCTAAATTGTCCGTGCTTTCGTGGTGCGTTTCGAGGGGCCGATACGTCAGCCCATGGAATCTGCCCGGCGATTGCTTCCCAATTAACGGGACAGTGACAAGTACGCGTTTGCCACTGCCAGCATGCACATCTAAACAACAATCACATGTTTTTCATAGTCGACAACGTGGAACATCGATAACCTTGATTAACGAACTTTGATTACGTTCGCTTTTCGAAGTGCCTGTTCAGCGGGGAGATCTTTTTCAAGCGGTACACAGCGAAGCGCTGCGCGAGAGCTCTGCACGTGCACGGAAGCGCGGCGGAGAGAAGGGAAAACGCGCAACGTATATTCCCAGTTTCTATTTTTCCGCCAGAGATGGCGCTGCCTGTCAAGAGTCGCAGCGCCAGTGTGAGATGCTTTGGGAGCCTATACGGGGCGCAGCGCGAGCAGTCAGTTTTTTCAACCAAGAAACTCGCTAGCAGACGCTGCCTGCGTCGGCGTCGCGAGGCGAGAGAGGGGGGGGGAGCGTAGGAGAGGAGAGAGAGAGGGGGGGACGCGCATGCGCAGTGGGAATGTGGACGCCGCGGGCAGGGATGCCTAGAGGAGAGAGGGGGGGGAGCGTAGGAGGGGAGAGAGGAGGGGAGGCGCATGCGCAGTGAGGGTGCGGTTGCCGCGGGATGGGATGCCTAGAGAAGGGGGGGAGAGGAGGTTATTCATTTATTTTTATTTTTTTAAAGGGTTCGCGCATGCGCAGTAAGGGTGGTCCCGCGGCACACCACCACCACCACCACCACCACCGGATTAAGCTTCGCCATAAGATGCTCCACATCTAAAAGTATGGAACACCACAGCTCGACTGGAGGGAAACGCAACGCGCATCGTGTCGCCCGTGTTGGCCGTCCGCAATATTTCTTGGGGCGAGCGTAAGCGGCGAACGCGCTGTTAGAGCCATTCTAGGCAGGCAAGCGTCGCATAGCTAGTAGTACACTCCAGGATAGCTATTTTTCGGCATGGATGGATGCTATGATCGAGGCGGACGCTTGGGCTAAGGTCGCCTCCTGGCGGCTCGCTAAAGCGTCGACAAAATTGCACTTTTGCTATTTAAAACGCGTCGAATGATATGGACGCGTAGCAATGACGCTTTGAAGGAGCTAATCGTGGAGGTCGCGGTCTTGATGCGTTACCACCCAGCCGACCAACAGCACTGTTAGAGGACAGTGTTAGATACAAAAGGCACGTTTGTACGGCCTTAAGAGTATGTGATCCCGGCGCAGGTGATAACGTGCCAAGCTGCTGCTGTGGTGAACCCAGTGGTCGTGGCTTCGAATCCCATTGACGGAATTTTTTTTCTTTGCCGTCTGATCGTGTACATTTTTTAGACGTAATTTCCGTGACGGAAATACGTCAGTGAAGTCTTGGTGGACCCCGGCATAAAACACTTTCGTGTTAAAAAGTGCGAATTTAGACTGGTTTGTGAGTGTTATTAGTTAACTATAGATTAAGAAAACATGGCACAAAGCAAACGAAATGAGAAACACTTCGTCCTTGCGTTCCTCTCCCATGCACTCTAACTCGAACGAAAAACGAGCGCTGTTTCACCAATTAGCTTTAGCAATACACACGACACGCCACAGGCGCAAATCGTGCATCCAGGTATACTCACAAAACTTCTTTCCCAGATGGTGCATGACATCGATGACATCGTGGTCATGATCTCTAGCAACATCAGTTATTAGTGGAGGAATGTAAGAAATGAAGTAAAAAGAGGGATGTCGCGCCTGTCGCACTAGCACATTGTTAAAACACCGCTCAAGTAGTTCCGCGCCAAATATTGATCACTCAATACTCCGGCGCATTTAAACAGAACTGCTATTCCTTTTTTTTTTCTGAGTGTTGTGTGTGTGCGTAGGGGGGGGGGGGGGGGGTATTTTCCTAGCGCTCCTTCCCTCAGATCCTGTAAGGTGTGCGCCGATTCTCGACTTCTTAAGAAAAATAACGGCCGATCCAGAAGGCAACGCAGTCCAACACAGTGTCTCCCTGTCACATGACTTCCTATATTGTATTCGGTCCCTGCCGGTGGCAAGTTACCTTTTCGTCCACTTTTCTTTCTTCATATTTACATTACAATTACATCTAACAACATCCCCTATACTTTCCTTGGCATCATTGTCTGTTGGTTCGAAATAATATTGTTTTCAACAAAGCAAACGAGCCCTTAATCTTACACTTCTTTCCTTCATTCTTAGCGAGGGTCTCGTTCTGGCAGACTTGGTGCCTTTAGGTAGTATGCGAGGGATTATTAGTCAGCTGCCTGCTCGTAATAAGATCACGTGCTGCGTGACGCCAAACAGGAAAAAAGAGTGTTCCACACTCGCCGCAATGGCAACAGGCGGCGCTGACTGAGGCTCCCACGTTTAAATGCACATATATACCCTATAAAGTGGACGGAGGGATGACCGCCACCGTAGCTCAGTGGTAGAGCATCGGACGCGTTATTCGAAGGTCACAGGTTCGGTCCCTGCCGGTGGCAAGTTATCTTTTCGTCCGCTTTTCTTTCTTCACATTTACAATACAATTACATCTAATAACATCCCCTCCCTATACTTTTCTTGGCATCATGGTCTGTTAGTTCTAATTAATATTGTGTTCAACAAAGCAAACGAGCCCTTACACTTCTTTCCTTCCGTGCTAGAGGCATTCGTCAGCATCAATGATGGCTTGTGTTGGTTAAACCACGGCTACAAGCGAAGCGCTAACATTGTCTTAATTCACTGTAAATCGAATGATTCAGCTGTCTGACATACGGTTTTTCGTCTGTCTCTCTCTCCCTTTTTTTAATTTCTTTTTTTTTTTTTTTTGGATTAGCACTTCGATGGCCACTTCCCCTTGATGTACATTTGTCGGTGGTATAAGTTCAAATAGTCGAAACTCTAAGAACGATGTTTGATGGAGTCCTTCATCCACGACCAGCTTTCTCTGAAACTCTTAATCATGTTTTGATTACGCGGAACAAGCGGACGCCCTAGCATAGCGCTTCCTTCAGGTAACGTTATCACCCAATTTTACGCCCCGCGCGGGCACGCATGCGCACGTGCCCAAACTTGCGGCGAAAAAACTATGGCTGCCCTCCCCGCTCCCCCCCTCCCCCCTTCCCCCCCCGGAAAGAATGCGGGTATTTTTTTAAAGAAAACTAGGTTGTGTACTTAAATTAAGCCGTTCATACTTCGCTGCTGTTCCAACGAATAATTTCAAATTAAGAGATGGCGTAAACTGAGGCAGGTAGAGAGGAGATCTTTTACGAAGCCGGTGCCGCCCAATTCCGGGCCTAAAGTCGAGCCGCTCGTCCTCTGCAACTGTGGGTAACCAAGACGAAGTGCACGGCTCCGCGGCGGAAAGCCCGAATGTATTCGCATTCACTCTAAAGGGCTCGCTATGTGCGAACACTCAACTTTCAATGAGATCTGCGTTTGGTCAGAACTCCGGTTGCGAACGATTAAAGCCCGACTAATTTGTGGCGTAGGCATGGATCCGCGGGGCTCGCCCGTTCTTCGTACGCGCGCTAATATGAGCGTACCCCCGCCTGGAAACGGAAATGTCCAAACTCGGCCCTTTCGCCAGCTGCTGACTCGCCGTACGGTAACTTTTCAATGCAATCATCCACTAGGCGGCACCATAACAGGAGGTAAAGTTTTGGAGAACTAACTGTGGGGCGGCGGTAACGCAGGTGTTTTGCGTAATTTTTTCCGATATAACTTTGAGACGTGCGATTGCATAGGAAAAGGATAGGAAGAAATAGACAGTAGGACAAAGAGGTTAGCCAGTTCTTTGACCGGCTGGCTACCCTGTTCTGGGGAAGGGGAATTGAAAGGGAATAGAAAGGAGACGCTACACACACACAAAAAAAAAGGAAAGAACAACCAACAAAAAAACAAGAAGAAAGTAAATTGTGACACTGTTTAGCGTCTGTCTCTAAGCCGGCACATAATTTGACTTTTTTTTTTTCCCCCTTATGAAGTAAACATGACTTTTCTCTTAAAACGGTTTGGGCATTACAGTAAATTAAGTGTTTTTGAGAGGTTGGTAACTGCCGGTCATTTCATTGTACTTGCACCTGTGCTAACGTTACCAAATATCAACACCTATCGACTCGATGCCTGACAGTATCGTGCTCGGGAAAAGCGCGCACGTTGAGATAACGCATGGATGGCTCTGTCAGGTGAGGCTAAACATTCGAGCATGTGTCAACTGCCGTATATAAAGACTCCTTCACCGTTCTCTTCACCACACGGTTTCGGCCCGTGTACACCGAGGTCGCACGGCACACGGTCGCACAGTGCGCGCCCCAGTGTCGCCAAGTGTTTGCCCGTGCGTTGAGAACATTCCCAGGTTCTGCACACAAACCGCTCTCGGTGGCGACGCCTGCGGTAGCCACGCCGTATACGATCAAGTGCGGAGCCATCCTTCTCAGGGCAAGCATACAGATCGTTAATTCGTCACCGTCCGCGTGCGCGCACTTTTTTCACCACGCCCCCCTCCTATAGAAGTATATCGCTACGCGACCGTTACTGCCTATTCGGCGTGCAACACGCCGCGCGTGGCCAAGTAACGTTCTAATGTAGCGTCGTCACGGCATCCGTTTGCACACTGACTGACCAAGCTGCGCGAAGAGTGCGGTGGTGTACACCGCCAGTCCGGGCGCCTCTCCTGACCGCCGACGGGTGGGACAAGAGGCTCGAATGACACGTCACGGTAGCGACTGGGAGCCATGTGCGTGTCCTATGTGTGTGCAGCGCTAACACTGGCTTGCTGGATCTCGCTTCTTCGCTGGCGCCTCCAGCAGGGTCAACGGCGCCTCCTGTGTGCGCGGTCAGCGTCATGGAGACGCGGGAAAGTGTTATTAATGAACTATACCGACGCTCCCACTTCACTTCATAGGCACACTAAAAAAAAAAATTGCTAAGGTAAACACTAGCGACGTTCCGCATCAGGATGCACAAAGCCGCGTGAAACTCTCTTATATTTTTTTCTCTCTCTCTTTCCTTTTTTAACAGGCACACAATCCGGTCGAGGGTACACGATGATAAATGACTCTCACGGCTGGATGCCTGTTCCTTCCCAAGTCGGCGTTCTTCAAATCACCGAGCTCGCATGTTGTACACTCACAGCCGAGCTTATTTGCTTGCTCTTTTCGTAGCCGTGTCGCAATTTCCTAGAAGACGAGGCTATCTTGTAAAGCATTCGGACTATGCCTGTATACGCTGTGATGGCTCACTTTATTGTCGACAACCTCGCAGCGGAGCAAGGCGCTTATTTGGCATACGCTGTCGTTTGCGCTACAAGAAAATTAAACCCAGAAGCTTACTACGAATGCCGCTGTTATCGCTTTTATTTGAGTGCCTCTTTGCAGTATTCGCTGAAAATAAGGGCATAGTAATGCTGCGGCATTTATTGCATATCGTACTATAGCCTGATTAGTAAGCTCATAGCTAGCCCGACTAGCAGCCTCACTTTACTTGGTCGGTGGATTTCAAAAGATGGCAAACACTAACCTATGGATCGTGATTGACGTACAGAGAAGCATGCAAATAAACAAACAGAAAGATAGCGAAGAAAGGACAGCCATAAATGTAAAATGTAAATGAAACATGGCTCATTGCTTCGTATAACCTCCGTAAGTGAAGAGGTTGTAGTGTAATTTGACTCGTAGATGTAATGACAATCTCACACGGTCTCATATGATCGCAGTCGGCCCCAATTCGGATCGGGTTTTTTGATAGTGATTGGCTTCTTTACGCAAGCTACACAAGGCAGCCAATTACTGTTCAAAAACTGGATCCCGATCGGGCTTAATCGCAATCAGCAGTGCACCGTGTGATGCTGGTATAGAAAGAACAGGAAGAATTACTGCGTCAAAGCGAAAAGAACACAGATCTCATGATTTATAGTGATAATATATATAAATTTATAAACAAAAAAATGCGAGCTTAAAGGGACACTAAAGGGCAAAACGATTTTTCGCGTATTAGTTAAGTACAATTTCACAATCCCGAAAACACCACTCTTACCGCGACACGACGCTTGGTAAGCGAGAAAACACGCGAAAAGAAAATGCGGGTAGAGACGCCACCTTGAGATTACCGCACCAAACACTGTGACGTCATAGATTTTGAAGGCGTCTACTGAGTCCTATGTAGCTTCTAATCGATAAAAATGAGGTGCATTGTCATCTGTGGGTGCCACAGACCTAGCATACGAAGTTTCGAAAAATTTCATCGAGCCAATGTCGAAAAAATACGACAAATGCATTTGGAATTTCTGACGTCACGCGCGCAGATATCGGCGCCAAATTTCAAAATAAAGCTTCAACCTTGATTTTCTCCTCTAATAATGAACTTATGATAGTGAAACATATGGCATTAGAGTTTTCAGAGTGCAGTTTGTCAATCTAAACCAAGTCACTGTTTCGCTTTAGTGTCCCTTTAAGATAAAGAGGGTGAGCAAGAAAGGAAAAAGAAAGAAGCAAGAGGAATACGATGCTGCTTAAATTTTGTCTTTCCTCCGAGAAAGGGCGACTGTCACGTCTATCTAACGCATTTGAAAGTTGTTTTCTGGACGCACTGAAACGGTGACACTCATGCAGAAGTTGGGCGATCGTTTCCTCGCAGCTACAGTTGTCGCACGTAGGGCTGTTGGCCATTTCGACCTTATAATAATAATAATAATAATAATAATAATAATAATAATAATAATAATAATAATAATAATAATAATAATAATAATAATAATAATAATAATGAAGAAGAAGAAGAAGAAGATCCGGGGCATACGTCCGAAAAACACGATATGATATTGAGGGACGCCGTAGTGGAGACCTCCGAAAATTTTGACCAACCGGCATTTTTAACGTGCACTGACATCGCTCAGTAGCCTACACGGGCCTCTAGCATTCCGCCTCCACCGAAAGGCGACCGCCGCGGCCGGGATCAAACCCGTGATCTTCGGGTCAGCAGCCGAAGACCGTAACCACTGATCCACCATGGCGGACTATTTCAATTTGCAATGAGTGCCATTTGTGAAGGCCACGCCAAGCCACAGGCAGCAGAGAAGCGCCTCCTCGTGCAGCTCTAGATATTGCTGACAAAAGACGGAGCTGTAGATTCGGATCCAAATTGTGGGAACCAGCATTGGTAAGTTCCCAGGAGTTACACTAAGAAGTGTGAGCTTACGTGCACGTGAACGAAGGCTTGTAGCAGCGCCAAGGTTCTGGCAGATTAAACGACCTTTTAGGAGTAATATCTTTTGAATTTACAAAACGTAATTGGGTAGTATGTAGGTATTTCTTGCTTGCTTTTAAAAGTAGGATGAAGAATCAGGAAGGACAAACAGACGCACTTTCGGTTCGCTGCCCTGCGTGTAATGGCGTTGAGAGATGAGGCAAAATTAGAAGGAGACAAGGATCAGCTTCGTAATTATGCCCTAATAAAAGCTAATCTATTAGCACTTCTTCTAATGCACGGCTAAACTCCTAGAAGGGGCTTAAGGTGAAGCAAACATAATGAACAGGTGATACCTCAGACAGCAAGATCAGGAGGTGATTTTCGACTGCTACAATATTGAACTTTTTTTTCCCGCCGAAGGTGGCACGCTTACCTTGTCATTATACAACACCATTTCATCGCGCTTGAGTGAATTCGTGGTGCAGGTGCGTATATGCATGCGTACATATGCATTTGTGTGTGTGTGTGTGTGTGTGTGTGTGTGTGTGTGTGTGTGTGTGTGTGCGTGTGTGCGTGCGTGCGTGCGTGCGTGTGTGCGTGTGTGTGTGTGTGTGTGTGTGTGTGTGTGTGTGTGTGTGTGTGTGTGTGTGTGTGTGTGTGTGTGTGTGTGTGTGTGTGTGTGTGTGTGTGTGTGTGTGTGTGTGTGTGTGTGTGTGTGTGTGTGTGTGTGTGTGTGTGTGTGTGTGTGTGTGTGTGTGTGTGTGTGTGTGTGTGTGTGTGTGTGTGTGTGTGTGTGTGTGTGTGTGTGTGTGTGTGTGTGTGTGTGTGTGTGTGTGTGTGTGTGTGTGTGTGTGTGTGTGTGTGTGTGTGTGTGTGTGTGTGTGTGTGTGTGTGTGTGTGTGTGTGTGTGTGTGTGTGCATGGTTTAACATACTCGAACTACTGAATACGAAGTAAAAAAAAAAAAACCCGACGGTGAATGAAGAGGTGAGCAATAAATGTGGCATACGCAATGCTGAAGATTTAAAGCGGCCCTCGGATCATGACTCCGACATTTCCCGTCCTCGGAAGATCGTGCCAACGAGAGAAAAATAAAAACCAACCAGGAGTAAAAAAAAAAAAAAAAGAAAGAAAAAAAGAAACCCACGTACTCTTCGGAACCGGCGAGGCAGTGGTTGCGGCGTTAAGATAGAAGCGTGCGTTGGGGAAAGCCGAGGATCAAAATACGAGAGCGTAAAAGTGGCGAGGCATCATCGCCCAACGAGTACATTTCCTTACCTGCACGCCGCATTTTCTTCTTCTTCGCTCTGCTTAGGCCGCACTCATCACGAAGCATTAGGAGCTTTTTCTTTTGCTCTTTCACCTTCTCTCGAACTTACCCACCTCTGAAAGTGCGTTAATCTTCATCAGCAGGCCTCTCAAAAGGCCGCTGCAACATTTCCGCAGCGATCCAGTCTCTCGCGTAGCTAATCTTTTTTTACTTATTTTTTCGCTCTTGCTCGCTCGCTCCCAACCGCAAATGGGCGGCGAGAGGCAGCCGTAATTGTAATTCGACGTGACCGGGCATATGCGATGTTTACCGGGCGGCGTGATATGGTGCGTGCGGCGCGGAACGCGGGAGAGGTTCAACCTTACGGTCGAAAGGCCACTCCGCCGGATGCCATCCATTTCGTGCACTACTGGTGGATGGAATACGGGCGCGAAAAGGTAGTCATGATTCTTCAATTACCTGTGCCTCACGTAAGGGAATCGCAGCAAGCTCTGCGCTTGCAGCCATATGATGCACCTGACCGCCCCTTCGTAAGGTCTTCCTCTTCTCCGGCTGTTTTTGTTTGTTTTTTTCGCTTTAAGCCTTCAGCCAATCACTTTTGCCGTTAGAAGCGAGTCGTAAGGCTTCTCGCTGTTAGCTTCCACGTGTAAGCTAATGAATTTTACACGAGCGGAGAGAGGGAGAGAGAGAAACAAACATAGGCACGTTAACCGGTACAGTTGGCCACCCTGTACTTGGGAAGGGGGGAAGGGGGCATGAGAAAATAAATGTAGAGAGTCTATGGAAGCCCCACAGACTGATTATGACTATGGCAACGTCCTACTAACACACACAGACATCAATGTGCGGTCACAATGTGTCGCTGGATCCGGCATGGTATGGTATGGTATGGTATGGTATGGTATGGCATAGTCTGGTATGGTATGGTATGGTATGGTATGGTATGGTATGGTATGGTACGAAAAACTTTATTGAGGTCTTGCTTCTCGAAGGTAATCCACCAACGCCTTTATATCGACTGGCGCTGAAGTAGTGTGTCAATAATTCTTGCTAAGTAATCATTCTCCGCCGTTATAGTTAACGCTGTGGACACTATGACCTAATATTGAAGCGTGATGTTGGCATGAATACGCTTGTTCTCGTCACAAGCAGCGGTATTCAGGGTTTTTACGGTGACGCGGAAAGGTCGAGAAACCGCTTGAGTACCGCAAGCGCTGGCAGTTGCCCCTCTGCGGTGATATAGCCAAGTCATTCTTCTCGACCAAGACAGCCACAGAGTTTGGCATAGGAGATGTACCCGACCAAAGATGTATTCTACAGATCATGTGAACGATGGTGATAATCGAAGCTTTACTTAATGAGTTGAAGGAGAAATCGGATTCTAGATGTGGTGCCTGTTTCCGATGGTCGTGGATACAGGTTTTTCCATGGCAAGTACAGAGAGATAAAAGCAAAGGAAAGGCCGGGAGGTTAACCAGGTTGCACCCGGTTGGCTATCCTACTCGGGGGAAGGGCGAAAGGGGAGGAAAAGAATAGAGAAGGCAACAAGGAAAGAGAGGACAAGTAATACGATTGCACGCATAGCAGCGTGCACCGCTCATGCTCAGGTCTTAAAACTGCGAACTGTCCCAGAGTACGGGCGACTTCGACTGTCGTAGACGAAGTAGGCTGCAGTCCGTGATGTTAACGAAGGCTTGCAAGTACTGGCTCCAAGGTATCCAGAACTTGCCATAGCAAGTAGAGTGACCGTCCATCCAAACCATGCACGTAGCCTTCCCAACCGCCTTACGCAGGGAAAAATGGAATTGTTAGCTGCATAATATAGAAGAGGATATGTCTTTTCTTCAGCTTCTTGGTACCTCAGTCACTCTTTTTTTCTTTTTTGTTTCTTGAGCGAGCGTTTAGCATGGGAAGCGCGAAATCGAAGCCTAAGAATCGGTGTTTTGACGAAGCGGTTGGTTTAAATCGGTGTGTTCCATTGTATGCCTGCTCAATACCATCAAACTCTCAACTTTGCGAGTTTTCCGCACCATTTGGGAACCAAACATCCATGGACAATCGGCCGCGTAATTTGTTCAAGCACTCTCCATTAGAATGAGCAATTATTCATCCTTTTATTAAGCCTTTCTTACGGGTGCACAAATGTGAGGGCACATAAGCTACGCAGACGTAACGCTAATGACATACTGTATTGGGCAAAATGATGCAAATGCAATAAATAGCTTATGCAAATCCAACGTTAACGACGCAGATCCAATGGTTGTTGCAACTGACCACCACGCTCGGCTGCTTCGCCTAACGACTACTTACCTCTAGTTGGGCCACTGCTCAAGAAATTCACATTCGCAAAGCATTGTGGGACAATCTACAGTGTGCTGATGTCTCATAGAGGCAAGGCTGTTGGGTAGCGACGTCATCAATAATTTGGTAGCTCGTAGCATGGTAATGGGCCTTCTACATACTTAACAGTATAGACATGCTGCTCTTGCAACAGTCATGACGTAACAGATACAGAAAACAGTAGACATGCTGCTCATAGTGAAGACAACAGTTAGCATCAACAAAGGTGGAAGAATAAGCTGAGAAAGTCGCGTTTTAATGAGGATATCTTCTCATAATTCCAGTGCGTGCGTGCGTGCGTGCGTGCGTGCGTGCGTGCGTGCGTGCGTGCGTGCGTGCGTGCGTGCGTGCGTAGACATCTACGAAAGGTTCAGCACGTACCAAAAGCAAGTAACGCTACGTGCACAATTTATCGGCACAATCATTTCTTTCAAGCCTCAATAGCGTCGGCTTGCTCGCTAGAAGGCTTCATGCAGAAGCGAATCGGTAGATCGGTCAAAGTCTAGCTGATAATGTGAGCGCAAGAAGGAACAAGCAGACTGAGCAATGTGCAATGTTCTCTATTTTTCTTTACGAACGTTTCTTCATAGGCGTATAGAATAAAGCGGGCCGTAGCGGTCGTCGTCTCCTCCCTGCTAACCATCTCGGGACGTACATACCTGCAGTCGCGTCGGCGTGCGACCGAGTAGGCTTACCTTCCAACCGGGCCAACACAACATGTACACTGTGTACGGAACACCAATATCGCTCTGCGTAAACAGAAACCGAGCACTATTGGTATATACCTAGCTCCTACAAAGTTGTGTTTTAACCTCCAAAAGGTAAGAGCGGGCTTGCATAAATGTCTAAACAGAAAAGTGTACTCGAGGAGTATCGGGCAGTAACAGTTTACATGCATGAATGCCCTGCGTGCACGGGTCGTTGCGCCGGCCATGTAAGAGGCGGATCTAGCTCAACTGCGTGAGTTTGCGTCAACGCATTTACTGCGAATTCATGCCGTTCTTCTGCTCGCGCTTATTTCTATCCGGCGCAAGCATATCTCCTATATCAACCGTTGCCATCCCATTGCGCCGAAAGCGTGGACCCGCTGCGTGGTCAATATGGCGTCGCGTCACGAAAGCGGGGCAGTCGATTGAGTCACAACAGCACAACAGTTGAGGGGCCATAGTAAGGTTGCTTGCCCGCACGCGAGGTAGGAATGCCGTATGTGGGGCTCATATAGGAGGTCACAAAACATTAGGGGTGGGCGCTTCTTCGTGAGAGACTGGCTCGATATCTCCAATCCCAAGAAAGAGAGAGAAAGGGGGGGGGGGGGGGAGAAAGAGCAAAGAGCAAAGGCCACAGCAAACGCAGGACCGTGTTAGTTGGATAAACATGGGAGAGGTCTTTGCTCTGCAGTGGCCGTAGTCAGGCAGATGATGATGATGACTTGGGGCAAGGAAATAGAAAGATGAAATGACGCAGACAGTGAGTACTCTGACGGCACAAGAGGACTCGTCCTGATACATACAAATCCCTGGGCTATCTACGACGGAATTTTTCACGTACACCACAATCCCTCAAACTAATTCTATATAAAACTCTTATTCGGCTTAAACTAGAATGCGCAGCCTCAGTTTGAGACCCCAGCCAGCATAAATTCATCGATTTAATAGAAAAGGTTCAGAACAATTCTGCACGATTCATTTATCTAACTATAATAGGACCGCTAGCATCAGTTTAATGAAGACTCATCTAGAATTACCATCTTTAGCCTCAAGACGTAAACACTCATGCCTCTCTCTTTTTCATAGGACATATCATCATCCTCTTTTACGACAAGAACTCCTTTCCGGCACCACATTACATTTCCTTTCGCATCGATCACCAACACATGGACGGCATTCCATCTTGTAGATCCTCTTCTTTCCTTCACTCATTTATACCGCACACGAGTGATGAGTGGAATCACCTTCCTGCAAGTGTTGTCGCCATCAAGGGTACTAACTAATTTAAAGAAACTGTACGCAATATCTCTATCTAAATTTTTTGTTCTTTTTTCTTTATTTTTTGTTTTTTTTTCTTTGTTTTTAACTGAACACCATCATTATTGATTATATCAAGTGCCTATTTTCATTGATTACACCAAAATTTTGCACATTAGTTATTATTTAACGTTTGGGGCATATTTACAGACTCGAAGTCAGCCCTACAGTACCTGTCATCAGCTCTACGTCGTGGTGCACAAGACCAACTTGTACTGGAAACCAGAAAAACTTACCAGGTCTTAAAAAAGAAAGGGCATGACATTACTTTTCAGTGGCTTCCAGGCCACTGTGGCATTGACAGTAACGAACATGCCGATAATTCTGCAAGGAATGCTTATGAAAGTGGCGTGAAAGAAGCCATTCCACTATCAAGAACTGATGCATCATCCAAGATTCGCGCACTCGCGCGTGATGGAATGCATTCAATGTGGAACACGTCCGGTTTCTGCATACCCGCCTTTACCGTCTGGATCCGTCATTTCAACTTTAAGTTCCTTTCGGACTATCCCGATCAGAAACAACAGTCCTGTGTCGCCTATGGCTAGGGGTGTCGTTCACGAACAGCTGTGCGCACCGAATCGGAATGGGTGACAGTGCTGCTTGTGATCACTGTGGTAGCGAGGAAACCATTGCGCACGTGTTGTGTCATTGCCCGCACTACAGCTCCCAGAGAGAACAGCTCTCAGCAGCCTTAGCACGCCTCGATGACCAGCCGCTTTCCGAACAATCAATTTTGGAGTGCCGGAACGTTCCAGCTTCCAACCGGAAGGCGACAAAGGCGTTGCTGAAGTTTTTGCGGTCAACAGGACTCGCTAAACGGCTGTGACACTCCTGTGCTCGAGTGTGTGTGTGCATGCGGTTTATTATTATTATTTTTTTTTTGCTATCTCTTTTTTATACATTTTCTCACTTTCCTTCCTTCCTTGTCTTTCTATTCCCCCCTTACCCCTTCCCCAGTGCAGGGTAGCAAACCGAAAATTTTCTTCAGGTTAACCTCCCTGCCTTTCACTTAACCTTTCTCTCTCTCTCTCTCTCTCATGTATTACGTTTTATTTTTGTGCCGCTAGCATTTGTGTAACTGCTTGTAATCTTTTCGGAATTTATTTAGGAATTATTGTGAATTTTTTTTTTACTTCTTGCTTTTATTGTGTATTTTCTCGTCAACTGTTTCTGAGTTATTTCCGATTTTCTGTATTTTTCCCCACTCCCCTCTGTAATGCCATTGGCCGTGAGGGCATCCTAAAAAATAAATAAATATAATCACTCTCGGATGCTGCTGCGCTTTAAAATTCCCACCACCACTCTGAATCAGCTCCCGTGTACAATGGCTGGCTAACTCTCTGTTTCCCTCTCTCTTTTACTCCCTTATTCCACTCCCCATGTGTAGGGTAGCAAACGGGACATACTCTAGTTAACCTCCCTAACCTTCCTATATTTCTTCTCTCTCTCTCTAACTGCCGCCGCCACTACCACCATCACCACCAGCCAACGCGTTACATTCGGAGAGCCAGAAAGACGCAGAGTTGATGGAAAGCGGCGGTGGACGTCGTGTGGCCGTCACTATCACCACTGCGCGTTCATATAGAGACGGCCCAAGATTCTACTAATGATCTCCGCGACGAAGACCTACGTGTCATCGCTGTGTTGAGGTCTTTGATAAGCACAATGCGCGCACTCCTCACCAATGGGCGCTGCAAGTTCTGGATACCTTGGAGCCAGTCTTTGCAAGCCTTCATTAACATCACGGTTTGCAGTCTACTTCATCTAAGACAGTGGAAGACGAACCGTAGTCTGTGACAGTTCGCAGTTTTATGAAATTCTGGGTATTCGCGGTGGACGCTGCTATGCGTGAAAGCGTATTACTACTTGTCCTCTCTTTCCTTCCTCCATTTTCTATTCTTTTCCTCCACTTTTCCCCTTTACCCGGGTAGGGTAGCAAACCGGATGAAACCTGGCTCACCTCCCTGCCTTTCACTTGCCTCTCTATATCTCTCTCTCTGTCTCTCTCTCTCTCTCTCTCTCTCTCTCTCTCTCTATATATATATATATATATATATATATATATATATATATACATGAGGGAAAGAAGTGTAAATTTAAGGGCTCGTCTGCATTGTTAAACACAATATTAATGCGAACTAACAGACAATGAAGCCAAGGAAAGTATAGGGAATGTTATTAGAAGTAATTGTAATGTAAATGTGAAGAAAGAATAGTGGACGAAAAGATAACTTGCCACCGGCAGCGACCGATTATGAAAGATCGACTAGCCCAATCGGTCAAATTTTAGCAACAATATTTTACAGCTCAGGCAAGAATGGGACAGCACCTAACTAGATTGAACGGGAAGTTGTCAAGTACTTTGGAATTGGGATAAGCGTTACTTGTTGATAGTTTAAGCATCGGGATCGGCGGCCACCGAGCGCTTTCAGGCGTGAGACTTTGAGTGTAATCTGTGTCTTGCAAAATCTCATCAGCTTTTATGAAGCCAGCACATCGCGCTGGTTTCTCATGGCAAATATACGAGGCGCCGCGCCAGCAGTAAATTTCTAATCACATCAAATCGTCATAAGGAAAGAAGTGTAAACTTAAGGGCTCGGTTGCTTTGTTAAACACAATAATAATGGGAACTAACAGACAATGATGCCTAGGAAAGTACAGGGGATGTTATTAGAAGTAATTCTAATGTAAATGTGAAGAAAGAAAACTGGACGAAAAGATAACTTGCCACCAGCAGGGACCGAACCTGCGACCTTCGAATAACGCGTCCGATGCTCTACCACTGAGCTACGGTGGCGATCATCCCTCCGTCCACTTTATAGGGTATATATGTGCATTTAAACGTGGGAGCGTCAGTCAGCGCCGCCTGTCGCCATTACGGCGAGTGCACTCTTTTTGCCTGTTGGCGTCACGTAGCACGTGATCTTGTTAAGAGCTGGCAGCTCACTAGTAATCCCTCGCATACCACCTAAGGCACCAAGTCTGCCAAAACGAGGCCCTCGCTAAGAATTAAGAAATCGTCATATGATACGCGGCATCTCTAACGAATTCAAGTAGTATTTTTCTTCTTTATAAGAAGTGCTAGCAAGGCGATAACTTGTTATTCGATGTTCTTTCTCCCTGTATACCTTTCAGCTTCTGTATTCTGAACAAAACCCCCGAGCAATAGCTCTTGAGTTCACTGTCGTACTTGAGAATACTGTGACCGGAATGGCAAGCAAGCTCTACGCATTCTTACGCTTAAAAACTCCGGCATACAAAAAAAAAAATCACAGCATATCCAGGGAGTGAATGATGATGAGTGGGCGAAGCTCCGGAGGTTCATCGGTAAACCGTGAATCTTCCGTGAATTTTCGTCCAGTACATCATCAAAGACGTGTCAAACACCGTGTGTATATATACAATAAATTTTATTTATTCGTAAATGGTAGCTAGACGTGGCTTCCGGTCCCCCCTTCATTATAACGGCTTTATGGTCGGTGAAGTGGAGGGATAGGGGTTCTTATATGGCTCCGTAAAGGATTCCTAGAGGGGAGAGAGGGGGTGAGCGTAGGAGAGGAGAGAGAGGAGGAGAGCACGCGCATGCGCTATGGTGATGTGGAACGCGGACGCCGCTCCGTAGAGTAGAGGATTCCTAGAGGAGAGAAAGGGGGGTGAACGTAGGAGAGGAGAGAGAGGGGACGCGCACGCCGCTCGGTACAGTAGAGGACTCCTAGAGGAGAGAAAGGGGGTGAGCGTCGGAGAGGAGAGAGAGGGGGGAGGGGACGCGCATGCTCTGGAGGGGTGTAGGACGCGGGCGCCGCTCCGTACAGTAGAGGATTCCTAGAGGAGAGAAAGGGGGGTGAGCGTTGGAGAGGAGAGAGAGGGGGGAGGGGACGCGCATGCGCTGTGGGGTTGTGGGACGCGGGAAGGAGGGATGGACTAAGCCCCCGCAAGCACATCCAAGCAAGATCAAGGAATGGAGTCAACCTGGGAGACACTGGGGAGATACCTGGGCAACCTGGGGAGATACTGTGCGAGAGATACTGCCGCTTACGCCTGACGCGTGACAAGGTTAGACTAAGAGGAGCTTCGCCCCTTAAAAAAAACACATCGCAAGGACATCAAATGAGACAGCTTTGTTTACCGGAACGAATCGGAACACACCTACGTGCGGGGCACTCCTTCGTAATAGCCAGACAAGGAGATAGGGCGGCGTCTCTTTGCTCCTAGTTAAATGCTCAACAGGTGACGCCATCCCCCCAAAGAAGCCTTTTTCTGCACATACGCGCGTCCCGAATACTCCGCGTGCGTCGAAGGAGAATGTGGGATAATAGCGGACACTGGGCAACGTTAACGAGGAGGCGAGTGCAGACGAACAGCTGGCCCGGCTCTAATCAAAGGAAAGAAGCTCCACGCACGTGCCGCGTCTTTTCGCAACACTCCCGCTTGTCGGCCCAGTGGCCGCGCCGAGCGTTCTCGGCCGCACGCTCACGTTTAGCCGTGTTTGAGGCGCCGGCGCACGGGGTGGGGTGGGGGGAAATGCGGGATGCCCGCGCACGTGTATAGTAGAGAAAGCAGCGTCAGCGCGCGCATTTTCGGGGCTCCTCAGTCAATTAAGCGGCGGACTTGTGAGAGGTTGCGGGGGGAGCCTCCGGTTTTGGGGGCCCTGCGGGTGCTCGCGATGCTTGCCTCAGGCACCCCCTCCCATCATCAGTCGCTTAGCGGTGGCGGCGGCGGTGCCTCCTCTGCTGCAGCTTCTAGCCTGGTCGGACGACCTGGGACGGTCCCTCGCGTGGAATGTGCGCGCTCGCTGGCGTGGCCCGCAGAATCCTAAGCGCGAGATAGAGGACCCTCGCAGGTTCGTCGACCTCTCGGCGACGCTAGGAACGTGACGCTAACGTCGGAAATAAATGTGCCCCGGAATGGACCCCCCCGGGCTGTCTTCCCGGGGCCAGTATGGCGGCGAGAGATGACGACGCCGTTATTGCGTCTGGCGAGCCACCACCATAGTGCTGGCCAGTTTGTAAAGACGGACGCTCTCCGTGAGCGGACTTATTCCCGCGGCTCGGGGAGAGACCGCGTGCACGTGCGCCTGTGTGCACGCTCGCGCTTACGCGACATTCTCTCGTGTGCGGCCGCGCTCAGCGTTGCTGGCTGCTCGGCCTACCCTAGCCTCTCTTTCTATATTAGCTCTTTCGTTCACTATACCGGCTGTTAGATGGAGAAACCAACCCACTGCAATCCTCCATTCAAGCTCCGATGTCGCCTCCTTCGGACGCGCACTGCATTCGGGCGGTGGGCAGGAGACGAAACTCCACGAACACATACATGCCTCAGTTGCAGCACATGCTACAGTTCACGTCTAAGGCGCGTTCAGCGACGATCTGGAGTGGTTTTTTGAGGCAGCCATTGGCATTTTATGGTTCGCGTGATCCGCATGTTCAATGTCCGCGCTCTATTCTTTTCTTCCATATGCAGCGCTTTTCACATATGTCGTGATCGTGATACGCCTCGATGTGTTTGCGACGCGCTCATCCATGACTGGCGACTGTATAGCGGCATTGGTGATGACGCATGGTCGGAGGTCCTTTATGCACTTCTCAGAATGAATAGACCTCTGGATACTCCTGAGCCTCATTAGGGGATGCAACAATATACACAGCATTAGAGGACACAACAGCATAGTGACTGCGAGGCCTCTTTAGACTTGTTGTTGTCGTTGTCATCGTCGTTGTCGTTGTTGATGATGTTGTTGTCATCATCTTCATTGTTGTTGTTCTTCTTGTCGTTGTTGTTGTTGTTGCTGTTGTTGTCGTCGTCGATGTCGTTTTGAGATGCTTGATTAGTTAATGTGATGAGTATAGCTAATGGGTTTGCATCGCCGTGTGTTTTACATACAATTAAGCTGCGCGCGACCGAAGCCAGATTTATGACAATTAGCTAGAGGTTGTATCGTTCCCTCATACGAGTAAATTATTTAAACTGCCGTGAGTCTCAAGAAATGTACTTCTCACATTCTCCTAGATTACATTCATGCGTTGCACCTATCTTTAGAACAATGCTGCATCACTGTGTAATGAGCACATCACCGCGGAATAAATGTACAATTGCACTGAGGGCTTTTGCTTAAAGGCCAAACGCAAAGCACTTTTTGTTTTTTTTGTTTTTTTTGCAGCGTGCAAGTACCTAGCTTTGTGGAGGTAACTAATGTACCCATGTGTTTTGTTGTTGTTGTTTTTTAATTCAAGACTAAGCAATATTTGTGTGTGACAGTGACAATTTTGGGCGGAATAGGGTGTGCTTTTACTGTACGCGATACAGTCGTTGCATCGATGACTGACCGCTAATACGTACAAGGCACTTACGCAGAGAACACGGCGTGTGCATAAGCCCTGTAATTCCAGCACCGTACGCAATCTAAACGAGACCGTTCTGTTGGAATAGCGCGCAGCAGGCCCCATGAACTGCTGGCACGACCATGTTTAGATTAAAATCACCTCAGCTATCAGTGTGAGCTTTACCAGGACCTCTGCTGCTATATACGGTGACCCGACGAACGAGCTTGTTCTATAAGTGGAGGGCGAAATAAATTCGGTTATGCAGCAGAGGAGCCCAGAAAGTGAGCGACCCCCTTCTTGGTAATGTGCACCGCAAACACGTGCCGCTCTTTGCTCGGTTTTGCCTTCGTGCAGGCCTGCTTTACAGAGAAAGTTGATGGCGCGAGCTTGCTAAACTTGGGAAAATCGTTCAGAATTACCTATTAGATGCGAAGCAGCTATTTGACTAGGCTGTGTAACGCTGTCCCTCCGTGCGTACGGACGAACGCGCCGCAACGCGCTCCCCTCGCCGCAGGTGTTGGAGCGGTGCCAAGTAGGTCACGCCGCAGCTGCGCGTTGACGTCACGCTCCCCTCGCAGTGACCGCTGACGTCACTCTCTCTCTCGCCTGCCGCGTGCTCGCCGGAGCGCCCGCAGCTGCCGCCTGACGCGCAACGACAAGACCTACGCCAGCCATCGCTTCAAACGAATCTTCCAGCGCTCACCGCAGCACCCGCGTTAGCGCCGTTCAACCCGTGACGCCACCCGTGCGCAACGCTGCTGCTTCGCATCCCATCAGGGTTCCCTTTGGGAAGATGGTGTAAATTTTTTTGTGTCGTATAGTTATTGCTTTCTAAAATAAAATAAAAATGCTTAAGGACAGATATTCTTTTGATCCTGTTTTCAGATATCTAATGGCTCGCGTCTGTACGCGCGTGCTTTTCGATGACATTGCTTTTGTGTGCGGGTTAAAAGCCTCGTACTTACCAGCGCTTTCGGAGTCCCAAAGTTTCGCGCTTACGTAAACTAAGTTACCTCTCCTTTGAGCATTCCTGGGTTCACTGGACTATATTTAAACTATCGGGCTCTTTTCTAACCTCACTAACGCAGCCCCATATCACCTAGGCAGGCTCTTTCACTTCTAAAAGTTATTCGCGATGTTTCGAACTAACTGCGCAAGTGAAACCAATGAAGAAAAAAAAATGGTAACAGTGTTTTATTGCCGAAAGTTTCTGATGACATGCAGCATTTGGAGAAAGTGGTTGTGTTCATGCTGACAAGAAGGCATGGTTGAGCGCAGTTTAAAGGCACTGACAGCCCATTGCGCTTTCTCGAAGCCCAATTCGTTTGTTCAGTCATCATTTCAACTCTTAGGTTCAAGCAAACTCGCCTAAAAGTAAATAAAGAACGTTAGAAAACTGACTAAGATTGAAAGAGCGCACACAATCGGGACAAAGGTCAGACATAACAATTGCTTTCTATGTCTGCCTAACTTACGTCCCTGTTGTTCGCGCTTCTTGAAACTTACTCGGAACCGTACCAACTAGCCCAGTTGTCGACCATGTTAGAAAAGCACTCACACTATTATTCGTGTAATAATAGTAATTGTTGGGGTTTTACGTCCCACAACCACGATATGATTATGAGTGGAGGGCTCGGGCAATTTTGACCATCTGGTGTACTTTAACGTACCCTGCCATCACACTGTACACGGGCCTATAACATTTCGTCTCCGTCGAAATGCGACCGCCGTGGTAGGGATCTAACCAGCAACCTTCAAGTCAGCAGCCAAGCACCGTAACCGCTAGACGACCACGGCGGCCAGTTATTTATATAGGAAATGGTGTCCGGTACAAGCAATGTAGTTGCTTCTCTACGAGGAGGGGGGGGGGGAGTAAAGGAGGAGGCAAGAATTGTACAGGACTTGTTGCTGAGCTAGTTGGTTCATACTTCAGGAAAAAACATTAATGGCGCAAAGAATACGGGGACAAAGTGAAGAACGGACAGACATGGCGCCCATGTCTGTCCGTTCTTCACTTTGTCCCCGTATTCTTTGCGCCATTAATGTTTTTTCCTGAAGAATTGTACCGTTGCTGGCATGAGTATTTTGTGCACGTAACTATTGGTACACAAGCCGTTTTCACCGCGAAATGAGCGTGGAACACCAATAAATAGGGTCTCTTAGCAGGTACCTGCTTCACCTCTTTAAGAAGGAAGGGTCAAAGATTTTTTTTTAACACGAAAGTGTTTTATGCCGGGGTCCACCAACATTTGAGTGACGTATTTCCGTCACGGAACTGACGTTGAAAAAATACACATGATCAGAAGACAAAGAAAAAAAGTTGCGTCAACGGGAGTCGAACCTTCGACCTCTAGGTCCGCGACAAGAGATGCCGAGCACGCTATCCACTGCGCCACGGTCACATACGTTGCAGGCTTTAAAAACAAGCCTTTTATATCTACCACTGTCCTCCCACAGTGCTCTTGCTAAGAGAAGTAATGCATTATGACCGTGAAATGCACGATTAGTTTCTTCAAGGCGTTGTTTCTCCGCGTCCGTCCCATTTGGCGTGTTTCGAATAGTAAACGTGCAATTTTGCCGACGCATTAACACACTGCCAGGTGGCGACCTTACTCCTAGCATCCACACTCGTAGCATCCGTCCATACCGAAAATAGCTGTGCGACGCGCGAGTGCGTCGCGTCGCCGTAACTCCGCGTCCCTAGCCATGTTCCTAGCTCGCCCCGCGAAAAATCGCAGCCGGCCAACGGGGAAGACAAGACGCGCGTTGCGTTTCCCTCTGGTCGGGCAGCGTTGTTCAATAACTGTAACATGCCCCGAGTAGGCGACCTTAGCCCAAGTTCGGCGCCCAATCAGTGACGCTCTTCTGGCTGTCACACGGCTTTCAATGACTCCGCTCTCACCGTACAGCTACCACAAGCATCTATGACCACAATGGTTTCTTTAATCATTCATCATAGACGTTAGTCGTCGGGATACAGATGTACCATCAAGCGTCAACGTGGATGCATCTACGTTAAAGGGTGCTATAACTGTCAACACACCAATAGACATTGTGCAAGCTCTCTTATATCAATGTGCAGTAAACATTCGACTACTTCTGTAAGGACACGTTTCACTTTCGTGTTAATACCGATTCCTATGACGGAGGGATCAACCATGTTTTTTTTTGTTTTTTTTTTCTTTTTTGTTCTTTGATTCCAACTTTAGAGTCTCTGTGCCACGCATAATCTCAGATCCCATTCAAACACCGAAAGAGCGTTAGTTTCACTGCAATTGGGCCTTACCGACCTCGAAGTTCAAACGACGAGTAAAGTCGCACTCGTGCTGCGCATAACACGACGCACACTATACGTCCCGTGCAAACGGGCGTCAGTGTGGTTGGAAAGATGGGAGTATTGAAGAGCATCATTAATACGCTAAACATACCACGTGGGACCTTAAGCGTTATTTGCGAGTGCGTGGGTCGACCTGCTGCACCTGCAAACCGCATTCGAAGCAAGGACATCGCAATTAGTTTCCGGCCGCAGCTATCCGTCCTTATTTCCGGTCCCGTGAGACCATGCCTGGCTCCTTTCTTTGGTGCACTTTAATTTGGAATGGCAGGAGAAACCCACTTTCGAAGACAATCGCCCATCTGCGCGCGTTATGCGCCGCGAATATGTAGGGCGAATTTATACCCTTGCATTCCGCCGGCAAAATCCACACGAAACACTTCCAGCGCACACAACAGATGTTCTCCGCGTAGCGGAAAGTCGCTGCTTTGTAGGCCGAGCACATTCGTTTTATCTGCGCGGTGTTTAAGAAAGTAAAGACGATTCTGCTATCAAAATTGCCCTCAGTACACGAAGTTGTAGAAACACCACCAGAGTTTTACGTTATTGTAATGCGGAGAAGCCCATCTTCAAAAGTGCTGCTAATGATATCAACCTGATATGCAGTGCCGCGGTTGATTATACTGTGCTGATTTGCTGCTCCCACGATATGTCAGGCATCATAGTAGGAAAGCAAAGTTATCTGTTTTGTTTTATATATGACGCACAAAGAGCGTTCTTGTTCAGCGTTATCACGGTGGACGAGATATATTGCACGCGAGTCGGAATATTCGCGGCGTCGCTCGACATCACGTCTAAATCGGTACGATTTCCCCAGAAACGCCTTTGTGGTACTCAAGATAGCCGCGTTATACCTTACATTCTGTTTCTACTTTCTCCTCAGAAAACCGTTCGCGCTTCTTTTGCAAAAACAAAAATATAAAAGAAGAGACTTCTTCCAAACTTGTTCAGTGTGCGAAGTATATTAATATTTAAGTGGCTACTGGATGTTGCATCAAAGGATGGTGAGAGGCATTTGCAAGATTGTGATTTCTTGCGTTTCATTGGGGTTTCACCTATTTATTTATTGTTTACGCTTCAGAGTTAACACGTTGTTCAAGTGAAATATCAGAATTACAATAGAACGGGAATTCTTCGAGGCCTCGTTCCCTTCTTACACACTACTTATGAAACCAACATACAATGAAGTCAAGGAAACCATAGGGCACATAATTCGTTGCTTTTTAGCTGTAGTGCAATGGTTATGACTTAACTTGAAAATAATTAGTGGGACAATAAAGCGCCCTTTACGCTGGTGAGATCCGAACCCACCAAACTTCGAATTATGCGAACATTTAATTACAGGTGGACAAACGATTTAATGATTTCATTTTAAGCGAACTTCATGTGCAGGGAAAAGAACTTTTTTTTTTTCATACGTAGCTGGCAAGTCTCGCATTCCAAAAACAATATTTAAAGGTTTCTGTTGGCTTCATGGGATAGTTACAAGCTTCTTTGGGGAGAAGAAGAAGGTGAAAGTGCTGCACGTAATTGAACACTCGAACGCCACCCACTTATCAAGTGCAGCATGGTCAAAAGTTCGGCCAAATGTGTACAGTAAAAGTAACGGGAGGGAAGGATGCGATCCAGGAAGCGACACGATTCCATCCACTGAGCACCATACCTCCTTATGAAACCAACATACAATGAAGTCAAGGAAAGCATAGGGCACCTTGGCCTGCTGTCGCCGCCACACCGCTGGGCTAACATACTTCAACAGCGTCATTTGCTACTACTGCATAGTTCATATATTACTTGGTTCATATTCCTGTCGCTTTCTCTTTTATTGGCCTTACTTTTTTTTTCCCGTAGCCAACCGGAACGTCCTCCAGTTAACAATTCCTCCATAACGACCGCAGGCGTCGTTCTGTGCATCATTTCTCTCCCACACCACCGATTTACTCCAGCGGCGTTACTTTTAGCGATCTTCACTCAGAATGAAGCCAATTTTGAGATGCCTAAAGTCGTCAAGCAAGGAATGCAAAACCCTTATAAATTTTGAAGCCGCACTCCTCACCGATGACATGGAAAGCAATAAGAATATCTACGATAAACCGGCAAAAGTATAATCTTTTAAAAATGTTCCTGGCAGATGCCACGCATTTTGGGAATCGATGTCATAAGCAGCAGTCAGTCAAGCTCCCTATCCGCCTTTTTCTTTTTTTTTCTTTTTGCTTTGAGCCAAACGTTATGATGTGGATCGACGTAATCGTCTGAAATGTGGAGTGGTGTGCCTTTTGCGGACGCTTACTAGACAAGCCTTCACTGCCGCCTAGAAGGTAGCGTGTGGCTCGACGAAATACCAGCATTCACGTTAGAGCACACGCGGAAGTTTTACTGGAACCAAGTAGACGTTACATTACGATGATTTGCATGTCCGAACAAACCATCGTTGGCGCATTCCTCCGGGGTCGACCAACACTAGGCTATAGCTTTCCGAGTCATGGGAGTACATATGTAATGTTTATTACATTGTTATTAAAGCGTATAGGCAACAGTGCACCCACAATTGACTTTACACACACACCCCCTCCCCACCCCCCACCTTACTGACGCCCATTTAGGGTGTGTATTTTTTTTTCTTTTTTTTTTTCTGAAGCAGTTCCAAGCACTGGCGTAACTCTGTGGTAGACTACTTGATTGCCACGCAGGATCTCATTGTTCGATTCCGTCTTGGACCGTCACTTTATTCTTTGAGACCATCGGGATTTTTCGCTCACCGTCAACGCCGTCGACGCAGGCACTGATATTTCTACAAAACGGGCTCCTTAACGCTTACGCGTTAAGATTTCCAAAGTCTATTACCGCCATTTCTTTGTTTATATACAGTGCATGACATGTGGTCCACGCCCGCATTCCACGGGCCGTGGTATGCGAGTATTTGCCAACGTGACTGTGAGAAAGGGGTTCATCAGGTACGCGACAGGTATATCAGATTATTCATGCCATGACCTGTCAGCAAGGTACATCACGGGGTGACCGTGAGAGCCCCCCAGACGTAGGTGGCTAGACAAATAGATAGCTAGATAGAAATGGTTAAAGCGCGTTTGGTTCGCTAGAAATGATTCGTATTTAAAAGTACAAATTAGACTTTTAAATCATAACAATCGCACGCGATACACTTGCGAAACCTCACCATGTGCAATAGCCGTCAATCCAATTCTTGCTATCAAGGAAATAAACTGCTTCGCGTCTCTTGAAAAATACGCACAATTACAGCTTAGAGCTGAATTATGATTTCTCCTTTGTCGTAGACTGACCAAGGACTTTCTGGCTACAGCGGCAGTGCAGCAGCAGCAGCAGAGCACTTTTCTAGACAGCCTACAGTTAACGAACATTGGCCAACAGGCCTTTCGAAAGTTCAGACCATTCGGTTCCGGCCTTCTCGCAAACAACTTTTTTCCTCACTAACCGAATTGCCATTACAATCACCCATTTCCGCGTGAGTGGCGCGTAAGTGAGATTACGCCATAAAACTTACCCGAACGACGGAAGCGACTGCGTCTCAACTGCGAAAGTGAGAGCGACTGACGCCTTAATAGCGTGCACTGCGGTTGAGTCTGCGGCTGACGTCCAGCCATTTAGGAGTCGCGTTCGCCCAGCTGTTGGACAACGATAACCAATGGGAGTTAACCAGCGTTCCCGTGTAGACCTATCACGAAATGCAGAGTCGAGCTGACCCATGCGATAACTCAGTGAAAGAGCAACTGCACTCCCTTGCTCGATTGCATGGTACTTCAAGAAAAGCCGTGAGGCGTTCTCTAGTGCTCGACACGATGCCCAAAATGAGTGTAAGTGACGATGGTATTAGTACGTCCTGATAACTACAAGACAGCAGAAAGCCCAAAACGCTTTACGCTCTTACGTCACGATTAACTTCAGATAATTAATTCGGTATTTTCGTATTGAAAAGACCGTTACCCAGCGCGACTTTAGATTTCGGGGCACTATTTTCAGAACGAGAAGCAACTACCACAGATTACGCCACAGTAAATCTGTACAAACACAGTGCATGCTGAGTATGAACATATAGCCATCCTCACGACTAAATACGCTCATTGGCTCAAGCTGGGAGTATAGCATTTACTCAAGTGTAATCGAACAGTTAAACGCACTGTGAAGTGTGAAACGAGCTTTGCATACCACATCGTGTTAGCACATAGAGGTGGGACCATTCAATCATATCGAGGTGGCGGTAGGCAAACAATGGCTCTTTCAGACCTGGGACAGCGATCGTAGAAAGCTTTTACTCAAGATTTTTTTAAAGAGATAATTTTAGCCAGTCCCGCTGCAGAACGTATTAGCAAAAGCAGTCCATAAATTGCAAAGAGAACTTGTCCTTATCCTCTATCTCTCTCTATATGCAAGAAAAGTTTCTGTGAGTTCGTCCCCTGATTCACGTGCACATTGCATTGTGCGCGTGATTGATGATGTACTGTACAGTGCACCGTAAGAGCGAATGATAATTTTCACAAGATGGAACGGATGACCATGGTCATCGCGTTCCATCCTGAGAATATCAGGGCACCAGTTGCTTGCCGTTTTACAGCGAAAGCTGTTATGAGATCACAACAAGGGTCGTTTCTGCGCCGTAGTTGTCCGCCGCCGGTGTCCGTAACCAATATCGCACGAAATAAGAAAAAAACTAAATAAATAAAAAAACACCTGTGACAGAATGGGAATCGAACCCGGGTCCCCTGCGTGGCAGCCCAGCAATCTACCACTGAGCTACGCCACTGCTTGGAACTGCGGTGCAAACTGGCCCTACGCAGGCTTTATATCGGGTAAGGAATCGCGTTAACGTGTGTTGCAAAGTGTTTTAGAGCAGTAAAATAAGAACCAGGCGTCACACAATGCGAATTGCGTAACGAGTGGGTCGTTCAATGCTCCAACCCATTACAAAAGCCTGAGGCATAATTCTTCATCGTCGTCAGCCACAGCATCAACAAAGTGCACATAATTCGTTACAAGAGTGTAGCGGTTACCGCGCTTTTCTGAAGAATGACGAAAAATGGCATAGTAGACGCTTCCCCACTACACAAAAATTATGATTTATTGCGTAGTGGGTACCATGCAAGTGGGCTTGTAGTAGTTGCCCCAAGAGTGTTTAAAAGAGGCTAAAGGCCGCTCTCCCAGCTTTCGCTGTGGCTGTGCTGCGCGTTCTGCGCAGGCCTGGCAGTTTTTTCTTCGGAAAACTGGGTGCTGGTGTCAGTAACGGCATCGTGAATAACGGTCGTTACACTCTTCACACCAGGCTTGGCAATGCGGCCCACTAACGCCATGGTGAGGCACGAAGTGCGAAATGCTTGAGTTACTTATGTGCCACTGACAAAACGCTAGCCGAAAAAAAAAAGAATTTTAGTCAAGAACAATTCTGAAACGCCATCAGCTGCCGATAATGGCCTATAGTGGGTGTCAGCTAACCTTACGCGAGCTGTTGTAAAACGTAAATTCAGCGCGACATAAGATTATGACGACTACGGTGTTCGGTTATCAAAACTCGTTCCGCCATTAATAAAACTGTCGCGGCACACATTCGGTAGGCAGTACTGCACGGTATTGGAGGGCAAGCTCGTCGCCAACTATATCCGGATGAGCAAATGAGCTCTCGGACGCAAAAAGAAAAAAAAATGGCTAGAGACTGAAAGATGGGACGAGAATTGGCCGGTACAGTTATCTGGTGGGTCGACGAACAAGAGAAAAACAAAGTCTTAAAGTTGAAAAAAATAGCGCTCTTATAAAGATAGAAAAAAAAATTATTTTAAAATTGGCTACGGAAGGAAGGAAGGAAAGCGGTATCTCAACGAGCCGCCATATAACCGTGGAAGTGAGTGGCCTAAAAAACGTGAATAACGCTATTCCGGAAAACAAATGAGAGAGAGCTTTTTCTGTCTTTTCATATTCTGTTTCTTTTTTCCCTTGTTGCGCTTACGTGTCATTTCATTCTCGAGCCCATCAGGGCTCAAAAATCGCGCCGCAGGGACCTGCCATCATCGTCCATTGGCTTTTATGGTGTCGAGTAGCTCTTCTATTCAATACTTTTGTCACTTTCTGTCCCAACTTTTCACCTTCTTTGTCGTTCCTTCCTTTTACTCTTTCCTTTTTTTTCTGTTTTTCTTTTTTTTTTTTTTATGGAGAAACTCACACTTTGCTCGAGTTGCGATTGTAGTAGTAAAAGACTGTCGGAATATCTCTTCCTGCTTTTTTTTTATTTTTTTTAGAATTATTTCTTTGTTCCTGCCAACAATATACAGTTCAGAGCTCGTTTAGGAACTTTTTTATTTGTTTTTTTGTTTTTTTTTTTTTGCTCCCTTATTCTGCATCCACTCTTATCCGCGAGATGCGATGGCGCACGGCGCTACTTGTGTGGTACATCTCGAACCCCAAATTCCACACATTGCTGTTTTTTTTTTCCTTTTTCCTTTCCCACTCCCACATCAGCTTTTATTTCAATAATCTTTTCTTTCTTTTTGTCTCCTATTCGGGTGTTCTCTCCAAAGCACCACCACGCTTCCGCCGTCTGCCTGGCGTCTCAAAAATGCCTTCACGTAGTATCTCCCTCTCGCATTCACCCCCCCCCCCCTGCCACCCGAACGCCACGCATGCGTAAGAGTATATATAACGACGGACAAAGTGGATTTCGGAAGCTAATAAAGCTGGGCGCCCGACGCTATTCAGACCAATTTTCACGTCTGACGAAGCATCTTGCTCCGCGTACGCACACGCACTGCCACTCGCTATATTTCTCACTCTTGCCACTTCGCGCTTCACGAGGAGAAATTAAAGCGTCCCCACAAAGTTTGGCGCCCATTAACTTTCTTCCGAGCCATCTGCCAAAAGTTTATCTCACCCATTTATTTCGCTTCATCCTAGCTATACCACCAAGCAATGGCACTGTACTCAGAAAGGCACCAGACTGATTTACACCACGTTTACTTCTTAGAAAGGCGTTAGAAGTCTGGTATGGTTTCCCGCCGTACGACTATCCTCTTGAAACGTGCATTCATATACAACGCGCAAAAGCCGGAACGCGAAAGCTGGCTTTTTTCATTCCTTCCCACGTGGCGCACAGCAGATGCATGATTAAAAAGTGTACGGGATATGGAATCAAACTCTGAGGTCTGATTAGAAAATTCGCCATTTAA
Source organism: Rhipicephalus appendiculatus (assembly GCA_030522465.1). Lineage (NCBI taxonomy): Eukaryota > Metazoa > Arthropoda > Arachnida > Ixodida > Ixodidae > Rhipicephalus > Rhipicephalus appendiculatus. The sequence continues at coordinate 5,378,026 of JALIZH010032971.1, forward strand.
GAAGCTTCTAGATTCGTCGTATAGCAAAAAGTTGACAGTCGACAGGATAATGCCATTTCGCGCGCATGCGCAACTTGTTTCCCCAGTCGCGTATTATATATCTGCTCTTTCACGCGATTCTCCGCCAGCGGGCACTATTATATACTACTCTCATGCACGGGTGCTATAATTCGCAGAGAAAAAAAAATCTGCCCCGAACTCCTTCTCCTAACCGCTTTCTTCTCACACTTTGTCAGCGGTATCATGGGAGTTTTTATTTATTTTCTTTCAGAAAACAAGCATACTCGAAAGCCACTCAGTCTTCGCAGCCTCGCCGACTCTATTCTCCAAATTTCCATTCTCTAAGAGCGTCGTGCTCTATAGCTATATTTCTCTTTTTTTTTTTTTTTTCGCGGTTGTTCACGTTCAGCGCTCGAGCCCAATAAAGAACCGGCTCGTAATTTACGTACGGGCCCGACCGCAAGTCATATAGTCGGCATCCCTGTTTGTGCCGCATTAATCCGGCAGTATTTTTTTCTTGCGCAAACGTTATAACAGCCAGCCAACTCGCCTGTGTAAGAGGGAATTTTCTTCCCAACACGCGTTCCTTTCAAACCTGCTTTCTTTAAATATATTTCTCGTCGGAGTTTATATCTCCCATTCACTTTTTTTTTATCAGCCGCAACGCGTCCTGCAGCCGTATATATTGCGGTTCCCAACTAATTCAGAGTCAAATTTAATATACGAGCCCACGCTCGCTATGGCTCGACTCTACACAAAATTGGGGGGTGGAGCCCTGTTATGCCGGGAGGAGTCGCTTGGCATAAGAATAAGAGCAACGCTCTATATGCACTGGAGAGACTTACGGTTTTCTAACTACGCCTTTTATTCTCGAGTCCAAATTGAAACCACGTGGCGCCTATTGTCTGCCTTTGCGAAAATAAATGTTAAACCTGCCTTCTCGCGGCGACAGAGCCACTCGTCTTGTTGTTTTTGCATTCTCTTAACAAAGCAAGCCATCGGTGCTTGCATTTCTGAACTGGCAGTTCTTATGAGACGCCTAGATTCTTCTTCTTCCTGCGAGTGGTGTGTGCACCACGTGGCATAATGAGGACGGAATTACACTGGTGACACGGCCTTGTTTTAAAAAGAAAAACGCTCAAGGAAACAAGAGGATACAAGCGCACGCGTCAATTCTCCTACTGCTCTCAGCGAAAAGTAATGCGAATAGAACAGCAAAACGCCGACACAGTACAGTGCCCACGACCGAACGGTGTGTGAAAATAGCCATTGAGATCGATTCAGTCAAAAACTAAAATGTCATGTGGAAACGTATGGCATGAAACAAACTGCGATTCACGAAATAACCACTGTAAGTCCCAAGTGAGCGTATTCAAAGTGGTTTGTTCCCATTCCGTAAGAAGGCGGCAATGTTTTTTTCGTATTGACTGCATATTTACGACTCCGCGGAGCCTGCGAATTCAGTGCAAATTATGAAATGGAACTTTACTACTCTCTATGCAACCCCGAAGCTGCAGCTTCACCTCACGGCTGCCCCTCCTCCAGCCGAATATTGCGCCAGTTTGGGCTGAAAATGATGTTATCAAAGATTATTTCATTTGCTCCATGTTGGAACGGGCGTGGACATAGCTTGATGCCGCCGTTCTGGGTTTCGTGTGGAGTTTGAGCACCTTAGGCTCGAACTCCTCCTCAGGAAGGGCCAGGCCCCTCCGCTATGCAGGAAACGGTGGAGGCATGGTCCACCCTTCCCTGTTTAGCAACACACTCACACACATCAACAGACAAACGTATGCAAACGCACACGCGAACGCAAACACGCACACGCACGCACACCCACACGCACGCACACACACACACTCACACACACATGCACACACGTACACGCACACGCGCACACACACACACGTATGCAAACGAATGTGCACACACGCGGACATAGACACACGCACACACACACGTATACAAACGCACGCGCCCACACACACACACGCACACGCACACACACAGACACTCGCGCACACACACACATGCACACGCACATGCATAAACGCGTGCACATGCACACTCAGACACACACACGCACACACACACGTATACGCACGCACGCACACACATACACACACACACGCACACACGCAGAACATCTTCGTTTCGTGCACCCTATCCCCCAAGACCCCCCCCCCCCCCCCCCGCCACACACACACACACATTTTCGCTGTGGAAGATAATATCTTAAACTGTGGTGGTGGTGGTGGTGGTTGTGATGTTGCAACAGGCGGGGTTAGCCTGGCCTAAATGGCCGGCAATTGTTCCGCCCGAGCATCTCTTGAATCATAGGGGTCCGTCACCAAATGTCACTCAGCCCAGTGTCTCGCAGGAAAGCCATCAGGATCCGTTGCACGCTCCTCCTCGTCGCCGTGGGCCCTTCAGGAAAAATGACATCTTCAGATGTCCCGTGCTTGTGACAACCTTTCTGCAAGCTGCGTACCATCTCTGTTCTTTCGCTGTCAAACTGCGGGCACAGCCAAATGAAATGCTCGATGTCGCCGATGTCACCACAAACGCCACAAAACGGGGAAGCGCCTCGCCCAATCTTGAATGACCAAGCCGGCGTGTATGCGGAGTCAGTTCTTATCCGGTAAAGAAGCGTCGCTTGTTCTCTAGAAAGTCCGTGGATTACGCATGACTGATGCGGAAACTTGTGGATCGCCCTGAAGTGGTTGCGTATTACATCCTTGTTGTTCTGGTAAGTTTTAGGCGCTCTTATTTTTGGAACACAAGTTCGCGCTTCACGTGCAAGGGCATCAGCTTTTTCATTGCCTTCAATTCCAATGTGGGAGGGGATCCACTGAAACTTTACATTGAAGCTCTTGCCGATCAGGTGTTTAATGAGCGCCAGAGATTGTCTTGTGAATTTTTCTTGAGGTAGCCCTCGATGCAGTCGCTGTAACGCCGACTGTGAATCCGTCAGCAGTACCACATCTCGTGCAGAAAACGATCGCAATTTTCGCAAAGCCGCGGTGATTGCGGCGCTTTCTACTGTTGTGGACCACACAACACGATCCAGGCGGCCCGACCATGACACGCCCAGGGAGGGTATGCAGAAAGCCGCTGCGCAGCTATCCGTCTGTGTGCACACCGATCCGTCAGTGTAAACTTGTAGGTGACCGACGGTACATGGTGCTCAAATGGTTCCAACACCAGAAACTTTGCTTCCTGAGCTGGAACGGTGCGTTTCGTCGGCAGTTTAGGAACCCTGAAGTTACAGGCAACGTCCACAAAGGACCATGGCGGGTCGATAGGGCTCCGTTGAGGCGATTTTCAAGCCTAAATGTCGAAATGTGTTCAGTGCCGCGTGAAAATGTGAGTCAGTTCTTGCTCTTAGCCGCCGGAGAAGGGCCGTGACTGTGGAGGACTCGCCCAGTCTTGATATCTGCGTCAACAAAGCCTGAGACGCCAGGAGGCGGAGTGGTAGAGACTCGGTTTCATCGCTGACCTTCTTGTTTGACGCCGCCTGAGGGACTCCCATCGCCAAGCGAAGACCCTTTCTGTGCACTGCCTCTAAGCGTTCAAACTGGCTCGGTGATGGCGATATCCGCGGCAGCTGGTAAAGAATGCGGCTTGTTACGAGCGCAGCATTCAGCTTAAGCATCGACATAGGATTGTTGCCCCAGCGTACACCTGTCATGCGACGAAGAGCGTTGAGTCTTTGTACGGATGTGGCCACAATACCATCAACCGCTCGTCGCCATAGTAACTTGTTATCGATGGTAACGCCCAGGAAACGAACACTTGTCGCACGACGAATGGAATGGCCTCTGATATTCAGCGACAGGCGCGTTGACTTCCGTCGCACCCCCGGGAAGAGCATGAAGGCAGATTTCTCCGCTGATAGAGACAGGCCAAGTGTCGACAAATGGCGTTCAATGATTGAAATGGCGCCCTGTGCTATCCGGGCCAAACGTTTGTGTTGGTACCCTGAGATCCAGATGCAGATATCATCGGCATAGATGGATATTTTAACTGCTTTCAGAGCTACTTTCAGAGCACCAGGAAGACTGGCCATGGCAGCGTTAAAAAGCAAGGGAGATAGAACACTTCCTTGTGGAACGCCGAGGGAAACGCTTCGCTCTTCGCTCGTTACATTTCCAAGCTTAACCCGGACACGCCGGTCTCCGATAAATTCATGTACGAAACGAAGAGCATTTCCCGAAATACCCATGGCTTGGAGTCCGTTGACGATGCCTGTTTGAAGCACATAGTCATAGGCTTTGGCAACGTCCATGAAGACGGCGAGTGTCGAGAGGCCGCTGACACGGTGGTGCTCGATGTGGCTCAGCAGGTCCAAAACACTGTCCTGGGCGCTCAGCCGTGGGCGAAATCCCGTCATACACGCGGGCCATCTTCCTTCTTGCTCAAGGTACCAAGTTAGTCTTGTGCATATGAGTCTTTCCATCAACTTAGATACGCATGATGTTAGCGATACCGGTCGATATGAGGCGAGGCTCGCAGGATCTTTTCCGGGTTTCAGCACTGGCACCACCCATGCTGTCTTCCATACAAGTGGGATCTCTCCTGTGCTCCAGACATGATTAAATATGTCCAAAAGAGCGCGCCTTCGATTATATGGCAGATTTGTCAGCATCTGATTGCTGATCATATCGGGACCCACAGCACAGCGTCTTCTTAATTTGCTAAGCGCCATATCCAACTCTCGAAAAGTGAACGGCGTATCCATCGTATGGAGTAATTGAGGTGGCAGAGGTATTGCCACTCCTGCTGATCTGCCAGATGTGTATTCGTCTGCGAAATCCTCTGCAAGGGTTTGCAAATCTTTTCCTTGCTTCAAAGCGAGTGCTTCGAATGGTCTGTGAGAGCGGATCTTTCCAGAAAGACTATTAATGACTCTCCATATTCTTGTCAAGGGTGTAAACGGCGATAGACTTTCACAGAAAGCAGCCCATTGAATTCTGCGTAGTTTTTTTGTGTGGCGACGAATGGCAGCGTTTATCCGGTTGTATTCAGTTTTCGCCGATGGGTTTCCTTTTTTCCTCATGAGCTTCCGCTCCGCTCTTCTACGTGCTGCGCACAGGTTCTTTAACTTCAAGTCAGGAGCAGGGAAATGATCGGGCAATTTCAGCAACGATGTAGCCGCTCGCTTACTTCGTAACATATCTGCAAACAGCTCACCAGAGGATTCGTCCAGCGCTGCTCTGTACGTGTCCCAGCGAGTCACATTGCAGAAATGTGGACCAGCGGTCCCAAATCCGATGATATTGGTGAAGATGGGGAAATGGTCGCTGCCCATCCTGTCTGGGGCCGTTGCCGATGATACCAGAAGGTCCGCGGAGTGTAATACAAGGTCTATCGCACTCCATGAATCTGGTGGCCGGAAAAATGTTGGTTTGCCATCATTCGCCACACATAAGTCAGCAGCTTCCGCTGCTGTTAAAAGTTCCTTGCCTCGAGAATCAGCACTCTTATCTCCCCAGAGCGGATGATGTGCGTTAAAATCACCACAGATTATTCGAGGAGCGGGACACCGAGTGCAAATGTCCTTTAGGAGAGCGAATAAAAAGCAGCAGACGTGACTGGAACTTTCAGCGCCCACTGCACGGCGTGACAAAATCGCAACACCAGTCACAAAAAATAAGTTGTTCCGATCCGGCAAGCTCTGTGCAAACCAGGCCTGTAGCCAGGGGGGGGGGGGGGGTGCCCTAAGAGCCCGGGCCTCCCCTCCCCCCCCAAAATTCAGATGGAGGGGGGGTGTTTTACCGAGGACAAATAATAAAATAGGTGTTTTAAAGGCCTGCGCAACAAGTGCCCCACCCCCCCCTCCCCCTCTCCCCGAAAAAAAATTCCTGGCTACGGGCCTGGTCCAAACGGTCTCTCTCTGGTAAGCCTAGACGCGCTTCCGGCGGTTAGCAATACCATCCGGATACGGTGTCACAACAACTAATCCCGCACCAATATTTCCTAATGCGCGATTGACTAACCTCGGGCACCGATCAGCTTGGCAAGCGTAATAAAATATAGCAGTGCGCGACTGATTCGAGCTGTAGCGGTATATTATCGCTGTACCTTACCCCACCAATGTGGGCGCTCTTCGGCAATTTACCGTCTGTTTCATGGGTGCAACGGAGAGCCGCGTAGGCGTCAGCACGATACATATATGTAGGCGTTGCGCCAAACGATTCATTTGTAACTGTGTGCGCAGCTATAACACACCAGGAGCAGTGCCGACACCAAGTCCGCGTGTTACGCAAACGAGCCGTCCTCGTATTATTCGCATCCGTTTGATTTCGATTCCTAATTTGATCTTCTGGTTGCCGTACGAGACTTCATAACTTCTTTCTTTCTTTCTTTCTTTCTTTCTTTCTTTCTTTCTTTCTTTCTTTCTTTCTTTCTTTCTTTCTTTCTTTCTTTCTTTCTTTCTTTCTTTCTTTCTTTCTTTCTTTCTTTCTTTCTTTCTTTCTTTCTTTCTTTCTTTCTTTCTTTCTTTCTTTTTGTTTTTAGGTGTCTGAAGGCCTGGAATAGTGCGAGGGGGTTTAGTTGAATGCGTTAGAAAACAGAAGCGGGTGAGCGTGTTCCCTACTCCTTCAGGATCACTAGCTGAGAATGAACGTGACAACAGCACTGTCAAATTGTAATTAGATTCCTAATGAGGGTTCAAAAACGTTACATGATAAAGTCTAGCAATACAACGGCCATTCGTCATGTCGCCGTGACCGTTAATTGGTCATTGACAGTCACAGTGATGTGATCGGCCGAAGCCACTTCGGCGCAGCCTCTGGATCAACTAAAACCTCGCTTTGGAGCAGCACAGCAACCTTTTGGAGCAGTTACCAAGCGCATATTTTCGAATACAAATACTTGTCTCTAAGCTCGAGCAGTTGTACCGCATGTTTAACAAAATCAATTTAAATATTGATACATGCATGCTGACTTAGAATACCCTAAAAGGTGAAGGGAAGTAACTTCTCTTAATTTTATTGCAGAAATCCCTAAGTTTCTTTGGTGCCGCGAACTCAGGCCACCTAACATTTTTCGGGAATCTACTTCATATCTGTAAATAAATATGACTTTCTCTGATGCTTTAGTTACAATGCTGAAAGCACAAGCAGTGTACACTTTCCATGCTTCTGTTTACGATCCAGAAGAACTATTCTGATGCAGTTCGTGCTTTCCAGAACAACCGTGGCCTTAGCTGCGTGGTGCACATATGATAAGTTCTCGGTAATCACTAAAACAGGAATTTATAGTTTTCAGGCGTCCTTTTTGTCTGTATATTATTCTGTTCGTACCTATCTCCACGATTTTTGGTAAACCTCTGCATGCACACATACATAAACTATTTTGTTTGGCATTCTCTTCTATTTTCCACCCAGCGTGCTAAAACCCCGGTAATGGTGGTTGCAATACCAATAAGTAACAATAATTGAAGTGCCTGTTCTGGCGCTTTATGGAGAGAATCGCTTAGAGTTCCGGTTCATGGACGGTTAATAAAATAGAGGGTTCAATAATTGGTCCTTTGTGCCCAAATTTAACTTGTACTCCATGAAATTTGCAGTATTGGGAGGCTTCGTGTTTAATTTCGACAAGTTCTAAAACGCGAACTGTTGATGCGGTCGAGAAACAGAAGCGAGATATCGGCATGCCGGGACGCGCATTTACATGCCGGGACACCATGAATTCTCAGCAAAATACCACAGTCCACTGCAGCACGTGGAACTCCTGATAACTTCTGGTGATTGCATGGACTAAGGCTTGAAAATTAAGCAGCCTGCACGATCATTTCAGGAAGTACATTACGAAACTGGTACAATTCTTTTAAAACTAACTATAACGAAATTGTATATTCAACCACATGCACATAACTGCTCATTGTTCATGGAATCGATCAGATTGGTCTCTAGCTTGGTTCACAATGGTTGTAAGCTATTTCGCTGAACTTAATAATGTAATCTCGCAGTATGGTCTAGTCACGCAGTGTGGGCCAGTTTGAATTGTTTGGCAAGGTTGCGCCTAGCAACTACCGCGACCACAGAGCACTCGCCAATATGCTCTAATGACCACTCTAAATTACAGTGCATGGTAACTTAAATATATAGTTTGGCAAGCCCATTCAGTCCTTTTTTTCTCCGAAAGACTGCAAGAACGATGTCTTGGCGCACGCTCGGCGCAAATCATGACATTTTTGCAAAAATGTAGCAGGATGTAGCAGGTTTCGCCTCTTAGCGCAGTTTGGCGCAATTGGCGCAGCTATCACATCACTGCAGTCAAGAAACTTGATGCCAGTCTAAAAAAATTATTTTTCCTTCTGTAGCATTTACATGTTTACGGCAACAAGATGGCGCGCTCAGCGCTAGTGGTCGTGATGGCCAAGTAAACTGCAGCGGGGCCTTCATGAATAATTCACATTTCATATCGTAGCTCTCACCCATTCATTCAATCATTCATTGATCGAACGGCTGTGCATATAAATATAATGATGACGATCATGATAATGGAAGCGTCGTGTTTGTTGCTTGCTTGTTTTTCTAAACGTATTTGAGATGTGTTGGCGCCTACCTGTGGCGCCGGCTACTCCTCTTTTCTTACATTATAGTTGTCATGGTAACGTTTGTTTGCTTGCTGTTGTTTCTTTTTTTTTTGGCCGTGACCATCGCTGAAATCCTGCCTCTTCCTTCTTTTCATTGCCGTCACGTTCGCAATCGACGAAATTATGTAACGTTAATAGTGTAAGTAGGTGTTATATCGTCACGAAAAAGAGGTTCGTGCAGCAAACAATAAAAAAACCATACAGGAAGCAGCAGGCATGGGCACCTCGACGTCGCCTTGCTTGTATTTCGCGCACTCTTGCACCTGTTCGCCATCCATCAAAGGGAATCGCAAAGCTTCAATCATCACTGTTTGTTCGACCCACTTTTCACGCCACTTCCGGCATGTCTGATTACTCGAGTTATAAGGAAAGCTATATAGCACGAAGGCGTGAGAGGTACCGCGCAGAAAAAAAAAAGTGATGGCTGAGAAAAGCCGGGGGGTGTAATTTGGGTTTCTCAGTAAGTAATCACGAACGCATTCAGTTTAGCGCAACTTGTGCATGTGCGCGGAAACAGCCACGCAACCACAGCGATACTATTTTGTGCGGAAGGTGTATGCACCTTCGGCGCGCCATCACGGGGCGATTAAGCTGACCACAAGGAGAAGCTCGGCACTGACGACAGCACGGGCATGCGATTTGCGTAACGCAATTCTAGAGCGTACGCAATCGGCTCTTCTCTTCTCCGCGCGTCTCAACTTCAGCTCTCGGAAGCGAGCATTCCGCAATTGAAGAAAGCGAAAACGAGAACAAGCCGTGAAATTCGGAAAAGCATGAATAAGCTTCGAGTGTGCCCGACTGATTGCAAAGAGCGTCGCTATGCTCATCCTCTCCTCCTCGCTCTCCTTCGCTTTTTTCTTGCACAACCTTCGTCTTGTGGGAGAGAGAGGGAGAGATGGATCGCTAATCTTCGAAGGAGAGAAAGACCGGTGTGCCGCCGCTGGCCGCGTCCGCAATCAAGCAGTAATTAGGACGCATCGCGACAACGATTAATCACGCCCAGGTGACATTTAATCACTAAACTGCGCACTGTCTCGCGACGCTTCGGTGAGGAGGGGCAATCATCGAAGGGACGGCAGTGATCCATTCCTCTTCGTCTCCTCTCGCTCTTCAATATTTCTCTCTCTCTGGCTCTCTTTGCGTTACTTGCCCCTTGCTTTCCTCTATGCGAGAACTACATATAAAGAACAAGGGGGAAAAAAAGGTGACGCTTTGACTACTGTGTGACTACTGTGCAGAGAGGTATGGGTTGGCCTCGGGTGGCAAAGGAGACTCGTCCCGCCTATGCAGCCATGACCCCCCTTTACAGGAGGCAAAAGCGAGTGCACAGTGTCCGCCCATCAGTTGTTAGCCGGCTAGACTCGCGACGCAAGCCATAATCAACTTATACTGATGGCACCTCTCTTAATGCTCGTCTGATCGAACACCGTCGCTATCAAGCCATCACTGAACGGGAAAGCTCTTTCGGCCCGATCGCATACGTTTTCCGCCCACCGACGATTATTGTGTCTACTTGTTCTGTTAGTAGCGGAAATCATCAGTATAGTCAGATTAGAATGCATTAATTAAAGTCGTTGAGTTCCAGATAAGTGTTGCGCGTTTGTTGTGCCAAATAGACCTTCTGAGTTTTGATGGTATGACGCAGCGTTTTTCGCAAATTCCAGCCGCAAACGCGGCAGCTTGCGTAAGTGTTCATGTAGGGGTGATAATACAGAGGTAACAGCGTGAAACAGAATAAGGATTTTAACGCGATAGCGTTTAAGAGCTCGTTTCGCAGAAATTCCGGCGTCGGCGTCGGGGTCGGCGTCGGCGTCGTTGGTTGTGAGCAAAAAATCATCATCTTGTCCGTGACCGAAAAATTGAGAAAGATGCAAATGAAATAAATACTAAAAATTTCCGGGTCCGAGTGAGGATCGAACCCGGGCCATATGCGTGGCAAGCAGGTGTTCCACCACACAGCCACGACTCTGCTTGGAACTATGGTGAAAATAACTTCCTCTGCTTAGAAATGCAGTGAAAATAACGTTCATGCTTCGCAAACGCAAGCGTCCTTTATATAGGCGCCGCAATATAACATGTAATATCCCAGGAATATTGCGTGGTACAAGCGTACATTGCCATCGCGCGTCAGAATATGTGACTATCATAACGATTTCGCAGTTTAAAGCCGGCCACCCATTACAATCGGCACACACCTTACTGCGCGTATTCCCTTAACACCACGTAGTGGGTGCATAGCAAGTATGCACTAAGTGGTTGAAGTAGGCACTCCGGACAGGATGTCGCTATCGCGTTCAACTCTTAAAGGCGAAGATTAAGGGTCCCCCCAATTTTTATTATTATTATTTATTACCTAAACATACTGCCAATCCCAAGAAGGAATTATTCCAGGAAGCGCAAGAATATACAATTCAGAAATACAAAACGAAGAAGGAATTATACAGGCAGACTAATAGTTTGTGAATTAGTGCGAAAGTACTATTAAAATGTAGTTGTTCATGAAAAACGTGCCACGCTAGACATTCAAGAGAACACCATTGAGACAAGTTAGGTACTACTTTTGATATTTATTTATTTATTTATTGTAATAAAACTTCGCTTATGAACTGAACACAAGAGACTCCATCTTGTTCTATCGAACTTCTTCTTTATTCTAAGTGTAGGCCACTCGGCTTGCTTCATTCCCCCCCAGCACGGTTTACATCCCTCCTGGGATGATACTTGAATACATTTCCAATGGCAGCGGAATCCACGGTGTCATTAGGACCAATGTACCATATGGTCTTCAAGTGTCCTTGTTGACTTGCCGTCTTTATAACGCAAAATGGCCCCTTGTAGGCCGCGTTATGACTCGGTCCTCGTTTCACCAGCACTAAGTCACCGACGTCGAGTTCTGGCAATGTTGTATTTTGTCGCTTGTCGAAATTTCTCTTCATTCTTTCACGGTATCTTGACACACTATCTTCTGATCTTGCCGCTTCTTGTAGCTTTATGCTCTTGTCAATGCCAAGGCTTACGTCCGCTGGCAGATATGTTAGTTTCCCAGTTGCAGCCATATATAGGAGTGCATCCCAGTCCGGTTGCGTATGAACGGTTGTGGTGAGCTACTGCCGCTTCCAGGCAGCATTTCCAACCACCTTTGAATGCTGGATACATACTAATGTACTGTTTAACATCTCTGATCGCCCGCTCAGCTAATCCATTTGCGGCAGGATGATAGGGGCGCAGTGAACCACAACTTGATTTTACGCTCTGGTGTGTGAGGCGCTCGCATCGCGGAAGCTCGGCGGAGCTCCCGCGTGTGGAGAGTGTAGCAGAGGGTAGGTGCAGTGCTTCGCCGCTCCTTCTCTCGCCGTTCGCTCTCTCTCCTCCCTGCGCCCCACACTCCCGTCCGCTCGCTCGCACGTATATATAAAAATGGAGTGAAGCGCGCGCGAGAAATGCATTCGCATTTCCTCACGATTCCCTTCGGGGAGGTGGGGGCATTTTTTCAGCCCATTCCTGTAGCCGACGACTTCGGAAGGCCGGTACATTGACAGAGACCATTACCCTTTACGTTGCCGAACATCTTCCTGCTCACAAAAGAAATCACGCTGTTTGCGTCTTCTTTGCCCGGCCTTGCTGCGATCATCCTGGTGCACTCATCAATGCACAACAGGAAAGCTTGTGTCCTCTGAACTCCTTCAGACTTTTCCCGTAGTTCCGCAAAGTCCATATGAACTACTTCAAATGGCGTCTTAGAATGTGCTGGTATAGCCATTTTCTGCGTTGGTTGTTTAAATTTCACTTTATTAATCTGGCATTTGTGACAGGATGATACATAAGTCCTTGCGTCTTTGCTTCATGCGAGGCCATGTGAATCTCTTTGTAAATTTCATGTAGGTTCTCCAAAAGCCATCGTGTCCGCCTGATTTAGGACTGTCGTGATAGAGTTCCAATATTTTTGGAACTAAGGAAGTAGGCACGGCAACTCTTCCATGTCGAGTCTGTTGCAGAACCTCAGTCACTTCCCATATCCTCACTGCATTAACTTCTTCGTACGTTTCGGGAAGCTCAATCGCTAATCGCGACATTGCATCCGCGTCCTTCATGGAGGCCTGCGGGGCGATGAGTTACCTCAAAGTCAAATTGCTGAAGTTCACCCACCCAACGGGCTATCTTTCCTTTCAATTCAGCCATCTTTAAAATATACGTAAGGGCCTCGGGGTCTGTATAGAGCTTGAACTTCGTGCCTTCCAAATATGGCCGGAATTAGCGGACAGCTTTTAAAACGGCAATAGCTTCTTTTTCTGTCGTCGTGTAGTTTAATTCGGCCTTGCTGAATGTGTAGCTGTAGTATCCAACTACACGAAGCTGTTGGTTTTGTGGTCGTGATGAATCTCGCTGATACAAGACGGCTCCCGTTCCATAGTGAGACGCATCGGTGTTTAATTCGAAGGGCAGCGAGAAGTCTGGTAAGCACAGCACTGGATCAGAAGAAATTATGCGGACCAATTCTCTGTAGGCGTTGTCACATTCTTCTGTCCAACAAAAGGGGACATCCTTCTGCGTCAGTCTTGTGAGGCAGCGAACTTTTAAGAGCATAATCTTGAATGAAAGCTCGAAAATGGCCCGCCAATCCAAGAAATACACGAAGGGAGTGTATATCGTAGGGCTTTGCTAGTTTTGTAATCCGAATTACCGATTCCTCTTTTGTGTTCTTCGTTCTTCCATCTAAAACTCTGCCAAGAAAGGTGACCTTGGTTTTGAAGAACTCACTCTTTTTGAAATTAACTTTTAACCTAGCATGAGATAATGCTGTCAGAATATGAGCCAGGTGTTCTTCATGGAGCTTTTCACTTTTCGAGTAAATGACGATGTCGCCTACATAGACATCGCAAAAGCGTCCAATGTAGGGGTCCAATACTGCGTTCATTTTCAGAAACCAACTCGGAGAGTTTTTCCATTCAAAAGGAAGGCGGTTATATTCATATATGCCAAATGATGTTGTGAAAGCAGGTGTATTGCTTGGTGTCTTCTTGTAAAGGCACCTGCCAGAAGCCCTTGCACAGGTCTATGCGAGAAAAGCAGGTACAGCCTCCCGTTTCATCGATGATGGTGTCGATCCTCGGCATTGGCAAAAGGAATCAGCAGTGTCTGGCTGTTTACTGCTCTGTAATCCGTGCACAGGCGCCAGCTGCCGTCTTCCTTTGGAGCAATGGTAATAGGTGAGGCAAATGGAGACACCGACGGGCGAATTACTTTGGCCTCTAACATCTTTTGAAGTTCTTCCTTTAGCCATGTTTTCTTCTCTCGCGTCAAGTTATATGGTTTTTTTTCTTCACAACTGTTTTGTCGTGAAGCTGAAATGGGACCTCGAACTGTGTAGTCGCCGGTGGATATCCTCCCAAGCAAACCAGTTCGGGGTTACAGTTGCGGAATCGGGCTGTTTTTTTGTTCGGAATCCGTAGGTGGTCCTCTTTGTTTCCCGGCTCCACTATGTCAGCTTCTTTATCAACAGACACTTCATCATCCCAATAAATATTCAATCTCAACAACATCATATCTGGACGAGAAAGGAGGAAGTCGTACGCCACAGCGTCTATACCCAGTGCAACAATTTCTGCAGTTTTAGACTGATACGCCACTTTCAGACGTGCCCACTCACAATATTTTTTCTCGCTTCCATCATATCCTCGCACAAGAACCGCCCTTCCCCGGAACACATCTTGAACATTAGCATTGCTTTTCTTGAGTACAGATACAGACGCCCCACTGTCTATCAGTGCTCGTATGCGTTGTCCATTGACCTCGAGGTCTATATCCAACAAGCTTGGAGAAGTCAAACAAACAGAGACTGTTTGTTTGACTTCTCGATGGGATCAAGCGGTATGGCTTGATCCCATCGCTCAAGCGGGCTCCCACGGAATGATGACATGAAGCTCTCCTTCCACGTGCTCCATGCATCACATTCATGTCCTATGATACGCAACTCGTACCATTTTCGTGCGGTGCCAGTTAAAAATGGGAGCATATGTTTCACTCGTTGTTCATCTGTGATCCAGCCGTGCTGTTTACCAGGCGTATTCAAAGAAAGTAATCCATGCCTCTGGATTTCCCGACAAACTGTCAAACGGTTCAGGTTTCATAACCTCAGTAGGACCGCTGTCTTTCAGGCTCAAAGCCGATAAAAGGGTCTGAATCATTTCATTTTGTTGGCAAACTTGTTTTTGCTGAGCTTGAATCACCTGAAGAACAACGGAGATGTCTGCATGGGAAGTTGGCCCCGATGCAGCTGGCATCTCAAGTTTGGATGTCACAACGCGGTTGAAAAGGGAGACTTGAAGGTTTATCTTCACGGACCCTTTTTCCAAGAGTTCGTCCAGAGACATAGACGCCTTCTCGAGAACTGTTGAGATCAGCTCACCTGTCGTCACGTCGACGGGAATATCAACTGGCGGATCTCCAGGGAGCGCGTACTTCGTGAAGACCAGGCTGTCCATGGCTGGCTGAACGAAGAAGGTAACCCACATCACGGATCGTCGAAGCCGACTGCGCCAAAATATGTAATAAAACTTCACTTAGGAACTGAACACAAGAGGCTCCATCTTGTTCTGTCGAACTTCTTCTTTATTCTAAGTGTAGGCCACTCGGCTTGCTTCATTTATTTATTTATTTATTTATTTATTTATTTATTTATTTATTTATTTATTTATTTATGTATGTATTTTCAATCCACCAGGCGATTCCCAACACATTAGCTTGCTGCTCGCTTGGCTATTACCAGGCTGTTGCTCTTCAGCATGTTGCACTGCGACTTGCCCGCATTCACGCCGGTTTCTAGTGCACTCCTCTTTCTTTTTTTTTTTCACTCGAGCATTTCAAACGCATTTCAAGGTTAATGTACTGTTTTTTTTTTAATCAAAAATGAGATCTCTAGTACCTAAGGAGCTGCAGGAGAACATACGTTTTAGAACGCCTTCGTGTGGGACGCCCACGCCTACGACCGACTACAATATTAACTGCCAGTTCTAGGCTGCGAAAAAAAAAAGAAAAAAGAAAGAAAAAAGAAAGAAAAAAAGACAAAAGAAAAGCTCCGTATGCGCGGACTGAGAACTGAGCCACCTGCGCTGCTGCAAGCAAACGAGAGAGGAGCCCACACGGAAAATGTACAATGCGCGGGGTTATTGAAAAGTGTTTTCATTACGCCACGGTTGCGAAAACACTGGAATAAAACTGTACTCCTATCCGTCCGGTCATATATTTCCTGCTCCGAGTAGTTTTGGCACGTGCGCGAAAATGCAAACCACCGCAAAAGCCTAATCTTCGAGTCTCTTATTGATTTCCCCGTCGGCACTTTTTCTTAATGTTTGCGCAACATGCGTTGCATCAACGACCCGAAGGCCATCGGTGGCGTCTTGGTATATTCTGCCATTCCAGATTCAATCAATAATTCGAGACTTTCAGAACCTTGTCAAACGTTTGAGCCCACGGATTGTAATATAAATGTTGGGGTTTTACGTCCCAAAACCACGATGTGATTATGAGGCATGCCGCATAGCGGTGTGCTCCGGAAATTTCGAGCTCCTGGGGTACTTTAACGCGGACATAAATGTAAATAAACGGTAAATGTTTTTAACTGTGCCAAACCACGGTCAACAGAATAAGAAAAGACGACACGCGCGCGGTAAGTCGCGGGCTTCTAGCATTTCGCCTCCGTCGAAATGCGACCGCCAGGGGCCGGGATCGAACCCGCAACCTTATTCAGGTCAGTAGCCGAGCCCAATAACAATTGTACCACCGCGGCGGCGGCCACGTATTGTCAAACTCGTGCAGTGTGAGAACTTCTGAATGTGACGTCAGGCTCGCATATTTTCTGGATTCTGATGAATGACGAAAGATCCCCACTGGCTCGATGCCGCGGGGAGATGGTGTAATCTTTAGTGTGACTTCTCTACAACAACATCATCATCAGCCTGGCTACGCCCACTGCAGGCGAATGCAACTCACAGCGAACTCCCATATATTCAGGAAACAGTGCGCAATGGTTAGCGGATTTCGTTGAATAGTCCGTAAAACTGTGGAATGACTCCGACTTTGACGAATAATAATCCTCATCTGGCTGTATACACCAACGTGCTCGTTTTTCAGATACGCCGTGCATCTTTTAAACGACCAGTAAGTGCCAACTCAGAACATGTCATTTGTACCACGCAAACTTAATCAGTTCCAGCAAGTGAGATCGTATAGGGCGTAGTAAGTAGCGTTCAAAGGCAGATCAGGAAAGAGTATGAAACAAGTGCCCTAAGTACTATTACTCTGTCTTTACAGCAGGTCTCCTACAATTTACCCACACACTCGGCTGCACGAAACTTGCACATGTCTACGTGTCGTCGACCATTCGCGTACATGCCTAAAAGCACTACCATCTGACCTATATGGAGTCTGATAAGAGGAAAAAGTGGCGGCCGCCATTACGTTTCACTTGTTCGAATGTATAAGGCCAGTACGACTAAAGCGTTTGTCCTCCTTTGCTTCTCAACTTTCTTACGAAGCGACTCTGCTGCTCTCGCGGGCGCCAGATATATTATTTTCGTCGAACTCAAAGATCAGCCACGCCTGATTTCCCACGCTGCGCCTCAAACAATACGCCGACGGTGAAACTGATCATCTCCGGCAGTTTCATTGGCCCGCGCAAGGACTCGGCAATTTGTGTCTCCAGACGCGGCTTTTTCAACTCAACCGCAATTTAGTCACGCGTACACGCATACACCCAGTTATCAACATCGCGTGGCCTTGGGGCAAACTTTCACCGCATCCTCTCAGCCTCCCTTTATTTTTCGTTGTTTCGCTTCTATCATCGTCATCACCGTTGATTCACTGTATGATCCCTAATGTACGCGCACGCGCTCGTTCCATAGAGAGAACCTTCCTTCAAGAAAAGTGCTCCCGTACATCGTAGTTCTTATCCGAGTGTCCCGTCTCGGCGAAAAAGAAAACAAGAAAGAAAACAACTGAAGACGCCCATGACATGTAGAGATTCTCTCTGCCAAGAACGACAACGTCTGTCCGCTTGTACAAGGGGGCCCGACCCATGGGCCGGCGGCGGAAGCCGCAATCAAAGCTCGACAGGGGGGAGCCTCTGTGTATAAGGAACTGTTTCCATTGTCTCGGAGTCCCTCAGGAAACAAAGGCTCTCATCTCTCTAATGGTTTGCACGAAAAGAGGTTAATGGACGAACTATTCCGCCCGCGCCAAGCAGCGACCGACGTCTGTCAACTCTTCTCCGTACACCCGCCACTCGTCTTCACTTATACCCGAGGGAAATACAACGCACTCTTACTTGGCCGGCACAGTTTCACATGTACTGCGCCGCTTATTCATTTACTGCTTTTCTTCTGTTGTTTAACGGAAAGCGAGAGTATATGGACGACACGTGCTCCCGCGTACAGCTGTACTGTTTTCGTCGACCTCGGAGTATCGTATATACCGCGTACGCGTCACGGAGGAATAATACTCGAAGGGGTGGGACGGTTGTTCGTGCCCAGTGCCGGCCGTGTAAGAGGGACGCAACTATATACAAGGAGATTCAGCGAGATGCAGTTGTTGGCTTGAGTGCGGGAGAGCGAACGAACGGGCATCGGAGCCAGAAGAAGAGAGCCTTGGCCACAAATCGGCGAGAAGCGGCATTTCTACTCAGGCGGAAGTGGACATCAGCCCCCGCATGCTACTTCGCGAGCTCTTTGCTCTCGCCTTTCAGAGTCCGCATCAACCCACGGCCGGCCGGGATATAGCTGCAGAGCGGTGTTCAGATTGACTCCGCAGATTCTGAATGCTATGCACGCACGCACGCACACGCACACGCACACGCACGCACGCACACACACACACGCACGCACACACACACACACACACACACACACACACACACACACACACACACACACACACACACACACACACACACACACACACACACACACACACACACACACACACACACACACACACTATGCAAGCGCCTTTCTTTCGCTCCCTCGAGCGAAGTCGTGGTGAGAGAAACGGGCCACATAAGCGAACACGGAAGCAAGCGGGCCAAACGAGTGTATGGACGTTTGTTTTGATCGCCGCTCATGCCACTGTCATTGCGGGGGCAGCCGCGAAAAATTTGGGGGGCCTCAGTGCACGACTATACCAGCTACACGACGACGGGTGATGACACGGACCCGCCCAGACATCTTCATCGTGCCATCTTGACCACAATCGGTCGTTTGTCCCTCGTCACCTATAGGTGCTTGCGAGCGAAGCAGAACGAACAGTGATGTTGCGCCGCCCACTGAAGTTATTGAATGCGGGGAAAGTATAGCGCGGTAGTTCGAAAACTGGGCGAAATTATTATTCGTGTATTGTGTGGAGCGGGACGAGACAATATGTGCGCCTGAGCTGCTGGACACGGACGGCTCGGAGAGAAAGGAATGATTGGAGAAAGGGGATTGCGTTATCGACGTATAATGCACAAAATAAAATAACGAACTAAAAGGAATACATGTAGACACATAAGCCTTCTTACAGAAGGAATTTTCCTCCGATGTGCCGTCAATGGTGCACTGGGAAGTTGTTCCCAACGAAGCTCTCCCGGCGACGGTGGCAAAGCGACTGTACGAGGCACGGCGACGCGCGTTTCCATATCCCACAGAGCGCAGTAGCGGACCTTCCGTCACATGAGGGAGTCACGTGACCCGAGAAGAAACGCTCACGTGTGACGCCATTGATAGAGCGGTACGTCACTGTCGACTGCGGTTCTAGCAGCAATGATGCTGGCAAAATGGTGACAACCGCGAAGCGACACGGCGTAGGTTACTGGGCCCCTGCAGTGACCCGTGCCAAACTCTGACACTGCAAAATAGCGATACGTGTGCAATGCCAGGAAGAACCTTTTCCCCTTAATTCAAATCCTGGTGGTTGTGTGACGTCATACGTGACGTTTCTGCCCAGGTCACATGACTCCCCCACGACTTACCCATACATAACGGCGACCGGAAATTGCGAGACTGTGCTATTTAGGGTATAAAACACGCCACGGCGACTCAAGTGCCACGAAAAATTACACCATCTCCCGCTAAAGGGAACCATGTGTAGATGTGAAGCAGCGGGCGCTAACGCTTACACTGGCGGCGGCGTTGACGCTGGCGCTCATCGCAGCGTTGCGCTGGAGAGAAAACTGGGGAGGCGCAAAGCACGCAGTGATGGAGCGGTGTTTCCTACTGGAACATGCCAATCGCTGCTAATGGGCAATGAGAGACAAAAGACTCCGACTGGACACAGAGACCCGCAGTCCGCTTTTAGTTAACGCGCACGCTGCGAATTTTTATTGTTCAACAACGCACAGGAGAAATCTCCCACCGGCACCACCTTGCAGGTCAAAATCCATTGCCATATATACGGAGTGGCCAGTGAACGGTTGTGCAGCGCGAGCAGTCGGTTTTTTCAACCAAGAAACTCGCTAGCAGACGCTGCCTGCGTCGGCTTCGCGAGGCGAGGGGGGGGAGCGTAGGAGAGGAGAGAGAGGGGAAGACGCTCATGCGCAGTGGGGGGTGTGGACGCCGCGGGGAGGGATGCCTAGAGGAGAGAAGGGGAGCGTAGGAGGTTAGAGAGGGAGGGGACGCGCATAAGCAGTGAGGGTGTGGCCTCCGCGGGCAGGGATGCCTAGAGGAGAGAGAGGTGGAGAGGAGGTTTTTTATTTTTATTTTTTATTTTTTTTTGAATGGGTTTGCGCATGCGCAGTAAGGGAGGCCACGCGGCACACCACCACCACCACCACCGGATTAAGCTTCGCCATAAGACGCTTCACATCTAATAAAAATTAGGATAACTACGCAAGTATAAACCAACTTTTATTTTGTGGTGACTTCTCCTGGCATACAAACATTTCCTCGTATTGAATATTTATGTGTGTAGCAAAGGTCGGCGACATGTGTGATGCACGCTGCTCATTCCCTCTTAGGCTTACAGAGCATATCATGAATAGCCCGGTATTTAAGGAACAAGCAGAACAGACACACTAATCAGCAAGTTTTCACCGGCAGCAGCAAACACACAAAGAAGCAAGATAAAACGGAAACGCATGCACTTCGCTTACGTAAATGTCAAAGGCACTTGTTGTCTGTAACAATATACAAAGGTTACGATACAGCAGTCACCTACAGGTCATTTACACTCAGTTACAAAGCCTGCACAGTATACACAAAGCTTATAACTCATGTCGTAACACACCATAAACTACAACATAAACTCTTCTAACATTATCCACGATGTTGGCGAAAATGGCGATTATATTGATGGTAATTTTGATCTTGATACCAGCGACAGAGACCCCTAAAGGTGGAGAAAGTACCTTTATTAACACTCGATGTCAGCCGAATGAAGAAGCAAGTTGTCTCTTATTCCGCGGTAGAAAATAAGTGGTTTAAAAAAAAAATTCTTTGCCTTCTTAGCGGCGTACACCATGTCAACGCCACGGTCTGCGTGTCAGTATTTTTTTAAGCTTACAACACGCAGTATTAAGCGATATCCCCGAGGATTTAGCGTCATTTCTAGTGCAAACACACACCGAGAGCTTTTCTCCGCGTTCGTAGATGGATGGCGGAGAAACTGCCGCACACAAATGGCTCCAGCCTCCTAACAGTGTCACATAAATGTAAATAAAATAGAAAGAAGTCATTGCAGGGATGCGAGCGACTAAGGCAAAATATACAACCGCGCAAGAAAACTTCGTCGCGAAGAATAATGAGTGGAGCCCTTAAATTGCGAGGGGAGAAAACGCGGCGCCTCGGGATAAAAACGCCTTCTTCCAGGGATCCCCCCAGTGTGTCTGACTTAACGAGAGAATTTCCGAGCGGCGTGTTATGGCGTATTTTGAGGATTAGGAGGCGTGCCGTTACAAGGACCGGGCCCCGTTTTCCTCCTCTTGTCGAGGTCGGTGTCCTGCTGACAAGCTTTTATTTCATTCTCGCCCTTCTCTTTCTTTCTTTTATCGCTCACTCACTCTCGCCCGTATAACGTATGCGCATGTTTAAACGCCTATTCTTTGCTGAACTAACTATTATTTGGCCAATTTCTTTGTTTCCTTTTTTTTTTTGTTTTTTTTTGCTTACGTCAGCCTGTCAACAAAACATGTAGCTTTCCAAGCTTACTCTTTATGTCACCTATCCTAGTAAATGGTTTTATTCCATGATGTCACGCAACGATGCATGTCTTCTGGGTCTCCGCGTATTTGCAAAAAGGAATAATCATAATAATTGTTAGGGGTTTTACGTCCCAAAACCACGATGTGATTATGAGGGACGCAGTAGTGGAGAACTCAGGAAATTTCGACAATCTCCTGTTCTTTAACGCGTACTGACATCGCACAGTACACGGGCCTATAGCATTTCGCCTCCATCGTTGCAAAAAAGAAAGAAAACCAAATTGTTAAGGCAGAATTGTTCGCAAGCATAATATTCCAAGCAGTCATGCCCCTACGAACCGTTGGCGAAGGTGGTCGATCAACAAGTGGCTAACCGGAATTAATAACACGATGCTTCGTGAATTCAGACCATTATTATTGTCAGCGAGAACTCGTGCTGTAGTGACTGTAGTAAAAAGGGGGAAAAAAAAAAAGACTGGTTCAAAACATGCAGTCAAGTTTTCTAGACCCTGCGGTGTGGGTAATTGGGCACGGACGCTCTGGTCGAGAAGTTGCATCATTAACTCCCTCAAAACTAATTTTGCGCAGTGCTTCTCTGAATCCAAAAGAAGTCCAGCCCACACCCAAGCACTGCACTTCCCCATTTACGATTTTTCCGCGACCCTTTAATGCCTATCGGTCCAGCAAGCTTTGGCCACGTTCCAACCCCGGCAAGATGTCCAACTTTCAGCATAGAACTGCATTTTGCAACGTTAGCGCTGTTATACTCCTTTTCAAAATACAGAAACCACCTCGTACTTACCATAGCCCCTTAAGTGTTTTGTGTTTGGCTAGCGTTTCTTTTCGCTTCGTCTTTGTCCTCAGGTCATTTTGATGGATGATTGACTAGATCCGCACCTCATTTATGTTTATATTATACCATACCGTACGCTGAGAACGTCGTGTGGTGGTATATACTCACACAAGTGAATCCGTCGCTTCTACATATAATAATATCTGTGGTTTTACGTCCGAAAACTGCGACATGATTATGAGGGACGCCGTAGTCGAGGGCTTCGCGAATTTCGACCATCTGGTGTTCTTTAACCTACACTAACATTGCGCAGTACACTGGACTCAACCATTTCGCCCCCCACCGAAATGCGACCGCCGCGGCCGTGATCGAACCAGTGACCTTCGGGTCAGCAGCCGCGCACCATAACGACTGATCCACCGTGGTGGACGCTTCTACATATAGAGAATGATGCCAATGACAGGCGCGATACGAGTTCATTATTCGCTTTAAATTTACGTGGCTGCTCCTAAAGTTGTATCACGTGCTTGGATATTGAACTTAGAACTGACAGGGCCTTCTTCATAACCTAGGCATTAATTCACAGCATTTCACGGCATTTTCAAGAAAGAGTGGACTGGAGTAAAATCTTTAGTTTCTTGTTACCTTGTGTGAGATCCTCTATGTTGCACGCGTATGTACGAAATATGTCATTCCATATGTCACACGCTCGGCGTAGGGGCAGGTCAACGTCTCCAGCATACATTAAAAGCTCTATTGGAAGCTCCGTAAGCCTATATATAATACAGAGCGGACTGCGCCGCATCTGCTGATGCTGTTTGCATCCGCCGATAGGGAAACAAATACAAGAAGGACGAATCTAGATCGGCCCGCAGCTTGCAGTTGTGGTCACAGCTGTTGTGCAGCGAGCCACGCGAAAAACACGAAAAATACAGATTGAGGGTTGGAGGCGGTGGCGTTAAAAATAGCCTCGTCGCGGAGAGAAGAGACGCTATGAAACCTGAGGTTTCTGGCGCGCGCTATGCAACGGTACACAAGAGTTGCGAGCAGCCAGTCCTTGCACCGAGAGGCTAGAAATAGTGTTTTCCACGGTTCATCAGTCGTGACGGATGCGCGTCCGTGTGACGTTCGTCTCCGCGCTCGTTTGACACTTTCGACAATTTAAAACGGACATCACTACGAGCGCTACGCCAACTGAAGGCTCCAAAGAGTCGTCATAAGCTTTCGTTGCAGCTTGAAACCATTGTGTACCTCGGGACAGAGAAAGAACGCGCTCACGCGGAAAGGAGGGGGGAGGGTGGGGAGGGGGGGAGGATTAAAAAAGAAAAAGAAAGGGCGTCCGCTTCGCGCCACTTTCTCACCTTTAATGGCCGATCTAAACTATTTAAGGACAACATACTTGTACGAACGGCTGTAGACTGATAGTCATGCCGTGTACCGCACAAGACTGACGGACTGGCGTTTTCTGCGTGTGCTCTCTCTCTCTGCCTCTCACTTTCTTTACTCTTCTTTTAAACTTCCCAAATCCATTTCCGCGGTGTATGGTAGCATACCGGTTATTCTAAATTGGTTATCGTGCCTGCATGCACTTTCTATATCTCCTATTTTTCTTTCTTGAGGGGAGTGGTATTTCACTCTCTGAAGTTTGATCCGCGCACTGATATCCGGGAGAGATCGTTAAATGTAACCATAACCACATTCGTGAAGGAACATCGAAAGCGTTTGACGCAATGCGGCTTGAGCATAGTGCATAAAAATACGCTGGAGCCGCCCGGTGCAAACTGTGTCGGTTATAGTGCAGAGACAGCACAAGTAAATTGACAACTATAATCATGCGCGAAAGAGGAATGGAATCTGTGTACAGGCGCGGTAGTGGTATCATGACCGCCGAACTGCTCGCAAAAATTCGTCCTTTAATGTTTGGCGAACTAGCAGAATCACTTTCCACAAAGCCATTAAAGAGAACAGTGTTGATTCAAGGCTTCATTGAGGACATCTGGTGTCCTCCAAATATCTTATAATAACTTCGAAGCTGATTGCGATACCAATTAATCATTAACGCAAATCACGCAGCTCACTCCACTAAGTTATAAGACCACTTAGTTTCAAAAATTCTGGCTTTGTTCCTTGGTGGAAATACCCACAGCTTCAAAAGAAAAAGAACGGAAGAAAGAATAGGCAGAAAGAAAGGCTGGTTGGCTTATGTTGTTTAACGCCCCAAAGCGACTCAAGCTAGAGAGGCGCCGTAGTGGTGGGATCCGAATAACTTAGACGACGGCGGGTTATTTAAATGTGCACTGAAATCGGACAATACCAGACCTCTGGCCTCTCTCGAAATGCTACCGCCGCCGAGGATCGGAACCCGCGGGTCTTTCGTGTCAGCAGCCGACCACCGCAAGTATTAGGCCACTGGCGGAGTCTCAGAATGAAAAGCCCATCCTCATCTTAAGAATAAGAACTAATAACTGCAAACAGCAATTCCATACCAACCGTCCTGTCCTCTTGTTCCGTTATTTGTTTGTACCATTCGCCCAGCGCAGCTACGTTACAAAGCAATTCCAGCCGTTTCTAGTTATTATGTTACAAGCATCAGCATCGGGACGGGTGATAAGTGGATCCAAATGCATTAAAGCCTGCAGCAACCAACAGCCGACGGAACGGCGTCTATAGCTTGCGTCACGCGAGAGGCGCTGCAATCGTTTGCTTTCGCACGGCAAGTGACACGTCTCTGTTAACATTCGCCCACACCACACCCATGAGAAATGAACAAGTGCCGGTGCACATGCCGTTTGCTAAAAGCCGCCGCCATAAATATAGTTGCCACGGGCATAAATATAGTTATGACAGCAAGCGCGGCAACAGTGACAGCAGCAGCAACAACAAGAAAAAGATTAAAGCCGCCGGCATCGTCATCAAGGCTACAGCTGTTACGCACGGCGTAGCGCACCACCACCCAGATGCATTGCGCGATGCTTGAGAGACCATTCCGGGCACGTAGGCCATAGAACACAAGACCGCGGCCGCTATTAGTGCCAAATTACGGCCGTTTACGACTCGTGTATAACAACACCTCACGTTCGGGTAATCGTCTATAACAACACCGTCGGCGGCTGCGATTAACTCGGGCAAAAGCCAACGCTGCAACGCCGTACCTCTTCTTTTTTTAAAAATGAAACGTGAGGGCGGCTCTTTTCGTTCGGTCGCCGTACGAGAGGATGCCAAGCGTATTTTGTCTCGATCATAGGCTCCGGACTGAGCTTCCTGCGGAAGTACGCCAACCTGTTGTTCTTTTCGGCAGGCGCTGAAGGAGGTAATGAAAAGTTAGGCATGTCCCGGTTGAGCTGAACCACAATGTACGCTTCCTGCTAGCGGTAGTGTACTTTGTTTATCCCTAATATGGCTTTAAAGGTCATCAGGTGAAGGTCATTTAGGTGTAATTGAGGTCATTTATGTGGAGCCGGCTTCTCTTTGTCACACAGCTACTGAAAATTTTTTTGGGGGAAAAAAGAAAAATAGCCGAAAATCACGACCGCAGATATAGGCAGCTCCACCGCAGGAGCACGGAAGCCTTTTATCGGAAGTCCTGAAAGGGCCGCAAGAGAAACGTTGCGATTCTTTTACGGCTTACAATGCGAGCGATATTACAAAGCAACGATGGTCATCTGGGTGATGAGGATGCTGAATTAAAATGATTGAATGAATCAATCAATCAATCAATCAATCAATCAATCAATCAATCAACATTTTCTGAAACGGGGGGCCTCCAATCTCTCTCTCTTTCTCTTTCCTCCAATGCTCTGTTCTCTTTCTCTCTCTCTTACAGAAAGGGAAGGGCAATCGGGCAAAGCCGCTGAAGGTGACGCTCCGGAAGATTGGAGGAGCGATATGCCACATGGTCCTTATCATGAGCGTCGGCTTCGCTGGCCATTCGGCTATGCCGAGAAAACCATTAACGCCCAGCGGAGGCACCTGAAACCACGGCACCCGCACCACAAGAAGGTATCTTCGAAAGAAGTCCTGCACGTCGGTACGGTATCGTACCCCTTTTTCTCGGGTGTGTCTGCAGACGGTCCAAGGACGCATTATTCGCCACATTGCCAGGTTATGGTTCACTTGATGCTGCGGTTGGCTGCCGAATTTATGTCGATAGTGCGCCAGCACCGGTTGGTGGTTCTCTTTATCGGAAGAGTCTCGCAGCTGACCGTGAAGCACATCGCTTTTCGCTTGGTCGCAGACTGTCTCCGGACTTTGTGTAGCTACACGGTTAGTTTTGTGATTAGCACCCCGCCTCATTCTTCCTTTCCTCTCTGCTGCCCTTTGCGATAACGCACCAGGGGATGTAGGTTGCCCGCCGGACCATTACCGCTCACGCAAACGGTTATCACTGTTTTTCTGCGTTCTGTTTTCTTTTATTCAGTTGCCCTGAACATATATCGTAACGCAAAGCAGCACGTTATAAAGTACACTGGCTGCGACATTGCTGTTAGCATTAACACACAGGCACAAATGTGGTCCCATCTCTTATCAGCAGAATAGCCCGGTGCGTGCCTTGGCTGTTCCGTGCGAATGACAGAATGCTATAGAGAAAAACACATTATGTGCGCAAGGAACTGACGTCATGGTAACCATACCTACAGCAATGCAACCGATTTACAAAGTCATCAGCGTCATGATCTCAGGTGGTGGACGTGCTGAGCACAATCCAGCTGCACTGGAGGATAAAAATAGGACAACACAGTAAACACTCGAGGAATCCATAGCACAACTTGAATTTTTCTTTAGTGTCACCTAACAAGAATACCTCAAAACACCTTCACTCAAATGATCACAGAGTGTCATCACTAATGGACTAGGTTATCACTATTTCTGGTGGTAACACTAGTCGCGAGATCACACGTTCTGTTAAGCTTTCACTGCGACTATACTGAGCTAAATACACGGCCCCCCAAGGACAGCTTGGGAAACGTGCAGAAATATTTCATTTCCGCGAAAGAGGGCTGACAGGAGACAATAAATATTGCTGGGCTTCATTGCTCCCAAGATCTTGACCGCATGACACCATGAAACATTGCGACTATCGACATAACCGCAAGGTTTTATGCAGAAGCAATGCATTGGCCTCTAAATCAATTCTGTATTAGGTGTACTTTCTCAAAGCGCGTTGGGGTATTCAAGAAAGAAAATTCTAACTGGTGAGGACTGTGCAAGTCCGGAGGAGGAAAGGAGAAGACAAGCAGGAAAGAGCGAAGTACACCACCTGCGCTGTTTCATGTATATACTTCTTCTTATCTTTTTCGCACTTGCGCAGCACGCCACCTGATCGTTTGAACCAACGAGCCTGCAAGAAGGTCCCATTGCAACAAAATGAAAATCCTCATGCACTGTATCCTTACTTTCCTGTCAAGAAGCAATACAGTTCAACGACCATTCGTTCTTAGAGAAGAAAGAAATTATAAAGATTGTCTTATTTCAGAAGTTTCGATTCGATAACACCGTCTTCATTGATCCCTAAGAATGCATCCTGACACGCAATCTTTCTCTGTTATATTTCCTTCTATCTGGATGCATCAATACAAGTCGAGCTACATGCTCTCGTTAACTTTCATTCACGTATGATCGGTCTTCCGTGTTTCGGGTCGAGCCGTTACCATCCGTGTTGGACATCGTCCGTTGAGGCTTATTTCGGCCACCTGAGCAGCATTTAGAGCAGGCCTTTAGCGTCGCTTGACCGCACCGCTGAGTGAATGGAGAGATAATGGGCCCATCACATGGGAGGCCACCCGGCCGACACCTCGCTCTAACCACTCCCGTCTGATGGAGATGGACGTACACTATCATCCCGGCCATGAACACGATGCGCCTCGAAGAGATGGTGCACTGCTCTCTGTCCGAAGTACACAGGAGAAGAGGAGGAGGTCCGTGGCTTCCTTTGACGTCGCCGTTCGCGTCCGTGCTTGGGACACACAAGGTCGGCAGCAGCATGAGTGGTGTCGACCGAAGAAGCTTCGAGGGGTCAGTGACGCGGCCGTCCTTTCGTCCCGGCTTTGACGTGATTCGCCGGAATCGCGCGTCAGTGCGTGGAAGCCTAGGCTTCGTCGTGCACATCTGGGTGCTGAGAGACACAACTCCCGTTTTCCTCGTTTTAGTTTTCTTTCTTTTTTTTTTTTCTTACTCTGCGGATTCGTGTCGTCTCTTGGAATCTGTCTAGCAACCTCTGTTCTGCGCACTTTCATTCAACCATGGCGTAGAAAGATAAAAAAACAAAAACAGAAAGCTGTATTACACTACCTCGTATCATCCCAGGGTCTTCGGAAAGAGCTCACTCCTACGGCTATATAGTTGTCTAGCTTGACCTGGTTTGATGCGTTATAATTGTTTCTTTCGCATTTTTTTCCTCTGTACAATGTTTTTTTTTTTTTTCAGCATTCCAGAAAACACGAGCAGAAGTGAGGAGGGAAATAGCTTTGAATGACGTGTGCGATGGCTTCTTGTTTCCCCTTTCCCGTGCTTCCTTTTTTTGTTTTGCGTAATGTTGAATATATATTGATGGCAAAGGTTGCCGGCCATGGGCCCCATGGAAATGTTAAGATGTTTTGTCAATTCGGCCTTTCTCTCAGCAGATTTGCTATATTCCAGTGGACGTTTCTATTTAAAAGGTTAAAGCTCCGCAGCAGCGTCGACCTATTCCAAACAGTCGTTAGGTATACATTGCTTGGCGGTCTGGTCCCTCTTCCTAGCTGGCGCCGCCCCATACTTTTGAAGGACCGCGTAGTTTTTGAGCGGACAATGTGAACAGCGTACGTGACTCCTAGAAATGCCGTCTTTGGGGACGGGCGCTCCGCCAGACCGCAACAGCTTCGCGGTCAGAGGCAAAGGCCGGTGGTTCAATCGCTACCAACCGATGTCACTTTCACCCCACGGCACCGGTCGCCAAACCCTGCTCGTTCTCCTAAGCCAGCGCCATGCTTCGGGTCAAAATAGCATATCCAACGCTGCTGGCGTTAACACGAGGAATCCCGCTGACTCACGTCCGCAATCACGCCGTACGAGACACCGCGCGGTAGGCCATGCCAACCCCCCGTTGTGAGGTTCTGCCGTCTCTCTCTCACTCTCTACTCCGCTATGGTGTGCACACACGCGACACGTGTTCGCGGCCGGAACATTAGCGGTGTCGTCCAGGCCACATCAACGACGACGAGGCGAGAGCGTGCGCGACAAGCACAAAAGGGGGGCCGGAAACGCGGCGTATCAAGGAATCGTGCAGGCCCACAGCAAGCCGTTGCTGCTAAGCTAGACGCGTTGAGAACACCACGACCGTGGCTGGATTGCAGAACACATCTTCAGTCCCCATTTCCGCGCCCCTTCTTCCCACAGCCCGTATCCCGCCCTTCGGTCCCCCCTCCCCGTTCGCACCCAGCGCCGTGTATGCTTGCGACCGATTCGCAGGAACGTCACGTCGCTCATCGCATATCCATCCGTACGCCCCCCGTGGTTTGGACATACGTACCGGGCGTTTAACGTCGCGTTTCGGATATATATGTCCGCCCCGCGCGTACCCTATATACAAGCCAGCGGCGTGCGCGAATAGCAGCGCGGCAAACGACGCCTTGCGTCATGTGGGTATACGTGGCGAATGGCCGAACGGCCTTCGCATTCGAATGAAACGCGCATGCGCGAGGACGTCATCGCAGCGGGCTACTCCCTAACGAGCCACCAAGCTGCAGCCATGCGCCTGCTTTTTTTTTTTTTCTTCGGGCCAACAGCGGATGTGCGGGCTGTCTGGGAGACACGTGCAAGCAGCGGGTGTAGAGAGGAGGGGGCGCGTATTAGAGGAAGACGACGAGCGAAACCAGAAACGATCGGAAAAGACATGCGCGTGACACGCGCCGCCGGAGAGTGACGCCGCTGGGGAACGGCTGCTGGAGACCGGGTGCGGCGGCCGTTAGTGCTCTGCTCCAGAGAGAGGCGTTACACTCAGTTCCGAGTACGGGCGCTGATTGACGGGCTTTCCCTGGAATTAGTTTGAAAAAATGCGCAAACACCGCTGAGAGGGAACCAAAAAGATAAGGAAAACAAGCAGTCTTGAATATATATACACAATAAATATGTAAAAGGAGGAGATGAAGCAGATAGACATATGCTTCGTGCATGGAGTTGGAGTATTGCGGCTGTTCGACCTTTGGATCCTTATACGGGGTGTGCGTTTTTTGGCAAAAGTAACACATTGTCAAATATGCATGGAAATCACAGGGGAAAGCTCAACGGACATCAAGACGCGGCTGTGGCAAAAATTTACGTCATACGCAGTGGGCGAAACAGCGACCTGAAGGGATATGACTGAAAAATCGTGATTAGGCACCGCTATCTTTGCAGACATGCACGTAACCAAAAGGCAAAAGTAGGAAGCGCCTGCGCCGAACTTGCCAGCCTTCAGGCCCCTGTAACGGCCTATTATGCTGAACGAGTACGCATGTGTCCGGATGGCGCCTTCAAGTGAGACACAGAGGAGCTCCAGCCATGCAAAACTCCTCAGGTGGGTAGTGGTGGTGGTGAAAAACATTTATTTAGACTATTTACAAGAGAGATAGGGGCGGCCTTAAGGGCGGACCCTGTACAAACTCTAGGAGGAGTCCCTAGACCGGGACCCCTGTGGCTTCCGCGGCGGCACGCGCAAGCCACAGGGGTCCCGGACTAGGGACTCCTCCTAGAGTTTGTACAGGGTACGCGGCACCGGAATTGGGCAAGCTCCACTACCGAGTACAGCATTTGCGAGCGTTAAACGAAAACTCTGCTCGGCGAAGAGGAGCACAAGAAAGAGAGAGAGAAAGAAAGAGAAAATAGAGAGAAAGAGAGATCTAGAGAAAGAAATAGAGAAAAAGATAGAGAAAGAAAGAGAAAATAGAGTGATCTGAAGGGAATAAAGAGATAAAAATACAAAAGAATAGAGAAAGACACAAAAAGAGAGAGAAAGAGATAAAAAGAGACACGAAAAAAGGATAGAAAAATACAGAGAGCAAGACAGAAAGAGAGAGAGAGAAATAGAGAGAAACAAAGACAGAGAGAGAAAGAAGTAGAGGGAGATATAAAAAGATAGATAAAGGAAGCGATAAACAGAGAGAGAGAAAGGGAAAAAGAGCGAGAAAGAGAAAAAAATAGATATATAGAGAAAAAGGAAATAGAAAGAAACCGATACAAAGAAAGATATACCAGAAACAGAGAGAAAGAAAGAGAAGAAAGGAAGAAAAATATTAAGAGAAACAAGGAAGGCCACCTAGTTCCGCTCTTCCTTCAGGCTTGGCGCCACTAGTGAGAAACTGCCATAACTTTTTTTTTTTTGGGGGGGGGGGGGGGGGGTAGGAAGGGGGGGGGGGGTATTTATGGATAGCCTATATAGTGCGTCGTTGCTAAGTGCCAGGTGTAGCAATCCACGGGAACAGTAAACGGTACAACGGTATATAATACGATTGACAATGTGACACGTGATCAGAGGACGGCGCTCCGTTTAACGAATTTCTGTGCTCTCAGAGTCGTGCACCCACACATCGGCGCATTTGGTCGACGTTCATATTACCAGAGTCCTTCAATACTGTACTTTTACTGGTCATGAAGCGTCACCGTAACTCTGTGGGGGAGCTTCGTCCACTGCAAGCGTAGGCCGCGGGACGGCGCTGCGTCCAATCTGTCGGCATCGGACGGACGGCAGCGAAGACGGCGACTGGTGTCAGCGAAATATATCGCGGCGAGTGAGCGCGCAGTTTTCAGCTTATGTCCTGTATTACAACTAGTGTGTTGTGCCTGAAAGTCGGAAAGGATGCCGCGTACCTGCTGCGTACCAGGGTGTCGATCAGGATACAAGGAAAATCGCAACATAGTGTCGATGTTCTCGCCGCCTAGAGACAACGAACGGCGGGAAAAGTGGAAGCGGGATATCTCGACAAGAAAGGGGTGGCTGCACATTTCACTCCCCGCATGTGCGTGTCTGCGAAAAGCACTTCGATTATAGTGAAACTGTTCGCGTGGACCAGTCAACACTCGGATGGTGTTGCTGTGATGTCACAGCGCTATGTTCCGAAACTTTTACCGGACGCTGTGCCGAGGATTTTCGAGGGCCTCCCGGCGTATTTGCCTAGCGCAAATCAGTCCAGAGCTCTCCCGCCTACACAGCAAAAACGTAAAATATACACACAAGGTATGTGCTGTGCATGTGTATTACAGCAAATATCTGAACTAAATAAAAATATTTGGTTTTTAGTACTGGCCTCATAGTGTTTGAATTTGGTGGGGCAATAATCAATTCCTAACCGTGGTGCAATACAAGCCTGATTCTGACACGCAATCTGTAGATGATGACACCTGATGAAGACCAAAGCGCTTACGAAGGCCGGAAACAACAAAAAATAGTTTAGTGGAAGTTGTAACTGAGGACTCACAGGGCCTCTTATACATCCATCAAAGACGACTCGAAGGCGAAAGCCATCTTTTTTTTCGTCTTCAGTCGATGTATTGATCTTCCCCCGCCCCCCCTCCAGACCTGAGGTCTGCACCTGAGGTGGTATTGCACTGTGTCCAGGATCGGGTGCACTGCAAGCTTTCTGCACCTCGCATGTTCTCGCACTGCCTCCGTGATCGGCCCAATGATCACGGAGGCAATGTGAAACGACAATGTTATGTGATGGCCTCATGGTGTGGCGTCACTTTATGTGACATCATCCTGACGTCACAAATTTTGGATGACCTTTGACGTCGTGATGACGTCATATGGTGACTTCATCATGTCATTACTTTTTGCATCACTCGTGTTGACGCCGCCCACGGGGGGATGCCGACGCTGACGGTCAATTTTCGCGTTTTGCTGAGGCATCTCAGGCTGTCGCCTTAAAAGCAGCACAGAAGGACTGTGAAAACGACACGGTATTGCATGAGCGACCCAACTTTAAGCGTGGCACAGCGACATAGTGATAAATCAACGCAAAATAAAGCACGAAAACCAGGGAAAAGCCGCATGAATTATCCCTTGATCCTCGTCAATTGCTTAATTCAAAGCAATGATTCATTCAAACTGACTGTTGGTTCGATAAATACGAAACTATTTTAAGATATCTTCGTATATAAACACCATGTGTACAGCCCGAAAGATTTTATATGTGCGCGATCAAAAGTTGCAACCTTCGCACTTCCGCGACGCATTAAGATCCGCCGTGCAGATTCCTTGAAGGACTCTGTATCATCCACAGGTTGCGACAAGATGCTTTAGGGTAACGGAAGAAACATTCTTTTATAGCAGTAGGGCATCGCATAGCGGAAGCAGCATGCGTTTGTTGCCATCCCATTTCTAGCTTCAAGGCCTCATTCGACGCTAAACTGCACTGTATTAGAGCTTCCCCGAATATTCTTGAAGGTAATGTCACTCTGAAGGTATAACAAGTGTACACGGGTACATTTAATCACGTTTTGCAATTCCGACGCGTGCTGTAGAACTGCAGCGCCGGTGCCGCTCCGATGCCCACACACCGGCGAGGGCGCCACCAGCGGCTGCTCCTGTCCCTATGCCAAACTTTCGCGGAAGCTCTATGGCCAGTAAAAGTATTGAAGGACTCTGATATTACCATCGGTGCATGGAACACTTTTTACCAAAGAGAGATGCATCGGACCTCATAAAACATACGGTGCAATACCGAAGGCGGGGACAGCCTAATCGGGTGACAAGACTTGTCTGAACGGTGAAGAAATGTCATTACAAAGTTCAAAGTGAAACATGGTACAGTTTCTTCTCGCGGCTCATTCTTACTGCTGCGAGTTAAAACGTGCGTAGGCTGGAATGTTAGAATGAAATGTGATTCGCTGTGCAAGAAAATAAGACAGTCCTGTGAAATGACCGCGCGGGTTTAGACGACTGCAAAAGATCGCCATAAAGGTACTATTCTATTTCTTTAGTCAACAAATAGATGGCGGTCCCAAATTATCAATTGGGCGTTGTACACACTTTCGTGTACATCTGACATCTTGCATTCAGTCACGTCTCCAGTACGACCGATAAGGGATGATGTTCTTTATCAAAGTACCACTGGCACCACTCTAGGGGCGAAAATACATGTGTGCACCCGGGGCTGCGCTCAGACATCTTTTCGTCTGCCGTTGACTGGCTACATTTGCCAGAAAGATGTTTAACATCATTGCTGGCTAGCAGATGCGGTCTCAAATTGCTTTAAAGTAAGAACTTTTCTTTTTTTCGAAACTAAAGGGAGGACTGAGGGGTGCTTTTGGCTGCAACATGGCATCGCGTGTTGAAATCGAGGTGTGACACTAGTTTCCGGGTGAGTACAGCATATCGACAAAATGAACGTCCGCCAGTACGCTTATAAACGACTATCGACGTCGCCTCATTCGATCATATGCACTGACACCCTCTCCCACTTATTAACGCGACATCGGTGAGTATTTGCCCCCCGAAAAGAATATTACGTGAAAGCATTACACGAGACATATCTGCAAACGAATCAATGCCGTACCAATCAAGGAGGCGACATTTCCCGCTCAGACAGAGAACCTGAGCGAGAGCGGAGCCCGCTTTTTCCAGTGCTGGTCTGTAGTCGGGTACGCATGAGGGTCAGTAGGGGAGGGTGGCGGGGGGGGGGGGGGGGGGGGTCATCAAGATTTGAGATGCGATCGCGTACCCCAGTCCTTTCCTCCTCCTTACCCTGTATTGTTCCGAGTCAATGCTTGCCACGAAAAACTGACAAGAAAAAGAAAGATCGCGTTGACTGGCAGCCTCAGAGCTGTGGATCGAATGTTCATTATTCGCCCCTAAAACAGGCCGCAGAGCTGCCGCTGTGGGTGAACGGCGCAGATTACGAACCGCGCCCGTCGTTTGCTCGCGTGCATAGAGCAGGCGTATGCGGGAAGGATTACTCTGTGTGGGCTGCTCGCGGTTTCGCGGGGATCAAGCGGGCGGCCGCACGACTCGCTGAATTTCAAAAGCCGTCCCCGGTCAGCTGTGACCGACGTTCCCTCTTTGAAAAGTTCAGATTTTATTTTTCTCTCATCTGCTTTGCTGTCGTTAATTACGCATTTCTTGTCTCTGTCGTTCTTCCCATGCTCGTGCGAGGGTGCGTAACTTATACCTCCCACACATTGACTGTACGTCTGGCTCGCAAAACGACAGTGGCCCCACGTCGGCGTTAAATATATAGTGCGGATCGGTACCGTTTAGTTGCAGGTTTGTCTAGTGGCTGGTTTGTTACATAGCGCTGGTCTACTAACTACAAGGAAGCGACTAATCGATGGACGAAAGGCTTGTTTTGTAAGTGGGTCAACGAGGAATTAATGGTTGTAGCAGGGGGAGGTACAGCGTGACCCGTTCAACCGATTAGTGTATACCTCTTCGTGCAGTTTATTTCGCTTACTGAAAGCAAGACTTTAATGATTAGGCACGTGCCGTGCTGCATACGATAGCATATTTCGATTCTTTTTTTTTATATACACTTGTTATATTGAGATTGCGTATCAATCGCAAACTCTAAAAACTCGCGCGGTCCCTTATGCTTTGGCCTAAGACGACTCGCGAATACGAAATAAATCTATCTCCTTTATCTTCTCAGCAGATTGTATTGATCACCCCCCCCCCCCCCCACACACACACACACACACACACACACACCGCAAACTTTCTGCACCCAACTTGGCTTTGCATTGCCTCCGGGATAGGCCCACCTTTGACCAAGCGACGATGTGATGTGATG
The DNA here is from genome assembly GCA_030522465.1 of Rhipicephalus appendiculatus. Classification (NCBI taxonomy): domain Eukaryota; kingdom Metazoa; phylum Arthropoda; class Arachnida; order Ixodida; family Ixodidae; genus Rhipicephalus; species Rhipicephalus appendiculatus. The sequence continues at coordinate 5,414,325 of JALIZH010032971.1, forward strand.
ACGTAATCGTGCGACGTCACTTTATATGACGTCCTAGTGGCGTCACAAGTTATAGCAACATGTTATAGTTATAGCAACACCGTCACGACGACGTCATACGGTGACGTCATCCGTTATAATTGCTCCCATCACACAAGAGGCCTCTAACTTTCGCCTTTAAGGGACGCAAAAGTGAAACCGTGAATTGGTTCAGATTGATAAATTGTACTCTGAGAACCACATTGTTGTTCGTTTCACCACCTTTATTAATAGAGAAGAAAATCAATGTCACAGTTTGATTTTTAAATATCGCGCCAATATCTCTGCAAGTGACGTCACAGATTTCTAAATGTATTTTTTCGTACTTTGGCGACATTGGCTCAACAAAATTTCGTGAAACTTGGTATGTGAAGTCTAAGCTGCCTTCAGGGGTCAATGTAGTTAACTTTTGCTGATTAGGAACTTCGTAGGAGTTAGCTGACACTGTCAAAGTCTATGACGTGATGGAGTTTCGTACAGAAATTTCAAGGTGGCGTCGCCACCAGCAATTACTTTTTGCGCATTTTTTCGGTTACCAAGCGTCTTATCGCAGCAAGCATGGTGTTTTGGGTATCGTGTTAGAGTAATTTACAGATATTAGAAAAATTGTTTCTCTCTTTAGTGTCCCTTTAATAATTTGTCATCGATTCGGCCACGCGAATGCGCTGCCCATCCGTATGTGACACTGTACCGAGCCAAACAGCAAACTCAATGCTATGGGCTTGCCCAATATGTATTTTCCTGTTAATCCGATTAGTTTCTTGAAGGTTGCTTTAGTTCTGCAGTGCAAGCTCACGCCCTTTCTGCATCTACCGTAGTTTTGCGATACACTTACTACCTTTGCAGTTGTAACGTGCGTCGCAAAGTCACGCCGACTAATGTAGGCAGCGCGTAAGGAATCTGGAGATCTCTTCTACAATGCATTGCCCAGTCTCTATCAATCCCTTTCAATGTGAGTTATTTCTTCTGCGAAAAAAATAAGATGCCCTGCAAATAAGTCAGTCAGTCAGTCAGTCAGTCAGTCAGTCAGTCAGTCGGTCGGTCGGTCGGTCGGTCGGTCGGTCGGTCGGTCGGTCGGTCGGTCGGTCGGTCGGTCGGTCGGTCGGTCGGTCGGTCGGTCGGTCGGTCGGTCGGTCGGTCAGTCAGTCAGTCAGTCAGTCAGTCAGTCAGTCAATCAATAAATCAAAGTTTATTTGACTAGAAAATTCTGGATGGTATTCAGGGCAGAAAGCTTCTCTAGGCAGCTGGACTGGGCCCTTGAAGACCCTTACATTGCCAGCATACGACGTTGACAGCATTGGCAGCATTGGATATGTATGCATATATGCATATATGCAATATATTGCATATCTATGTTCGCGACGCCTCGCTTATGCCGCTTCGTGTTCGGCTTGGCAGTTGCCAGATTTTCACTGCGTCCCGATGTCGACGGGAGCCCACGATTAGAGCAGGAGCGTAGCGTGAATTATCAGTAAAATTAGGGAAGAGACCCGTCCACGGCGGCAGCGGGGAGCTGCTCGGCCAAGGACGGCCCTGGAGGCTCGGTGCCGTGCGGCGCTTGAAGCGCGAACCTTGAGCCCGCCTTTCGGGTCCCGGGCCGGGCTGCCAAGGTCAGAGCCCCGGCGCCGCCGTCACCGCGGAAGCCGGAAGGGAAGGGAGCTGCGCGAAAGGAGGACGAGGGAGTGGCGTCGAAAAGAGGAAGCGGAGGAGGGGAGGCGAGGGAGAAACAGGGAAGAGAAGGTGCTGCGTGGCTGCAGCGGTGGAAAATCCCGACGGAGAGGCAAACGGGCACCGCTGGTAGCTATTCAGCTCTCGGAAAAGGAAAGTGCTGCTTGATGTGGGCGTGGAACCAGTAGTATAGAGATGCAGTATCTCGGGCGGATGCGATTGCTCTGTTCAGGCCCGTAGCCAGGAATTTTTTTCGGTGGGGAGGGGCACTTGTTGAAGGCCTTGAAAAACCCCTATTTTCATTAGTTATTCTCGGTAAAACACCCCCCTCCATCAGAATTTCGGGGGGGGGGGGGGGGGGGGCTACGGACACTCCCCCCCCCCCTCCCCCCCCGGCTACGGACCTGGCTGCGTGTGACGCTTAAGGAACGAGGGGAAGAACTGTAATAATTAGTCGCGCGAGGGGGGGGGGGGGGGAGAGAACGCGGAAGAACAGATCAGGTGTTCAATTAGGCATCGAAACTAACAAGACCAGTTTCTTGATTCATTGCAACGAGAATCATAAAAACAGATCGAGGAAGTCAGCGTTTAGTGACAACCACACGAGGTAAATATATGACTGAGGAAATTTGCCGCTTTTTACTAAACAACGTAGTTAATTCTAGAGTTAACAACGTAGTCGACTGATATGCTATTGTTCAATCAATATTAAAGAGAACAGTCAATGATGCCAAGGAAAGTATAGGGGATGTTATTAGTAGTAATTGTAATGTAAATGTGAAGAAAGAAAAGTGGGTGAAAAGATAACTTGCCGCCGGCAGGGACCGACCCTGCGACCTTCGAATAACGCGTCCGATGCTCTACCAACTGAGCTACGGCGGCGGTCATCCGTCCGTCCACTTTATAGGGTGCATATATGTGCATTTAAACGTGGGAGTGTCAGTCAACGCCGCCATAGGCCATTACGGTGAGTCTGGAACACATTTTCTTTTCCTGTTGGCGTTACGTAGCACGTGACCTTATTACGAGCTGGCAGCTCGTAAGAGTGTTCCACACTCGCCGTAATGACTTAAGGCGGCATTGACTGGCACTCCCACGTTTAAATGCACATATATACCCTATAAAGTGGACGGAGGGATGACCGCCGCCGTAGCTCAGTGGTAGAGCATCGGACGTGTTATTCGAAGGTCGCAGATTCGGTCCCTGCCGGCGGCAAGTTATCTTTTCACCTACTTTTCTTTCATCGCATTTACATAACAATTACTACTAATAACATCCCCTATACTTCCCTTGGCATCATTGTCTGTTAGTTCTCTTTAATATTGTGTCTAACAAAGAAAACGAGTCCTCAAACTTGCACTTCTTTCATTCATAGTTGAATCAAGAAATTTAAGCACTGTGCACACACACACACTCTTTTTCAATATTTTTTTTCTTTTTTATACATTTTCTCACTTTCTTTCCTTCCTTATCTTTCTATTCTCCAGACCCCTTTCCTGCGCAGGGTAGCAAACCGAAAATTTTCTTCAGGTTAACCTCCCTGCCTTTCACTTAACATTTCTCTCTCTCTCTCTCTAAGCACTGTGCACGCATGCATGATTGTGCGTAGCAACCAACAAGAGTATGTATACTTATAGTATTAAACTGTTCTCTGTTTCGTCGTATGATATGAGCCGCTGAAAACGTTCCAAGCCCAGCCGGTTTAGCGCAGCCCGGAGAGAAATGTGGTGAGGAATTGGGATTGTTCGGTAACCTGCATGCATGTTGCGTCTTTCCGCGTCAATATATCAGCCGGTCCGTTGCCGTAGCAGTACCTAAGCGTTTCGTAACCAACGCAGCGAGTCATTCAGTAATTGCAATGTTGCATCATTTACAAGGAAAAAAATTCACCTGTGTGCTTGTCTCCTATCTGTCGCCGTCGCGTGCATGCGCGCCGACTTTATAATGGGCACCAAGAAACTCGCTCATTTTCAGCGAACCTTCTGTGAGTTACAGATTACGTGAAAAATCCGGCGCCGGCAAGTGTACAGAAATGCGGCCCTCAAGAATGTGCTGGTCAGATGCGCATTTGCAGGCGCCGTTTTCCAGTAACTGAGGCTCTCTCGGTCGTAGGCTTGTCGACAATCAGCCGTTTCTGATATGGCAATCTCATCTTTTATGAAGGTCACTTGTCATTTCACACTGCCATATTTCATTGTTGCCTTCACTTTTGCATTTCTGTGTTTCACGCATGGCCGTCGTTGTTGCCTGTAGCAACAGAAGTGTTGAGCTGCTAAGCACGCCGGTAAAGGTCCAATTCTCGGCATGGAGGAAGGAAAAGTTTAGGAGGTAGCACTGCGCAATGCGATAGAAAGAAATAAAGTAGTATATTCAGGCCTGCACTCGCCGAGGTTTGCTTGCGCCCCCATTTCCCCGAGAGAGGGGGAAGATTTTTTTACCCTCAGGTGGCAGACCTGGCAATAAATGCGACAGAGTGCTCGCAAAGCCTCTCGCTGTTCTTTTGTAAGAGCAGTGGGGAGTAAGTGGAGATGCCGCATCAGAAAACTTACTTGCGTCGTGCGAGCAAGAAAATGTTTCCTCGTAGCGTTGATTCCGGACAAACTAGAGTCACCGATGTGCTCTCGAAGGCCAACCAGGCAGTGAAGCTTTTACGTGTAGAAATGCGGGTGTGTTGTCACATGTCTTTTTCATGGCCTCCGCAATAGCTCGGCTTGGGCAGGAGACTGATGCAAAGCCGCATATCTCCCGAACAATGCAGGCGAGCATCACAAAGAGCCATGACTGACTCTCTTGTCGCGGTATCCGATCGATCCCGCCCCAACTACATCAGACCAGGCAACGTAAACATCGGGCAGGTAGTGTAAAGTGGGATCGCGTTTCGCTCACATCAAAGTGCAGCCGCCGAGACCGGAACTGAGCGCACGACCTCGAGCTATAGCGCTATACAAAAGTCAAAAGGCTATTGCCGTGGGTTGCGGTGGCCCACAGATACTGCTCCGGTCTTCGACATGTAACTCGCTGGCCGGCAGAACATAACAGGAATCAAAATGGCGTGCTTGGCTCGGTGTTTTCTTCATGTCGCGCGTCGAGCACTTCTGCGAACACCTCTTGCCCATAGTAGCGTGAGTATCGCACAAACCAGTTATAGTTCTTGTTGCTGTTGTTAGTGCTGCTGTTGTTCATGCACAGGGTCGTTAGAACTGCATTTATTTTGATCCGTTCGACATTTACTACTCACCTCGTTGAAAGCACCGACGACTACGATGATGATGATGTTCCTTAATTATGGCGCGTGCCTACACAAGGAGATAGGCCAAAATAAAGAAGAGAAATCATACAAAAGTTACAGCGTTCCACCCTCACCCTCCCCCACCACAAAAAAAGCCAGAGCACAACGCACGAAAGTCAGAGAAACTAATAATTTTATCAAAGAGTTATAAAAAATTTGAGACAGAAGAGCGCAGTAATAAAGGAAGTATAACCACAACATCACGAAAAAAACTGTGGAGAGATGCGATGAAAGAAAGAAAGAAAGAAAGAAAGAAAGAAAGAAAGAAAGAAAGAAAGAAAGAAAGAAAGAAAGAAAGAAAGAAAGAAAGAAAGAAAGAAAGAAAGAAAGAAAGAAAGAAAGAAAGAAAGAAAGAAAGAAAGAAAGAAAGTGTTACGGACTGTTTCACCTGAGCAAACGGCCAATACACGATAGAAAATCACACTAGAAATGAGAAATTAAACAAACAGAAATAGAACAATATGAAATAGAATGTCTCTCATCCCATTTTGCTGCAATATTGACATTGCATTACTCCTTCCCGTCAACCCGTAACAACGTTGCTTATACACATACAGTGCACAGTATTTCAACGTAGGACATTTCGCAATAGTTCCGGTATATAGTATAGTCCTCAGGAACGCACTGGAAGTTTAGTTTGCTTTCGTTGAACCCACTTCCGGTATCAGAGAGAGAGAGGGAATAAAAAAGAGAGAAAGGCAGGGAGGTTAACCAGAAGTGTAGCATCCGGTTTGCTACCCTGTACTAAGGGGAGGGGGGAAAGGGAAAAGAAAGATGGAAAAGGAAAGCGAAGAGGAGAGTAGACGTGCGAATAAAAAAAAAGGAGAGAAAAAAGTGGGCGGGGTGCTATAGCCTATTCAATAGGCCACTGCCACGCAAAAAGTTCAGTAAGGCCTTGACTGATTTTCTCTGTGAAGACAATTCGCGTCGGCATTCGAGAACTGACTGTTCTGAAAAGGGTCTGTCGTCAAGGCGGGCCAACACAGCAGCTAGCGGCAGTCTATGCGCGCTGTAGCGAGGACAGTGACAAAGCACGTGGTCAATAGTTTCATCGCTACCCTCAATGGTCGCAAGCAGTACTGTCTTCCATGCCGATTCGGAAGGCAAAAGATTTGGTAAAAGAGACACCAAGCCACAGTCGGCAAAGCACCGTTGTCTCGAGTCGAGAGAGACCGGACGGAGGCCGAAGGGTCCAGCCTATGCAGACGCGTGTGCCGTAAACTTGTTGCGTTCCACAGGGATTTAACATCTTCATTTGCAATCGCTCGTATTTTCATGGCAGCATCAGTCCTTGAGAAAGGGATGGCTTCTTGTATACCGTCTTCGTGTGCAGATCTAGCAGCTGCGTCGGCATGTTCGTTGCCTAATATGCCGCAGTGACTTCGAAGCCACTGAAACGTGATGTCATGTCCTTGGATGAAGAGGTGGTGGAGGAGCTCTCTGATTTCCCCCACTAGTTGTTCATGAGGTCCCCGACGTAAGGCGAATATCAAACACTGTAATGCTGCCTTGGAATCCGTGAACAAACTCCATTTCTTGGCTTGTCGGTGGCGAATTACTTTAAGTGCGCTTCGTAGAGCAGCAAGTTCCGCGGCTGTAGATGTCGTCTGGTGAGATAGCCTGATCTTCACGGTGGTTGCTGTTGCAGGAAAGATCACCGACCCTGCTGGCCCATCCACAGTGGTTGAGACGTCAGTGTATAGATGGTTATGCTCGCTGTACGTCTCATACAACCACAGGAGAGAAAGCTGCTTGAGCGCTGGAGACGAGAGCCGGGCTTTTGACCGTAGACCTGGAACCGTGAGTCGAACCTGTGGATGAGTCATACACCATGGCGGAGTTGGAACTCTGGCTGGTGCTGTATATCCTGTTGGTAGGCGTGTACGGTAGGACAGGACTGTCTGAGAAAATGAGGTACCAGGACGGTCTTCTGGCAGTGAAGCTAAATGATGGGCAGGGGCGCGAGCAAGATGCCTAGCGTGTGCTCTGAGCGCTTCCATTACAATATGCGTCTTGGCCGGGTAGTCATTTGCAATCGCAATTGTCTCAGCTGTTGACGAACATCGCGGTAGCCCCAGACAAACTCCGAGAGCCATCAGGTGTGCTGCTCCTCTTTAGTGCGCGGCTTTCGTATATTCTGCGCCAATTTCGCAGAGGCGCTTCCCGCGCACTGACTCTGAGAGCTCGCGTGTTGCGTGGGTCTTCTCGAGCAAGTCGCATTGTCACGCATTTGCAACAACGAAGAAACGGAAACAACCGGTGAGAAATGTATAGAGACCCACGGCATGTTGCGACATCCGGCATATCCGCGTTCAAGGACAGACAGACAGACAGACAGACAGACAGACAGACAGACAGACAGACAGACAGACAGACAGACAGACAGACAGACAGACAGACAGACAGACAGATAGATAGATAGATAGATAGATAGATAGATAGATAGATAGATAGATAGATAGATAGATAGATAGATAGATAGATAGATAGATAGATAGATAGATAGATAGATAGATGAATTTTTAAAATAATTTTAAATTGACCGACCGTCTGCGCGACAAATTGACCTTCCCTGGTTAACAAACAGAAGGAATGGTAGATATTGGAAACGAAGCGAATGCGACTCACCAAGCTGCACATAATTGAAACGAAATATGTATACTATTCCTGTCAGTTAAACTTCAGTTGGACCTAGTTGGTACGTGGCTTTTAAGGTGAGACTTTAAGCGCAAAACCTGAATGATCACAAATAATACATGAGACAAACACTGGCACCGTCAGGGTTGCGGTTGGTGACTACATTGCGTCAAATTGGCTGGTTTAGGACTCCGTCTGGCTACAAAAATTTTAGGTTGGTGCCATGGCTACTTTTTGGCTACATTGAACGTCTGTTTCGGCGCGCTTAGTCACCAATTTTCTTATTATTTGCATGTAAAAGAATGACCAAAGCTAAAGACAACCACCTGTTATACCCCTATTTTCAACCTTTTCTGATGCGCGCGCATGCCCTCGCCCCAGCAGCAGCTTGGTGGGCATCGCCCCCCCCCCCCCCCCCCCCGCAACGCACGGCGCGCCTGCATAGACGGAATAACCAAGTGGCGCGCATATTGGGAAACGCGTGGCTAGCGCGCTGCTAACACTGTCAGCTATATATTCTGCAGTCAATTTCTAATGCTGATAGTGCACAGCGCGCGTTCTCGTGCGAACTTCAAAAAAAAAATTGCCCCAAAATAAAGCTAGTCTGAAGCAATGGTAAATCTACTAATCAATTGCGGTCACCGGCTTCAGGAAAAAACTGTTTCAACGGGTAATGTTCCCACTGACTTATTGGCTTGAATTTTCCAAAATTGCTGTCTCCGGCAAGAACTCCATCCTGCACGAACTGCACAAATACAGGTGCACTCAATTCATGCTAACCACTGATACACAGTTGCTGCGCAACCAGGTGGAAAACGTGGTTTAAGGAGCTAAATGTCAGAAAGTGCAAGGTTATTTGTGTCGATCGAAACACCAATAGCCTGCCTATTCGCACCTTGAATAGCGTTGCATTAGAACCTCGTCACTTGAATTAAATATTTATATGGTCAAATATGGTGTAATATAAACAGGATGAATGAACATCTAATTGTAATCGCACTGTTAGCATAACAGCCACGAAATGCAGCCTTTCCCTCCGTCTGTAACTGCACATCGACATTTTTGCTGCTTGAATTTATTTCTTAGAATATACCACTATATATAGCGTCCTTCGCGACGCATTTATTTTATCACCGCAATATGTCTCATTGCCTTGGTTATTGCTGTCAGGTATTCCATTTTGTAAAACCCGAAGCTTTTCTACTGCGCGCAGCAAACGAGCGGAATCACGTTCCTTACTGGCGAAGCGGTGATAATCATCGTTTTCGCGAGACAGTAACCACCATTGCACAAGGAGCATATAGTCTGTTGGAAGTCTGTTTTCATTGTTCCTTTTTGCTCACCGTATTCTGTCCCTTTTAGATGTGAAGCATCTTATGGCGAAGCTTAATCCGGTGGTGGTGGTGGTGGTGGTGGTGTGCCGCGTGACCACCCTTACTGCGCATGCGCAAACCCTTTCAAAAAAAAATTAAAAAAAACCTCCTCTCCCCCTCTCTCTCCTCTAGGCATCCCTCCCCGCGGCAACCACACCCTCACTGCGCATGCGCCTCCCCACCTCGTTCCCCTCCTACGCTCCCCCCCTCTCTCCTCTAGACATCCCTGCCCGCGGCGTCCACACTCCCACTGCGCATGCGCGTCCCCCCCTCTCTCTCGTCTCCTACGCTCCCCCCCTCTCTCCTCTAGGCATCCCTGCCCGCGGCGTCCACACTCCCACTGCGCATGCGCGTCCCCTCCTCTCTCTCCTCTCCTACGCTCCCCCCTCTCTCTTTCACTTCTTTAGCGCACTGAGGGACAAGGACGAAAAGCGACGCGAACACAAGCGCTTCGTCCTTGTCCCTCAGTGCGCTAAAGAAGTGAAAGATGAATAACCAACATGCCCAAGCATACGTTCCCCCCTCTCTCGCCTCGCGACGCCGACGCAGGCAGCGTCTGCTAGCGAGTTTCTTGGTTAAAAAAACCGACTGCTCGCGCTGCACAACCGTTCACTGGCCACTCCGTATATATGGCACTGGATCTTGACCTGCAAGGTGGTGCCGGTGGGAGATTTCTCCTGTGCGTTGTTGAACAATAAAAATTCACAGCGTGCGCGTTAACTAAAAGCGGACTGCGGGTCTCTGTGTCCAGTCTGAGTCTTCTGTCTCTCATTGCCCATTAGCAGCGATTGGCATGTTTCAGTAGGAAACACCGCTCCATCACTGCGTGCTTTGCGCCTCCCCAGTTTTCTCGCCTGCGCAACGCTGCGATGAGCGTCAGCGTCAACGCCGCCGCCAGTTTAAGCGTTAGCGCCCGCTGCTTCACATCTACACATGGTTCCCTTTAGCGGGAGATGGTGTAATTTTTTTGCTTCGTCTTTTATCCATTATCCTTTCTTATGCCCTTCGCCTTGAGGATAAATAAGGAAGTAAATAAATAAATAAATAAATAAATTGTTAATTGATTAATTAATTATTAATTAATTAATTAATTGATTTTTGCAACTCACCTGTGCCTTGAAGATCAAGCAAGAGCGAAAAATTTTGCTCTTAATTCTGTTTTTGCGTATTCGAAATCATATTTATCGTATGTAAAACTGAAGTCATAATAACGCTTTTCTTCTATTTGGCTACAAATTTGGAGATAAATTTAAATAGCATGGCTACTTTGGCTATATTTAGCTTGAATTATGGCTCCTTTTCAAATCTACCCAACGGCAACCCTGGGCACCACGCTTCTTTTGCTGTGGTCTGTTCTGAGGTTTTCGCCTTGAAAACTATTCCTATGAGCACAGGCGGCCTCCCATGCATGCAGACGTTACAACGAGACACACGTGGTCCCCTGTATGCGTAGCTATTTCTCAAAGTGCAGGCGCCACGCTTAGCATTCTAACGGCGCACTCGAATGTGGTGCAGTGTCTCCAGATCCTTAACGCTAAGCGCAAATGTTTGCCCTGGCGTCATTTCGAGCTGTCCTAATTGAACTCCTGATCTATTTTCGGGAAAGTCACTTTCCAAACCTTGTACTACATATACGCGAGAGAACAAGCAGCAACGCATGACGGAATCTGGGAAATGAAACCACCGCGAACACGTGCAGGTCGATTCTACAGTCTGCAGAAGAACGACGAGGGAGTTCTCGTTTGTTCCAGATTTTGTCTGATAAGGATGCAAACTTTTTCCGAGTTCTGAATTCGAGAGTTCGTGCCCTTATCTCAGACCTCGAGTCTGGCGCAGAAAATGAATGGCGCGGTGTAGCGGAGGTGATTGAATAAACAAGATGGTCGCGCTGCCGGAAATATTCAGTTGTTACTCTGTGGCTCGTATACGTCCGTCTCATGTGCTGGCGTGCGCGGGCCCCTTATTTGCGCGACAAAATGAACTTCCCACACGACGTATAATAGAAGCCCTTGGGAACAAACTCTCGCTTTTGGGATGGAAATACTGGCGAGAAGCAAATACTTTAATATTTTGAGTATCAAGCAGTCAGAGGCCAGAGAACAAGGAGAAGGATGAGATAAAAATAGAAGCACGCCATTAAACTTCTTTCAGTCAATATAATGTTGATTGAATCAGAAGCATCTTTTATGCCTACTTTCTCTTCTCTATGTTCCGAGTTTTTATTTTTGTTTCACATCGCAAGCTGTTATGAGGTCGCAAAAGCCGATTTTGGTGGCGATGTAGTCCTCCTCCTGTACTCCGCAGCCGCCCCCAGTGTCCGTCGTAACTATCACGCACAATGAGAAGGAAGCCAGGGCTGGAGCCGGAATTTAACCCAGGCATTCGGCGTGGAGATCATGTACTCTACAACATAGCCACGCCAGTGCTTGAAAATGCTTCGAAAAAAGAGCTTATAGAGGCGTCACGTAAGGCGAGAACTCACGTCATTCAGGTATGCGTGGTATAAGTGTAGAAGCACACTATGTGAACTTCATAACGAGTGGGTGATTTAGAACTGCCCACTCGTAACAAAAGGCTGAGCCACAACTCTTCATCATCATCAGCCACAGCATCCGCAAAGTGTGCAGCTTATGTAGGTGCACACGATACGGCCTTGCAGACGCGTGCTTCGCAATCGTACTCGCACCAGGCAGGTACGTTTGCTAACAAACGTACATGCCCATTGTAAGCACATTATCTGTTACAAACGTAAGAACAAACGTAGAAGTTACAACGGGATCGAAGGCCGCTCCATACAGCTTACGCTGCGTTTGTGCTGGCTTTTTCTTAAAGGCATGGAGGTTATTTTCCTTTTCTTGCTTGGATTGATGCTACAAGAAAATTCGACGACGCACAACAACGAGAAGAAAAGGCGAAAGGAAAGAGCGTCTTTCTTGTAACATGCACCAACTAGCCCAGCAACAAGTTTTACATGACGATCTTTCCTTTCGCCTTTCCTTCTCGTTGTTGTGCGTCGTCGAATTTTCTTGTAACATGCACCAACTAGCCCATAACAAGTTTTACTATTGGACTGATACCTTGGCCGGTATGTTGGAGCGGTGCCTTTGCCTTCGTGCTTTCGCACTTTGCCAGTGGTCAGAGCGACGGTCCACCCTTGTTATCAATGGGAGCAGCTGATCGTGAGAGGTGAATGATAAGACAAGCATAGAATCGAGCATGAAGCATCGTTACGAAATGCTGGCATATTTAGGCTACGTGCGTAGCCCAAATATTTAAAATATATAGGGTTGTACACACGGAATCACACTTGTCTAGAGCGGTGGCGCACGTGGCTGTGAGCGCTGTTGTCCGTAGAAGCTACCTCGCGTTAGCTACAAGCTTCCGTTCGTGCTTTAATTGTAGCACAAGGAACTAGCATGCAGTATGACTATGTTAGGCATATATTACGGCGTCTATCTTTGCATATTTCTGCAAAAAACACAGCAGCTGAAGCGGCCGGCTGGGCGCTTTAGATAAGTGTGATTCCGTCTGTGCGTCCCAAAACCACGATATGATAATGAGGCTCCGGAAATTTTGAACATCTGATATTCTTTAACATGCACTGACATTGCACAGCACACGGGCCTCTAGCATTTCGCCTCTATCGAAATGCGACCGTCGCAGCTGGAATCGAACTCGTTACCATCGGGTCAGCAGCCGAGCACCGTAACTGCTACACCACCGTGGCTCACAGCCAAAATATTTACTGACACGAGACCACACCTCTGAAGAAGAGAGAGAGAAAGTTTTTCACCATACACCATTTCGCTACGGCACCAGTAAAATTCTTGCTTGGAACTTTTTATTATCAATAATTATGTCAAAGCATTCTACTACCCATAGCGTCTGCGTATATTAAACATCAGATATCATTGGATAAGTTCACCCACTAATTGGCCAATCCCCTCCAATGGGTATGAGCCATGTCCAGAGGATAACAACAACAACACCAGTCTGCGAAATGTGACCAGGCCTGTGATGTAAACGACTTTGAGAATGAATTCCGACGAAAATTATGGGAAACTAGAACAAACAAAAAGAAAAAACACAAACAGATGTCTGAGCACCTTATAAAATTATGGGTATGTGCCCCAGCAAATGATTGATCGAAAGGATGGTTGACGATAAAAAGCAAACATCTGCGGTGATTAACTGATACAACGTGTGTTCCACACTTGTCCATGCCGCGATAGAGCTCAAACTTTTCCTTGATGGCGGTCTCACGAAGAAAAGCGTGCAATGCATTACGAACTACACATGCTTCAGTCAGCACAGCCAGTTCAAGACGTGAGGCAGGCTATTCGCTCGGTGAGTTAAGCGCCTTGAGGGAGAGTGTTCATTGCAATAAAATGAAGCAAAATAATTTAATCGTCTCGTTATGAGCATTGCGCTAGATAATCAATTTTCCGCGTGTGTAGTAGGTCAATAATAAGAACAGTACTTGTTGTATCGTATGTCTTGTTGCACTTCATCTATTCATAACTGCGCGCGAGTGGCGTTCAAAGAGTCTTCATAATTTTATAAATACGGCTACAACCGCGCCTCCCGCGTAGCTCCATGTTTTATCCAGCAGCTTTGGTTGGAGTGCCTCGGCATGCGGCATACCTCGGGGTTCATCGTTTAAAGCATTCTGCTACGCGCGATGTGGTCCGTAGCGGTTGCGTAATGCCCGCGCGATAAGGGCTGCTCGAGAAGCCGCGATGTCCTTTTCTCCCGGCGGCAATGATTTCGAACGGCTTATTTTCGGTAGAGTACGCAAAAAAAAAAAATAAAATAACGAGTAAGTAGCCACAAAAATAAAGAGGACGGGAGGATGGTTGCATGGAGCGCACTTGTGATGCATGGACGACTCTCCGGCCTTTTGAGATAATTTTACGGGCTCCGATATGACCCTCCCATAAACGTGGCGTGTTTTCAAAGTGTAAAAGAGAAGTCAGCCGAGAAGGCAAGACGCGGCTTTTCAAAAAAGAAGCGTCGCAGCCCCCTTTTTGACGGCCGAGCGTAAAATAAAGCCGAACGACTCCCCAGGCGGCGGCGGTGGGCAGCCGCGGCGCTAGATGATACTGAGCCCCCCACTCCACCACTTCACGCGGCTGCCGCCCTCAAAGGGAATATAAAGAAAAAATACACATATAACGAGCGGGTCTTTCCTTCCGCGAAAAGCGATGTTAGCAAACAGAGTGCGAAAGGTGGCCGTGGACAAACGCGAGCTCCTCGTATAAATACAAACGCGGCCATAAAGTGTACGTAAGGGGGTGCCCTGAAAAGGCTTACACCGGAGTGAATGCGAGAAAAGGGGCATCAAATAAAGCGATGGGGAAAAGGGGGTTCAAACTCGCTCTCTCTCACTCACTTGTCGGTTGCGGAAGAGAGGAGAGGACAATTCGCTTTTTCGCAGCAAAACAACTGCTTAGTGGTCCGTCCTATAAAATGGTTGTTCTTGCCACCTCGGGCCCACGCACTGTATGTACATATACATCGACCATATTCGCAATGCATGCGCAGTGTGAGCAGTAGGCAGAAGTATAGTGAACTATAGGCAGAATCAAACACAACAGCCAGCCATGATAAGCCTTGATGAGGGAGTTTGGCGTTTGCGCGCTTTAAGCGTTCTCTGCTGTATGGGACGTTGCACTCAATGTCGGACTCGCCATATATAGGGTAAGGCGGGGCAAAATGAGACACGGGGCAAAACGCGACATTTTGGCTTTGCCGACCTCTGTAGCTAATACAGAAAGCACCTTTCTTTGTTTTTATATTTCAGCGAGAGGTGCTGGTAGTTGTCCACCTTTTTATGTGTAAAAGTTGATGATTGCTCACAGCGATCGCGTAGGAAAAATTACGCGGCTGGTGTCAGTGTGTTCGTGACCCGTCAAAAAGGGGCGAAATTCTGCTCGGCCATATTTTCGGATCCGTGCATGAAGCTAATCCTGCGTCAATACAACAACGTAAGTATTTATATTGTTACTTTATACTACTAGCTACATACCACCAAAATTTTAGTTCATTTGGTGCGCGGGGCCAAAGCGGAAATTTTTTAAAATTCGGGCATGTGAGGGGGGGCAAAACGCGACAAAAAGGCATTGAATTGCCTTAGAGAGTGTCATATTAAGTAAACTATTTACTTACACTCATTATATATTATATTTCATTGTTTAGGGGGGTTCGGAAGCACAAGAGAATATCATATAGAGCTTCCTGGGAGGACAACGACGTGAAAAAGCACTGATTGCTGTTCAGGACACTCACTCCATTCGCGCTGCATCGAGGTTTTTTTTTCCGCGTTACCAAGGGTGCTCACAAAAGGCGAATGCAAAATTTGAAGAATCTCCAAGTCAAGCCGTTCCCAAACACGTCTCGGCATCGACTTTTAATGACTATCCTCCAATACCAAATTAAAAAAACAAGTGCTAGAAAATCCGAATCTAGCACAGTTATAAATTCATCGCCTCACGAAGCCCGGCTGACGAAGCTGAAAGCCACGAGGCGCCCGTGCATTTCTGCACCAAAATGGCAAAAGGAGGCGAAGAAGATGCGTCAGAACATATCTAGCGTCCAATCGTTGAATAATCCAATGAAGTGCAAGCTTTCAACAAAATACAACAATAGCACAAAGAAAGACTGGGGTGTTTGATCTGCAAGGAGTTTTGGAGCAAAATAGCACCAGATTCTGTCTGGATTCAATGCGTGGAGTGCAAGGACTGGGGTCATGAAGGCTGCGTGAGGTCCCACGGAGATTAATTTTAAGTGTTTTTACTGCAAAAACTGAAAGGATGAAATTTTTTTCACACTGTCTCATTTTGCCCCGCAGGTTGGGGCAAAATGAGACATGTGGTGCATTTATTATTTCTTTTTAAAATAAACTTTTTGACAGTGGCAACATGGTCATATTTATGTAGCACATACCTTGTACCCAAAGGAAAATTTCTGCATTGACGTTTAAGGGTAAAGAGTGAAATAAAAATATATATTCACGATTTTCAAATGTTTGTCTCATTTTGCCCCACCTTACCCTATGTACACAGCACGAGCCCGCACGCTTACTACACTAGAGGGCTGACGCAACGGCCCATTGTGACGTTGGAGCAACAGCCTGCAAAGTTGCATGAATGAGAAGATGGCGACAATACAGCAGAAAACATAATAAAGCTAAGCTATACGCCAGGGGTGGCAAAATTACAGAAAAGATGCTTCTCAAGGAGATGATCTGGTCTCTCGATACTGGTGGTCGATACACATGTAGAGAACAGACAGTTTTGTTTGTTTGTTTGTTTGTTTGTTTGTCTTAGCGTAGAAATCCGCGATATCTCCCGATTTCTAGCTTTATATAGCCCTCCCGTCCTCAATTCATAGAATCCCGCGTTGAACCGGGGCGTGCGTCGAAAGAGAGATGATGCGAATGATCGCATGCAGCGACGTTGTTGCCCTGCTGTTCGACGCGCGTGATCATGAGTCATGCCCCGGGGGGGGAAATCGTTTCAAGACCCACTGCTTCCCGTTGTCCCCTCTCCTTTTCTATATACATTCTCTCTTGCTTTATCAATTTTTGCGAGTCATACAAGATGTTGCACGAAAGGGACCTCCGAAAAAGCTTCAGGCGATACCGAAGCACGTTGTTGGCCATTTTGAGGAATATAACGAAGTCGATGGCACTTGATTCCCCAATTTCGGCTCCATTATGACTGCGCAAAGAAGCAGGCTACACAAGTGGCGTGATGTCGATCGCCCCCTAACACGGAAAATAAAATGTAAGTATTGTTGCTTTGTAAAGCTCTCAGACCTCCGTAAAAATTTAGAATAGGGCGCATTATTCAAGCTAGTGGTGTTAATACAAAATATTGAAGACGTATTGGTAATCGCAGTCCAGACTGCGATTCCCAGCACGGACACGCGCCACCACAGAAGATGACGTCGATACTAACCCCCTTAAAACTAACACGCCAGGGATGACTAGGCGCCTTTGACAAAGATAGTTCCACCTATCGAAACGTCGGCCAGCCTGTCTGAGGCACTTCCTCTGTTCTTCCTGCTTATCCCATGATTCACTATGGTTATTTAGACCAGAATCACACCACCACTTGGCTTCAATCATCCAGCAGAATAGGACCGGCTCCTAGCGAGTGGCATTCAACGACTGGTGGTCGTTGCGTCATTGATCACGTGACTGAAAAGTCTGAGCACTATGCGCAGCCTCTCGACGTGAACATCGTAGATAACCACGGAAAAATAGTGGGATACCATAGAAATACCACGGTTCCGGCGGGCTCCGCGGTGTGTACCTTATGAGCAGAGAAAGAATGTGTGAATATCATTAAGGACTCCACAGATATACCTAACTCCTTGGCAAGAAAGCGAATGAAATATCAAATAAAAGACAGCCAGGCAAAGTGGCGCAATCTCTTCAATACATGTCTCCTATTCTTAGAATATTCGAAGCTGACAGACGCTGAAAGGATTAGGTCTGAAGATCGGGAGAGAACGGCTCCGCACGCTGCTGCGTGCATTTGATATTGTTCTGCAACATTAGTGATCGATTTAAACAAATGACTGAAGGTTTTAGTCTACGAATTCTGAGAGAAGCTTTAGGATTAGTAGGCAGGACGTTAAGACGACGTTCGATAGCCTGGTAAAAAGCGAGCATTCGTGATATGCAGCCAATTTCCTAACTTCATTCTAGCTCGATTATCTGCTGTAATCATATATAGCGGACGTGCATTATGGATAGGTAACAACAATGGGTTGTCGGGTACAACCTCCAGCAATAGGTTGCGTGACGCGAAATTGAAGAAAAGGCGATATTCTCGCTTTGTCTGTGAACGCAACCCCCAATTAATGTTCCAGACTAGTATTTGTTGCGATCTATACAGTTGCCTGCTACATCAGAAGCGTCATGCACTCAGAGAGCAGAAATTCGCATTTGCAGTCCATGTACCGCAAACGTTTGCTGCCGGGTGTACATGCAATGCAATCCTAATAATAACAGGGATCTTTCGTGCCAACATGCAATGCAATCCTGCATATGTTTTTGGAGGCGGCTGACCATTATTA
This sequence comes from Rhipicephalus appendiculatus, assembly GCA_030522465.1. Classification (NCBI taxonomy): domain Eukaryota; kingdom Metazoa; phylum Arthropoda; class Arachnida; order Ixodida; family Ixodidae; genus Rhipicephalus; species Rhipicephalus appendiculatus. Next base: position 5,432,397 of record JALIZH010032971.1, read on the forward strand.
CTATAATATAAAAGTGCGCAATCGCATCACTTCGCTTGAATATGCACTAATTTACCACGCAGAAAGATAGAGGATTATGAGTATAGCTGAGAAAAAAAGCAAAGGATCGCGCGGCGAGCGGTGTAAAAAAGAATAATGATAGGATTAACCTTAATAGAAAGGAAAAAGTTTGTGCACGAAAAGTTCGCTTGCAGCAAAACGGGGGTAATACAATCCACCGATATAATCGGTTGCGGCAGCTCAACCAAGATGTGCAGCAGCGCGCATGATGGTTGTTGCTTGGCAGCGGACGACTTTTATGCCGATGATGTGTAGGGGGGGTAACAATTACGACGAATAAAAATATTTCATCTGTCTTTAACTGTTCAACTTCATAGCAACCCATGGCAAAAGCGAAAAATAACGCAGATTACAGGCTTATTTAGAAACTATAGGTAAACATAGGGCCCTTAATGACGCCGCCTTAATTCTGAAAGTTCTTTTTTTTTTTTCATTTTACTTTCCTCCACAGACTCTAACGTATACTCGTTGAACTCGGTCGCTACGTGGACCACGAAGACTGGAGCTACTAATAGTCACAAGCCAGCAGGCAACGAGACAACGAAAGCGAGAGTGCAGTTAGCCGTTCTTTTTACCAGACATAAGTACTGCCGTTACGATGTTTATTAACGCAGCTGGGACAGAGACTCTTGGGAAGCAAGCGATACAAAAGCATGCTCTACACTGCGCACCAATCCAGCGGCCGACAACCAAAAATTGGAAGCTCGTCAACTTATATTTGCTTCACAACAGCAACTAACGCGCGCTGAAGCGTGACAAAGGGGATTAGCCAAGCCGGACCAGGCCCGGGCTGACCCTAATAAGCGCGGCATCGCGGAAAGGACTGAGTGCAGCGGCTCGTGAATGCCTGGCGTTCTACGCGCAAGTGGCGAGGAGAAGAGAGGTGGGAGGGGGGGGCTGCCGCTGCACCATAGCAAGGCACGGGCGTACACGCTAATTGCGCGTCACAACAAACCGTGACGTCAGCCATAACGGGAACGAGGCACCGCCACCACACCCACGTGGATTGAGTTCGCCTCCCGTGCCTCCATGTCCCGCGCAGTCCAAGGGCGGTTGTGTTTTTTTTGGCGCGAGGTCGCGAGGAGAGAGGAAGGTTGGCGGGGGGGGAGGGGGGAGTGCCAGTATGCGGTGCGTACGTGTGTGTACCTATACGTGTTTTGAGTGTATCTTGATTAAAGAGATAGCGCTGTAAATTGTACCCCGTGGGCTAATTTTCACGCCTCCGGCACCCGTAATCCGCGTCTAATCTGCTTAATAAGACTTGTAGGTACTGCCCACGTGAAACCTATAACTGTGCCTTTGCGAAACCTAAGTACGCGCCCGAAGCGAGCACCGATCTGATGTTGATAACCATTGCCTCGGGCCGATGGGGACAGAGATATAGTGACCACGAAGCTTGACTACCGATAGCGCCGACGGGTAACAACCTTCACGTCATGCACTTGAATACTGAAACTCGTGTGACTTACGATGGGCGTGCAACACGTCACGCCAACAGCGAGAGACAGTGACTGAACTCAATTGGTCTGCACCGTGCAACGTTGCAGTATGGTGGATGCATGGTACATTCCTTTGTCGAAGGACTCCGCTAATACAGTGGCAGGTCTACAGTTGGCGCCGGTTTAGCAGCTCGTTCAAATCGTAATATGTAGAAAATGTCTCCGGTTCCCGTTCTTCTCCACCGTTCTGGTGTATTGTTGGGACGTAACGTGTAAGGATCAATCTACAATGCTCAGCAAGGAAAATTTTGATCTATCTATTGATGTTCGTGCAATTATTGCACAATCACTTGATAACCACTGTCAGATACAGCTAGGCGTATACAAAATTGTTCCTGTCTTTGCTCATTTTTTAGTGGAGCTATGAGGTATCGCTGAACACAGTACTTGTGCTGGATCTCGGTGGAGGACGTAAGAAATTCAGCAAGCAGGCTTTCCTATGCATTTGACTTGGCATATACTCAAGATGACTACGTCGCCGCTTACCCGCCGTGGTGGTCTAGTGGCTATGGCGCTCGATCGCTACTCGAAGGTAGCGGGTAGAATCCCAGCCGCGGCGGCCACATTTCGATGGAGGCGAATCGCAGAGGCCCGTGTACTTAAATTTAGTCGGTGCACGTTAAAGAACACGACATGGTCAAAATTTTGGGAGCCCTCTACTACGGCGTCTATCATAATCATGTCGTGGCTTTCGGGTGGAAAAACACAACAATTATTATTACCAAGTTGCCGTTAGGAGCCCTGTTAAATGCATGCTAAAAAAGACTGGGCGTGCAAACACGGACACAAGAGAGAAGTCAAGACACCGCAAAAGCCGTTTCCGTTATTATTTTCTGACGCCAGGATTCTGCGGCAAGTATGCCACACATCCTTCTTGCATGTCCGGCAGATGGTTGCAGAAAGCCGCCCAAAAGTTGAACTTCAACAGGGCAAACTCGATTCTTAGAAAACCACGACATAGTCCCACATCACGAAACAAATAGCAAATAAACAAGCCAGAGGAGCAGGATTGTTCAGCTAAGTAGGAGAACACGGAAAAGGGCTCGAGTACATAAAGCTTAGAATAACAGAGCTGAGTTAGCTGGTACGTATTCACGTTAAAAGACTGAGCGTGAAAACACAGACGCAAGAGAGACTTCTCTCTTGTGTCCGTGTTTGCACGCCATGTCTTTTAAGATGAATACGTTCCAACTAGCTCAGCTCTCTGTTAGTCTAAAGACATGCATTATGAAAACTTGAACTGTGTGAGTAACAGGAGAGATGAGGCAGGAATGATGTCCCCGGTGCGCCTGTTGTCGCCTTAGTTATTATCGCAGCCTCCCGAGGTCTACCTTCTCGATTACGCAATGCGGTGTGTGCGGAAAAGCACACTTTCTAGTGTTTGTCATTGAGTTCGCTTTCTACACGTTGTGATTACATGACGTTCACTAGGTCTATCACGAATCATATTCACTTTACTTCAGCAGTGATCGTGCAGTTAGTACTGAATATTGAGGGCCGTGGATTCACCGACTAAAGCCTTGCGCACAACGTGTCGAAAGAGCAAAGCGTATCGCGCAGCACGTACACTTGACTCCAAGCGCGATCACGTTTCACGCGTGGAAGCAGCAGTATCTTCGACGTGCGACTTCAATGGAACTAAACGCGACAATCTCCTCGCAGGTAATTTTCTTTCTGTGGAGACTCCAGCGCACGAGATGCCTCCGCAGGTTCAAAGGAGCCGCTGGTGCGGCACGCGCGTAAGGGAAGTATACACAAGCACGTGCTCCTTTGGAGCAAGCTTTGAGAGCAAGCGTTCCGGGACAGTCACGTGTAGGGCAAGGCGGCCAGCGCGGCGTGGCCGACGCTCGCCTTTTTGGGCGGATGATGAATGGAGCGTCGAGCGGAGGGGCCACCACCGGAAGGGGCCTTCAAGCAGGTGCGCCCACAGCTGTCGCCCGGAGGTAATTAGGGGCACGCACTGTGCCGGCCACGCGGCGCCCCGGCTCCTGCAAGCCGCTACTCAACGGGCAGGTGATACTCGCGGCGGATGAAGCCGGCGAGCGAGGCTCGTGCGATCCGCTCGCGGAGACGCCAAGTTTACATTCTTAAAGCATGACCGGTAGAGGACTCAAGCATAGAGTTACCTCCTGGAGATACTACAGCGAGCTGTGGTGTTAGTGTTTACGCGGGAGCTTCAAGCGCGCTGGTCGAGCCAGAATGGGAATCATCATCAGCCTGACTTCGCCCACTGTAGGGCAGAGGCCGCTCCCGTGTTTAGCCAATTAACCCGGTCCTGTGCTTGCTGCGGCCGCGTGATCCCGCAAACTTAATAATCGCATCTGTCCACCTAACTTTCTGCCTCCCCAGCACGCGTTTGCCTTCTCTTTGAATCCACATTGCTACTCTTAATGACCAGCGGTTATCTTGCCTTCGCGCTACACGCTCATGCCCATTTCTTCGTCTTGATTTTTATCAATTAACACACAATTCGGTGGAAATCTCAGCAGTCATTCAGTTAATACTGAATCTGCGTACAGGCGAAACATATATAGATACACTGGAAGAAATTTATGGCGGCTGCACAGACACCATAGTCCTCCATAAAGAAAGCGATAAAATTCCAATAAAGAAGGGCTTGGGAATGACGGGCAGTAAATGGATTTAGCCTTTTGGTTGCTTCAAACCGCTTGGGAGCATGGTGACATTATTTTCAACAATGTACCGCTTTGCGAGTGTAGCGTTTCGCAGGAATTAAACGAGTGTGCCGAAACTTGGAGCCCTAACATGTTTACAAAAATATTATCTGCTTGAAAATTTAGACGGCTCAAACGTAATGCGTGGTGTCACAAGAATGCCCAAAGGCCAAAGCACAAAGCACATAATCCATGAACTGCCGATGCTCATCGTTCTCAGAGCCGCTGAACAATCGCAGCTCTCTGTAGCGTACTAAAAGGACAGGTACTGCAATCGGCCTTTTCGGGGGACCCAAGGAGCTCGTTGACCAATGTCTTTTTGCACTAAGCGCGTGTTGGCATGAAATGTAGAATGAGTGGTATCTTCCTGCTGCTTTAACTGACTGTTTGAAATGCTGAACTCTCTTTGTATGCATGATCTCTCGAAATCAAATGTACCTTCGTGGCCTCGTGGACCATGAAAACTGCAGTGTGTTGAGATGTGCGTGACGACGTTTTTGTTACTTCCCGGGCAGTTACTGCTTGGCGGAATGACCATCTCTTTGCAAGTGCTAGTTAACTGATCCTACAATACAGATGCATTTTGCTGTGAGTCTTAATGTTTTCATCCGTCCATTTATGTTCCCATTTATCTTTCTGGGGATGCATAGCGCCCTTCAGTCCTCCAATCATTAATATGTGAGGCTCGCGCAGCTCCTGTTCGCTTCCAGTGGTTCCAAGAGCCCCCGTGCACCGATCGCGGAGATTGATGCTCCGTATTTTCTCTGACGTCCTGTTTCGACAGATACAGCAGCTACGCCCTGTGCACTTGGCCAAAGGTTGACACCCGGCCGAGGCCCCTCAGCGGTGGTTGCGCCTTGGGTTCGGTTTGGCGTCAGTTTGTTTACCTACTAAACCATCAACCTAAGAGAAGCCCGGGTCCAGCTAAGGCTAAATTCACTTAGGGCTTCGCACGAACAGACAAGCAAACAAAAGAACAAACGAATGACAAACTAAAATACTAACGAACCTGCTCCAACTAGCGGAAAACAACACTTACAAGATCTCTAATACCGCTCTTCTGATGCACGATATATTGTCTTTTACCACAACAGCGGCAATCTCACGCAGACCTCAAGAAACTGCCCCGATTCAATACCTTCAAAGCATTTTACAAAATAAGAAAGATACAAGACGTGCTCTGCCACTCGGTACTACAAAGCTCTGGTTCAGATGAAGAAAAAAATTTAAAAAAAATTCCCCATCTCCCGCTAAAGGGAACCATGTGTGGATGCGAAGCAGCGGGGAGATAATTAGCTTGAGCGGGAGGAACGTCGCCGCTCTCATTTCACGGCAGCGGTACGGGCGCTCATCGCGGCGCTGCACAGGAGAGAGAATGAGGCGCGCGCGCTCCGTCATTTTCATACCGCGGAAATACCGTGGCGCCCCCCAGCGGAGTATGCAGCTGTCACACTACCCAGGGTTGCCGTTGGGTGAACTTGAAAAGAAGCCAGAACTCAAGCCAAAAGTAGCCAAAGTAGCCATGCCATTTAATATTATCGCCAAATTTGTAGCCAAATGGAACAGAAGTGCCATTATAAGCAGATTATTTAGTATTGATCAATAAATAATACCATTTTGAATAAGTAAGACCATAGAAAGCCACCGACAAGTTGGAAATAATTAATGAACGAATAATGATAAATTTATTACGCGTGCATATATTTTATGTAGAAATTATGAGTTCTTGCCAGACACAAAGTTATATTAGAATATTCCAGACAGCAAGTCAGTAGGAGCATGTAAGTTGAAACAGATTTTAGTTGAAGCTACAGACCAAATTCTGGTTGTAGATGAACAGCTGAGCTAAATTTTGTTGCAGATGTGTGTTTTCCCTAGTTTACACGAGAATACGCACTGCGCACCAAAATTATTCGTAAAACTTGCGCGTAGCATCACAATAGATGGCGGGAAGCTTGAGCCCCGAGCTGCCCACGCGTTCGTCACCATGCACGCAACTTCGCCACTCCGTATTTGGAGACGCGCTAAGCGTCGCGTAAGGGTGCCTCGATGCGCACCAGCCTACTGGTGGGTGGAGGACGAGCGTACGCATCCGCTTAAGCGAGAGAAAAGCTTAAAACAATCTATTTCGTCTGCAAAAATGAGAAAAAAATGGCTACTTAATGCGCCAAATCAGCACTTTAAAAGTAGCCAGAAAATAGCCATGGCGCCAACTGCAAATTTTTGTCGCCAGACGGGGTCGAAAAGTAGCCAATCTGGCGCAAAGTAGCCACCAACGGCAACCCTGACACTACCTGTCGTGCGCGCCGCCCCGTACAGGATTCCTAGAGGAAAGTACGGGGGAGACCGTAGGAGAGGAGAGAGAGGGGACGTGCATGCGCTGTGGGGATGTTGGACGCGGGCGCCGCTCCGTAGAGTAGATGATTCCTGGAGTAGAGAAAGGGGGTGAGCGTAGGAGAGGATAGGGGAGGGGACGCGCATGCGCTGTGGGGGGACGCGGGGGGCCGCTCCGTAGAGTAGATGATTCCTAGAGGAGAGAAAGGGAGTGAGCGTAGGAAAGAGAGGGGGGAGGGGACGCGCATGCGCTGTGGTGGTGTGGGACGCGGGAAGGAGGGACGGACTATGCCCCCTCTAAACACATGCAAGTAAGATCAAGGAATGGGGTCAACCTGGGCGACAGACGCCACATGCCTAGCCATTGCTGGGCAGCCTCTCCGTGCTCTCGGCCATGACTCAAGGAATGGGGTCAACCTGGGCGACAGACACCACCTGCCTAGTCATAGCTAAGCAGGCTCTCTGTGCTTTCGGCCATGACTCCGATGACTGTGATAGGGTTGAGGGCCTTCATATTACTACAGTGTTCCGGTTCGCATAATGGGTGCTTCCCTACATCATGAAAGTGGCCGGACGCGGGACGCGGGACGGGGGGACGCGGGACACGGGAGGGACGGACAGAGCCCCGAGCATAAGATGCTTCGCATCTAAAAAAATTCCCCATCTCCCGCTAAAGGGAAGCATGTGTGAATGCGAAGCAGCGGAGAGATGGATAGCTTGAGCGGGAATTTTATTGAAAGGATAAATGAGAATGTATAAGAGAAGACGGAGGATGTGGTGGTTGCGTGTTTATTTAGGGAACGTGTGCGATTCCTTGCGTCGGTGCACGGGGCGCTTTGAAGACGACGGCCTTGTGATCGGTGAAGTGTAGCGTCAGGGGTGCTTTTGAAGAGTTTTCATTGTGAAGTTTGCGAGGATGAGGTCTATGCACGTTCCCCTTATGGTTGTCGGTTGTATGTTGTCGTCAGAAATGCGTCGCCAACGAGTACACGTCTATCATGTGGTGGACGAGCCAGTCGTTCGTGGTTATATCCACGTTGAAGTCACCCGCAAGCACGAAGGGCGTGTGGCTGTATGTACTGTGCCATTGCCTCCTCTAGGTGACGTTCGACGTTCTCTCTGGAGTAGAGAATGGGGGGTGAGTGTAGGAGAGGGTACGCGCATGCGCTGTAGGGGGTGTGGGACGCGGGGGGCCGCTCCGTGGAGTAGAGGATTCTTAGAGGAGACAAAGGGGGGTGAGCGTAGGAGAGAGAGGGGGGAGGGGGCGCGCATGCGCTGTGGGACGCGGGAAGGAGGGACGGACTAAGCCCCCCTCCAAACACATGCAAGCAAGATCAAGGAATGCGGTCAACCTGGGCGACAGACACCACCTGCCTAGCACTTGCTAAGCAGCCTCTCTGTGCTCTCGGCCATGACTCTGATGACTGTAGTAGTGGTTGACGGCCTTCATATTACTAGAGTGTCCTGGTTCGCATAATGGGTGCTTCCCTACTTCATGAAAGTGGCCGGATGCGGGACGGAGGACGCGTGACGCGGGAGGGACGGACAGAGCCCCGAGCATAAGATGCTTCGCATCTAAAAACCGCCAGGCCTGCGCGGAACGCGCAGCACAGTCACAGCGAAAGCTGGGAGAACGCCATTTCTAAAACCCGTTGCAAACTATCTTGGGGCTACTAATACAAGTACACTTGTAAGGTACCCACTACTCCATTAATTGATTCGGTGGCTGATGACGACGAAGAATTATAGCTGAGCCCTTTGTATTGGGTTGGAACCATTCAACGACCCCCTCGTTATGCAATTCATATTGTGTGACGCCTGGTTACATACTTCGCATTCTGTGACGCCTGGTTGTTGTTTTACTCTTCTACCACGTTATATTGCGCATGTTAACGCGGTTCCTTCCCGACATAATGCTTCTATAGGTTTTTTGCGCGCCGGAGTTTCGAGCAATAAAGAAAAAAAAAAAAACAGGCATGGCTCAGTGGTAGAACACTGGGCTACCACCGAGCGGGCCCAGGTTCGAACCCCGTTCCATCCTGGACATTTTTTCTTAGTTATTTTTTTTTCTTATTTCGTGCGATAGCGGTTACGGGCACCGGCGGCGGCGGCGGACAACTACGGCACCCTTGTTGTGATCTCAAACAGCTTTCACTGTAAAAAAAATTTAAAAAAACGCGTTGGTCTACGGAGGCAAGGCTAGTGAAGAGTTTGGCACAATACAATTACAAGTGATTTTGTGGTAGGTATCGACGTGGGACACCACGTCGAAGGAACGTCGGGTGCACGCCGGAACGGCGGCCCCGAAGCAGACGCAAGGCGCAGCCGGGTCAACGAGCAAAGGACGAAGACCCTAGTTTAATCAATACATTACAATATATACAATGTAATGGCGCCCCCCTGGGGGCAAGAGAACATGTGTCTAAACCGGAACCAAAACCACTATACCACAGATTTTATATTGTTATAAGTGAATGAGTGTGGGCCCAGGATCCGTAATAAAGAACACGACAGTCCAGGTGGTTTGTGCGCACAAAACAGATTATATTACAGCGAACGATAAGTTGACGCTTCACAAGCAACACGGACCACACTAATAACCCTACTTTACAGAGCCTATAGTCTCACGCGCCTATACACACGTAACTGTCCAACTCGCCGGTCTGTCGTCATCGTTGCGGTGGACTTTCTTGTCGTGGACGCTCGACGAAGCCGTCGGCAGTCCAGCGCCTCTCGAAATGGCGTGGCCAGGCAGTGACGAGGTCGTAGGACAGCAGGCCGACAGGACACCAGGCCACTGAAGTCAACGGCCAGTCGTTGGCCCGAGCTGCGGCCACCTCAGAACAGCTGGTCCACTGGCGGTTGCCCTTCGAAGCCACGAACACCCTTAGCCCCGAGGTCCTCAGGCCAGGAACATCGACAGCTTGCCGGTCACCGGGCGCAGTGCGGGCATCGAGCTCGCCAGGTCCGCATATCTGCAGGACGCCCGGTCGAGAGAAGCAGCTCCGAGCGGAACATCAGGTTCGCCAGGTCCGCATGGCTGCAGGACGCCTGGTTGATGATCGCCGCGACCCGAACCGCCCATCCAGCGAGCTGCCGTTCGGATCATGTCACGCATCTTCTGCTCGATGATGATGAAGATGATGATTTCCGAGCCGCACTCGCACTCCCTCTTCGCTTTTCTGTTCTTCCCGTTAGAAGCTCTTCGCCGAACTGCCGTTCGCCTTCGTCGCGGCCACACAATCCACATCATCGCATATATGTATCTATACTAGCAAACGAGGGTATTTATAGTGTCATGCTGTTTTACAATACTATAGCCTCCTTCTTGTTAGAGGGAAAAGGTTTACACTCTTTTCTTCTTCTCAGCCCGCAAGAACACAAAAAAAACTTCATGCAGTCGTGCAAAAGAACGCCTTACTGTCCGGACACTTCATTATTCTGTGCCCGCTCTCTCTTTTCTCTTGTTTTCTGTCTTCGTTAAACTAGCGGAAGCAAAAGTGCTGAGATGACAAAGGAAACGGGAGCTTGCAGTCGCTCTGAAAATCCAGCACCACTAGCTGACGTGTGGGCCGTGTTGATATTTTTGTGATTGATGCCCCGGAGACGTTTCTTCTAATAAACTCTCTTCAAAATGAAACCGCGGGAGCGGTTCAATATCCTTGGAACGGGAGCACCTATGTACAGGCAATCTACCATCTAGCACTGGTCGCAATATACCGCGGGAAATCCGCACGAAGCTGGAGCTGTCGGCGGAGTGGCGGAACGCAGTGGACGTTTCCGAGAGACCCACTGAATAGTACAAAAAAAAAAAGCAAGAAAGAAATAAAAAAGAAAACGACCTATCACACGATGCAAGAAAGCTGCTGCTGCTGCTGCTGCTGCTGCTGCTGGTGGTGATGTTGCCACAGGCGGGGTTAGCATGGCAGACCTGGCCGGCAATTGTTCCGCCTGAGCGACTCTTTCTATGTAGTTCGTCTCACCAAACATCACGTTTACGTTTTCTACGATGCAAGAAAGCTCTCTCTCGGCTAATAACAAAAAATGGTAACAATCAACCAGGTACAAAAAAGAAAAGGCAAACTAAATCTCACAGATCGTTTGTGGCACGTGTTAGGGCTTGCAGAGTAATGGCGTCCAGCAGCTTTAGCCGAAGAGCGAGAACGAGGGTAATATTGTGGAAAATGTCAAATTCCTCCACGGTGTCGAATTCTGTGATGGCGCCAGCTTAAGCCAATCAGAGAGCCCTTAGCAGCCCTCTGGGGCCATTCAGAGTTTACTGCGAATTTGACAACATGGAAGATAAGCGTCCCGCCAGAGAAGCTTACGAAAACAACAGAGTATATGCCACGATCCCAAAGCACACACATCCTACAGTGATTCTGAGAACAGCGATTAAGCAGGGCGTGTGGCTCTCAGTTGTACCTCAAGAAGGTGCGCCTATTACTTAAACAGATGTCGACTAACGATTTCTGACATCGGTCAATTAAATAACCTTTATGTTTCAGTGACACTGAGTGGGTGAGAAATCATTAATTTGAAAATTATAATACCTGGTTTCGAACCCACGATATGATGCATCGGAGGAGCTCGCCATACACTGCGCCACAGGGACGGGTCGCGACTGTAGAATTTATTATTATTATTATTATTATTATTATTATTATTATTATTATTATTATTATTATTATTATTATTATTATTATTATTATTATTATTATTATTATTATTAACTTCCTACTTTATATTTTAAAATGTAAAGTAAAGAGTAGGCAGACAAAAGAAACAGAAACAGAAAACGCACCGCAAATGGGAGGCCGAGTCAATTTCGAGAAGAGTTAGCAGGACATGATGAACCTGGCCGCATAGAAAAGAAAATAGCCTAGAACAAGCAAGAAAAATGGGCGCAAAGTACCGCGAATCGCCCCCTTACTCTTACTTCGCTCCCTTGCCAGCATGAACGTATTCGCGCTGACCGCAGCTTCCAAGAGGAAAATGAGTGGAGATCTCACAGGCGGCGCGTGTAACGTGGGATGAAAACGCATTTTCGCGGCTTCCGCATTTTGGCGGCAACATCGGCACGAGCCCGAAATGCGGCTCTGGCTGCGGCAGCGGCTTGGCTACGGGCTTGGCCTGCGGGCCGTTCCCTGGCTACGGCTATGGCCCTGTAATCCGCATGAGGGTCTCGGCCCGGTGCCTTCCTGATGGATGGCTTGACTGCACGCCGATCGGCAATGCCGGGCACGCATCTCCCGGCCAGCAAGCCTCCCCCCCCTCCCCACCCCCCCCTTCATCTCTTCTCGATGCGCACGCGCTCTCTGTACGGCAGCGAACAGAGGAAATCTAATGAAAGCACCCGCCGAGTGAGGCTGAGAGCCGCACGCCACCCTTCCCCCCTTCTTTTCCCTCGGCTGCCTTACCATCTACCCTCTATCGCTCTGTCCCGTTCTTTGGAGATCATCGTGGCTGGAAATGAGACAGGAACCAGATAACCCTGTCACGAGGCACCGCTGTGGGTATACGCACGCTGGTGGCTGCAATTCATTAATTGATTCATCTCTGACTCCCCCCCCTCCCTCACCTTTCCTGTTTTTTTTTTTGTTTGTTTGTTTGTTTTGTTTTTTGTTTTGTTTTTTTCTCTCGCGGCTCGCTGATTTGCCGATTGGTACTACACGGAGAGCATGTGCAGTGGGCGACGAAAGCACAGATATCCCTCCCTGAATCTTTTTTCTTCTTGTTTAAAGGTGAAAAGCTCGTACGGATAACTGCGAAGAGTGGCAAGAGCCCTACACCTGCGGCGACAAGAAGGAACTTTTTGTTGGACATACGTTAATGAAAGGGGTGGAGGCAAACGGCAGTGAAAACCACCGTTAGCAATCGCAGGGCCGACGTGCGTTTATTACGTGTGCTGTCACAGGTAAACCATGCAAAATCTGCTCTTCCTCTCGCGAGTCGACAACGAGTAAAATGGCAACAATGTGTTAGATTAAGTTAAACTGCACGGCGAAGCAAGAACCCGAATTTAGCCTCTTTATGACCACTATGCGATTAGAAAAACTGCGGCATTCGTACCATGCACTGCACTGTCGCGCACAGTGACACAGCAAGAGTGCACCTAACTAGGCTGGTTGATATGTGATTAAGACCGGAACAAACAGCGCTGAACACGAGACTGTGAAAGAACGACCGGCTAGGGCGCTGAACTAACCACCACTGGTTTATTGCTGGGATATGTAAGATTAGCGAAGCTTACCATATTCATACACATGGAAATGCTTGCGTCAGTGTGCCGTCGATTTTGCCTGCATAACTGTGAAACCAGTTGTTAAAAATTTTGACAGCCTGTTTTGCCGACGCACTCAACGTGACGACTTCTTGTCTGTCTCTGCACAGGTACTGTGTTTTTGTTGTTCTTCTGAGCAAAGCTTCTGTATATATTATTACATATACCAGCGACAAACCAGTGGTTGTTCGTTCAGCGCCCTTGTCTGTCGTTCTTTCACCGCCCCATGTCCGGCGCTGTTTGTTCCTGTCTTAATCACAGTGACACAGTCACCGTATGTAACACCCAAAGCAAAACTATATACGTGCCACCATGCCAGACACTCGCCACCGTATATTTCCTGCCTTAAAGGTTCCCTCCCCACATCTTTCTTTTCCGTTTCCCTCTCCCCTTAGTGTAGGGTAGCAAACCGGATATTAAATTCCGGTTGACCTCACTGCCTTTCCCTTTTTTTTATCTCTCTCTCTTTCTCTTGCCTCGACACACGCCAACGCTTTTTAGACCGCGCCAGTTACGTAAAGCTTTACATCGAGGTGTGAGATAACGCCGGCCCATTTGTATTTACATAGTACTCGAGGACAATACACCGGCTGCGATAACTTCTTGAGGTCATGCCGTTCTGATATGTTTGCGTCCAAATGGAGCGGCGTCTTCAGATAGCAACCAAACTGTCACGATAAGATAACGCGCGGCAGTTAGCCAAATGAAGTGACCCAAGAACGGTTCATAATCGCAAGGTTCCGTAACTGCCAGTGGAATGCGGATATCAAGATGCACGTGATGTACACAAAGAGAAAAGTCATCTGTTATATCGAAGAATGATTCCACTCGAGACGAAAAACAACGCTTTCCTTCCGTCACAGCACGTGTGATCTCAGCTTTGCCGAAGCACGTGGCAAGGTATTAAAGGACTCTGCAGAGGCTGCTATATAAGCGCTATCCGCTGCAGGTCACCCAAATTGTGCTCGTCCTTCATTCAGCAGTTTCGGCGTGTGAACATTGCTTAACAAAGTTACCGCAAAATATGGAAGTGAGTGTGCGTATTCCTTTAAAAGCATGCTGTCAGTGATGAAACTTTAACCGCGGCAATGTGTGTGACGTTTGTAAGGACATTAAAAAACAAAATTCTGCGATGTTACGTGCCAAAAAACGCAATAGGATAGTGAGAACGTCCAATAGTGGTAGGACAGAGGATTAATGTTGACCACCTGGGATTCTTTAAGTGCGCTCACGTTTGACTAAATAAATACATGAACAATTTAGGCCTGCTTTCAGCGTTTACTAGACTTTAACTTTTCTTGTTAAATGCGACTAGCCTTACCAGGATCGGGGTAAGACTCATGCCCGCGTGAAGAAGAACCCTATGCGACTTCCTCGTGACATAACAGTACCGGTATGCGGGGCCGGGCATCTCGAGGAGGCCTCTTCACAAGTGAACTATGGGGCATTACGTCCTATGTAGGTCCTCTCTGCCCTCTCTCTCTTCCTATCGTTTACTCGCCTTTCATCCACTGATGCCCACCGTTCATGCGTCAGCTACTCGAGCTAGGCATTTACAACGCGGCCATCAGTACTTTACCTTCCCTCCTTTTGTACATATTTCCTCAAAATAAACAGCCCCTTACTACTTATGTATTTATACAAGCAGCTCACTCGCTAAAGTAACCGAGAGTTCAGGTTTGAGGCTTTTGCGCTGCCTACAGCCGGGCATGGTGCAGTGATCCGCAATGATATTAAGCGTTCTTCCTCAGCAGCGAGTGTTTTTTAGTAAGCAGGGGGTTCAAGCTACAAACAAGGTACGCATTCCGATGCAAGGCGATACACAATCGTTCCGCTTCGTGCGCACACCGCGACGACTGCTACATGGGGCGCCCTTTCGGGGCCCTCCAAAAGCAATGGGTGAACGTTATACTTCCGGCGCGGACCGATGGCGACGCCGGTGTTTGCATACACAGTCCGTGCGCCGCGCTAACCTGAGAGCCACGGTGGCACGTATACACGGCGGATGTGCTAGTGTGTAATACGTGCTCCGCGTGCCTTGCCGTGGCTAGACGCGGGAAGGCGCAATACGACGCGACGCATTCCGACAGCCGTCACGAGCTAGCGCGACTGCGTTGCGGGCGCGTCACGCCACGGAGTTTCCGCGTACCTCGCCACGGGCATCTTGCCACGCGATGCAGAACGGCGAAAGCTGTGAGCCCTCGCTGAACGTTCACGGGCTGAAGGAATTGCTTGTCGAACGCGCAACCTACAGACAATACGCAGAGCCTTGCCTAGTACCGCTTCTCCGCACACGTATAGTTTTGCCGAACCAAGATGGCGGACATCGGGCTGAAGAGAGAGTTGAAAGAAAAGATGGAGCACAGGGAATGTCCGGCTTGCTACCTTACAATTCGGTTTAAGCAAGGGTTTAGAACAATAACAATGCGAGAATGATATGTGGAAACAGAGCAGACCATCGCTCCTGTTCACAGCCCAGGATGACAGTTGGAAGTGGTTCATACAGGGTTTGTCGTTCGTGAAAACTGCAATATCGCGTACAAGCCTATCTGCTGCAATTGGTTATGAGTTCGGCGTTCTAAATTGATTTCATTTGACAATTATTTGCCATCGATTAGCTCTAGTGCAGTCGCGAGTGTTTTGTCTCTGAACTCTTCATCGATGACAGTGGCCCAAAACCTGTCTCCTTCGTGCCTGTGTGTTGTGGTTTTTTCGCGCTTTTTTTCAAACATGAATTTCCACCAACTCTCCCAACTGTCCCTGCTAATTAGCCCAAAACCTGTTGCAATGTCAGGTGTCCGCCACTGCTATGCTACCCTCTCTTTTACAGCGAAAGCTGTTATGAGATCACAACAAGGCCCGTTTTTGCGCCGTAGTTGTCCGCCGCCGCCGCCGCCGCCACCGGCGTCCGTAACCACTATTGCTCGAAATAAGAAAAAAACTAAATAAATAAAAAAACGCCTAGGACAGAATGGGACCTCTGCGTGGCAGCCCAACACTCTACCACTGAGCTACGCCGGTGCTTGAAACTGCGTTGCAAAGTGACCCTATACAGGCTTGATGTCGGGCGGGAATCGCGTTAACATGTGTAATAAAGCGTTTTAGAAACAGTAAAGTAACAACCAGGCGTCACACAATGCGAATTGCGTAATGAGTGGGTCGTTCAATGCTCCAAAGCATTACAAAAGCCTCAGGCACAATTCTTCATCGTCGTCAGCCACAGCATCAACAACGTGCACATAATGCGTTACAAGTGTGTAGCGGGTATCACGCTTTTCCGAAAAATGACGAATAATGGCACAGTGGACGCTTCCCCATTACACAAAAGTTATGATGATTTATGGCGTAGTGGGTGCCACGCAAGTGAGCTTGTAGTAGTTGCCCCAAGAGTGTTTAAAAAAAGACTCTAGAAAGGCCGCTCTTCCAGCTTTCTCTGTGACTGTGCTGCGCGTTCCAAGCAGGCCTGGCGGTTTTTCGACTATGGCTTAGAGTAGCCTTTACAAAATATTTTGTATTGCTCGGGTTATATAACTGTACATAGGGCGTCAACGACCCATTTACGCAACCCTCCTTTCCACGCACAGTTTTAATCTTTGGCAAAGTCTGTCTCGACTTTAGCAGTGCTGCTGATAAAGGCAAACTGCCCATATCGCTGAGGGCATGTCAGCAGTGCAGGGAAGCCGGCCTGTTGAATATTGGGCAGAAAGACCTCTCATTCGAGACAGTTTACATCTATAGCATATCTATATATTAAGGTTTGCAGGAACTAGAAGGACGGCGGATTACTTAGGGCAAGCATGGGCTAACGTATAAATTTGGTACGTTACGTACGGTCCGATTGCAACGTTTGAGGGCTACTTAAGGGTTTGGCTAAAATTGCTGAAAATTATTTGTGTCGCTATTTTCAGGTGTAACACGGAGTTAAGCGAGTGTCTCCGGCAGATTACGAGAAATTTAGTTTACATTAGGTGACTTAGCTTCGGGTACAGGTCAAATTTAAGACGTGAGGGAAAATTACAGAATGTACATTACACTTATTGCACTACACTCGAAAGCGGGTCTCAAGCACGTCACGCAAAAGAGTATTTGTACAGTGATACTTCTCGAATAAGACGACATCACGGGTGATTTGACCATTATTCTGCAAAACAGTCCACGCCTATGCTTTTTATTCCTCTCTTCGTTTCCCTAATTTCACGTTGTTATACCCAAACCTCACACAGCGCAGTATATACGCGTGAGGAGAACCCGGATATATCGCTTGCCAATCCCCATCAAGCTTCAAGATTATCAAATTGCGCAGACTCTCACGCGTGTGGACGTTTGCGGCGCACCATGTTTCAAGACAACCAACCATTTTCCCAACGCAACTTGTCGTTGCGGGATGTTTCTCGTGGATCGAGCGAGCGTAACGCCAGACCTTGGAAACCGCATCTACAGTTCCCGACCAGACACGCGTCACCGAGGCTTTTTTAATTTGTTTGTTTGCTTGCTTATTTCAACGTTACATGACATCACGGAGAACGCAGGAATGCGCTGCGAGTATCCGTAATCAGGTCGAAAAGAGGTGGTTATAAGCTGGCACGTGGCTGCAACGATGCCGCGTGCCGCTTATAACACGCCAACCGAGTCTTCCTCTCAGCGGACGTCTCCAGCGCTGGTATTGAATTTCGCTTAACGTCGCCCCCTACGGCGCCGCAACCGCGCTGCGTTCCCGCAGCATCGGTTCTGCTCTTTCGTGCGGTGTACGCCTTGCGATAGAAGCACGCGCACAGTGCCACCGGGGCCGCCGCCGCAGCTTGCTATTTTAGCGTGTTGCGCG
Organism: Rhipicephalus appendiculatus; assembly: GCA_030522465.1. Lineage (NCBI taxonomy): Eukaryota > Metazoa > Arthropoda > Arachnida > Ixodida > Ixodidae > Rhipicephalus > Rhipicephalus appendiculatus. Next base: position 5,450,070 of record JALIZH010032971.1, read on the forward strand.
CGCGGGCTGCAATGTCTAGCACCGTGCACGCGTGACGCATATCCGCCTGGCCGCATCGCGTTCTGGCATTTCTCTCACGCGTCTGAGTTGCTCGATTGGAATCTCGGCTCCAGACATCGGAGAGGGCTAAACGAAGCCGTGCGACCTACAGCGAACATGAACGTATTTTCGTCGCGCCGTGCGGAAAAGTGAAAGGCAACAAGATGAATAAGTGGGCAATGCAAAGTCGAAAGACAGAGGAACAATAGGAGAGCGCTGAAAAAACTCGCGCATGATGCGTTTATTCACGAAGCTTCACACACGTACTTAAGTGTGCACCCAATATTTCCATCTTATCTTCCTCACTAAGCATCGCAAGCTGCGTCTTCTTTATCGTCGTGGCTTTCAATATTCGACGATGAAGAGTTTCCTCAGCAGTAATCGACGTGTATTAAATTCATAGTTTACGAGCAAGTGAATGGTGCTGGTCATTATCTATGTAGTGTATTTTCATTGATAATTGGTAACTTCGAGAAGAACGGCAAGGCGCCAGGTGAAGAGCAAGGCGAGATGTATTTGGAAAAACAGGGCTGTTTGATCCCAGGCTGAAACGCACACCTCCATGACATGCGCCCTTGTTGAGTAAATTCATACTGTATGCATGCAGGTCGTCGCTAACCCAAATTGCTACAGGAACGGGCAATTTGCTTTGCAGGTGAGGTCGTGAGCTCTATTCCCGGCCGTATCTGGATGGGGGGCGAAATGCAGCCCCCGTGAACTTACATACAGATGCACGTTAAAGGACCCCAGGAGGTCAAGTATTAATCCAGAGTCCCCGCACGTCCCTGACACTGGCAGCAGGTTTGCCGGAATGTTGAGAAAGATCTTCCATTGAGCACGTCAATATTTAATGAAGCAATCACGATATAGAATATAAATTCATCACGTGGGTATTTAGGCACGCAGCCACGGACACAACAGCTGGCAAAAAAGGTAACGCAGATGCTCCTTTCTTTTTTCCCATATAAGAACATCTACAAGGACCCCTATACTAACTACATCTGTAGCTCATCCTTCCCGTCTTTCTAACGGAAGCTTATCTTTCGGTGTGACGCTCACAACCACCCAGCACTCGCACCCAACTTGTAGTCGCGCATCAATTTCTGGCGAAACTAATTCATTCGAAGATAAAGCAGGGCCATATATTTGTAATGCCAGTGAATAAAGAAAAAAATAAAGGACGTATCACACGCTCTGCTTTTCTCCCCTTGAAATATATACAGTTTTGAAAAGGATACCTGCGACATTGAATCATAGCGGTCAAAATGAGGTTTACGTTCTATAACGAAATTCGCATGCAAGAATATTTTTTTGTAAGTGTAGCCTGTTATATTACGTGCATTCTGAATCAACGGCTGCGTACAAGGAAAACGCCGTGCGTAGGCTCTCTTCGCCATTTTCAGGCGGACGCAACTTTCGCTTCCCATGAAAGTGCTTACACCGTAAGATTTTCCGCAGGAACGATCTGCCGTACATAAAAATAATACTAAAAATGAAGAGAAACTAAAAGGATAAATGAAAGGCAACCACGCTGGCGCAAATCGTGAGACCGACACCGCGTACGTATATGCGGCAACCCAAAATTACCGTCTTTAGAGATTACTATATAAAGCGGCAGCGACTCGACTGCGAATGGCCGGGCGCGACCCAAAACAAGTGGTGTCAACGCATACTCACGCGCACATGTACGGACTCCGACACGTAGCGCTGAGGCTTAAGGTGCGCGTCTAAGCGGCGCTAAGCTGGAACAAAGCGAGGCCTTTGTTCCCCGGGGGAGAGAACTTGGCAGCGCTAAGGACGCGGGGTTCAACAGCGTCGACGGGACCGACTTGGCCACGACCCAAAGCGCGACGCTCATAATCTTTGACGTCTTCATAACAGGTCGCTCTCGCCGGAAACAATGAAGGATGCCGGACGGCGCCTGCCTCCTGCAGGACCGCATGCTGTGAAAGAAGAGGTTAGTGCGTGCGTACGTGGACTTGTCACCTCGCCCCCCCCCCCCCCCTCGTACTCCCGCCCCCCTTGCTCCCATATAGATGTGTATACGTGTGCACAAGCTTCGCGCCCTCCCTTGTTGAATAGAGCGAAGTGGCTGTTTACTGACACAGCCAGGCTCAGATTAAGCGCTGGCACAAGTCCCAACTGACGAAAGAGATTGTGGAGGCGTCGTCGTACTCGTGTTTCTTTATTATCGTTGCATTTCTATGTCTTCGTTCATAGAGAGAAGTCGAGAAAGAAACACAACCTCTCGAAGGGGGAGGGGGGTGCGGTAAGTATGTGTTGTTGGTTTTAAACGGCGAGTGCTTTTGTCACACCTCGCACCCTTATTTATCCCTCACTGACACGGTACGAGGTGCGTGCTCATTCAACCTTCATTCTCTTTTAGGACGTGCGTGTGTTTGCGGGTGTGTCAGCTTCTCACACAGATGTGGCGGGGTAAGGAAATATGGAAATCGTGAGCAGCCTTTACGAATGGCAGACTGGGTATGCAAAGAGGAGACGCAGTTTGAGATGTCCGCGAGGTAAGGACTGCAGGGTCGAAAATATTGTAATAAAGCGTAATTTCCTCCAACCTCCAAGTGGACGAAACAAGTATAGGTACATGCATAACGCTCTGGGTTGCATGTGTCCCCGTAAAGGCGCTATGCGTGTTCTTGCCACGTCCTGTTTACTTATGTTCTCTATTTATTTATCCGTTAATGTTCACGGCAGATATCACCGGTGACTGGGGGACAGTATTTATAATAGGAGAGGCGTTGAATTAGAGGTCGTACTTCGGTTTAAGTTACGGAGTCCAGGAACAGATAAGAATAGACGAGTTGTTTATGAATGAAGGCGGGGCAACTTTTATTGCGATAGCAATTATATGGACACTCTCGGCTGATCATTCCCGTTGGGGTAACCGTCGCCGTCATGCCCCAGATATTTATATGTATGTATATATATAAAAAGGCACAGCGAAAAATAAATCGGAAGAAAAAATTCTGAGGCACCCGACCGGGGATTCACGCTTGTCCTGTGTATACCTGCGCGTTCTTATCGAGCGTCCTTCTTTGTGCTCCAGCGGCGCGCTACAAGTATCGAGCTGCTTGTGGTTCTTCGTGTGACATTCCAGTTTCTTGCTATCGCATTCATTGCTTGGCCCTTGCGGCAAAACTGTGACTTTTTTAAAAATACTTCTTTTCAGCTGAAAGAGTTAACGCCAGTTGAATTTCTTCCCGAACAAGAGTCAAACATTCAAGAGTACTTGCATCCCTTCCTTTCCTCATACTCCTCTTCACGGAGACGTCTGCGGCGCGGGTCACTCCACCGCAGTGCTCCCATACGATGGCACTTACGTTTACGTGTCAGCGAGTAGCTAATTGCTTTTGCGAGAACAGAGAGCGCCGCGTAAGCTCTTTCCGCTGATTAACCTGAAATCGATTGTGCTTATGAGAGGAGCGGCAGCTTCCGCGGTTCAGTCGCGACGGCCTAATGTAGGCGCATTGATCCCGTCCAGTGATTTTCACCGCCGTGCGCCTTTTTACGTATGCACGTCATTGCTGTACGACCCCCCCCCCCCTTTTTCCCTCTCTATTTCTCCCTACCCTGCCACTAACTAGTCTCGCCTAATTTGTGCTTCGTCAAAGCACGCTGCCCGGTTACGCGTCGAGCACGCTTCCCCGTCAGACGCGCGTGTCGAACGCACTTGCCCAAAGCCCCCGCTGGCGCGTGAAAGCCTGAAAGAGCACTAAATCGAGCCAAAGAGCGATGCAAAACAACAACAACAACAACTAAGAAAACAAGAAAAACACTGCCGCGCGCAGCAAAGGAGCAAGCGGCCGTGTATCATGCAAATGACCATCGCTTTTCCCCATAAATTTATGCGTCTCGGCTAAGCGCGCAGCACCGACGTTGCTCCATATCGTATATCGCTGTAGAAAAAGATCATGGGAAGCTAACATTTCCCTAGACTTCCGTCCATGTTCCCCTCTCTTTGCTTACCCTTCAGTATAATAAAGGGGGGAAAAAGTTAAGGCACTACGGTTGGATATCCACTCATGTTCCATAACTTGCTTTTTCCGTAGATAAATAGCGATATCGAGCAGACGGCGGGTAGAGGAAATAGTTTGTCGTTATATCCGTGTCTATAAATAGAGTTCTCGATGCTTCAGCCCACTGGTAAGCAAGGAAAGAGGCGATAGCCAGAATCAAACATGAGTGGGAGCACGCTCACAGGTCTGACATGTACAGTGAGCGATAAAATGTGCTTCAGTGAAGCGCGTGCTCTTTAAGGTAAGTTAAACTTACTTTGCGTAATGTTCATGTGCACAGCGGATATATGGGATTGTAATGCTGAGCACGTATCCTAGCACAGAGTACGTTTATGTATGCAAGAGTGCGTGCGTGCGTGCGTGCGTGCGTGCGTGCGTGCGTGCGTGCGTGCGTGCGTGCGTACACTTATCCGTGGGCCAACTATTGACAGAAAAACCATCATCATGCAAAGGAAATTTACAGATGAATAAAAATTTGCCGCAACGCATACGCCAGGCATCACTAAGTCATGATAGGCAACTTACGGTCATCATTGACAAGAAGTGTACAACCATTGCATTACGCGTGCAGCTCAAGCTTGGAGGTTAACAAGGCGTCGCCCGTATACAACTACTGCAAAGAGTGTTAGACCACACTGATTGATGAATGAATCAAGGGCTCAATCAATCATTCAATGAATCCATCAATCAATCTTATAGCCTCGCTTAAAATAAGAAAAGTCATGTTTTATTTGTGGCTACCAAGAAACTACAAGCGAAACGTTTTCCGTTCTACGAACACTAAAGAGAGATAGAGAGAGAAAAGCGAAGGAAAGGCAGGGAGGTTAACCAGGTTGCACCCAGTTTGCTACCCTACACGGTGGAAGGGGGAAATGGGAGGAAAAGAACAGAGAAGGGAAGAAGGAAAGCGAGGGCAAGTAATACGCTTGCACGCATAACAGCGTGCGCGGCGCAGGCCCCGAAGGTCATAAAAAATGCGAACTGTCACAGAGTACGGGTGATTTTGACTGCCGTAGACGAAGTAGGCTGCAGTCCATGATGTTAACGAAGGCTTGCAAGGACTGGCTCCATGGTATCCAGAACTTGCAGTGCGCTTCGAGCTGATGGGGTTGTCAATCCGGTGAGAAATGTGCGCATTGTGCTGATCAATCACCTTAACACAGCGATGACACGTAGGTCTTCTTCGCGGAGATTATTAGGACAGTCTTGTGTCGTCTCTTTGTAGACGCGCAGTCGTGGTAAGGACGGCCACTCGACACCCGCCGCCGCTTTCATCCCCTCCGCGTCTTTTTGGCTCTCCGAACGTAACGCGTTGGCTGGTGGTGGTGGTGGTGGTGGCGGCGGCAGTGGTGGTAACTGTCGGGAAAGAGAAGTCTGGTGGTCCGCTGGATTATGACATCGTAGTGAGGGTCCAGTTTGGGCAGCGGTGTTCCTAGACCTCTGTCGGAGACGGGAACGTCGTTGTCGCTTTCTGACAATATCAGTGGCTTCTTTGTGTGTTGAGCCATCCCTTACCATCTGTTTTATTACGCTCCATCCTTTCTTCACTGACGGACAGTCTCTTGATGAAGCTTCATGTGATCCGTGGCAGTTGGGACATTTCAGGGTTGTTGCTCTGCAGAATTCAGCATTGTGGTTCTCTGCACATCGGGCGCAAACCACCACGTTCCTGCAAACTCCGCTCACATGACCCATTTTCTGACACTTGTGGCATTGTAGTGGTTTAGGTGTAAACGGGCGAACCACGTGTCGAAAGTGTAATACCTTCACGTGGGATGGCAAACTGTCGCCTCTGAAAATAATCTTCACTCAACGCGACTTTCCCAAGCGGGATACTTGGACGATGTTGGTGTGGTCACTCGCTGCATTGATCAGCATCGGAAGGTCGGCACAAGGAATGGTGGTGTCAACATCGTATATTACACCAACCAACATGTCCTTGTTCAGTGGAATATGAGCTTTTACCTTGATACCATCGAGGTCTGTGATGCAGGTCAGCTTTAGCTGAGATGGCTGGTGTATAACGTCGGCAGCCAAGACATTCTTGCGGGGATGTACGAACACTAAATTAAAGCGGTTCCAAGTACGATAGCTGGAGAGAAGTTCCGAATCTGGGTAATAGGTCAGTAACGTGGGTGCTCAACTGTTGTAAGGAAGCGCAGCCTAAAAAAAAAAAAATTTTGAAGGGCACTTTGTACATTCCAAAGTGTGTTCTGGCGAAAGCATGAGGCCATTCCACTGATTATGCCATGTCTTTTTTTCTTTTACACTCTCAGTGGGATAACACACAAACCGAATGTGTGCGTGTTTTCTTTTTTAATTTTTTACCGCGAATCGTAGGGAGACTCGAGACTAATCTTCATCCGTTCGCATGCGTTCGTATTTTCTCGCGCTTTGCGCATCGTGCAAACGCCATCCGCGTTCCAGCTCTTAAATTGACGGACCCTTTGTAAATTCGAAAGTGTATTCCGTGAACGCCTGGGTCCATTGAGACGGCGTCGGTCAGAATGATTGCAAACTCTCGGCACAGCGACGCTACGCAAGCAAAGCTCGAGCGCTATAGAGCCCGACGCGACCGGCGTCCGTTTGCGCATCCCGGCAGCCACCTGGCTCCGTGCCAGAGCTCGGATGGATGGATGGATGGACGGACGGACGGACGGACGGACGGACGGACGGACGGACGGACGGACGGACAGACAGACAGACAGACAGACAGACAGACAGACAGACAGACAGACAGACAGACAGACAGACAGACAGACAGACAGACAGATGGACGGACGGACACCGGACGGACGTGAGCATGAGACATTAAAGGCTTTCGCCTTAAAGATTACACCATCTCCCGCTAAAGGGAACCATGTGTAGATGCGAAGCAGCGGGCGCTAACGCTTACACTGGCGGCGGCGTTGACGCTGGCGCTCATCGCAGCGTTGCGCAGGAGAGAAACCTGGGGAGGCGCAAAGCACGCAGTGATGGGGTTTCCTACTGGAACATCCCAATCGCTGCTAATGGGCAATTAGAGACAGAAGACTCGGACTGGACACAGAGACCCGCAGTCCACTTTTAGTTAACGTTATCGTTCGACAACGTTCAGGAGAAATCTCCCACCGGCACTACCTTGCAGGTCAAGATCCAGTGCCATATATACGGGGTGGCCTAGTGAACGGTTCTGCAGCGCGAGCAGTCGGTTTTTTCAACCAAGAAACTCGATCGCTAGCAGACGCTGCCTGCGTCGGCGTCACGAGGCGAGGGGGGGGAGCGTAGGAGAGGAGAGAGAGGGGAAGACGCGCATGCGCAGTGGGGGGTGTGGACGCCGCGGGCAGGGATGCCTAGAGGAGAGCGGGGGGAGCGTAGGAACGGAGAGAGGGAGGGGACGCGCATGCGCAGTGAGGGTGTGGCCTCCGCGGGCAAGGGATGCCTAGAGGAGAGAGAGGTGGAGAGGAGGTTTTTTATTTTTATTTTTTTTGAATGGGTTTGCGCATGCGCAGTGGGGGGGTGTGGACGTACGGACGGACGCCGGACGGACACCGGACGGACCAGTGGCGTAGCCAAGGGGGGGGAGGGTTGGGGGGGTTCGAACCCCCCCCCCCCCCCGAATTTTTTCAATTTTGCTTGCGTATAAATACACGCACACCTACAAACGCACGCACGAACATACATAAAGCATGGTTGAACCGCCCCCCCCCCCCCCCGAAAAAAATTTCTGGCTACGCTCCTGGGACGGACGGACGGACGGACGGACACCGGACGGACGTGAGCATGAGACATTAAAGGCTTTCGCCTTAAAACGCCAGGCCTGCATGGAACACGCAGCATAGTAACAACGAACGCTGGAGGGGCTGCCTTTCTGGAGCCCGTTAAACTCTCTTAGGGAAACTGCAGTTGCAAGCACAGTTGGAAGATACCCACTACACGACAAATCATTATTATTTTGCGAAGTAAGGTAGTACCCATATGTAATTATTCAACACTCCGCGGAAAAGCGAGGTACCCACTACGCGTCTGCAAGGCATTATGTGCCCTTTGTTGAAGCTGTGGCTGATGACTATGAAGAATTATGGCTGAGCTCATTGTAATAAGCGGGAAGCTTTAAACCACCCGCTCGTTATGCAATTCGCACTGTGTGACGCCTGTTCATTATTTTACTCTTCATCACGCTGTTAACGTGATTTCTTGCCCGACATGACGTCTCTATAGGGTCTTTTTGCGAAAGTGTTTCAAACTCCGCCATGGCTCTGTGGTGGGATATTCCACTGTCACGCAGGAGGCCTGGGTTCAAGTTCCAGCCGATCTCGGATATTTCTTTCTCATTGTGCGCGATAGTACTTCGCAATCATTGCTTAGCGCATTGTAACCAGCGATGGCCACAAATTTCCAGTCTTTCTTCTTCAACCTATTGAACTAATCGAGCCACCTCACAAAAAGAAAGGAAAGAAAGAGAGAAAGAAAAAAGAAAGGAAGGAAGGAAGAAAAAAGAAAGGAAAAAAAACACGCGCGCGCGCGCAAGCACACACACACACACACACACACACACACACACACACACACACACACACACACACACACACACACACACACACACACACACACACACACACACACACACACACACACACACACACACACACACACACACACACACACACACACACACACACACACACACACACACACACACACACACACACACACACACACACACACACACACACACACACACACACACACACACACACACACACACACACACACACACACACACACACACACACACACACACACAGTACTCAGTGCGCCTGTGCGCAGTACTCAGTGCAGCCTTCGTACGTTCATCTCACGGGGCAGTTGACAGGGCGTGCAGCGGGGCACTCCGGGAGCTGTCCGCGTTCGCCTTCGCACGTCAGCGTCCAATTAATCCGCGCATCTTCTTTCGCTACATTTTCCTTTGATGACGTTCTTCATGTCAGCACTGTCTCCCGACCTCTTCCCTACCCCATCCCTTTCTTCACGCCTGGTGCTTCCAAGTGGCAGAGATCTATCTATCTATCTATCTATCTATCTATCTATCTATCTATCTATCTATCTATCTATCTATCTATCTATCTATCTATCTATCTATCTATCTATCTATCTATCTATCTATCTACAAAGGGAAATCGAGAGATGCAATGAACCTCACAAACACTTTATAAGTTTTCTACACCGCGAAACCATGCATTCAGGAAGCTTTTCGTTCTTACTATTTTGTCATTGGCTCACTGCCTTCGCTAATGATATGTCCAGAATCAGGATCGGCTGACATATCAGCCAATCCCGATTCTAGTTATGTCATAGCACATATTATCTCTATTTGACAACAAACAGTGCTATCGCTAGATGTTTTGGTGAATACACACCGAGCTTCGCTGAAAATTACGTCGTGAATCTGCAAGACCACGCAAATCTGATGTCGTTTTTTAGAGTGAAAGCTCTACTACGTCTTGCCTCCAAATGTCTATCATCGCGTCGCAATGACCTTGAGCCGCCGGAGCGCGCGTGCGGCAGGCGTGGTGGTGGTGGTGGTGAAACTTTATTGCCCGAAAAGGGGTCCTGAAGGACACTCGGCTAGGCGCCGGGTGTAGAGGGCACCTCCCACGTCGGGACAGAAAGCCCGAAGCTCTCCGCCGCCTCGCGGGCCTCCTGGACAGCCCGAAGTTGGTCTGCTAGTGAAGCACTTCTTAGCACTTTGGCCCACTGTTCCTTGTTCTTGGCGTAAGTGTCACTATTATAGAAGCACAACCACATAGCATATGGGTCAAATTTACGCGTTCACGACACTGTTCACACACATGTTGTCCGTCGTAGTCTGGGTTCTTATCCGGGAGGGGGAACTCTCGCCGGCCTAGATAAAAGTGATTGGTTATCTCGTTATAAGTGAATAGTTGATCCCTGTACTCCATATGCAGTGTAGCGGGGGAAACTGGAGTGACGCGGTCGATGAGTCCTCGCGCCGCCTCGTGTGCGGTCTCGTTGAGATTCCGCAGGCTGTCCCCTAAGCTGCCCATGTGTGCCGGGAACCATACGATGGAGTGTCCCGATGGGTGATGGAATGTCCGCCTAATATTCGCAGCGTCGTCTTGTCTATTCCGCCCTTTGCGAAAGCTCGAGTGGCTGCTCTAGAGTCGCTATATACTGTCGTAAAGCGCGAGTCTGTGAGAGCTAGTGCTATCGCTGCTTGTTCGGCTACCTCCGGCCTCTTCGTGTAAAGAGTGAGTGAGTTGCGCGTTCGTCCGTGTCCATCGATTACTACTACCGAGTAGTACTACCACACGTGGATGCAGCGAACATGTGGCAGGCGTGACGTTCCGCCATGTTATCCGTTGGGGTAACACGTGACTATGTACACAGGCGAAGCACCGACAGCCTATCGCGCGCTCCTCTTCGCGACATATCCCACTATCCCCAGTGGCCGCATTGACGTCACCTGTCCGATTAGGTCATGTCACGAGTAACAGACGCTGTCGATTGGGCGATGTGTGCTAGTAGGTGCGCGCGCTCACTATAGGAAAGAGCGAAACGAGCAAGGGCCGCGTCTCGATTATCAAACGCGTGCAACTCCGGCAGCGTTCGCTTGCACAACTGCAACGCCACAACTAAATTTCAAACTCTGGGCTGTGTTTGTGAAACTAAGCCAAACGTAGCTTTCGCTCGTGATAACTAGGTTGACAACAGTTAAACCTCAGCCATTTTTTTCTTGTTCTTTGTAACTTTCTGTCGCATGTAGACGGGAAGAGAGAACAGTTTGAGGATAATTAGAGATATAACTCTACACCTTGATAAGGCATTCGACAACGACTAAGGGCTGAGAAAACGTGAGCCTCTTTGATGTTACCGATAACGAGCCGTGAGACGTAAGGGGATGCTTTATACATGTTAGTACGCGTTGACATTGTTTAGTTGTACAGATGAGCGCTAGAAAATTAAAAGGTAAATATCATATAAAAGCTACTAATAAACCGATGCCGCGAGAACAACAGTGGAAGCAGTATCATAGCCGCAGAATCAAATGACATATCTCAAATCTGATGTATATGTAGCGCTATAGATTTATGATAACAGCGACTGTTAAGGTTGCTTTGCTTACAAAACGCGTCCTCGTCATACGCCAACCCAAGCGAGCTCTGTTTTCAAATAGCATAGCGGGGAGATAATTTCGACAGTTCTACAAGGTTGCCGCATTTTGTAATCATATTTTCCTCTTTGTGCAACCATGTGATACGCCTGGATCACGTTTTTATGCAAATTAGAGTTTATATAATCACTTTAGAAGTAAAGCCTTATTTATCAGCCGCTCATAGTTATGATGTTTGTTTTGTACAAAAATGGTTTTGGATACCGTTCAAGTTGGAGCGGCTATTATAAAGGAGCTCTAGCTGTTCTAGCTCTGCCCTTCGTATCATTAGAATGACGATCAGGTTCCCAATTTGACACACGATGTCGACGTCAATTTCGCCTGCGAAGGAAATAGAAAAGCAATGCAAACGATGCATTTTTCGAATGTTCAATATTTTTTCGATGCCACGACTCAATGACGTTTCAGTTTACCTGCGATACACGCGGGTCAAATTTTCTTTTTCGTATTTTTTTTTCTATTCCTGCTAGCGCTGCCATTGTTAATCGCTTGTCGACAATGTGAGTCCACGTCCAGCGTCAGTACAACGCGCCGGCTACAAACAACCATACTCAGCATGTATACTTCGTGATTTGGTTATTTCACCATTATAACATCCTTAATTTTAAACTATGGTGTTTTCCGTACAAAGAAAAAAAAGAAAGAAAAATAAAACACGGTACGTTTAATATAAAGGCACGCCGCAGTGGTGTACTAAGGACAAGTTTTCGCAACCTGGTGTTCCTTAACGTGCTCATACATTTATGAATTATAGCGCTCGCTCCCATCGAAATGCTGGCCGCCGCGGCCGGTATCGAACCCGCGATCTTTGGGTCAGCAGCCGAGCACCGTAACTATACGGTTCCACTGAGGCGGCGGCTAAAACGATTATACACATTTAGTATACTTAGTAATTTGGCTGTTCCACGGTTAGTACATCCTTAATCTTTTTTAATGTTCTGGTGCTATCCAGCTAGTGTTTTTTTTTTTTTTTTGATATGATATGTAAGGAGATGTTGGCGCACAAGTCAGGCGCCGGCTACTCCTTTGCCCTTGAGTGAGTACTGAATATACATCTTAACAAAGGAAAAACAAAGAGCAGTACATGGTTCTTTAATTTGCACCTAAATTTATGCACTTTGAAGCTCGCTTTCATCGAAATTCGGGCCACCCTGGCGAGGAATTGAACCCGCGCCCAAGCGCCTATAGCAGGGCGACGTTATAGCCGCTAAGCGGCCACGATGCGGCGTGCTTTTGCCTCCTCAACGCAGCATACCAGCGCAGCGTCGATAGTTAAACAAGACCGCAGTTAAGAGGGAAAGTGATCTAGGTTTCGTGTAGTTTCGATATGCAGAAATTAATCCCTTCCATAACAGCGTCCAAACTTGCCGCATAGGAATTGGGAGTGAGGTGCGCTGCTCAGCCAAGGCCCACAGCTTCTGTTCGGTACACTTCGCATCGGAGTCCGCGGCTGAGTCACGGAGAGAAACAGCTGGAAAAGAATGCGACGCCTTGGCCTTTCCCTTATAACGTCGTAACACGCGTCGGCGTGCAAGCTTTTTCCCCACTCCTCAACCACGCCGGCTTTGGTACGCGCGTACTTTTCTCGGGACCCCACGGGTGCGTTTGTGGAGCTCGCGCGCGCGTTTGGAACTCACGTACAGACAGTGTGATACTCGCGTCGCCCTTATCCTGTGGAGCGAGTCGCTATAAAACACTTGCACGCCAGGCGAGCACCGTCAGCTCGCGCGGCGTTTGCGGCTGTTGCAGAGACACTCCGCAACGATCCGTCGAAGACGCGCGGCTCGTCTAAACAGGTTTCTCGCTGCCTCAACGAACGTTCGGATTTTCGTTCGAAGAAGAAGTGTCGGCGCCAACCGACGCGGTATAAATTTTCGCCGCGCGAGGGAGGGAGGGAGGGAGAGAAGAAGCCTTTCATGCAACGAGCGAACGAGTCCATGCAGGCGAGGCACGTAGACGCCATAAAGAACCCCGCAGTGGCGAAATTCCTGGCGGGCACGATTCCTTTTTGGGCGAGCACGAATCGGCCGTGTTTTGTCAAAACAATTCTACGCCGTTTCCGTTCGGTCACTTTTGAACGGACCAGGTTCAGGGTCGGTTTGTTCTTTAGCGTACACGCGTGAGTCGACTCGGTTACAGGCTGCCTCGCGCTGTAAACAAGTAATAACCTTCTTTGAATCAATTTACACCTGGCAGCAGTGTCCTATTCGAGAGCTCTTTCGGTGATTTCTTTGTCGGGATGGCTGTTTATTAGTGCTGAGAGTGAAATAATGCCTTGTAATACTGAATTTTATTCTTTTGGAACTACCAAGCCGACGACACCAATATGATATCGAGAACTTTTACTTTATTCTGACCTGTACGCGCAGAACTGTATCCTATTATTGGTGTTTTCGTGTAAGCGACATCAAGAAGTGTTCTTGCTTTGTGCAACGTCATATTTTAAAAATAAAGAAGCATGTTTGCAGCAAAGAATGAAAGAATAAACAGCACCTCATGCACTTCAGAGGATAGCGACTTAGGATTTTGTCTGCGAGCAAATACGATATGTCTGAATAGCTGGTTTTCTTTGTTTCATTTTCTGCAATTTTTCGAGTAAATCCCAAGTTTCGTTACTGCAATCTAGGCCCATAGCCAGATAGACCGAGATCAGGAAAATAAACTGCTGATTGGAGTTCAAGCCCGCACTGCGCGAGTACGACGACTCCCATAAGCGAAGTGCGCAATACGGCTTCCAGTAAGAACCTTCCCCCGCCGCAGCCCCTATACTGTAACCACGTAGCTAAGTTACTATTTGAGACAGTCTGTATCCTTCCGCAGCTTTTTCTTGAGACCCGTTTTGCAAGCCCTGTAGGCTTCCATTCCGCCTACGGACAATCTGCAACGCAATCTTCCAACTCTGATTGGTCAACGCAATGGATTCGGGCAAAACCGACAGGAACGACGGGCTGTGTAGACGCATCGTTTAAGCGTGGCCGTTTATCTCTGACACGTCAGTGAATAGGGCTGGAAACCCTTCTTGAGCGCGCGCATATACTGCAACGCGAAATCTCGCTAAAAGACAGTCCCGAGATCGGAAATCTCACATTGCCCAACGCGGGAGCAATCACGAACGCTCATCGGCGTTATTGTCCTTCTATCCGCCTCTCCGTTGCCGCAACCGCACCGTCATCTATGTACTCGTCTTCGCCACGGCAACTGCATACAATTGCAGCGCCCCGTCCGGCACTGACTATTTCCTAGTGTTTTGAGAAGGGATCGAAAGCCTCGCATTGCGTAAAGATGCAGCGTGGGCAGAGATGTGTGTAGAAACAAGCAAGAGGAAGCCAGGCGCGTGCTAGACGTCACTGTATGTATAAGTGAGCCTATAGCGTTGGCAAATATACTCGTACGTAGGCGATAGCAGTGCGTAGGGCGACGCGTGTGTATGTGTATATACTGTACACAAACGGATGAGCGGTCGCGTAAGGAGAGACGTCGTCCGCGACGAGTGGGAACCGCGGATTGCAAATCCCCCCCGGGGTAAATCTCCGCTGCGACCGGTCATTAGGTACGCGAGGAGCTCGCATTCGCGGAGCGCAGTTTTTTTTCTGCACGTGCATCTTTAAATCAACGCGCGTTGCACGCGAAGCGTGTTTCTTCCTCAAATGAGAACCAACCCTCGGGGATACCACCACTGGTGCCGCTGGGCTCGCGAAGCTTAAATGCCTCCCCTTTCGCCCTCTTTCCTGGGGTTCGTTATGAGTTGCAAGGGTGCCCGAGCCTCTTCTGTATATTCGCGATGAGGGACTTAGGCCTAGGCCTGAGGACGAAGACAAGATTGAAGGAAGCGGAAGCGAAAGGAATCACGAGGCCTGCTTGATTTACATGAACTTCTTAGAGGCCAAGCTGAGTGCGGACCCTTGCCCAGCTCAACTTGCTTCGCTTAGCGTTCGCGGAGAGAAATGAGGCAGCTATAGCGTAGTACCGAGGAAATGAGCGGGCAGCGAGTAGCAAGCGATGTCTTCAATTGGGGAGTCTCGCCTAACTATCCCTCGTTTCTCGTGGCTCCCCTCTAGCTCTAAGAAGCGCATTGGCAATTAGAGGAACGTGGATAAAGTGCAGCCGTGCAAGCCTTGGTTCCTCGGCCGTGCAGGCCGTGATGACGCTGGCGTGTCTGAAGACATATGCTCTCATGCCCTCTTTCTCTCTCTCTCTCGCCCGCTGAAGCACTTCACGCAGTTTCAGAGTCCGCAATCGAGGAGCTCTTTTGACATGTCCTATAGACCTTTTTAACGTGGGCGCCGCCATATTGCTTAGCGGGCGCCGCCATCCCTCGTCTGGCAACTCTTCTGGCATGTGCGAAGCTCCACGGTTGCATGGCAGGTATACGTGCGGCCGCAGTTTTCGTCGTTTTTTTAGTTCTGACGCGGTGAATTTCGATTGAAGTGGTGCAGGTTCTTTAGATAATTAGTCTGTGAGGCGTTTTGAGTAGGTTTAAGCCGTTGAGAGTCAATTGTATGATTATACGGTGCCGCGAACGAGTGGATGCATTATATTTACAGCCCTGACTTTCTGCTCGAAGAACGCGCAATATTTTCGGCTCTTTCCTTTCCAGGAAGAGCAGCAACACTTCGAGGGCACAGTTAATTTTTTTCTCGCGCAGTAGGTATCGGCTTTTCTAACGCGATTTGTTTACGCCACGCCGTCGCATCGGCTACCGCTCTTACATGAAGCCGTGTGTTGACGTTTAGTGGTTCGTTCCATTTCATGGCACGGATGGCTTTGTTTGCTGCCTTGAAACTTATCTCGATTGTTTTTCAACTCAATCCAGATAGCGCTTGATCACGATCGAAATTGCGCCGTGTGTCTCTGCACAACAGACTATTTTGGCAACCTACTCTTCGTTTCTTCTTAGGCACCAACTCTTGCTTTACTATTCGTCGCCGCGGTACTTTGACCTGCGATAGATAGAAATGTTACATGGGGCTGTTTATCGGATAAAAATATTGTCATTGTTGGAACAGCCGTAGGCTACGTACCTTCCGTTCATAGCCGAGCTCGAGCATCGGCGTCGATCGGGGCCATTGCGCTTCATTCGCCAGAAAGAAAGTGTTCTGAACATACCCGAGAACACGCGGAAGGCACAAAGTTTTTCCTATTTAAGCTTGCAAGCCATAAACGCCGCTGCTCCTCGTCAACAGGAAAACGATTTAACATGAAGAGTCCGCAGCCGCAAAGACTCCGTGTCTGGTGATGCACTTCGCATTTTTCTCCCGACAGCAGTTTCCTTTTTCTGTAGTTGTTACTGCGCCCAAAAACAGCACAGTGGTTCCCTGTTGACTTATTACTTGCCGGCATGGCAATGAAAAAAGAAAAGAATCCGCAAGTTGACCTACAACACGCAAAAAATTCCTCGACAATGACACACATCCCAGCGTCAACACACGCACTCCAAGCCAGCGAGCACGAGCCAGAAAGGAGGAAAGCGCTGTTGCCAGACCTGTCCTCCTCGCCCGTTAAAAAGGTCTATAGTAAACAAGCGCGAACCAAGCCAATCAATAACACGTCATTAAAGAATGAACCACAGGTAAGAAATGCGGCTCATTCAAAAGCCAAAGAAAGCGTGCCAAGACCGTTGCACGTAACGCGGTTCACTTACATAGAAAGAAAGAAAGAAAGAAAGAAAGAAAGAAAGAAAGAAAGAAAGAAAGAAAGAAAGAAAGAAAGAAAGAAAGAAAGAAAGAAAGAAAGAAAGAAAGAAAGAAAGAAAGAAAGAAAGAAAGAAAGAAAGAAAGAAAGAAAGAAAGAAAGTTTAACTTGTCATGCGTCTTGTTGGCTATACCCTTCACAAGAGAAAAGGGATGAAGGACTCAAACGAGAGGAAATCCGTAAGGTAATGTACACGTGCCCACGCAGTCCATAAAATAAAGGAGAGCTCCTGAGTTAAGGCATACTGCAGAACGACTCTCATTTTGCTTTCCGCGCCAGCAATGTGCACGGCCTTAATTGGTTCATAGATTTTCGATTCCAAAAGTGATCTTGAGTCAACTATAGGTTTAACGCTGAAACGTCTTTTTTTCGTATTTCTTTTTCATGGTCGGTGTCCTTCTTTTACTTTAGTTAGGTCTAATGTTGTGTCGGTCGCTGAAAGTGTAACGGGAGTAGACACAGAGGAAGTCATCATGTTTCTATTCCGCAATATAGCTTCCGAAGAATTCGATGCTCCATGTTAACACTTTTCCGGAAGCCTTCCTGGTACGATGTCAACTGGAACGTCGCGACATCCATTCTTTTTTTTTTTTTTTTAGCATGTATGTGGGTCGGATATTCTCGAGAGTGGTGCAGTCCTTAAAAGTTGAATTACAGATTCTTATGAATATTGCGCCTTACATACAATTGTATATTATCAGAATGTTCGATGATGCTACAAAAGTGCAACAGAAATACAGCGGAAATTCTACAGCGGCAATTGGGATGGATACTAACTAGAAAAATGGACTCTTGCGAGTTCAAAATAAGTGCAAGACAGACTTTAGACTTCGTTAACTTTAACACGTCGGTTTTGACTTAAATGCCACAAATACTACCATATAAAGCAAGTTATAAATATGAATTTTATGTGAGGCATACCCTAGCGTACCTGAATATATTTCAAGTATTTTAACTTAAAGAAAATCCCCGTAATATTTAAGAATATAGCCTTCGGACCGATTCGCACGCAGCGATCTGCTTGCTCATGAACTTCGCGTCTTTTCGAGGCTTGTGCTTTTACATATCCTAAATGAATTCATTCCCAGGAGTTGTCTTCGCAGAAACGTTGCAAGGGCACGCTATGGCAAATAGTAGAGACACGTCATGCACGAGATGCTCCATGCAAGAAATAAGTTCGTTGTTTTTTGAATGCTTGTACTAACGAGAGAGGAACAGCCGAGTACGCACGCAATTGTACTTCACGTTTAAAAGGAAATCGAAACTATGTGATGGTTCATGTTGCGCACGCTGTGATGGTAGGCCTGAATGGCCATCACTGGTAAGGCTAACACGAGATTCTGTTCGAAAAAGATAAGTTCAAGGAGAAAAACGGGCTTGGTGCGATCGCGTGGACTCCACGTGCCCGAATGTTACGTCAGCGCAAGAAGCAAATAATAATAATAATAATAATAATAATAATAATAATAATAATAATAATAATAATAATAATAATAATAATAATAATAATAATAATAATAATAAACGCTTAGAGAATTGGACCCTACGTGCTCTATGTTAGACACCTCTAAGGGATAAGGAGTAGCCGGCGCCCTGTTTGTGCGTCAACATCTCCTTACATCAAGTCAGTAAAAAAAATAAATAAATAAATAAAGACAGATAGAAAAAGAGAGAAATCAGTAAGCGCACATACAAGGCGGTGAAATGGGGTGGTCCCTTTTAACGTCACTATAGATCTGTTAAGCAAGCATTCGCAGATACGGCCTACTACGGGCGTTGCTGTGTGTGCGGGTGTGTGCGTGCATGTAGGTGTTTTTATGTGTATGTGTGTGTTTCTACTTTCACCAAAATCTCCCCGCCGAAACATGACGCCTCGTCAACAAAAGACAGAATAACATGATTCAGTTGTCGCTTGTCTCCCGCAGCGGCCTTTCGCGAAAGTCTTCCCACGCAAATATCGAAGCCGACATTGGAGTTGTTTAGGGGGGGCTTTTTTTTTTCTTTTTTTTTTTTTGACATTTCGCCACCATCAGGTGCTGGTATATCAAACCCGCAATGGGTCTCAGCAGCACAAGGTCATGTCAACTCAGCCGCAACAGTGGGTCCACGCAGCACGCTGTACTGCACAGTAGTTTCTCATTAATAATAACTACCAAGAAACAGCTGCAGATCTCTCAGGAGAGAGAGAGGAAGCCCATGCATTTCCTCATAGCGTTCTCGGGCAACTCAGCGTTTATATATAGGCAACGTATGTTTCACATAAGAAAACTTCCTGAAAGAACCAGCGATGGCGCGAGTGGGCCCGTGCTAAACTTGTCTAAAGCTGCGCAACTACAGTTATCAGCGCCACCAACTTGTAAAGCTGAGCTCGTGAACCGCGGGCATCTGTACAGTGCACTGTCAGTCCATCCTAAGAATGGCCCGTCGCTTCGACGGCGTTGTACGCAATGATCCGGCGGCGGCAGCGGCGGCTCGCCCTTTCGAGACGCCGCGCGCGATGACGCCATACCGGCCGACGGTTGTTTACAATCGACGATTCCACTTTTATCACCGCTGCGCAACGGCACAACCCCTTTGACAATGAAAGGCCGCGCTATCTGGCATGCCTCTCTGCTTTAAGCCGTCGCCGAGGAGCCGTGTAGTTGTGTGTGCGCGTGAGTGTGCCGGGCTGCCGGCGCCGCGGCGTCGCGTTCTCTTCTGACGCCGCGTTGGGAATGAGAGGAGCTCGTCCTTCTCGTGCCGCCGGTTGTCCTTGCTTGTCGAGTGAAGCCTGACTCACTCAGCTGTGCAGCCGCGACTCTACACGGCCCCGAGAGTGCGGCACCCCGAGCAGCCACTCCCATGCGGCAGATGTGGATGTACTACAGTCGGCCGTTTGCTTTGTCTCGACTGAGTTCAGGCGCTCGCGGGAATGATACCGGCACTTCGCAACAGCCTTGCGTATACGCGCGTCGAAGGGTGTGCCGGCCGTTCATTGGATATGATTGATAGGTTAATTAATTAATTAATATTAATGCTATTCATCAATTAGACATTAGTGGTGAACCTTGTATTCTCCAACAGGCTGTCAACTATTCACCAGGCTGGCTCGCTCCGAATTACTTATTTGAACACTGAAACAACTTCGACACTATAACTTCCGCCCGAACGTGTTTCACATCGCGTGCCGCTTCGACCAGAATTTTAAAGGTCCTCTTTTAAGCTAGCCTGCTACGCGATCCACCAGGTAAAATTTTACGTCATGTATGCAAAAATCTATCTCACCACTCTAAGAACAAAAAGTCAGTATACGAATACAGCAACCGTGGGCGTGTGGTATAGTATTGCCCCATCCATCCTGCCGCTGGCGCGAGTTGCATAGAAAAACGATAAGCTAGGCCTCTTCTCCCGACCTTTCTCTTTTCCTTAAGTCGTAAGTCTATCGGTTCTATATAGAAGGCGCTTTTCCTCATCGGCAGCTGCTGTCACTTGGTAGGGTGCGTTAACGGCGGCAGCTGCGCGGTCTTTGCGAAGCCCGGCGCACTGCGCGTATACTGAGCTTTTCGACGACGGGCCTTTCTAAAACAGAAGTCGATGGCGAGAAGGGGGGAGGGCACGCTGGCGGAGTGAAGTTTCTTTTTGTTATCCGGCTGTGAAGTACCTTATGGCTTCTACGTGCTCTGCATATAACGCTGAGAGATGGGCTGCGTTGGGTGTGTGTATTTATATCGAATGTCTTTCGCGTCCTGTCTGCGCCAGACGCGTGGTGCGCACATGCGCGGGCTACATTCAAAGCGTTTACTGTGTGCCCTAACACGGGAACACCTTGAGAATGTGTGTGTGAGTGCCGAAAGACGGTGAAATTTCTTTTTTTTTTTCTTCATGACGTGGCGCGCCGAGTGACAGGAACACGGGAGACTACAGGGCCCACTGTGTATTCATGCAGAGGCGCATTTATGATGGCATATCTATATATACAGCTAGGCCACAACAGGAACGCGTATACGATACACAAGTTGCCTTCCAGAAATGAGTCTTCGTCAGATTATAGACCAGAATTTTCAGCGCTTGTAGGCGGAAGGGCCATCTCTTGCAGTAAGCTGGGAGGGTCAGGGTTTCGCATTGGTTTTATCGGATGCTCGCCGTTGTAGTCTTCGCTAGCATCAGCAACCATGTCACAAAACCCGATGTCCGTGTCCTGGCCGCGCATGTATGTGATAATCGGGGACAATATTTTTCATATGCACGCTCTAAACAAGTGTGTAAGCGTCAATTTAGTTTCTTGGGTTTTACGCCCCAATACCATGTTGATTATGAGGCGCGTCGTTGTGGAGGACTCCCGACCACCCTGTGTTCTTTAACGCGATCTGCCATCGCGCAGTACACGGGCTATTCGTTGTGATAGAGGGAATGAAATCGCACACATGACCATGGCAATTGTATGGCAGTGAGCCCGTTGCTGTTCGCTGCAGAGCAGAAGAAGCGCCTGCGCACGGCGTTTTAACATCGGTAATCCGACGGAAACTAACGTATTCGACTTGGCACCGAAGCCGCCGACACAACAAAGCATAGGGGCCACATGTAGATCCAACTTCGAAGAACCGCATCTCTTCAAGGCGGTGGCCCAGCCCCGTCTCACTTCCTCGGGTCTTGCGCAAGCACCCTATCCCACAGCGCATGCTGCATAAGCGACAGCCAGCCAGTCGCATCTGCGCTATAGCGCGCGTGTGTGGGAAAGACGATGCCGTCGGCTCACGCGACGAGGGAAAACCGTTGAAGAATGTGACAGACAAGGGGCCAACGCACGGAAACGTGCGCCGAGCGATCCTCCGCGAGACAGCTGCCCTCCAAGGCCCCGCGGCGGCGCACCGCGCGGCATGGCAGCAGCGTCCCGCTATACGGCAGCGAAACCCTTTGGTTCCCGCCGTCTCCGCCGTCGCGGCGCCCACGCGGTTGTGGCCTTGAACTCCGTCGTCTCGCCGTCGCGTAGTGGAAGCCGCGACGCATCAATGAACGTGCCAGAAGCCACGCTGCAGGGAGGAAAAGCGCGCGCGTGTGTGAGGAACTCTTATCATCCTAGGGCGTTTGTTGCTTTTGTCTCTCGCCTCTTACCTTTCTTTCGAGCGTCTCGCTTCTTCTAAAGAACAGTTTTCCTGTGACACGGCGCTTCATCTTCATTCGGGGCGAGCGTGGGGCACCCCGGGGGAGCGCATATGTTTGTGCACCACGCTATCTCGTCGTGCAAAAAGCGAGTGCTAACAAGGCGTCTCGACATCGAAAAATTGGCTGTCTGAGGTGCGACCCCTACGAGCGGTAATTGATTACGGAGGCTGGTATGTAGGGTATAGCTGTGCGCGTAAGCGCGTAAGAAGAGCAGGAGCTTGTGTCGGCGCATAGATTATCCGAAAGAAATGAGTCGTGTCACAATATATATGGAAGACAGTGCGCCTTTTAGGCGCATATATAGAAGAGAGCTTCACGAGTGAGAGAAGTCGGTAACGAGACATGGACGAAAGAGTGTCTGCTCGAGCCGGTAGCCGGTTCGCTGAATGAGACGCCGTAATGAAATACACATCTTGTTTCAATCTAGCCGTCTATACAGCATCAAGTCATGTGATTCATCATCTTTCACGTGATGCTGTCAATGCGAACTGTCTCTGAGCTGTAATATAGTGCGGAAAGAGAGAGATAGAGATATCAACTATACTGAAGCGAAAGGCAAAGAATCAATCAGGTAAGGATCTGGTTCACTACCCTACATTTGAAATAAGGAAATTGAAAGGGAAAGGCGAGAGAACTGGCGCCCTTTAAGAATTTCACTGCGTGCGCATAGGTATTTGCGCCAGCGACAGAAGAGTACACATTCGCAGTAGTCTTGACACGGAAAATGTTCTCTTGTCCAGGTGTTTGAAGACAGAAGCGCTGGACGTCCTTTCAGGAAACACACAAAACTAGGGGAATTGTCCTAGGGGCTCGTTTTCTGTATTGTACACAACCAATGAGATGGACAGACAGTTTAGGCTAAGGAAAGCACCGGGGACACTATTAGTGGTTTCTTGACTGTACTGTAATGATTCTCATTTAAAATTAAAGAAGTTACAGCGAACGAAAAATCACCCTTTCCGTCGGTGGGATCCGAACCCACAACCTTCGAGTTACGCGTTCGGTGCTCTACCACTTGAGCTACAACGGAGCTACAACGTCCGCTTTTTTGCAGGTTACTTGTGTGTGCTTAATACGAGTGTGAGGATCTCTTGTCATCTATGTGTATTTATTGCTTTGTTAGATTGCTTCTCCTATGGTTGTCTCGAATTCACAGGAGTCGCACGTAGAACCTACCAGCCGTTTCGAGGCGGTAAGAACAAATCCTCTGATAGATTTCTTCCCCACCGTAAGAGTGTCACTGCGGCGTAGATTTACAGTAGGAGAGGTTGTAGCTATTTGTTACCAGAGCCGTCAGTTACGAGAAGGGAGGGGGGTGCGGGGTTATCTTGAGCCTCTTCCTCCCCCAGGCCGCATGCCTTAGAGGCCTTAATTATCATCTGCATTTGGTTCTATAGGCGTAGTACACGGCTGGAATTAACCATGCGTAAATGCACTTGAATGCAGTCAAAGCTAGTTCGGCTTCCAACACCCCTTCCCCAGACATATGAGAAACCTAAGCCCCAGCTTGTACAGCTTTAGCGGAAGGTCCAAGTTCACGAAGCCAGCAAGTAGAGACATTCAGTGACCTACAGAAAGCTTGTTTGTGCGAGCAAGCAGACGAGGTTCGCTTGCAGTGCCTATTTGCGGGTTTTCTTATCAGACCAAGAAACTGGTCTTGTCAGCAAAGTCGTTAGCGACTATGCCACAGTGGCCCGGAAATAGGAGTAGCCTTTAGCTTGCAATGAATGATAACCCATGAGAGATGTTCTTTATCATTCTCGTGTTTCTGATTGTGCTTCTGGTCCGTGGGAACTGCACGCCGTAGATAAATGGGCACGAAGCTATGCATAGCACGACGATACACTGAGCACCATCCCGCCTATTCTACATTGGACATAATGAATGAATGAATGAATGAATGAATGAATGAATGAATGAATGAATGAATGAATGAATGAATCAATCAATCAATCAATCAATCAATGAAAGGTGGGACGCGCTTGTCATTAATACCACTATTGAACAACACTACAGGGTGTTAGCCATGGGTGAAATATCACGACACTTCCCAACGTCATTGCAGCATAATACAACCATTGGCCGAAATGATGGCAAACTACCGTACATCCTGAACGCGCTACCGAAGTTCTTAGTAAGAAAACGATTTGAGTATCCGGCTTTTGTCCCAGAAAACGTTGGTACACTATAGGCAGTTAGCCAGTCGGTACGCTGCTTCACGTGATGAGTATAGCATCTATATTTATTGATGCCACATCACATGTTCATTCCGTATCTTATCCGTTCATATAATGTGTCGTCCTTGCTGTTTTTATTTCTTTCTTCAGCCTTTATCTTTCTATTTTGTTCCTATATATGTGTGGGGAAGGGGGGGAGCATTTCGGTCACCAGAACAACACAAAGTTTGTGAGCTTGTGTATTTTCTTTCTTTTTGTTCCGCGCAAAATCGTCAGTGCCGTGATCGCGACCAGTATAGCACAGAACAACGTGACCGCGCCTGCGAATATATATACGCACGCAGAAAAAAACAAAATAAGAAAAGGGAACAGAGATCGTTAGGATGCGGAAGGCGCACACAGATGTTCTGGATCTGTAACAGCTATATCAGTCGCAAATGCTGCAACCAGGAAAAAGGCTGCGCGTTTTCTTTTCACGCTCATGTGAGTCCAGTCGCTGGCCCGCACACAGCCGGTCCACGCAGTTCGAGCGTGGGACAGGCCGCGGCCACAACCAGCGCGTGGCAGGCCGTGCGTCAAGATTGATGCATTTGGGCGTTGTAGGCAAGGCGCCCGCGCGAGCGCATGTGGCGCGGACGGGCCAGCCGACGAGGACCAAGTGGGCGCACGCCGCTTTCGTGAATGGACGTTGACCTCGGCGCGCGTTTCGCCCGTGCGTTTTTACTATACGCGCTACTCGCACACACGCGCGCGTGGCCCCGTCACTTGTGGGTGCCGTAAACAAGGGCGCCCGCCCCCCACACTTACTACGGGGCGTCGTGGGCTCAATTGGCTCCGGCGCCGGCGGCGCTGCGCCTCTCATTCTGGAACTGGGTCTATCTACGCTGCTCCCGTATACTGCCGAAGCCACAGGGGAGCCCCCGTTGGCGAAGCAGTTCGTACGCCTCTTTCTACTACGGCGTGCGTGTACGCGGTAGTACTACGCTTAGTTACGCCGACGGTTCATTCACAGACGTCCTCCTGGCCTCTGGTGCCAGGATGACTGGGGGCTCGCTCTCGGTTACCCGTTCTCTCCAGGCCCTGCCTATCTTCACTGAAGATCTGTTGCTCCCACGCGGTATTCACAAAGCTGGTGATCCCAGGCTCGGTTCATATATGTATATGCGCACCACGTCATTTTTTTTTTTCCCCGAGTGGCTCTCGCATGGCATAGCTGCTGCCGTGTTCTGTACTAAAATCTATAGGTGAAACCGCAATAATTTGCGGTCTCGAGTGAAAATAGAAGTAGATGATTTATTGAGCCTAAACATATATGAAATATGGACTCTAAAAAAAAAAAAAGACACTTCCCTGCAAATTGAGTCCTAGATATCGCCGGCTCTAAACTCCGCCCACTGACGACGACCACCATTTTCGCATGGCGTGTGGGACGTCATATGCTGGATGAAGCGGAGCCGTCGCCTTCTGTCAAGGTTTCAGCCGCTAAAAATCAGTTAATTCCGAAGCCAAGCTGAAGAATGCTGAAATAGCTCGATTTCACGAGTAGCTGACCACGGAACGAAATCGTTCGCCGGAATGCAGACGCTCGCACAGCAAGCTGCTTGTTACGTCACGGCTCGCGAGTGTGACAGTGTGGCTCGACTCTCAGGCCGCTTGTGTGATTATAAAAATAATCATTTATGGAGTAACTTCTCTACAAAATGCGCTAAAATTTCGCCAGCTTGTTTATGAGCGCACAAGGATTAACCCACATAACAAACATTATGATTGAAAATTCGGTGTCATGGCCGCTTCAAAGACGCCCAAGAAAACTATAAGCGAGGAAAGACGTATATTCGAAGGACGTATTTCGAAATACGTATACTCGAAACTTACATTACATATACTCGAATACGTACGTTCTAAAAACGGATACGATATAGTTCAATCTCGATTTAACGAAGAGATGACGGCGCCCAAATTATTTCGTTATATCGGGAACTGCGTAAAATCGAGAGAGGAATGCTTCAGCCCTTTTAAATGTAAAATTGTAACGTAGCCACACCCAAAACCTACCAGGGCATTTTATTGGCCAATAAGTCCGCGAGGGAAGTCAGTCCGCTTGTGAGAAGCCCGCGAGGGCGGCCCTGACAGGCCATGCGAAAATGGTGGTCGTCGTCAGTGGGCGGAGTTTAGAGCCGGCGATATCTAGGTCCCCATGTGCAGACCATACAGACGAGGTAGATGGTCGCGTGAACTTACGGCGATATGCAAAGACGAGGAAAACGAGTGCAGTGGTTGTGCACAGTGGCGTAGCCAGGGGGGTGGCACACCGGGCACGTGCCCCCCCCCCCCCCCTTTCCCCCGAAATTTTTTTTCGCCATGGCATACAGAGCGAAAAATGACCATGTCAATGAGGTGCCCTTCCCGAAATCAAGGAGGTGCCCCCCCCCCCCCCCCCCAAAAAAAAAAAAAAAATTCTGGCTACGCCCCTGGTTGTGCAAGCAGGTAGAAAAAGAAATTTGCAAGGAGGCGATCAGTGTTATCTGTCGCATGAAACATTAATTAAGGAAAGCAACGACCATGTCCTTGTGAGAGCTTTTACAGGGACAACAAACCACCACCGATGCTATAGCCCTATTGGTACGTGAAAACATAGTTTCCTATAAGTACACTAGACGTAATTCTGGCGCTAGTGTCTATGGGAGCTGCAACGCACGGCGCTTCAGCCAGCATGGGAATGATGGGTAGTACACAAATTTGCCTAGTCTTGCCTACTCTTAGTTCTTTTGGCTCCGTTTGGCTGCATGTGACCTGAATCCGCTTTGCCGCAATACGAAGTTCAGCAAAGGTTTAGCAGTTACGTTTCACCACCTTGACCTTTTAGGGTCACGAATTCAAATCGGCCCACGAAGTTCTCAACGGTACATTCTTTTATCCTAAACAGAACCAAAACACAACAATAAACAAAGCGACAAGTGCGTTCGAATCCGCAAGCAAGAAGACTAGGCAAATCTGTGTACTACCCATCATTCCCATGGAGGCTGAACGATCGCAGCGCCAGAGTCCCCTCTAGTTAATATTAGGAAACTCTATGCGTAAAAGCACTTACTACTGTTGAGTCCATTGTTCCACTCATGGGCGCGGCGTGCAGCTTCTTTAATACAAAACCAGGTCTGCCACTTGGACAGATCTGTGTTTTAACGCGATAGCGTTACAGCGCACGCCCGTAGAAAAACCAGAATGAGTAATAATTAGGAAAAAGATCACTGCCTTTTTACAAATATATCCCCGAAAAATCTTCGTCAAGTCGGGTTTACTGCCCAGGTAGCTTGGTTTATTTGGGTTGATGACGGCTTGAATCGTATGAGAATAAACGTGCGCAATAGGAGGGGGGGGGGGGGGGTGCGGCTCTCTCCTCTAGTCGCCTGGGGGGGGGGGGGGGGGGGGCGCAAAATCTGCTCTATACTTTGACTTAATAGGGCGGGGGGGGAGAGGCGCTGCGATAAACCACCCCCCCCCCCCACCCCCTCCCCCCCTTCCCACGCCTATGAGCACCGGCAGGATAATGAAGAATTGAAGATTTCTTCGTTAGATCGGGAAATTCGTTAAATCGGGTTTCTTTATATTGAGTTTTAACTGTATTCGAAAGACGTATTCGAAATAAAAGAAGATGCCCTGGTGAAATTCTATACAGTAGGACTTCTCTCCGTCAGCCCTTCCAAAACCTCAGCTTTGTATACACTATAGTGATGTATTGGTGAAGAAACCTAAAAAAAAAAAAAGAACAAAAAGAATTTGCCCAATATACCATTGGTTGTACTTGTACATCGCTTTTCCGATTTTCCGTTATCATTATCCAGAGTATAATTTGCACTCGCGTCGGTCTTTTTGCGACAAAGCTAAACCGCTCATGCACAGGTTGATGCGCTTTCCTGACATCTATTCAACCATGTCACCCATTATTCACGCTACATTGTTGTACGTGGAAGTGGTGAAGAGGTTAGAGAAGGGCTGAGGGAAGACGAGGAAGATGAGGGTGTTCTGAATAAAGAAGATGGCTGACACCATAGCCTAGCTCAACTGTGTGTTATTACAAATTGGCGCAGCCGCGTATCGTTTCTGTGTGGACATTCATAGCCTAGCTCAACTGTGTGTTATTACAATTGTATGCAGCACTGAATTATTAGTACCGCGTCAGAACACAGAGCATTACGTCACTCCTGAGGTGATCGACTAAAACATTTTATTTAGAAAGAGATGGCACATTGGAATTGTATCAGTATATGGCAAAAGGAGAAGCTGGAATTTCAATTCTAATTCTTTTTTCGCTTTCGCATTCCGTCACTATAGCATGAGCGCGACGCCATCTAAGTTATCAATACAATGGGCTGATCCCGAGTACTGGCTGTCGAGGAAAAAAAATAACTTGAAAGAAATGCTTACGTTACACAGGTCCGGGATCTACAAGCCTGACTTGGAAAGAATCCGAGACAGCACGTCAGGCAATTAGGCCAGTCACAGCAGCCATATACACGCGTAGTAAACGTGTTACAGGAGCCTGAAAAGGGAAAACAAAGGGAATTGTTGCCAAAGGCAATATCACTTAGCACTGCTAAAAGGATTAAGACGACAATAAGGTCCGTTATGCGTTTGCCTAAGACGATTCGAAGGCGAAAGCCATCTTTTCCTTCTCAGTCGAATGTACTGAAGTCATGATGTCGTGATCACGTCAAAAATTTTGGCAACCTGCTTCGACATAGGGTGAAGTCATAACATGATGATGATTTTTGCATCATTCCTGTTGACACCGACGGTCACTTCCCACGTTTGATGTGCCATCTGACGCTTTCGCCTCAAAAACATCGTTTTTCGCGGCAGGAAACATACGTGCAGCGCGCCAGCGAAATGACATCTGTCGGTTTAAAGGAGTACTGACACGGTTTTGAGGCACCCCAAAGGGGACATTTTTCGTTTTCGTGGCGCGCACTATATCAACGCTCTCCACACACCGAAGCCGGACAACACATATAAAATATTTTACTTTGACTTTAAAGTTTTCGTCGCCCAGCATCAGCAAGCCAGCCCCACCGCAATGGACATTATCACAAGTCAACACAGTTCATTGGGTTTGCGAAATCTGCGTCCTGCATGCAGCCCAAATCGCAGAAATCGCTGTCAGAGTCTCTGGACGACCAGTCAATCGTCGTCGTGTACGTGAACCACGTGCGACTAACAGCAAACTGACAGCTGTTGCTAGTATGTCGCGAGTTTCAGTCTTCCCGTGGCGTCGTCAGACTTGTGTTGACACGTCACTGTGAAGCAGCCCCCTCGATACCGAAACTGAAACTGCCTTAATACGAAGTAGGGGGTAATAAAAATATATCCAATGCATTCCGAAGCACTACAACACCCTTTTTGGGGTTCCCGACCCCCCGTGTTTTTATCTGGAGCAACAACCCCAAAATACTAAAAATTCGTGGCAATACTCCTTTAGGTAACGAGGAGGGGTGAAGAGCTTCGCACTTGCGGAAATCTCGCTTCCGGTTTGCCCGGAAGCAGTAATTCGAAGTGTACTGCGAGCGCGCTACACCGACCAACACCGCATAATTCAGTGTCGCTTGAAGTTTGGTATGTTTCTTCCACGCAGCGGTTCAGTCGCGAGCCGTGCTTGTAGCAAAGCTTGAACTTTGAAGAACTGGAGCTCGTTTTCAACAAAATATTGCCAGGCGGAACAGAATGTTCACCTCACGCTAACCCCTCGTCTGGAAACCGGATGCATATCTTCGCCCTCATCATCCACGAAGAAATTTATAGCTGTATACAGTGCAGCTAGAAGGTCAAGCAACTCCGTTTTCGAGTGCATTCATTAGTGTGATAACAAGGCAGCTGATAGGCAGGCTGAGCAACCACCCTCTCGATGCAATGCATTCTGGTCAACTTCATCACGTTGCATTATGCGTCACATTTTGTGTGACAGTCGTAAAAACCAGAAGAGAGGACCGTTTGGGCGTGTTGCGCAGTCCCGCCCGCTGCAGAGAATTCACTCCCTCTTCTTCTTTTCCCTCCATGGTCGTCGGCAGGGGGGGTGCAAAAGGGGCACTTGCCCCCCCTCAAGCCACACGAGCACTTGCCCCCCCACGCAAGCTACAGCTGGAGTCACGGTGGATCATTCTTTAACGATTTTAGAATTTTACCTAAGGAGCACTTTTATTCTGTTTGACAAAGGCTTGTACCTGCAAAGACGCGGCATCTGCATCTGCTCATGTGTAGCGCCTGTCCTGTATAATATTTTCCTAGCTAGTGTTGATCACCAGCTTGCCGATGCCTTTAAACTACATCGCGTTCTCCATATTTTGACGGCTTTAGGTATATGGATGACTTTTTAATAGTTTTTAACCGACTTGGTTTAGTGGAGTGCTACAGCGATGTTTTAAACATGTTTAGACTGTATGGAAAAGGTCTTAATTTCACCCATGAACTACCCTTTCGGAACTCGTTACAGTTTCCCTTTTTTTTTTTTTTAACTTTCCATGACTAGCTACACCAGCGCTTCGCTCCCCCCACCCTCGCCCCCGCTGCTATGCTACTCGGGTTTGCACACCCAAGACGAAATTATACCGACGTTCATGCTTCCCTCCTCTCTCTCTCTCTCTAATCTTTCTATTCCGCTTCCCTAATTCCCCGTGTAAAGAAGCCAACCGGAAGATTTACATGCGAAGCATTTCTTTGCGTACTACAGGCCCTTTTGCGTATCTATCTATCTATCTATCTATCTATCTATCTATCTATCTATCTATCTATCTATCTATCTATCTATCTATCTATCTATCTATCTATCTATCTATCTATCCGCCTACGTCTGGGTGCTCTCGTGATCGCCTCCCTAACTTTGGTAGACCAAAATTTGTATGGGAGGGTAAGATGGTTTGGCGAATATGACTCACTGGTCATGACATGAATAATGTGACAATGCCGTCGCGTAAGTCGTCAAATCCTTTCTGCCAGACACGTGTGGCACATATATACCCGTATGTCACGGGCGGGTATGTGCCACAGGTGTTTGGCAGTTCATATCTACCCAGGAACGGCGAGAACAGACATTCGTAATTTTAAGGCGAGAGCGTTAAGAAAAAGCCGTCATCGGCAACGTTGACCCGACGAATGCAAAGAATAAATTTCAGGGTACCAGCAGGATTCGAACCCCAGAAATCTGCGTGGCAATCAAGTATTCTAGCACAGAACCACGCCAGGTCTCGAAAATGCTTTTCAAATAGACGCTAATGTTCGTGAAATGTCAATTGTGGCTGCAGTGCTGGCTATCCAACTTTATAAAAATTACATATGTACTCCTGTGATACAACCGTCACGCCGGGTTAACGTCAATTGTAGTTAAGCGCCATCCACTGAAGTTGATTTATGTAGCAGTGTCCAGGCCATCCTCGCGAGCCCAAGCGCTACATATCAGCTTACTGCTTCTGGTGTTGCTAATACACCTGTTGCTCTTGGCATCGTTACGCAACTGTAATCAACTGGTTATATAAAACATATGCGACTGTTCAACATATGTCTGTTCATACAACATTTGTATATATCTTTAGCGTCATTTCGTTACGTTTCGCTCAATTTAAAAAATCACAACACCGTCACCTTCACCCCGGCATGCTTCGCATAACATCAATTCCCAAGGTATACGTGGGATCTGCCGAATTTTCCTTGCTAACCTCCCCGCCTTCTTCCTTTCACTTTCCTTCATCATCACTTGTCACGGCGCTGCGTATTGCTTGGAATTGTTGAGTACTGTCGCCCTAAGTAGCAATCGCGGATGAAGGCGACTAAGGCACTTAAAATTCTTGAAAGCAACATGCTTGAACAGACTGTTATATACCAACAGTGATGTGGGGACTGTGACTTTGTGTGTGTTCTTTCCCCCTCTCTCGCTCCTTCTGTCTATCTATTACTTTCAAACACCCCCTTCCTTTCCCCAGTGTAGGATATAGCATACAGTTATCTTAGACTGGTTAGCATCCCTGTCTTCCCCCTAATCTCCTGCTCCTTTGTTGAGTACTCAGGAGTAATCGGCAAGCTCGCCGAACAACAGTAGTGGCAATCCATTGCGTACGTCGCCAGTGTCGCGAGTCAAAAAGAATTTGCGGATCCAACGCAGATACATGAGAGCCATGTGGCGCGACGTATACAGTTTTGTTTATTTTCCATCCTAGTCAACGTATAATGCCTCCCAATATTTTTACGCTTGTCTACATTACCACGAAGATCGCAACTTTATTCTTGTCTAGCTCCTACGTTGAATTATGCGTCAGCTTTTGTGCGACAGTCGGAAATATCGGAAGGGAGGACGTTTGGGCGTGTTGGTAGTTCATCGTACTTTAGAAACCATAGCGCACTAACGAATGCGGGATAAGAACACGGCACAAGATTCGTTAGTGCGCTGTGGTTTCTGAAGTATACATATCCCCCCTCTGCAGGAAACGTGCGAGGAGGCGCATTCCGGATGGCTAAGCCAAAGACAAACGAGGTAACTGAAATAATTCGTTAGACATAACGCACTATTCCAGTAACAAATCGTTGCGCTTTAGAAATACCTGTGAGTCAGCGTTATATATTCAGGTATACAGGTGCGATGACTGTCCTTTGTCGCTTTTGATGAGGAATCTAAGGCTTTAGACCTAAAAATTTGAATTATATGTGCAAAAGCGCTCGTGCACATTGCTCTGGGTATACGTCGAAGCACTCCAGATGTTCAAGACTATCCCTGTCGCCTCCACAGCGGCGTCCGTCAGGTCTTAGTCCGTCAGGTCTTATAATACTGTACAGCATGGAAACGTTAAACTACACAGTTTAACTAGCAATTGCTCAAATGTAACGCGAGTTTTTTTTGTTTTTTTTTTTTCAGATTTTTGCTACGTGAAGCCTCCCGTTACAATCGAATACTGAAATTCAAGTTTTCTAAAAACTGCAATGATGCACAAAACTCTTTTATTTTTGTTTTGTTTTTTCCTTGAAACACACCCCTCGCGTTGCAATCGTGGTCGCTTTACAATGGAGTAAATACGGGTAATAGCTTAATCTTGCTCTTTACTCCAGCATAGGATATCCATCCAGACTCGCCATTTGTTGACTTCCATTTCTTCGTTCGTTTGTTTTTTCCTTCTGCATTTAGTCAACCGAGCGTTATTCCCCTACGTCGCTCGCACTGCTCTGGCAGCCTCTCTTGTAAAGACCACATCACTGCAATGCTTGGCGGCGCGCCGCGGCGCTCCGATGCAAGCACCCGCTCGCAGCCCTTTCGTTCTTCCTAAGCGTTTCTGTCAACAATCACTGACACAATTCGTACACTTCGCTCGAAGTGTAACGTTAAATTATGTCGCGACTTCTGTCGCGAGTCAGGTTTTTTATAAATGCCGAGCTTGCATCAATGTACGCATCGCGAGAAAGAATTGCTCACAAAAAATTGCCGAGTGAGTCTGGTGAGCTGCGTGCACGACTCAGCCGCCTGCACCACCATCACCACGCACGAGCAACGGCGCGTCCGCAAAAAGAAAAGCTGGCGGCGAGCGTCGCGCGTGGGCATTCATCCGAGACCGGGCGCGAGCGGCGCGGCAACTGCCAACGGCGACGGCGCATGCCACTGACTGATGGAAAAGAACCACTTTCGCGCTCAAAAGATATCTTCTCTGTCTTTATTTCCTTTCCTCTATTTGCTCGTAACTTCAGTGCAAGTCACGGGCGGAACAATGAATACAAAAACTGCACAAAAAAAAATAACAAGAACAAAGTCGTTTTGTGTGGCGAGTAGTAAGTATACGAACGTCAGAAGGAGGGGGGGGGGGGGGGCTGCCGCGTCGCCCAGTTTAATAGAATAGCCCCTAAAATGGCGTTTCGTGGCTGACTTCCTCCGCTCAAAACGAGGCGTCGGTTGGCAGGCGCGGACCTTACTGCAAATAAGCGAGGCAAGGACGTGGGGAGCTTCGTTGGAAGCAAAAAAAAAAAAAAAATTAGGCTGATGGTGTCTGTGTGTGCGTGCGCGGAAAAGGAGGGGGGGGGGTGGCATCGCGTGGCTACGTATACACACAAGGCTCATGCGCTCCGGCTCTACTAGTTTTACGCCCCCCCTCCCCTTTTCTGCTGCTTGCTTGTACACTTTTCGTCGCCCCCCTGTTCTAGCAAGCAACGATGGAACACCACTTTCACTCGGTCGCCTCCTTTTTGAAGCGGCGTCGTCCGCTTCGCTTGCAGGCCGCCAGTGTGTAGTAGCAAGAAGGTCTCACGTGGCTGCTCGCGCCCTGCGGCGGGTTGACACGCCGGGTTGCATTTTTCACCGCCTCGACGCGACGAGCGGCGTCATTATTCAAGCCGCGTCGGCGCTGCGAGCTCCGTCACAGGCGCGTGTATCCTTTGTCGAGCCTTTTCTTGGCTGGTGCCCCACCTTCTACTGTACACAGGCAGAGTGTATGAGCAGAGGCGCTGTCCCTATCGGCCGGCTGACAAGAGCCGCTATCGGTTTGTTTCGTCTGCTCCGGCGCCGGAGAACCGGAAAAAACAGCGGTCGGAGGCCGGGTTGGGCGCGGAACCGGGAAAACGCGCCGTTCCCGTTTTTCTTACAGCCGGCGAGATGATGTATACACTTTGTTGCGAGAGGACTGTAGTACTTGCGCGGAACGTTCGTTAGAGAACTACATACAGCATACACACTTGCCCGGTTTGTATGCGCAGCCATGAAGACGCCCGAAAGAAACAGTTGCGCGTGACGTCAGAGCAAGACTTCGCAAAAGAAGCTCGAACTGGCGCGCCTATACTTCGATGTGAACAACGGTGGATCAGTGGTATTACAGTTTAATATGTAGTGATATGCTTTTTCTTTAAATCGAACCCTCGCGTGCCTCGCCGACTGTGACTCTTGTTGCTCCCGTGTTGCCGAGTAGTTCATGCAAGGCTATTACATATTTGGATTTGTAAATATTTGTGCATATTTGTAAATGGCCCCACTGCTATAGCCTAGACCATGCAGTTTTTGGGCATGTTTTGCATTTACTTAGTTACGCAAATAAACTTGAGACTTGAAATGGCGATTTGGCTGATATGTCGCCCCCCAATGTACTACGTCATGCAGATTTGCTGGCGGCTGGCTTCGTTCTTTGCTGAATTACGCACAGTGGAACGAATGAACAGTAACTAAAAATATATTCCCAGTGCGGCAAATTTATCTACGTACAAGGGACACAAAAGAGAAACACCGAATCGATCTAAATTGATAAATTGTACTCTGAGAACGCTAATGTTGTTAGTTTCAACATCATAGGTTTATTAATAGGGGAGAAAATCAAGGTCAAAGTTTCATTTCTAAATTTCGCGCCGAAATCTCCACGGGTGACGTCACGGATTTCAAAGTGTATTTGTCGTATTTTGCCGCCATTGGCTCCACAAAATTTCCTCAAACTTGGTGTGTTAAATCTATGGCCCCCCTCAGAGGACAATGCACTTCATTTTCACCGATTAGGATCTACGTGGCCCGAGTAGGCTCCGTCAAAACAGGTGAGATCACGGCAAATGGTGCGGAAACTTCAAGATGGCGTCGCCACCTACATTTTCTTTCTGTGCGTTTTCTCGCTTACTAAGCGTCTTCTCGCAGCAAGCATGGTGTTTTTGGTATCGTGAAAGATTACTCACACGAGAAAAATCGTTTTGCTCTTTAGTGTCCCTTTCAAGTTTAAGCTTTCGCTCATTGAAGGGAAGTCTTCTTAGCTTCCTTTCTTGGGCTCTGCCGTGGACTCCGTATTGGCATCTGCCTAGAGCTCTTCTGTTCGGAGGTTTCGCAGTGATATTCGCGATCAGGAGCGAGTGGAAAGGGGTCTTTCAACTGTAGGCGAAATACGCAGGATGTGGATTTTATTACTAAACTGCGCTCTTTGAAAAACCTGCGATATACAGAGAGACTAATAAAGGCAAAATATGAAAGTGACGACGTGAGAGTTCTCTGCAAGTTTCAACCGCGCATCATCTGCTCTCAGTGCAACACGGTTCGCGAGAGGTATACGCTGTGATGCATAATGAGAGAAGTTACCCCCTGCAGTGATGTCATGAAAATGAGAGGTTAGTTGCCTGACGTATCTATACGTTCTAATTCAGACCGTGTAGGACAATATACTAATAATTGTTGGAGTTTTACCAGCCAGAATCACGATATGATTATAAGAGACGCCGTAGTGGCGGGCTCCGGAAAGTTTGACCATCTGGTGTTATATAACGTGCACAGACATCGCACAGTAGACGGGCCTCCAGCATTTCGCCTCTATCGAAATGCGACCACCACGGCCGGGCTCTAACCCGTGACCTTCGGGTCAGCAGCCGAGCACCGCAACCGGCACACCACCACGGCGGACCGTGAAGGACAACAGCGCATTGCCACAAGTTGTCACCGACTTATGTAGAAATGCCCATTTCTAAGCATCGGGGCACCGCGCAGAGTGAGACACGCATTCGTTTGCTCATTTAAGCTTCGAAAAGCTCGCATTGCTGACGCAAATATTTTTGTTTGTTTTTTTAGATGTCTCATGCCTTGATGCCAGTGCGCGTCTCTCTCTAATTATGTTTAGCAGTTCAGTTATACTCCCAAGTCTTATGCACAGACTAAGGCCCGTATTCACAAATCAACCTAATCTTTGTCACATGTTTGCCTAACGTTTATGTACGCTCCAGGTGCGGTATACGGGCACAAAAACGGTAACAGAGTAAAATATAGCTAAAAGATTGGTGTGGGAATAAATACCGGCCTACTTCACTTATCAAACGCACTAAAGGCACCAAAACGATAAGGAAAATGCAAGGTAAAGATAAGGTTGGTTTTTGAATACGGACCTAAATTTGACAGTACCGTGGGTGGGCAAAGTGAAGTGTACACAGGAGTGACGCAAGCCCACGCTCATACACGGCATCGCCCGTGCAAACCACATTCCGCAGCGCCATCCAGCTGTGATTCAGGGAGCGTAAACCGACAAAAAGAAAAAAAAAAGAAAGCAACGCAAAATCAAATCGTTCGATAAAAGCGCACGGGCGCAGAGTTACCTCGCATACCGGAATTTCGACGCTGAAAAACAACTCTCCGTGGCCGCGGGCTTCTGGTCGCGACCACCGGAGAGATAGACGCAGGACTCGACGAGGAGGTAGAAGAGAACGAGGAAGGAGAGCGATAGCGAAGGGAGGAGGAAGGCTGGGCGAAGAATTCGTAACGGCTGCTGCTGCTGCTGGTGTACACGGACTACCTGAGAGCTGTGAAAAATGTGAGGAATGCGAGCGGAGCCGCCGGCGTCGGCGGGCACGGCTTTGACTCGCACGTCGCAGGTGCCGCTTGCGAGTTTCGCGCCGCAGATTTGTGGC
This sequence comes from Rhipicephalus appendiculatus, assembly GCA_030522465.1. Taxonomy (NCBI): domain Eukaryota; kingdom Metazoa; phylum Arthropoda; class Arachnida; order Ixodida; family Ixodidae; genus Rhipicephalus; species Rhipicephalus appendiculatus. The sequence goes on from JALIZH010032971.1 coordinate 5,487,701, forward strand.
GTCTAGTATGCGAAAGGAGAGGCGGAAATTTTAAAAGAAACGAAAGAAAAGACTCGGAGGAAATCGCGCAATGCCTGGCGACCCTGAGTGCTCACAGCTGATGTCGCAGATATTTCGGGAAGAGCTTTTTCTTTTTCTTTCTTTGCGCAATGTCATGCGCGGCTCCGCGGGGCCTTTTTGGTCCTCTCAAGATGCGTGAACATTTCGACATGGTTGAGCTTGGTACAAGAAAAAAAAAAAACAGAATAATAGAGTTTTGAAATACGGCGCCAAGGCTGTTGGAGGAATGGAGCTAAGTGTCGCTCACTATGAACGCTTCGCACTTGAAGCTTCATTGCCAAGTTAAGCGTCTATCTGGTGTTATTGGCCCGAAGTCAATCCCAATCCTCAAACAATATTACCGGCCTCAACGTGGGAGACGCGACTCACCTTTCCGTATAAACGGCAACGTAAGACGTGTAAACAGAGGCTACGTCAACCAGTGAAATAACGTTTAGAACAGCTGATCCACGACGACAGTGTAACTTATCCTGTCTAAAAGACAGGGCGTACAAACACGGACACAAGAAAGAAGTCAAGACACCACAGACGCCGTCTAACAACCGTGGTGTCCTAACTTCTTTCTCGTCTCCGTGTTTGCACGCCGTGTCTTTTAGAATGAATGCTTACCAACTAGCACAGCTCTCCGTTATTCTAACTTTTCATGTTGTGGTTTGTTGAAAACAGCTCAGTCCGTACAACAGTACCTGTACTGAGTGTATACAGTGATTTTAGCTTGCCGATGAACACGGGAAGTGTGCCTAGCAATTATTGAAGCACTATGATCATTGGTTTGTCTTCTTCAAACAACTTGCGAGTAGGAAGCTAAGTGTTCAATGTTAAACATTGCGAAAAGGCTTCTTGCCGGCGAACGCAGACAACAAGGAAGGGGTATACAAGACACACAAGCGCTTCCTACTTGTGTCCCACACCACTCTCTTTCAAAATCCGCTTCCACCGACACAACATTTTCGCAAGGTTTTTAAATCTATAAGAGACTATAACACAACATATCCACGTTCGAATATACTAGACGTCGGAAGACTTGCTCCCCTCCTCAACGGGCACTTTTTCATCGCGAGGATGTTGTTCAGCAAGCATCTCAGCATTCCGATCTTCCGTATATGAACGAAACTGAAAAAAAAAAAAAAAAAAAAAAAAAAAAAAAAAAAAAAAAAAAAAAAAGAACTAAGACGGGTTTATACGTGCGCGTACGATGTGCACACCGTTTTCCCGGCGGTTTCTCGTTACAGTCGCTGACAAAGATACCGACTCGCTTCATTCGTTAATGTCAGCGAGAAAAACGGGGTCAAAAGCTGCCGTAGCACGTAATCTCGTGACTCACTGACTTCTAATGAGGTGACGGAGTTGACGACTCTCGAGGGCTTTCTGTATCGTTTATTTATACATATATATTCATTCGTTATTTTATGTATCGCTTTAGTCTTATCTGGAGAAGGCCGACGACGTTCGAGTGTGAGGATAATTCCTCTTTTGCATGCCTAAGGGAGCACCGGAGGAGGCAGAGGAGGATTGTGTGTAAGGTCTCTGACGCAAAACCTTGCCCCAGTTGCACTTGCCGTGCGCTGAACGCGCAACGAATCAACCTGGCGGCCACAGTTGCAGTGCAGTGACTTGCGATCTCTCGGAACCTAGCCCACGCGTGAAAGGCACTGCGTAATGCCGCCAAGCAATCGATAAAGGAGGCTATTAGCATCTCAGCGTGGACTGCGGTGTACGTTGGTAGAGCGCGTCCCGATTCGCAGAAATCTAAGCCTTATCTGAATCAAGGGGAGAGGGGTCTTTACAGAGTTCGCCTAACGATCATTAACGTTTTTCATCACATTCCTGGAAGCCCGCTCTTGGCATGATCTAGTGTACTCGCTTATAATCGAGCGCCAATGGCGGACCAGAACATATTTATTGAAATGCGTAGGCGCCTCTCTATGCAGAACAGGCAGCGACAGCGTTTCGGAAGCGACCTTAACGACGCCTTCAGCCTGCGCTCCCGCAGTGCCATTTAGTGAGACTTATCCACGCATTTTAGTTTGCATTTCGTTTCACGACAATGAAAAACAATGACGTGAGCGGTTGCGCCGCGCTCGAGTCAAACAACATGCGGAAGCCTTGCTGTTTATCTGTTTATTGTCTCTGATGGGTAGTTGCAGTGCCACCCATACATCGACTAGATGAAACTCATGTGCTCGTAAGCGACCAGTCATGGGGATTAAAGACTGAGACCCCATGAAACGTATATATAGCGTAGCCGGTCACCGCAAAGCGCTAATTGCAAGTGATAGTCATTTAGATTCACAAGTAACAATCTCCAATTCTTGTCCGCGTTAGGGTCGCACGAAGTCGGCTAAGTAAGCAGACTTGTATTGAAATGTCGCAGAGACAGCGGAAGCGGTAAAATAATTCCATAGCTTGTGTCGATGTATTGAGCTGCTTTCATTAATAGACAGTCGATCACACGCTCCTCAAACTGATATAAGGTAAATGATGCTTGACGACTGCTACCATTAATAATCGCTCAGATATGCCGAATAATGATTCAAGGAAACACACATCTAAAGAAGCTCAATATATTAAGTTTTTGTGTAATGGCGAAGAGCGGCAACGGGCTCGGGCGCTGGCTCGAAGGGGAGAAGGAAGACGAAGACGAGGAAATAGAACAGCCGGCCCAACGTACGGGCATTGTATCTGTCTCTCTTCTTCACAATGGCGCAGCCGACACTTGGCATATACTTTTTAACAAATACAGTTGCTGGTGTTATACGCCAGTCAAGCATGCATACACGATGGAACGAAACATTGGCTTGAACATGATCAAAAAAGAAGTGCGGGTGGTAAGTAACGGCGTCATATTTAGGGCGCCCAAGCAGTTAAGCAGAAGTAATGTCTGGCGTGCGAGAGAAACGCAGACAAAATATAAGTGTAATCAACGTCTTATCACGCCGCTCCAATGGCGGGTTATTTGAGTGGTGGTCACAAAGCACTCTTCCATGGATACTGAGGTCACAGAGAACAACTTTTCGTATGTGGTATTTAGAGAATAAGCATGCAAAGCCGCGTTAATCGGGCTTCATCTTCGCTAATTAATCTCACTTGCAATCGTGACAAAGCTTAGAGTTTGTCTTTTGTTGAAGAACTCCCGGAGCGCTCTGAATAGAACTATTCAAACTCGGAGTAATTAATCGCATTTTCGCTCCGAGGGGTTACGCAATCGTGGCGAAACCAGGAAGTGCGGTGCACGACAGCTCTGCGCGAACGACGATAACTTCCGGGAATCCCGAAAATTAACCTCCAAATTAATTTCGCCATCGCAGCAGCTTAAAGCTTGTTTCATTCGTCATTCGGTGCAGCCCATGTTTATTCAGGCGCTGTCTATGGAAGGTATAGCTCACGTGCATTGCCTGAATGTGGCTTGTTTTTTCATTCATTTTTCTTCTCGGCGTTTGCATTCGTACGGCTGTCGATCGCTACCGGCTTCGCAGGTATACATTAGTGAAGCCGGCCTGTCACCTCTCACTGTTAAAAAGGAGTTTCGAAGTCGGTTACTGTCTGTTGCTGTCGTGTGTTTGTTGATGGGACACCTCCTACGCTGCTTTTCTTTTTTTTTTAGCCTCTGTAAGAAGCCACACTATAACAAAGCTAAAAGGAAATGGAGAAGAAAGAGGAATACGTCAGGCGAAACTAAATCATGATCGTGCATCATGTGTAGAGGAAACAACATAAACAACAGCAACAACAACAACAACAAACACAACAACAATGACGACGATGACAATGACGACGACAACAACAACAACACGATCACGATGTTTCCCAAATGAGTTCAGTTTGTGTTTAAAAGGGCATTATAACTCATCTTTTTCCACAATCATTGCGGCAACACGAAGAAAACGGCGCTGAAAACAGGGACGAGAAAGTATAATCACAGTTGCCACAGTACGAACGTGTTGACTGCTAGCAATTGGTATTATTGTGCGTTCATAAGAAAAAAAAACAGTTTGTGCGTTAAGCGCGGATTCCTTCGATGCATTCATATCAACGAGCTGGCGCTCAAACTCTTCCAAATATGTGAGAACATACAGTTGGCTGACCATGATGCAGCATATAAGCAGGACACCTATTTGGGAGTTGGCGAGTTCAATGACCGATAAGGTGTGAAAACGGTGTTTCATGTTACCCTTAGAGTAAGATTAAAATTCGCCGCTCCTCGGATGAAAAGCAACAAGGAACTTGTGGACCGCGTTCTCAGGTGCCATGAAGCCCGTGTGCGAACTCTTCGTCGAGCTGTAAATAAATGTTCGTTTGTCTTTGCGTCCTGGACCTTATCTTAACACGGCGAATGTGCAGCGGGTGCACTCTTATTCGGTAAGCATCGACCTGCGTTGGACGCGAATCCGCTATACCTGCCTATATTTTTTGAAGACTGAGCTATATAGTCTCTGAAGCGCTTATCTGTGCGCTCAGCAGCCGTGGACGCATTCTCACGGCTTCTCTCTCTCCCTCTATCTCTCTCTCTCGCATTGCGTGCGCCGGACAGGTGAAGGAAAAGTGGGCGATGAGATGGCCGACAGCGAACGAGGCTTAGAAAACATATGACGAGGACCTAGGTGCGGCACTCCCGACTACACGGAGCAACAACAACAGGAGAAAAATATAAACAGCAGAATCTCGGTGCCGAGCAGTGCCGAGCTTTGCGACTGTGCGTGGGCACTGTTCGCGCGCTTGGTGAGAGCTACGCGCGAAGGAGCAGCGCATTTCTCGGAGAGCGTTGGCCTAATAGGACGGCTAATCGACCGCCCACGTGCACGGTCGCCTAACGTCCGTTGCTGTCCCATTAGGAGAAGCAGCGACGGGAGAGATTTAAAATGCCCACGCACCGCATTCGAGTGAACTTCCGACAAACCGTCCCAACTCTCGTAAGATAAATATAGCGGCCCCTTTCTGCAGGAACGCCGTTACTTCATCCCCGAGCTGCGGCATGCGAAAAGAGTCGAGTCCACTCAATCTGTATTCTTTCTTTTTTGTTTCTCTTTTTTTTTTTTTTTTTTTTTTGTCGAGAATGCGTCGTCGTGTTTCTTAATGCCACGCTATCTCATTCTTAAGGCGCAGTCTTCTTACGCTCCCCGCTGGCTAATTGGCGTTCTTGCCTGCCTGGTTCCGCTGCATCTTGTACGACGCCCACTGTCATGGGGTCCCTGGCCAGCGCTGGAAGACGTCGTTGCGATAAGTATCGCAATCCGACTCGGATGGAAAATGTGTTGGTCGAGCAAGCGTACAAGTTCAGCTTACAGATGACACATTCCTTATAATATTGCGATAACGGTTATTCGACACCGTCTATTTTGTTGGTATCCGTTTGCTTGATTGCTCGTTTTCTTTCTTTCTTTATTTCTTCTATCATGCGTATGCCACGAGGCTTTGACGTTTATAAGATGATGTAGTTCTGTCTAACGTCAGAGGAATTTAGATATCGCACGCAGTTTTGCAACAAACATGGCGCATGATACATATGCCCGGACGAACGCCTATCAAGGTTGCTTTGACAGAAAATGTGGCAGAGGCGGTTTTAACAGCAGCACTGTTAATGCCGAGCATTGGTCCGTGACAAATGAAGAGAAATGACCATCGCTATGAACCGGCGCGCACTCTTCATCCTCTTATTCTTCCTCTTCGTCATCTTCTGCTGCGCTCCCAGAACACGTGCGCCGATTTGTCCAGGGTGGCCCTGCAATAAGCCTGACAGGTGAGAGAAAGAAAGAAAGAAAGAAAGAAAGAAAGAAAGAAAGAAGAAAGAAATTCTTGGCCAAAAAATTTCTTGATCAGGCGGTATTCGAACCCGCGCACCCGCCATCCGAAGGCGAGCAACATAACCACTCGGCTATCCATGCACGCTAGCTGAGCATAATATAGTCTTGTATAGTGTAGTATACCAAGGGGATGGGAAAGGAAAGTGAGGAGAAAAAGAAATAGAGAGATAGACATACGCATACAAACTGGATATCTTCATCCTTTCCTCCTTCGTTCTGTATATAAGTCCCTCCATCCGACATCATATCTTCTTACTCAGACTCGCACCTAACCGCGTACTTGATGCGTGGAATTGACAACTTCGTAAGTTGGCATTTTGATGAGCGACAGAAATTTTTCACTACGACTAAGTTTCTTCATTTGTATACGCAATCGAATCTTCGCTCTTCAGGAAACTCTCGCAGATACGCAATGGCTGACGGTCCGACTTATATGTTTATTTATACCCATCCATATCAGAATCTTCATTGTTGAAATGTCAAGCTTTGTGCGGTGTACGAATCGGGGAGTCTCGTACGTTTTACAGCGAAAGCTGTTATGCGATCACAACAAGGGTGCCGTAGTTGTCCGCCGCCGCCGCCGGTGTCCGTAACCACTATCGCGCGAAATAAGAAAGAAAAAACGAAATAAGAAAAAATATCCAGGATAAACGGGGTTCAAACCTCAGTCCTCTCCGTGGCAGCCCAGTATTCTACCACAGAGCCATGCCGGTTTTACTGTTATTTTTTTTTAATTGACAGAGCCACGCCGGTGCTCGAAACCCCTGCGCACTAAAACTCTATACAAGCGTTATGTCGGGAAGAAACCGCGTTAACATACGTATTATAGCGTGGTAGAAGAGTAAAATAACAACCAGGACGTCACATAATGCGAATTGTGTAACCAGGCGTCACACAATATTAATTGCGTAACGAGTGCGTCGTTGAACGACGCACTCGTTACACAAAGGGCTCGGCCATAATTCTTCATCGTCATCGGCCACCGAATCAATTAATGGAGTAGTGGGTACCTTGCAAGCGTACTTTTGTTAGTAGCCCCAAGAGACTTCGCAACGGGTTCTAGAAATGGCGCTCTTCCAGTTTTCTCTGTGACTGTGCTGCGCTTTCCGCGCATGCCTGGCAACAGGTAAGTATATACAGAGACTCGGAGTTGGTATTCTTGCCTGTTCATCTTGTATCATCGTCCACTGAGCACCGCACGCTATACTGGTTGCAAACCTAAAGAAAAGGGGACGCGGGACACCAGATAAATAACGACGCCTGCGGCAACCGTACACCTCCATCGAATCGACACCGCGGCTGGTATAACCTGCAAGTCGCGGCTCGTTAAGTCGTCCGGCGGGACTTCGCGATTGTTCACCGACGCGTTGCTACGCATCTGCAGGACTGACTGTGTACGGTATATGGCTGTATACCGGCACCCACCCACCGCTGTTTAGCGCAACAGGTCATGCGCGCGACCACAGCTCCCCACAAGCTTAGCTCACACAGAACCTATGGGGATGTGCGGTGACTCATGCCTGCTGCTCTCTCTGGTGATATATCTCCTCATCGCCCCTTCAACTGCCGGTTCCTTTTGTCAGTTAACCCTCCCCCCTAGCCCACTAACACCCCTGGGCATCAATGTATCCGCTCCCACCCCACCATGCACAAATGTGCCCGTTTGCCTTGCGCTGGGTGTCGTTGATTGAAAGCAAACGAGCCTTCTGTTGCAAATCGAGCAGTGCCTTGTTGTGCTAAAGGCACTAGGCAGGCTTCTGGAGTCTCGTATTTGAAAGTATTCAGGCTGTGAGCGGCAAGTATGAGGTCATTCTTTTTTAATGTCGTACCCTCCAATCAAACGCCCTATTCCTGTAAAAAAAAAAAAAAGGGGGGGGGGGGGGGAAAGAAAGAAAGAAAAGGGAAAAAAAGATAAAAAAGACGCCTGTTCAATTTTTGTACCGATTGCCACCCATTGTGACGTGTTGCTTCCTTAATCCGATTAATGGACAATGCGGACGCCGTGCGGCAGCATATACACCGAACCAGCCGATTCCTTCTAATTAGGGAACAAAAAAGAAATGTACGCGTGCTTTCGTAATCGTATAGGTCAAGTCTCTCAAATAGCAGATCCATCAAGTGCGAGAGGGCCGGGTTATATACCGAGTATCCTTGATTAATTGCGTCAAATTAAGTGAAAATTCTATACACCGTTCTTAAAGGGCCAAGTGTGGTGATGTTTGTTTCATGCCGTTTCCAAGAAGTGTCCCTTATCAAGTGCGAGTGGGAATAATATTCTGCCGACCGCATAAGGCGTATCACAGCCTCGATGGGCAGCATACATTGAGGCTTCGACAACAGTTGTCTATCGGTAAGCGGAACATTATTATAACACTCCAGAAGCGAAGTACTGTACTGGACGTATGGAGCTAGGATGTAAAGCAGAAAGTCGTTACACTTGAAACGACGCAAGACAAACTAGGGGAAAACAACTAGACTTGTGTGCCTACTCTGTCGCAACGCGCTGTTACCATCATCATCATCGTCATCATCATCAGCCTGACTACGCCCACTGCAGGGCAAATGCCTCTCCCATGTTCCGCCAATCAACCCACTCCTGTGCTTTCTGCTGTCACGTCATACCCGCAAACTTCTTAATCTCATCTGCCCACCTAACTTTCTGTCTCCCCCCTCGCGCGTTTGCCCTTTCTTGGAATCGAGTCTGTTACCCTTAATGACCAGCGGCTATCTTGCGTACGCGCTACGTGCCCTGACCATGTCTATTTCTTCTTGATTTCGACTATGATGTCCCGAGTGTGCAGTTACCAATAACAAACAAAAGTACTAAACAACGCTGCAGAAACATTTGAAAAGGAAATGGTAAAAGGCCATTGCGGAGCTCTCACACTGCAGTAGATGTTTTCTGGCCTCCATGTCGCATGCGCAAGGCTCTTTGAAATGTTTTGCCCCGTGCCGACTTCGTTGCAGTTTCGAGTTCATCACAGAATCCATTGCAGTTGGTCCAGGTGCTCACTGCCGACAAACTGTTTCTGAACTCTTCGCTCGGCATGCTCCTTGACGTTCCAGTACCGACTTCGCCTTCAAAATGAAAACGTCCTCAAGAACGCCAAATGACGAGTCATAGCCTTTATCATACGTTTTGACTTCTTCAACGCTTATATCACACGCGACCGCTCACGCTACATGCAAGGCAAAAATGATTAACCTGAGGTTTCCACACGGATTCATATTCGGCCCTATAGCTGTATATACACCGCGCGCGAATCATATTTTTGATGCGCCGCAACCACACGATGCGAGAGATACGCGCGAAATAAGCTTCAAGACGCGGCTTCTACTTCTTCAAGTGGACAGTCACTTTCACAACTCACCACAATTGCACCCTTATCAATTGAAAAGGCGGAAAAGCATGCTGCAGCCGAGCGCAATGTGCGTGCACGAAATACTACAGAGCCGCGGGCACAGCCGGACCACACGCGGCCGTCTGTGACGAACCGGAACGGCAGTTTCGATTGCGGAACAGCTTCCGAGCGGCGGAAGGAATAAGGAATAACAACGAGGAACATTAACATCAGTTAATAGTTTTCTTTTTTCTACAGAGGTGGCTGCAGTAAAAGACGACACGCGCGCAGTGGCACTCATTGAAAGTCAGCAGGCATAGCAGATGCGCTTTTAAGCAATCACACGCGCCCGCAGAGGACCGGACAACGGCCGTACAGTTGAGGGCAATTAGCTTGCTTTCACAGGGACTCCTGCTGAGCCGCGCTCTTCAACGCACATCAGACGGGTGGCACGGAGCCCGTAATAGCCCGATACCAGGTTTCGGAAGCAAGGCGCGTTAGTGGACTGCAGCCCTCACTCCTTGTCCGGTGGCGTCGAGTGCGAAGTAAACGCGGGAGTAAAATTGGGGGTGCATCCAAATCACAGCATCTGCACTCGTCAATGAAAAGGCCGCGGGAGTTGAGGTCTCGTCGAGTGTATACGCTCTCTGTTCTTGCTGACAATGGACCCTCGGTCCGGCCCGTCCCGCTGCTTCTCTCAGTGGTCATCAAGGGGAACAAAAGAAGGGGACTCGAAGCGGAGTAGAGGAAAAGAGGTGGGGGGAGATGGGGTACCGGTGTCGGCCGCATCCCTCCCGCCTGCGGTGGCTTTTGTTCTTTTCATCTGGGAGAGTCCAATTACAACCGAAACGGCGCTGTTCAACAGGACGGCCACGTATGCGGGGACGCGCCGAGCTCATCAAAGCAGCCGGCAAGTGGGAGGACAGCCGTGACGGAGTGTGAGCTAATTGCCAAGCGACCTGTGAGGATTGCTGGCGCCGCTGCGCTTTCGCCCTTATACGTGTGTCTCGTGGTAGCGCCGATAAGCGTTGGAACGAGCACTGTCCGATGTGCGAACGTGTAGTCGTGTTGTTCCAGTTGTTGTTGCTTGGTGGTTGTGGTGGTAGTAGTAGTAGTGTTGCTGCTGTTGTTGAATTCACGACATCATTTCCTGCTCAGCCCGGATGATAAGAGTGACACCTTAGATATTCGGGGCAGGGAGAGGGAGTGACCTTTTATTTCAAAAACAGATTTTTTTTCCGGCTTCTTTAAACCTCTGGCATGATCCTCTCTATAGGGATGGGGAATGTGATTAAAATTTTAGATTCCAGAAGAGGAGGAAGAAAATAGTAGCAAAAATAAAGAATATAAACAGATATGAAATGCGCAAGTGAACCTGATACAACGGCCCTTCAACACAGCAACGGGTCTTACAGATAGTATTCAATTACTTGTCAGAAATTGGCCTAGTAGGAAAACTTTAATGATTGACTATTTCATATAGAAAAGCCTTAAATAACCTGACATCCTAGAAATTCGGTGCTGTCAGGTTCGAAAGCCGTACTACATATTTTACGGCGAATATATCATTCAATTGCAAGACTTCTTTTTCTTTTTTTTTTCTTTTTTAGAAATGAGTGAAACGAGTGAACTGCGCATAGCTCATTGCTACACGGCCGCAAGGCCGAATTTCGCAAAAGATTTTCTTTTGCTGGAGCTGCTTCCGACTGGTCGCCAGCTCTCGCTAATCTTCGTTCGCATATGGTGATGAGAATTCATTGTCTGAACGCTGCTTGAAGCCCCCCAAGTGCCGGCATTATAATATTCCGTGCTTGTCCAAGGGGTTCTTCCTATGTTTTTACCATTCTCAAGACCCAGGCACACCGATGACGTCTGTATCTCTTTCTGCTAACCAAAAGCGCTTTTTTTTTCCCTCGGACTTTGGTGCCTTGCACTGCATTCAGGTCATAAACTTCGACACAATCGTATTCTTTAACCACATATATAAGTGTCCAATTCCGCCTGTCGTTTTGCTTATTAGATAGTTAGTTAGTGTTTTCACTAACGATATATGACGCCAGCAGCAGCAACCTATTCGAGGCTTCTCGCAGGACAAAAACCACTCCCGCCGATATCGTTATCCCTGTCAAATGTCATCGATCATATGCGTGCTTGCATAATTTCTCAATCCCTTTACAGTCTGCGAATTCTGCAAGATGCCTAACACCCCCTACCATATGGTCGGGGAATGAAACAGGAATTGAAAGACATCGCCTATCCAAGCACCAGAAAGTACCAGCCGACACGCCAAGCTATCGGGGACCGCTAGGCTATCAGCCCAAGGCTTCCTGAAACGAAATGATCGTCCCCCTCCTCGCGTTAAGAGCTTCGTCTCCAAAATAAGGATTATTCGCGCACTCCTCTTCTGTCTAATTCCTTGTTCACTTCGACATCGTTTGCGTCCGCGATGACACCTTTCGTTTTACTCTGAATAATCACTGGTTATCTTCTCGGTGCATTGCATTACCTGCTTAAGCTTTTTTTTTTTCTTAGCCTAACTTAAACACAAACGGTTATCAGGTACGATATCAGCGATGAGCAGCAACAACACTTTCTCACGGAGTCGCTCACGCCATGCACGCTAAAAAATATTTGCAGGACGTGTAAGTTTCGCCTTCAAGAGTGCAACGCGATGGCGTTATCAGGCCACATTTGCACGGCCCTCTCAGGTGCTTGCCATACTTTGCTTCTGGGTGGGCACCTTAGCCGTGCTGCGAGGCAAAGAACGGCTGTGCGCATGACAATGGCCGTTGCAAACCCTCCGCGCCTACTGCAATTACAGTTACGAAGCATACCACTACGCGTCTCTATAGGGAACCAGCGCTGGAGTTTTGGCGGTGCGGGCAGCGCCGCCCTGGTGGTCAATGCGCGCTTTTCTCAGCCGCTCCTTCAGACGAGAGCGGCGACAGGTAGAGGTGGTGCGGGCGCGCGTCGCCGAAACAAAACCAAAGGGCGCTGGTGGTACTGCTGCGTATTCAAGCGCCACAATATGTAGAAATGAGGGAGGGCGTATCCGTCTACGTTTTTCCTTCTAAATAATATGAATAAGAACGGAGGCGGCATTGCATCCAAGTGGTCAGGCGAGCCGGGTATGTTCTGCTCTTGCTCTCCTGTCTAGTGGCGTCGGGCTGGTTTCAAAACCGATTTTGATAGCGATTACAGCGCAAGGGAAGACACGGGACAACGACACCAACGAAAACGAGCGCTGACTTTCAACTAAGTTTATTGTGAAGAACAAGCAATTTATGAAAAACGACAGCGTGCGATAAATACCACAGCATGTGATAAAAAACGCCCCTTCCGAAACACAAAGCTAACATGAGCAAGCACTCTAAACCAACAAAACAGGAACAGCCCGGTCAAGAACCACAAGAGCGTATGCGTGGCCACAAGAAAGTTCCCTGTCAGTTAAAGCTGTTAAGGCTTACCAGACACTTTCGGCCACCATAACCAGAAGTACGTGGTTTGTTCAAAAGGGGTGGTGTACAAGATACCAGACAGGTAGATGTCCGAACATTCGACTACGGGAGCACAGCAACAAGGTGCGGAAAGGAAGAGAAGGCTTTCTTGGTATGTATTGCGCACAATGTGGCTGTATTCCATTCTTTGAAAGGACGAGTGTACTAGCAAAGCATCCTAACGAGAATACAAGACTAATCATAGAAGCTGCAGCACTCACTGAAGGTGTCTCTGCTAGTAAGCCTTCAACAGCTTTAACTCACAAGGAACCTTCTTTCTTGCGCCCACACACGCCCTCTTGTTGTTCTTGACCGGGCTGTTCCTGTTTTGTTGGTTTAGAGTGCTTGCTCATGTTAGCTTCGGGTTTCGTAAGGGGGGCTTTTTTTTTATCACATGCTGTGGTTTTTATCGCACGCTGTCGTTTTTCACAAATTGCTTGTTCACAGTAAACTTAGTTGAAAGTCAGCGCTCATATTCCTTGGTCTCGTTGTCCCGTGCCTTCCCTTGCGCTGTAATCACTATAGAAAATGAATACTAACTAGCCCGTATCCCCACTTTGCTTCAAAACCGAATTGCGCATGCCTGCTAGATGTATACGATAGTCAAGACGGCCACCAGTGGAAACCAAGGTGGTTTCTACTGGTGGCCGTCTTAGCCCCAACGAGGCTACTTATCTGCACACGTTGTTGTTGTTGTTGTTCATGATGATGATGATCATGGGGATGATGAATTATAGGTCATCCCTTTAAGCCACCCACTCGTCACGCGATTCACGAGGTGTGACGCCTGGTCGAGGAGTACTTCCTTCGGTTTTGGCTATTTGGTGCATGATACTTATTTAGACATTAAACATTTTTCAGAAAAAGAAAGTCACCACCACGAGTTGGATCCAACACGAAGTGGGGACTCCTTTTTTTTTTTTTTTAATGCAAAGCATTTCTTTGCGTACTGTAAGCACTTTTGCATTTCTATCTATACGTATCTATCTATCTATCTATCTAGCCGCCTACGTCTGGGTGCTCTCGTGATCTCCTCCTTAACTTGGGGTAGACCAAAATTTGTATGGGAGGGTAAGAGGTATTGGCGAATATGTCTGGCTGGTCATGACATGAGTAACGTGAAACTCCTGTCGCGTACGTCATCAAACCCTTTCCTGCAGACACGCGTGGCACGTACCCGTATACCACGGGCCGTGGTATGCGGGTATGCGCCACACGTGTTTGACAATTTATATCTACCCAGGAACGGCGAGGACAAACATTCGTAACTTAAATGCGAGAGCGTTAAGAAAAACTGTAGTCGGCAGCGTTGACCCGACAAGTGCAAATAATAAATATCAGGGTCCCAGAAGGAATCGAACCCAAGCAATCTGCGTGGCAATCAAGTATTCTACCACAGAGCCACGCCAGGTCACGGAACTGCTTAGGAAAAAGACCCTATGCAGGCGTAATGTTGGTGAAACGGCAATTGGGGTTGCAGCGCTATCTAATTTTATAAACATTACATATGCACCCCTATGAGGCAGGCGCCCTGTCGGATTAACGTCAATTGTATGCTTAAGCGCAATCCACTGTAGTTGGTACACGAAGAACTATCCAGACCTACCATCCTCGAAGAACAAGTGCTACATATCAGCTTACCGCTTCTGGTAATACCCATGTTTCTATTGGCATCGTTAAGCAGCTGTAAACAACTGGTTACATGAAACATATCCGACTGTTCAACATATGTCTGTGCGTACAACATTTGTAGATATTTTTAGCATCATTTCGTAACGTTTCGCTCAATAAAAAAATTACAGCCCAGTCCCTTGCCTCCGCATGCTTCGCATAACATCGATTCCCATGGTACTTGGCATCTGCCGATTTTTTTTTCTCGGCAAAAACGTCTTAGGGGCGAAGCTCCTTATGCCGTGGGTCGTGCGTCCCCTGTAGTTTGTAGTACGTAGTAGCCACCTCGATTTTCAAGGTCCTGTGTGATGACGATGACGCTGCCATCACGGCACACCACATGGAATGTACCCACTATGCGTCATAACGATGACGCTGATGACGATGACGATCGCGATGCCATACAACACATGGCATCGCGATATGGTCTCACATGCATATCGTTTGACCACATGCAACCAACAACCATCCGAGGAACCTGCATCGATCTCGTCTTTGCAAACTTTCGACTACGACCCATCCAGGAACCGCTCTCCCTCCATTTCACCGACCATAAAGCCATTATAATGTCACGTCTTTGATGATGTACTGGGCGAATTTCACGGAAGATTCGCGGTTTACCGATGAACCTCCGGAGCTTCGCCCACTCATCATCATTCACTCCGTGGATATGCTGTGATTTTTTTTTCTTTGCCTCCATCGACATTTTTGGCTCACGGACAACGACAATTTTTCGCTCACAGCCGACGCCGCCGACAATGCATTTTCTGGTGCATGCGCTCTTTGAAGCTATCACGTGAAAAGGAGCTCCATTCGTCAACTAAAACAAACGCGCCGGCAAACGTCCTATGCACCCAACGCAGGAGTTGGTTAAAAAATAACGCTACTCTAAAGGCGGCTTCGGAGAGATCGCGAAGGGCTTCACTATAGCTAACGTCTCCAGCTCTCATTAATGTTTAATCTGATTTCCCGAACAGCTCGACCCAAAAGCGTCGCTCTCTCCCTCTTTCTAATTCTCTTTCCTTCCTTCTCATCACGAACTCCAACTCCCCGCTGCACAAAGAAAGTTTACCACCCTCATTTAAGATACACGCAACGAAAAAGAGGAATGCATGTCCGCTCCTCAGCCCAGCAACAGATGTCGCCGCCCGAAGCGCCAAGTCGATCGTCGCTCGCAGCGACTCGCAAAGTGGCCCATCTTTGGTTTTTCGAGAGAGGAAGAGAGAGAGAGAGAAGTGGCTCTGTTGCGGACGTATTGCCGGGGACAAAGGGAACGAATTAGCCGCGACGGTTCATTAGCGAAGCCGGGAGAGGTCAAAGCGTCTGGGACAGCACGGGTCCCGAGGAGACCGCGCTGCCTCGAACCGTTAGGCTGTTCCAGAAGCAGTTCGCTCACCCCGCCCCCTCGAGCCTGTTGCTTGAGCTCATTCGTCCTTCTTCATTCTTATTGTGCTTGTCATTCACGCGAGAAGATTTTGGAGCGTGTATGATGACACTGGTAAGAAAATCCACAAAATAATTTGCCGCAAAAGGTTACAAAGATAGATGTATGGAGAAACTTTATTCAGGACCTGTACAGGCTGCTGCCACCTGCCTGGCTGTATAGACCCATGTTCATGACCGAGAGATCATGCCTCCAAGCTTGTCACGGGCGTACTGGACAGTCAGGACTTGGGGGGATACGACCGTGGGATTTAATCATTCCTTAAAACCAATGAAAAACCCTGACTTGGATTTCTGGCTCCCATGAAATGAAGTTCCCTTCGAATTTCAAGAAAGTGCGCATTTAGGACGCATTTTAAGAATCGCGGGCATTTTTTTGTTTGTTATGGGAACGGCGGAATTATGAAAACCCACCGGGTAGCTTTGTGGATCAGCAGCACATGCTGAGCACGACGTAAGGTGCTCGATCTCGTCGGTCTTGGCAGGATTTACATGCAGTCAACGAGAGAAAACACTCGTACGAATACAATGAGAGCAGGTAAAAGAGCCCCATTTGTGGTTTCCTCACGAGCAACGTCTGGATTTATATAAGCATGAGAAAAGAAAGAAAGAAATGGACAGGCGGACGCTTATTGCACAATGAACTATCTCAGTAAAACTAATAACTGGGCAAGTTGGTATGTATGCATATTTAAACTCTATCTTTCTTGTCCTTGTCTTTTGTGCGCGCTAAAAAAGTTTTAATATCAACTATCTTACTGCCAATGAGAAGTAGCATTTCTTACTTCACAGGCTCTTTCAGTGTTTCCTGAAGACCTGAACGGTACAGTTTGAACTGCTCCTGCATATAGGGCTTCCTTCAAAAGCAAGGAACATTCAGCTCGTGTCAGGCTTGCTCCAAGTCATTGCTACAGGTACAGCTGGCGATCGTGAAAACGTTGGTGATGAGTTGTCTTGCCCGGACGCTTTGTGAACCCTCGATGAACTTCCGCGTTTCCGACGTCACAGATGTGTACGTAGGAAACGAATTCCGGCAGAATTTGCCACGCCAGCAGGAGAAGCAACACTGCCATGGCCCGGCAGTTTCTAAAATACGACGAGTGATTGAACATGACGTTTCTCGACAACTACAGACATACGCAACTGCGAAAAGGTAGCGTGACAGATTATGTTGCGATACGCCACGCATTCTATCTTTAACGCCTCCTGTATACCACAGGTGATGTGTAACGTACACCGTGTTTACAAGCCAGCGGGCAATCATCGCGAAAGCTTCACCTGTGACTTCGCACTGTTGTGTGGAACTGTTCCGGGTGACGCGCCCAGGAGCCCACGCAGTGGTGAAGTTGGACAAGTCGTTTAGCAAAAGTGACAGGCCTGCCTATTTTAGTATTAACCGGCGGTGCGGTGGTCCCAGCAGAGTCGGCGGTGTATGTTATACGTGTCACCCTCCGTCGGCTCGGTTTAGCGGTGAACAAGTCAGCGCCCCGGGTTGGGCAGAGAGCCAGGAAGGCTTTTTTGCCACGGTGTCTCGAGAAACGGGCCGGCATTACTCTCTCGGCCCAGTTGGGGCCACACGTTGGTTGCGTCAACCGCTGTCGTATGGCGGCGAGCGCATCTGACGCGGCCGTTTAGCGCACCCGCGCTGCCCCGTGACAAATTAGAGGCGATAGACACCACCACATTGGACGCGCCGCTCTGACAGCTCCTTCCGCACCCCCCACTCACCTCATCCTTTCCATACCTCTCCAACTCCGTGATATGGCCCGCGACAGATGAGGAGAGGAGGTGCGAGGAAAGGGGGAAGGGGGGACAGGGGGAGGAAGCGGTGGGGGGGGGGGGGGGGGGAGGGGTATTGCGTCAGTTCCAATAGGGCCGGAGTGTGTCCATTGCGGAGTCGATAATCGCGCTCAGTTTTCCCGACCAAGGAAGCGGTTCCGGGCGAGTCAAGACCAAGAAGCGATCGTCAAAAAAGAAGCGAACGCTCGTTAGGCTTAACGACGCTCAGTGGGCTGCAGGATCGAAGCGCGTCGTTCGTCGGTCGCGTTGGGGCCGTGATGCTGCTGCTACCGCGGAGGGAGCTCTTACCACCGCTGGAAACTAAGCGCGATTACATAGCCCCAGCTCCTGTAACGGCTCGTGGGCTCTGGCTGGCGGGCTCATCGATACACTCGTCGCCGCCTGGCCTCAGTAGATGCCAGCGTGCCATAAATGGAGGGAAGGCGGCCCCCCTTTCAGGGGCTGCCTGTGCTTCACCTTCTCACATGCCGCGTGCGCTAGTACTACGCCTCTTTGTATACAAGCGACGACAAACGACTCGCTGCTACCGCGCTGTGTTTACGCAGTCCTGAGTATTAACAGAAGCGTGTCAGGGACGAATCTATGGCGGGGCGCGGCGCGAACTAGCGACGAATTTCCGCGCTCTTTTGTTTGTTAGACCGCGCGGCCGCGAAGACTCCGCATGCTAATGACTGCAAGTCCGATGATGACCGGGCGGAGCCGGCGGCAGCCAGACTGCAGGTGAGTCGAAGTCAACTACCGTCCCTGCGAGCGAACAGCGCGCTCTGCGAAAAGAGGATGCGCTCTTTGCATCGCGACTGCTTCTCGAGCGCTCGGCTAAGGAATCTTTACGTATACATATGTTAGGGACGCGTCTCCAAGGGGGGATAGTCGCGCTGATTGCTGTTATGAGACGAGAGTGGGGCTCGCGCTGTAGATGCGACAGAAGCCCGCAGCACGAACAACCCCCCATTAAGTGTGATGCAACTTGCACTCAGGGAATGCGGCGTGATCGGGAAGCCTGCAATTTGACGATCTAATAAGAGCGCGCTCTCCAAGACGTCGACGAACTTGCGCTCCTTTCTTATTTCTTTTAATACAAAACGTGTCATTGAAAGTGAATGTAAACGAACGTACACCGGTGATTTCTATAGATATGCCCGTCGAGATATCTATCGATTCAACTTTTCCTTTCGCTGTTGACCCAGAGTAGGTTGTTGCAGCTGAATTTTCGTATTCTGCCTCCACTCACGCGATAGCCCTTCAAGGCTGCAGTATGTTATGAAATAAATAAATAAATAAATAAATAAATAAATAAATAAATAAATAAATAAATAAATAAATACGGAACAATTCGCATAGGAGGCGACGCTTTTCGATAAGCACATCCCGCTTGCTCGAAAAGTGAGCACTACTGGACCGGCAGTATATTTGCCTCGGGGAAATGTACCGCGCTTATGACGATGGCCAACTTGAAGCGTTCTAGCTTTTTATCTACGGCGGCTGTAAGCACTCCATCTTTCTCAACTGGAAGACCTCCCATGGAGCAGTCGACAGCCATACGTAGGAGGCAACCGAAAAATTGTTCGCGTTTTGCATGCTGTAATGACCACGTAGACTGCTGGAATTGAGCGCCGCAGCAATTGGGCATACACGCGACGACAGCTTGTGCTTTGGTGGGTGCAAGATAGTGTTTCGAAATGCTGCACCAGAGAATACATAGCATCCGAGTCACGATGCAACCATCAGAAAACGAAATGAATATGGGCGAGGATTTCGACGCCAGGAAGACCTGGGCACCCGTGCTCGCTCTTCAAGCGCATTCGTTTAGATGAAAGAACGTTCCGGTAGAAATGGCGTGCATGTCATAAGCAAAACTGCGCATATTCAAGACGCTGCAATCGTTTCCTTGTCAGGTTGGCAACCTGTGGGCGTGAGCAGGATAGTGTAGTACTGAAATAAGTGAAGGCCCGTGTTCCCGATGGTGGTCGTGGAGGGAATGAGAGGATGACGACCAACTGTGAACTGCATCTAAGTGGCTCCTGCATCGCCGTAAGCGTAGAGCTCCACAAGAGGTTCGATTCGTCACTGCAATCACGCGCTCAGTCGCGCGAAATTTCTCAAAACGAATGTATATAGTTTTTTTAAACTGTTTATAAGGAACCTCCACTCTGTAATAATCCAGTAGCTGTGATCTCGTTGAGTTTGTTATTTTCGTAATTAAGGAAAATTGCTGACCGTCAGGTCCAGCCAATGTGCAGAAAACACCGTTGTAGTAGTCTACAGGTAGTCGTCACTACGAGTTGTACGAGCCCCGCAGGGGCGTAGCCAGAAATTTTTTTCGGGGCTGGGGCACCTCCTTGATTTCGGGGAGGGCACCTCCCTGAAATGGTCATTTCTCGCTCTGCATGCCATCGCGAAAAAAAAAATTCGGGGGGAGGGGGGGGGGGGGGCACGTGCCCGGTGTGCCACCCCCTGGCTACGCCACTGGAGCCCCGAAATTGCTTTTGTCACATATAGTTCAGAAACGCGAACAAAAGTAAATGCACGGATATTTTGGGCTATAGTTCTGCGCTTCCCAGAAATGAACAATCAGTTTAAAGTTAACGCTCGTGTAGTTGTCTTTCTTGTCCGTGTCATCTAACGCTATTACCCCTTCAAATGCTAACAAAACTAACACGCGCAGTTGTCGACGCACGTGAGGCACCTGATCTCGATTGATCTATAACACCCCTGGTTAAGTGCATTTGTTTCTATAATATAATTGTTGTTTAATGCCCCAAAACCACGATATGAATATGAAAGACACCGTAAGTGGAGGGCTCCGGAAATTTCGATTACCTGGGTTCTTTAACGTGCACCTATCTAAACCTAAGTACAAGGGCCTATACCACTTTCGCCTTCATTGAAAATGCCCCACCGCGGTCGGGATTCGATACCGCGACCGTCGGGTCAGCAGTCGAGCGCCATAATCACTAGACCACACCGGCGGGTTGGTGCTGTGCAGAAACCGCCGCTGTAGTAGTCTACAGCTGATCGATTCCCTGCTGTTGCTTTATTACGAATAGAACGAGTCCCAAGTTTGCTGCCTTTGTCACATAGAGCTCATAAACGAGAACAAAGCTGTCGCGTCTAGTAGTCGACGCGCGTGAGGAGCCTGATAATCCCAATAGATTTATAACACGCTTGCCTGGGTTCATTGTTTGAATAAAACGTTTCATTCATCCCTTCATTCCATGCCCGCAGCCAATCATCACGGCTGGTCCACCGCGGGTCCGGCTAGCCACACGTGTACGAGGAGGACTCCGCATCGACACGAGCCCGTGCACGGTGGTTGTTGACCGCGGACACCCACCCGGTGTGTGTGGCGTGCTCCCGCTGGCCGGGGCGGAAGAGGAGCGGCGGGAGGCGAGCACGATATAGACGCTCGCTTCGATTCCCCGGCGAGCATCGGTTCGGGGCTCAATTAGAGATCGAAGAGCCGGCGGCGCCGCTATGCCTGGGAGCAAATGGCCGTGGGAAGTCCGGCTCCGGACAGATGAATGTTTCATATCGCTCGGGAACGGCCCCGGTGACGCTCGCTATGCTGGTGGACGCGCACGTGCGCGTCGCGTGTATACGTGTTTATACAGTAATACCTTGACATGGGCGAGTTGGTGCATACTCGGGCAAATGCAGCGTGACTTAGACACAGGCAAGCGCCGTCTGTGTCTATCTCTGTTTCTTGTCTTCGTTTAAACCCCACGGTGGTCTAGTGGTTACGGTGCTCGATCGCTGACCCGAGAGTCGCGGTACCGAATACCGGCCGCGGCGGCAGCATTTTCGATGGAGGCGAGAATGCTATGGAGGCCAGTGTATACTTAGTTTTAAGTGCACGTTAAAGAACCCCAGGTGGTCAAAATTTCCGGAGCCCTCCACTACGGCGTCGCTCATAATCATATCGTGATTTTGGGGGTCCGCCACGGTGGATCAGTGGCTAAGGTGCTCGGCTGCTGACCCGAAGGTCGCGGGTTCGATCCCGGCCGCGGCGGTCGCATTTCGGTGGAGGCGAAATGGTAGAGGCCCGTGTACTGTGCGATGTCAGTGCACGTTAAAGAACACCAGATGGTCGAAAATTCCGGAGCCCTCCACTACGGCGTCTCTCATAATCATATCGTGGTTTTGGGACGTAAAACCCCAGATATTATTATTATTATCGGGATTTTGGGACGTTAAACCCCAACAATTATTAATTATCTTCGTCTAAGTAGCGCTGCATTTGGCCCGTAAACTAGCGACCGTAAACGAAAGCTATACTTTAAGCTCTTGACTAAATGTGTGCTCGCTGTCGCTGTTGCACGGTTGTCGTTTCTAGCACTATTACTTGCCCAAGAATTTTTTTGTAAATACTGGTTCTACGCTCGCATTCATGGGACTCCTCGTACATAAGTTCTCATTGCCATTGGCTTCGCTAGTGGTATGAGCAAAATGAGGATTGGCCGATATATTTCTTTACCGTGCGGCAGTTTTGTGAATACGGGCCTCAAAGAGCCATCGTTCAAGCACATGACCATGGCGTTTGTCGCATTCCAGTGACGGAGAAAAATTTTCCTTACTAATCATCATCTATATGAACCGTTAAGGCTCGCAGCTATAGGTGCATTGAACGCGATATCTATTTTCGGTACGAATAACTTGAGGGACCTCCCCCCCGAACACCATTTCACCTTACTCTGCCATCTCAACTTCGTCACTTTCTTTCGACTCAGATGCAAATGCACTCGTTAAAACAGTTTCCCAGACGACAGTGTGAGACGGAAGACAGACAGGGACCATCGCCGACACCGGCTCCAAAGGCGGGGTGAAACAAATACAGAAAACAACGTGAAAAGCTATAAAGAAAACACGAGTATAGACAGGCGCGCGTCGCCCCTTATTTCATTCTCTTTGTCGATGAGACATCCAGCACATCGAATAAGGAGAAAAGAATAACGAGCAGCAAATGCCGCAGTAGAATGCGATCTGGAAAAGCACAAGCTACCCGGGGCGCTCTCTGGGGGGCCCGCGACAAGTGACACGATCGCGCGGACACTTTTCCGCCCCGCGACAAAAGACAGCGGGCGGCGCGGGGGGAGTGGCGTCCGCGGCGACGGGTGGACAGCGCGGGCTGTCGTGTTCATCACGGCGTCACGCTCGGTGATCCCTCATTCAGGAACGCGCTCTGTACCGACGGCCGCCCCGAAGACGAGCCTCCTCCATTCAAGCAGCCGGGTCAGATCCGATCTGCTTCCCTCGGGCACACTGCGAAGAAAAGGCGAACGGTTAGTTGGGCGGCCGTTCGGACGTGCGCGCAGTAACGAAAGGCCCGTCGCTGCAGGAAATCTCGCTGCACCTTTATGTCACCGCGGTGTGTTTACAAGCGGGTAGACACCATCGGGTCGTCCCCTCTGCTCCCGTTTGTTGAACAGCCTTTGTGCGAAGGTGGTGAGAGGAACAGATTCGTTGAGACGCGATTCATTGATACTGATTAATTCAGATGTGCGCGTTGCTGATTATCAGCACGGTGTTGAGATGTATATCAATATCTGAGTCAGACTGGCGGATTATAACGTCAAGGTAAGCCTCGATATTTCTTTTATTTGGAAGAACATTTGTCACGAATAACTTGGAATGGAAGCTCTTTTCTTCGAGCGGAGCTAGGCTGCGTTCACTTTATGCCTCGTCATCACCACACATACATTCTACCAATAAATATGTTCAGCCGTTTATGCTCCTCGCAAAGAAGATTGGACGTCCTTCAGAACAACGAGATCATCAAAGATACAACCCATGATTCGGGTGGTCACAGGAGTCTACAATGCACGTCCGTCCAACACGCCACCTTTATGGATGTTTTCCAGAACTGAGCGCACTTCTGTGCCATCGTGCCAAATCTGCATTCGTGTTTCTCGCGATATGTGGAAGCCCGGAATCATGATTGGTTTTTAGGACTCTCCACCTATGTTTCGAACGGGCAAGAAGCGTATTCCACAAGGGTCAATTAATGCAGGTGACCTGTTTTCCTTGTTGGTTGTGCGTTGTACAGAATATATTAGGTCCCAGCGGAATATAAGGTCGCACTATATGCCCGATCATACGCACCAATGACGTCTAGGCGTAACACTTTGCGTCACGTCACAATGAGAGCACCACCTTCGGAATCAACCCACATTGCATGCACGGTCTTTTGCTCAGAGAACGTTACTTAGAGGCTGTGACCGCCTCAATAAACGGCCAGGAGTGAGTGCACATAATCGTTTCTTTTCCGGAGCACAGATAGTATCACCACGCCCGTTTCTTGCTTTATGTTTTTCTCCCACAAGAGCTGTTTATTAACGCTCGGCGCAGATCGCGTCGCAAAGTTAGGGAGGCTTCGCGATTGTCTGAGATCATTTTGTTAAAGGGGCCCTGCAACACTTTTTGAGCATAGAAAACGCTGCCGATCGGTAGTCGAGGCTTCCGAGAACACGCGAGCCAAATATTATCGCGCAGCACGCGGCCTGAAATTCACAATAAATTCTCAAAGTCAGCTAAACATCGTTTTCTCTTCTCTCGACAAATGATGCTATATACTCGAAAATCATTGCGTCATAGGCCCAAGTATCACGCCATTGGCTGATTTGAGCATGGCGCGCTCGGGAGTTACTGGGGCCGCCGCGAGAGGCCGCGACGTGTCCGCGCGTGCGCGCGCGATCGCACTGAAAAGGCGCGCGTTCGAAGAAAACAAAAAAGAGAGAAAGTGCTCAAGGTCACGAGGTGTGCGTGACGTACCTTCTTCCCCCGTGCCACCCCTCCCTGCTTAGCTTCCAGCACTTTCGTCGGACGAGAGAAGATAGAAAGCAATTCCAGCGTGCGATACAGAATTACGTGGCACTGATACAGCATCGGCCAGCAAGTGGGGCTCCGCTCTGAGGAGTCCGGACATCCAATCACAACTTTGGGCTATCCAGAGGGCCCACGATGCGGCAGTAGGTCTCGGCCTTACTGTCCCGTCGTGGGAGCGGCCCGCCGTGTGCTAGGGCACACGCCTGCGGACATTTATTAATAAAGTTTTTTCCATACCACACCATAACTCCGCTCGTACTGGACGGATTCTAAAAATTTTTGCCGTGGTCAATTCGGGAGGCAGTAAGCTCCTTTAGTGAATCCATTTCAGGGCTACTTGGAAAAGTGTTGCAGGGCCCCTTTAAGATTACGCGCAGGACGCGAATGGTCAAGTTCATTCGAGAGCTCTCACAAGCGCCAGCGATAACGCTACAAGCCTTCGATGCCGCATGTATAAATGCAGACGCGCCTTACCGCAAATCAGATTACTCGAAGGCCGACGACTGGTTCACGCCGCTTTCGTTGTACAGCGTGTATTGTTGCTTGTGCTTAACCTTTTCATTTTCCGGGCACAGGTTCGCCCAAATAAAAAGTTTAGTTTTGAACACGCGGACTGCTACCTTAGCCAACATCACGACCACTACACATTTGGTAGATGTTAAGAACAGGAACATGGCGCCCGCTAGAGGAAGAGAAAAACGAGGAAGCGCGTGGCCCGAGGATGGTTCGTTTTGTCGCTGGAATAAACGGCAGCGTGGATGCGCTGCTCCATCTCTTAAGCCGTATCGTCCTTGAAAGCCGGTAGATCTTAGAAGGAAGTCTTCGGATTTTATAGATGTGCTGGTTCGTTCATGCATGTTCCGCACACCTATACAAAAAGCCGTGAACCGAGCCCAAGCTGTGAAGAAGACGTCAACTCAATCCCTGGATCATCGGGCTAGCCACAGGCAACGAGGACTACCACCAGAATACGAGCCTTTACCCGACAAGACCAGGAAGACCCCGACCATGACCACCACATCGGCTACGATGACAGCACCCATGGCGCCTGCACCTGTGCTGCTACAGCAACCAAGGGAGCCACCAATCTTCCGCGGATCATCTTTTGAAGACCCAGAAAGTTGGCTGGAAACGTACGACCACGTCGCCACCTTCAATGACTGGGGGTCCTGACGACAAGTTGCGTCACGTTTATTTCTACTTGAAAGACGCAGCAAGGACCTGGTTCGAGAATCGTGAGCCGACTCTTCGAACCGGGGATCTGTTTCGCAGCACATTCCTGGTCACCTTCACGAGCGTCGTCCGCAAGGAAAGGGCCGCTGCTCAGCTGGAGAAGAGAGTAACTACCGAATGAGAACGTCACCATCTGCACGGAAGAGATGACGCGACCGACGCTACCATGCCTCAGGAGAGAAAAGTCCGCTTCCTTATGCGGGGAACGACACAAGACCTGTTCTCAGGAATGGAACGCAACCCTCCTGAGACGGTCGCCGAATTCCTCACGGAGGCTGCAACAATTGAAAAGTCCCTCGAGATGCGGATGAAGCAATATAACCGTTCGTCTCTGCCTACTAGCTATCCCGCAGTACACTCGCTAAGCACTGGCGACCTACGGGAAACCATCAGAGCGATCATGAGCGATTTCTATCGTAATCTTGTCCAAGCGAGTCTTGAACACGCTCACTGCTGCCTTCGTCGATGTCACGAACACGTGACAGTATTGTCGTTTTAACGTAGACAACATGACGCAGACACGAAGGCATTCACGATTGTATAACACTTAGTCGCTTGTGAGATTACAATAACCGTTTCTCTCGCTTCCGCCCGCCCAGCACGCACGTATACGGAACCCGACATTCGGTGCCTTATAGTAAAATCGCGCACGATGGTCAGAGTACAAGACATGCCACCGCCTTCGTATATGATCATCGTTACTACGTCGTTTTCGTCTTGCCTTTTTTTTTTCCCCTGTGCTCCGTGATGGCAGCAGGGGCATAAGTCGGCACTTACCTCTCACATCGTCAGTCTCGAAATACTTCACTGCTTGGGAAGCTGAGGCTTCCTTCCGACCATTTTTTTACCGGTAACAAAGGAAGGTATAACAAAGTACATAATCGCAGCACGCTTCCATCTCCATCACTCCTGTTCTCGCGTGAACAACGCGCCTGGGGGGGAAAACATTCACGATGCTGCGTACAATTTCCTGCTCCAGTGCACGCAAATTGAATGTTTACGCTCGCGCCCCATCCGCTGCGTATAAGAAGTGCCTCCCGTTGTTTCTTCTTCGTCATGGAGGCGGCGCAGCACGGCAGCTATAGCCGAGCGTATCCGAAACGAGTGTAGTGAACCAACGCGCAACTACAACCCATCTACGAGACAAGCGACTCCGCGAGAAGAGCACAACGACGCATACGCACATCTCCATTGGTCCTCATTGCCGGCTCATCCGGCTGTATAAGCATCCATCAGCCGCCATGGAACGACCCGCGGGAAGTCAAAGAAGCGACGCGGGTTCTGCATGCAACCGTTTCATTAGCCGCCGCCGCTATTCTTCCGCGGCGAGCCATAGCTTCGTTTGTGTCCGCGAGTCGAGCCCTCGCCACGCTGCAGCGCTAAGCGGTTGCGCAAAAGCAACGTCCCCGCCTCCTGCTTAGACCACCGCTTATTCGACCTTCCCGCTTATACCTTCTCCCCTTAACGCCGCACACGTGCACCAGGAACCAAAAATACGGAACCACACCGAACGCCACAAGGCGTAAGAGGTGACTGGGAGCTCGCTCAGAAACGCCCGTGCGTAACGTCGAGGTCCCTAATTGCGTACAGTGGGTTCGAACCAACGCGTACAGGGTTGCGATTCTAGAGGAAGGCGAGGAGATGCACCTCAAATGTCTCATGTAGTTTTAAGCCTCGTGAACCCCGTTTCAAAGTATTGACGCCTTATTTCCTCTCTGCAAAGATGTTATTGGTGTATCGAGGTGATACACGTGTTGGAAAGAACCTTGATAAGGCGAGCAATTAAGATTCCCCGACTCTAATTATATATACCTGTGTATTATAGAAAAAGTGTGTTGGCATTTTCCCCTGTCAGACACGCGCTGCACGGAAGTATATCTGCAGAGCTGTGTAACGGCTCGGCAGTGCACGTGGTGGGTCTAAGCTGATCGGCCACAGATGATAAGGCTGCCGTGGCGGCGGCGTTCCAGCCGCATCGCGTGATTACAGGGCGAGACCGCGCTCGGCGTTCGTCATTTGCATGTGCGTGGCTGGCCACTCCAACGTGCACCACCTCTCCTTCCTGTGCACTTGCCTCGCTTGAGGCGAGCACATGCCGTCAGCATACCACGCTGGGACGTCAACGGAGCCACGTTCCCATGACTCCTCGCTCTCTGGTTTTCCTTTCGTATATAGCCCGTACGAGTCAGCACTCTGCTCCGCAGTGTTTGCGTATACGATTTTGCCAGTTGATAAGAAGCAAATAATGAAGACTGTTAGACAACCTCCCACGCTCTCGACAGTACCCTCCATACACTGTGTAAGCGTACTGGCGATATACGTCTACATCACAGCTCAGAAACTATCAGCATATACATAAAAAAATGATATGGCAAGAAAACTATCTATAATTCGCATTCAAGGGCTCTGCACTCACTATAAAAAAGAAAGAAAAAAAAAAGCATCCGGCAGTTTCATGATGCGAAAACCATTGGATAGCGAAGCTGTATGAGCACGCGTGTATATGTCAGGCTAGACTACGACTCCTGTCTCATTTCGAGCATCATCATCTTGAACATCATCATCATCATTTCGTTTTATTTGTTTAATTATTTATTCGCTCCATCCTCTGGTCCTGTGACTTGCGTGGCACCGGACAGACATGCAGACGCTGCATGCTCGACTTAGAACATCTCCGATGTTTAAAAAAAAAAAAAAAAAAAAAGAGACGTTAATCTTACAATGAATTTGTTCAGACCAGATACTAGTAAATTGTGATGGCGAGAAGATATTACTCGCAAGTGCAACGTACCAATGGTAAACGAGCAGTTAGGAACAGAAAGTTTTCTCAATCCCGCCCCAGGTGGCGGCCGGTCTCGAGTGTTTAATTGGCTGTGATTCGCTGTGTCCGACCGCCCACGGTGTGCACTGTCTCGAACCATATCTGTAGAACAATTCCTGGTTCATTTATGAGTATAATGGTCCAATTGTGACGTAATCTAGCGATGGTACGTAGCGACCCCTGTTTCGACGCGTCAGTTCTGACGCCGCACCACTTGCATGGCTGAATGTACAGCTGTGCAAGCGGTGCAAGCTATGTACAGCCGCGTCCTGTCTAGAGCGCGCCAGCAGCCGGCATTGCTCTGCGGGGCGACACCTTGCGGTAGTTGCGGGCTGTCACGTGGTGTGCCCAGGAGCATGCGTGGCCTAATAGACATGCTGAACTGTTTCGCACGAGTGACAACGTGGAAATGGGCACGTGTTTAACCTAAGATACACGCTCCCTCAGGGTGCTGTCGGCCTGAGGGAACGGCTGTACGTGGCCGCGGCTGTACGGGCTAATGTGACGAACTCTCATTGAACTAACTCTGGTAGAAACTATACTAATCCCAGATCGCAAAGTACTCGCACCGTGGCCTCGAGCGTTAATGCCGAGGAAGTAAGCAGCGCATACTTTGGGTTGTCCTGTCAAGCCGACAGCAAGCCGAGAGGGCAACTAGAATGCTTTATAGAGTGAGACTCGGTTTATACTTGTGAGTTTGCGTGCTTAGAGGGAGCGGCTGTATCACAAACGAATTAGAACTCGTAGGAGGCTTTACAGACCATTGTACATTGGAACAAAACACTCGACTGAAGCAGGATGTATACGTTGAACAAATCTGTTTCTTCTCCCTGCTTTCCTGCTTTTAACTACATAATTCCCCTCTCCGGCGTAGGGCAGCAAGTCATGCATCTATCTATCTATCTATCTATCTATCTATCTATCTATCTATCTATCTATCTATCTATCTATCTATCTATCTATCTATCTATCTATCTATCTATCTATCTATCTATCTATCTATCTATCTGTCTGTCTGTCTGTCTGTCTGTCTGTCTGTCTGTCTGTCTATCTATCTATCTATCTATCTATCTATCTATCTATGCCGAGGTCATCGGTACACTGCGATAACAGGCCGGAAATACGTAACACGTGGTCACACTGAGCCAGTTTCCAGTGCACAAGGACGACCCCCTATGTGCCGTCCATGCTGTAGAGCTGGTTACGCGCGCTGGGCAGTGCAGCTCCGCGTGCAACACCTGACCAGCGCGGCAGCAATGCCCGGCCTCAGTGCGCGCACTGGCTGTCGTCTCCGGCCTTATAGCCAGAAACGCAATGTGCCGGTGGCACGCCAGCTCGCGTGGTGCCGGCCCGTCACTGCTCGAGAGGGCTGCCGCCCCTTCGCTGTTCTGACGTACCCCTCTTTTTTTTTTTTTTCATTATTACTTCTCCATGGTAACCTTTCGCTTGCTGTTCTACCTCTGTCACTTTTCACTCTCTCACTGCCTCATTTAGGGAGAACAGTAGAGGCTATGCACTCCTCTCGAATCCTAGTTTTCTTTTTTTCCCTTTCTTTTCTTTGTTTGGCTTCGGGTGACCGTGATCCAAACAATTCGCCGGCTCCACTTGGCGCTTCACAAGCGGTCCCTGCGCTTGAATCGCCCATACTCCCCGAGGGTGCGCTCCCCATAACGACGTGGGAAGAACAGGAGCGCCGCAATATTATACATCGATGGCTGTTACAGGCAGGGCTACTCAGGCTGAATTCGCAGAGCAGTCTCGTAGATCGTCGCCGTACGCCTTTGTTGTCGTGTGGTCGTCGCCGTAGTGGCTGTAGTGAACACATGACACTCATCGTGCTGTCGTGACAGCCACCAAATCAAGCATTCAATTAAAAATCTGAAGAATATAGAAGGTGTGTTCGGCTGACTTCTAAACGCGTTCTCCTGTCATGTGTCGTAGGAGAGAAAATAAGGTATAAATAAGACAAGCAAAAATTTTCGATGGGCTCATTTCTACGTTAGACACAACGAAATGAATCGAACAGACAATTATGCCATGGGAAACATCGGGGACATTAATTTTTGTCTTTAAATGTAGTGTGATAATCATGACGTAAATTGAACTGAATTAAAGGGAACGAAAAATCACCCTTTCCGTTGGTAGGATTCAAACCCACAACCTTCGAAATACATAAACACCCAACGAAGCGGACGGGGAAGCGCCTTCAGTCGAAGCTCCATTGGTGGAGCATCGGACGCGTAATTCGAAGGTTGAGGGTCCAAATCCCACTGACAGAAAGGATGATTTTTCGCCTACTTTAATTTATTCTCAACTGAAGTCCCAATTATTACACTGCAGTAAAAGACGACAATCATTTTCTCCTAAGCTTTCCATGTCTTATGTGCCTGCTGGATTCGTTTAGTTGTCTAAAACAAGGTGTAGTATAGTTCAACATTCGCCGGAATTACAGCGAAAATGTCAACAGCCTCGTGGCGATTCAAGCACACGACGGCGCCCTCAGTCGAGAGTGCTCTCGCATGAGAACGACCTCAGTACACTTTCTTTCTTCTTACCATCTTTCTTTCTTTGGCTCTCTATTGAATTAGCCCTTGCATTAAAACTTCCAAGTTCCTTCGAAAAAGACGAGGACCGCCCAACGAGCAACGGTACTATAAACGGTAGGTTTAACGGTACGAGGCATGAAGATTGCATCATAGATAAGGAAGCATAACACTGGGTGTCTAACAAACGCGGTGATTACTGAGATAGATAGGGGAGTTGGTTAGGTTGTGCACTCCGCGTTGGGAGATAAGCGGTGATCGATCGGAGCAGCGTCGCCTGTGTGTTAGCGTGTGGAAGGGGAACAGGGTGCGCTCGCAGCTTTCTCCTCCCGTTTCAAGTTTGCATCACAACAATGATGGATTTATTTTGTGTGTCTCCCCTCGGAGCACAATTTGTTGGGTTTTCAACAACTTCACCCCCCCCCCCCCCCCCCCCACCAAGGGAAAATGGGAAAGGCACGCCTCTGCATCATAGCAAGATAATGCTTGTAGCCAAGGCCATAAAACCACGTGGCATGACGGCAGAGAATTAGATGATGAGATGAAAAAGTTTTCAGGTATGTTCATCGGCAGGCGGCCAGCCTATAGCCAACATCCTCTCGCTCTTCTGACAGATCTACGAACAAAGCGAGGTAATATTAATACCTGGGGTTTCACGTACCGAAACCACGATCTCATTATGAGGCACGCCGTAGTGGAGGGCTCCGGAAATTTTGGCCACCTGGTGTTCTTTAACGTGCACTGAAATCGCACAGTGCACAGGCCTCTAGTATTTCGCCTTCATCGAAATGTGACCGCCGAGGCCGGGAACGAACCCGCGACCTTCGGGACAGCAGCCGAGCACCGTAACCGCTACACCACCACGGCGGACAACAGAGCGAGGTAGGTGGTGGCAAATAGGAGCTCCAAAAATGCAAACTGCCAACTCGTTTGTACAAAGCTACAAGAAATTCATACATATTTCTCTGTATCTTTGTGCTAGAATGATTGTTTCCCCTTTTGGTAACGCTTCAATCACCTTGAAAAGCCCCGCAGAACTCATTTGCCAAATACTTCGTACAATCCAAATAAGAGTACTAAAAAAAAACTTCATCTCCCGCTAAAGGGAACTATGTGTGGATGCGAGCAGCGGGGAGATGGTTAGCTTGAGGGGGAGAAACGTCGCCGGTCTCGTTTCGCGGCTGCGGCCCGGGCGCTCATCGCGGCGCTGCACAGGAGAGAGAATGAGGCGCGCTCCGTCATTTTTATACCGCGGAACTACCGTGGCGCCCCCCAGCGGAGTATGCAGCTGTCACACCACCTGTCGTGCGCGCCGCTCCGTAGAGGATTCATAGAAGAGAGGACTGGGGGGACCGTGGGAGAGGAAAGAGAGGGGGGAGGGGACGTGCATGCGCTGTGGGGGTGTGGGACGCGGGAGCCGCTCCGTAGAGTAGAGGATTCATAGAGGAGAGAGGGGGGAGAGGACGCCCATGCGCTGTGGGGATGTGGGACACCGGAGCCGCTCCGTAGAGTAGAGGATTCCTAGAGGAAAGAGGGGGAGAGGACGCGCATGCGCTGTGGGGATGTGGGACGCGGGCGCCGCTCCGTAGAGTAGATGATTCCTAGAGTAGAGAAAGGGGGTGAGCGTAGGAGAGGAGAGAGAGGGGGGAGTGACGCGCATGCGCTGTGGGGGGTGTAGGACGCGGGACACGGGGCCCCTCCGCAGAGTATAGGATTCCTAGAGGAGAAAAAGGGGGGTGAGCGTAGGAGAGGAAAGAGAGGGGGGGGAGGGGACGCGCATGCGATGTGGTGGTGTCGGACGCGGGAGGAGGGACTGACTAAGCCCCTCGCCCCCCTTAAAACACATGCAAGCAAGACTAAGGAATGGAGTCAACCTGGGTGACAGACACCGCCTGCCTAGCCATTGCAAGCAGCCTCTCTCTGCTCTCGGCCATGACTCTGGTGAGAGTGGTGGTGGTTGACGGCCTTATTGTAATACAGTGTTCTCGTTCGCATAGTGGGTGCTTCCCTACTTCATGAAAGTGGCCGGACGCGGGACGCCGGACGCGGGACGCGGGACACGGGACGCGGGAGAGAGGAACGGACGGACATAGCCCCGAGCGTAAGATGCTTCGCATCTAAAAAAACACATAATGATGGCCGATGATTACATATCGAAAAAAATTGAAAGACACTTTGTACATTCTAAAGTGTGTTCGGCGAAAGCGTGTGGGCGTTCCACTGACTATGCCATGTCTTTTTCTTTTACACTCTCAGTGGGATAACACACAAAGCGGATGTGTGCGTGTTTTCTTTTTTAATTTTTTACCGCGAGTCGCAGCGAGACGCCAGACTAATCTTCCTCCGTTCGCATGCGTTAGTATTTTCTCGCGCTTTGTGCATCGTGCAAACGCCATAGCGTTCCAGCGCTTAAATTGACGGGCCCTTTGTAAATTCCAAAGTGTATTCCGTGAACGCATGTGTCCATTGAGACGGCGTCGGCCAAAATGATTGCAAACGCTGGGCACAGCGAAGCTACGAAGCAAAGAGCGAGCGCTGTAGAGTGCGACGCGACCGACGTCCGTTTGCGCATCCCGGCGGCCACCTGGCTCCGTGCCAGAGCTCGGATGGACGGGACAGACGGACATGGACGGACGGACAGACAGACAGACAGACAGACAGACAGACAGACAGACAGACAGACAGACAGACAGACAGACAGACAGACAGACAGACAGACAGACAGACGGATGGACGGACAGAGGGACGAACAGACGGACGGACGGACAGACAGATGGACAGAGGGACGGACGGACGGACGGACGGACGGACAGACAGATGGACAGAGGGACGGACACCGGACGGACGGACGGGCACCGGACGGACGGACGGACGGACAAACACCGGACGGACAGACGGACAGACGGACGGACGGACGGACGGACGGACGGACGGACACCGGACGAATGGACGGACGGACAGACGGACGGACACCGGACGAACGGACGGACGGACGGACAGACGGACGGGCACCGGACGAACGGACGGACGGACAGACGGACGGACGGATGGACGGACGTGAGCATGAGACATTAAAGGCTTTCGCCTTAAAATTCTTGCACTCATCTGTATGAGGCTCCTGCCGAGTTCGCAGCGAGGAGCCATGCGGATGAGCGCGCGTGCTCGTCATGTAGTGACGACGTTTGTAGATGCTGTGGGACTCTGGTGGGAAACCCAATCAAGCAACGCGATAAGTCCCTCAGGATCATCCGCGATCAATAATTACTCGCGAGGCCGCACTTCTTCGCCCTCCGCCTCCTTACCGTTTCGCTCCCCATTCGTCCGTGGCCCTGGGCAGCTCTTGGGGATCAAGATTAGGGGATGTACAGCAGGGAAAGAGAGGGCCACAAACAACCGAGGTGCCTAATCCACTTAGACCAGAGCACGCGGACAGTGTTCCTTCGGCATCCCGCCGCGGCCTTCTTGCCTCTGAGAGTGTCAGGAGTGCTGTTTACGGCGTAATGCATTTAAGCCATCGAATCGAGCCTCCACGTGCTCAGTATCCAAGCAAAACGTTCCGTACATACCATAGTATTCGATGAAGTTCCATATTGTTGCGAATATATTTACAACTTATTTACAATAAGGAATAGTCCAGCAGTCAAGATGGCGGCTGTTATTTTCCCGAACACCGACACGTCGTCTCCCTCTTCTTCGCACACTTCACCATAGTTATAGCTGCAACCCCGCAACATCGACCCCCGGCGGCGAAAGCGCCGACTCGGCGCTTGTCAGTAGGTGTTGGGCGAAAGGTACGGCTTGAGGCGAGCGACGTGGACGACGTTTGAAGATGTCGAGGGCACCGTAGGGTCCAGAGGGGCTATGTCATAGGTGACGTCAGTCACCTGGCGTAGCACACGGTAGGGGCCGGAGTACTTGGGCAGAAGCTTTTCGGCCAGGCCAACGTGCCGAGACGGCGACCACAGGAGAACGAGGTCACCCGGATTAAAGCGGACGTTGCGGTGGTAACTGTCGTATGTATGCTTCTGGCGGAGCTGCGAGTCCGAAAGGCGTCGATGGGCAATCTGACGGGCCTTTTCGGCTGTGCTAATAGCATGGCGAGCATATGCCGTGGGCATGTGGGCAGGGGTGGGTACGAGCGTGTCGAACGGCAAGGTCGGTTCTCTTCCATACAAAAGGTAGAAAGGAGAATATCCAGCTGTGTCATGGCGCGAGCTGTTGTAAGCAAAAGTTACAAAGGGTAGCGCAATGTCCCAGTCGCGATGATCAGTCGAGACATACATGGCGAGCATGTCAGTGATCGTGCGATTCAAACGTTCTGTGAGGCCGTTCGTTTGGGGATGATAGGCCGTCGTAAGCTTGTGCTTGGTTGCACAAGAACGAAGGAGGTCATCGATTACCTTGGATAAAAAGTAGCGACCTCGGTCTGTGATAAGTTGACGAGGAGCGCCGTGATGTAAGATGACGTCTTGTATCAAAAAGTCGGCGACGTCTGTAGCGCAGCTGCTCGGGAGAGGTCTCGTAATGGCAAAACGGGTCGAATAATCTGTAGCCACGGCGACCCATCTGTTACCGTTGTTAGAAAGTGGGAAAGGACCCAGAAGGTCGAGGCCGACACGAAAAAAAGGCTCAGCAGGTATGTCGATAGGTTGAAGGAGCCCGGCGGGGTGTACGGCTGGCTTTTTCCGGCGTTGGCAGGACTCGCAAGAAGTGACATAACGATGTACGGAGCGGTAGAGGCCGGGCCAGAAAAAGCGTCGGCGGACACGGTCGTACGTTCTGGCAACACCAAGGTGGCCGGCCGTTGGTACATCATGTAGTTGCTGAAGTACGGTCGAGCGGAGATGAGCAGGTACTACGAGTAGTAGTTCCTGTCCCACTGGGTGCATGTTCCGGCGGTATAAGATGCCGTCTATGATGACAAACATGCGAAGTGAAGAGTCCGTCGAGTCAGTATTCAGGCGGTTCATTAGATCTCGTAGGGACGCGTCACGCCGTTGCTCGTCAGCCATGTTGCCGAAGGCGGAGAGCGAGGAAATGCAGATGGACGTGTCATCCGTTACGAGGTCTGGAGCGTCGACGGGGTACCGAGAAAGGCAGTCGGCATCCTGGTGTAAACGGCCTGACTTGTAGACCACTGTGTACGTGAACTCCTGAAGGCGCAGAGCCCAACGAGCTAGGCGCCCTGTTGGATCCTTGAGTGCTGAAAGCCAGCATAGAGCGTGGTGGTCTGTGGTAACGGTGAAAGGTCGACCATATAAATAGGGGCGGAATTTACCAACTGCCCATACAAGCGCCAGACACTCGCGCTCAGTAATAGAGTAATTGCGTTCAGCAGGGGAAAGGAGCCGGCTGGCATACGCAAGAACTCGATCATCACCGGATTGACGCTGGGCTAACACAGCGCCAATACCGTAGCCACTGGCGTCAGTGCGGACCTCGGTTGGGGCGGACGCATCGAAGTGGGCGAGGATCGGCGGTGTGGTGAGCAGCGTAATGAGGCGGGAAAAAGCACTGGCTTGGTCAGGACCCCACGAAAATGGCACATCTTTCTTGAGAAGATCAGTGAGGGGGCGGGCAACATCTGCGAAGTTTCTGACGAATCGTCGGAAATATGAGCATAGGCCCACAAAACTCCGAACGTCTTTGACACAAGTTGGTACTGGAAAATCGAGGACGGCGCGAACTTTGTCGGGATCGGGCCGGATGCCAGATGAGTCAACGAGATGCCCTAGAATAGCAACTTGGCGATGCCCAAAGTGGCATTTCGAAGAATTAAGTTGTAGCCCAGCCGCACGAAACACCGAAAGAATGGACGAAAGTCGGGTGAGGTGAGACTCGAAGGTTGGGGCAAACACAATGACGTCGTCCAGGTAACAGAGGCAGATAGACCATTTAAAGCTGCGCAGAAGCGTGTCCATCATCCGCTCGAACGTGGCCGGCGCATTGCACAAGCCAAACGGCATGACTCTGAATTGGTAGAGACCGTCAGGTGTTACAAAGGCGGTCTTCTCACGGTCGAGGTCGTCTACGGCGATTTGCCAGTAACCAGAGCGTAGGTCTATCGAAGAAAAATAGGTTGCACCATGAAGGCAGTCCAGGGCATCATCGATACGAGGAAGCGGGTAGACATCCTTTTTAGTGATTTTGTTTAAATGCCGATAGTCCACGCAGAAACGCCAGGTGTGGTCCTTCTTTTTAACTAAGACCACAGGGGAAGCCCACGGACTCGAAGAAGGCTCAATAATACCTTTTGTGAGCATCTTGTCAACCTCCTGTTGAATAACTTGGCGCTCTGATGGTGAAACTCGGTATGGACGCCTGTGAATTGGAGCTGCATCACCGGTATCTATGCGGTGCTTGACTTGCGAGGTTTGGCCTAAGGGCCTGCCGTCAAAGTCAAATATGTCAGAGTAGGTCATAAGGAGATCACTGAGGTCTTTGACTTGAGAGGGCAAAAGGTCTAAGGCAATCATCTTGGTTATGTTGTTGTGCAGTGTAGAAGATGTGGCTGCGTCGGCTCTATGCGGGTTCGGGGAGACGACAGCGGGAAATTCAGGCGACACCGATGAGATCTGGCACTCGTGCGACGATATTATCATTATTATTTTATTTTTTTTGCCGAGTCTCGATGGGCTGTTGCTGTCTCGGGTGGAGGAAGAGGACAAAACTTTTATTAAAATAAAGCCAAGGAAAATGTTTTCCTCGATTGCGGGAGGCGACGACGGTTAGACGGCCAGGAGCCTCTGCTTCTATGCGGCTTCCTCTGCCCGCTTCGACCTGCTCGTTATGGCCGGCTGGCGTTCGCGATAACCTCTCGTACTGCGCGGTGAGGTGGGCCTCCACCATCTCCTCAAGCACATTGTTGAGTCCCAAGGCGAAAAGTTTCTCCGTGGAGGAGCGTATCGGTAGGCCGAGAGCCACCTTGGGCTCCTTCCGTAGGAGTGTGTCCACTCCACCCTGGACCTGTCAGCTGTCGTTAAGCGTAGATGCGGCAGGCAATATGTAATTTTGCTCAGCACAAAGGCCTGAACGAGCCGGATCACTAACAAGCACATCAGACAGACAGACAGACAGATAGACAGATAGACAGATAGACAGATAGACAGATAGATAGATAGATAGATAGATAGATAGATAGATAGATAGATAGATAGATAGACAGACAGACAGACAGACAGACAGACAGACAGACAGACAGACAGATAGATAGATAGATAGATAGATAGATAGATAGATAGATAGATAGATAGATAGATAGATAGATAGATAGATAGATAGACAGATAGACAGATAGACAGACAGACAGACAGACAGACAGACAGACAGACAGACAGACAGACAGACAGACAGATAGATAGATAGATAGATAGATAGATAGATAGATAGATAGATAGATAGATAGATAGATAGATAGATAGATAGATAGATAGATAGATAGATGTTTGCACTCATTCATGCAAAAAAAGAAATGACGCTTTTCGGTATTGTCCAAGCGGCATCGCGCAAGAGAACGAAAAGGAAAGCACAAATCAGCATTCAATGTCATAGTCGAGAACGTCTCGGTAAATACCTCAAGAAAAAAACAATAATGAAAGAAAAGCGAAGAGGATAGAATGGACGTTCGATAGCCGAAAATGGCCGAGCAACTCGAGAAGACATACGCGCTCGCCTGGCGATCTCGGCGCGCAATGCTCGCGAGCTGCAGCAAAAGAAAGCGCGCAGCGAGCGGAGGACAAAAGCAAGTAATGGTCGCGTCGGGCCATTGCCGCGAGCGGACCGAAAACTGAATCAACCCGCTCGCCCCGCAATCTCTCTCGCATACACACACGTACCGCTTCTCTATTCGTCCACGGCTCTCTCTCACTCACTCTCTCACCGGCTTGTAAAATATCGTTCCGTCGGGGACCCCGGTTTTATTGCCACCCCAGCGCCGTGTTTCGGGCACTGGAACTGTGTTTGGTTCGAGAATCGTACAAGGCGCCGACATGCAGTCGAAACGCGCGATATACGGAGATTTGTGCCCAATCCGCAACCCATAAAAAGAGGGCCGCGCGTTGAGCTTCCTTCTTATTTCATTCGTTCGCTCACTCTCACGCTCTTTTTTGTTTGTTTGCCTGTTGTTCGTCCTTAACTTTGTTTTGTTAAGCTTCTCTCGAAGCCCCTTTAGCAATGAAGAAGGAGACAAACGCAGAAGAAAGAGAGAGAGATAATGCTGCTGGTCAAACGCCACAAGAGCCATAATGTGGTAGTGTTACGAGTAGTTAGAGAACGTGGGGAATTCTGGACTTCATCAGAATTCCCCACGTTGTCACGTTCTGCAGTCGCGGAACTTTAAACCATTCGGAGGGGCCGCAGCAGTCCCCTGGGACAATCAGAGCTGGTAAGATGGCGAAATTCGACAATATAGAAAATATAATTTTACAGTGTTCAGATTAGAAGAACAGGGCACTCCGTATACTACCCGTTGTAGGCCCCATTTTCCATGGTTTTAACAACTAAAAACACTTACATTGTGTGCAGGTTAAACCGGCCGGAGAAACTACAGAGTTCAATGAAGAAAAATAGCTCGAACCATGCATGGCTTCAACCGTCATATGCGCTGCGTGCCGGAAATGCACTGCCGAAGTTTTTGAAGACTGCAGAGATATACGAACGTATGTGATTGCCCAATGATAGAGCTAGTGTTTTGATGTTAGAGATTACAACAAAAGAGAGTGAAAAGGAAATGCAACATTTCGAGATTAGTACTCATGCACACTCGAATGCATGGGGATCTCTCACCTTTAAAAAATCAGGTCCGACCGGTTCCAGGCGGCACTGGAAATCAAACCAAGTACCTCCAGCATTGGAAGCGGACGTTCTACTACTTCGCCACTGCTGCTGTGCACGATGAATGCTGGTATGCGTGCGCATCCTTTGTTCTCACAGTGCATCTGTTATTAAGACGAAACCCTTAGACACCTCATCAAGCGTTAAAGTTGACACCGTCGGCATCGGCGTCCCGTGTCGGCGGCGTCAGTACGAGTGATGCAAAGAGTAATCATAACGCGATGACATCA
Organism: Rhipicephalus appendiculatus; assembly: GCA_030522465.1. Classification (NCBI taxonomy): domain Eukaryota; kingdom Metazoa; phylum Arthropoda; class Arachnida; order Ixodida; family Ixodidae; genus Rhipicephalus; species Rhipicephalus appendiculatus. The sequence continues at coordinate 5,527,795 of JALIZH010032971.1, forward strand.
TACCTCCAAAATTTGTTACGCCATCATAACGTCGCGTGACGTGCGTGACATGGTGACGTCATCACATGACATCAAGCTTGGTCAAGCCTAGGCCGTTCACGGCGGCAGCGCAAAACAATGCCTCCGATCTTGGAGGCAGAGCAAAACCAGGTTAGGTGCAGAAAACGTTGGGAGGGACGGAGTGGGAGGATGGATGAGTACATAGTGAGAAGAAAAAGAAGAAAATGAGGTGAAAAAAAGCCTGCAATCTCTCCACTCCTGGAGGCAATGCAAAACCGCGTTAGGCGCAGAAATCTTTCGGAGAAAGGCGGGAAGAGGAGAGGGGGGGGGGTCTACACATCGACTGAGAGGAAAAAACAAGATGGCCTTCGCCTTCGAGTCGTCTTAAGCGATCGTATAGGTACCCTGTTAGTTTTCTTGCTAATTTTCCTTTTATCTTCTCTATCTTATCTATTTTTCCTCTTTTCCATCCCCTCACGCGCAGGGTTACCCACACGAACACGTGCTTGGTTAACCTCCATGCCTTCATGCATATCTATCTATCTATCTATCTATCTATCTATCTATCTATCTATCTATCTATCTATCTATCTATCTATCTATCTATCTATCTATCTATCTATCTATCTATCTATCTATCTATCTATCTATCTATCTATCTATCTATCTATCTATCCCTTTCCCCCCTGTGACGTTTTAACTACCGGCGGGCGATGGTTGAACGCACGCGTCGAATAAGGGAATGATTCGTGGCATGAGAAGAGGAAAGCAGATGCGGGAATGGTGTGCACTACATAAGCGCCTCGTCGTCGTCGCTGCACCGGCAAGTGTCACGCCAGAGGGAGCACACTTGCGTGTCGATGCGCATGTTCTCGAGGTGTAGATTGCGGACGACGTCGATTGGCGCGTGTTTGCCACCACCCGATGCTAAACGCCTCCCTCTACCTGGCTGTCTGTATTGATGTCAGGGCGCCAACTAGTCGCGTGCAAACCTGTGCGCTCGTTTGTTCTGTCGAGCTCTTTGCTCGTTGTGCTGTTAGCGCTTTACGTTTGCTTGCTTTTCTTCCTTTATTGTGTACAGTATCGCGGCCGATTTCGTGATGCGCTGAAGGCCGGTGTGCGGCGGTGTGCTTCGTATCAATCAGTAAACGCCATCTGCGTCAGAATCCCAAATTTTTTGCTTTGATCGAAACATTATTATTTTAAAATGGCAGCTGTTTCTTTTACACCTGCAGGCGAACGTGCATCTCCTTCGTGTGGTTTGTTTCAGCCAGTTATCCGTCACTCTTTCTTTCTCACGACGCTTCGGCAGCTAGAAATCTTGGTGAAGTCAAACAGTGTTTTGTTAGAGTTTAAGACTCGACTTCGCCGTCGGTGTTACCACACCCTGCTTACCTGTCAAGCCTGGAGAACCACAACTTAACCCATGGAAAGGTGGGCACTCGGTGGGCGGAAATCAGGCCACATCACGAGCCTCGCACCTGCGTTGCACATGTGTCCGTTACGCCTGACGTGCCATTACTACAGCCTGTTTGCCAGAATATTATATTTGTCCTCTAAATTATGCAGTTGTCAACATTCAACTCTCGTCGTGTGTGTCACGTAGCATGGCGTCCATTGCGAGCGAGTGCAGGACAAACGCCATCCTGGTTGTGAATGTTCTCCCTGTGTTTAATGAGCAAAAGTTTGTGTTCACCAGATTTGCAATGACTTATAATACATCATTTTCACCACTATGCAGCGTTTCCTAGAGATGCTATCGCTTAACTACCACTGGCAACAGATGATAAACCGGAAATATCTCAGGTCCGCCTCGGTGGAACAGTGGCTACGGTGCTCGGCTGCTGACCCGAAGGTCGCGGGTTCGATCCCGGCCGCGGCGGTCGCATTTCGATGGAGGCGAAATGGTAGAGGCCCGTGTACTGTGCGATGTCAGTGCACGTTAAAGAACACCAGATGGTCAAAATTTCCGCAGCCCTCCACTGCGGCGTCTCTCATAATCATATCGTGGTTTTGGGACGTAAAACCCCAGATATTATTATTATTAAATATCTCAGACCAATTAGTTAGGTTAGCTTGTTCTGCATGTCGACGATGTGGATGCGCTTTGACGTGCTCCAGTGTCACGTGCTTCAGCATATATATGTGATTCTCCCCTATTCTTCTAATAAAGAAGTTTAAAGTTGCGCTGTATGTGTTCCGCCACTTCTCTGCCCGCGTCTCCAAAGCGCATCCACACCGTCGACACACGGAAAGATGGTTCGGAAGTGGGCTTCGCCACATAGTTGCTCTTATTGTGGAAATGCCAACTTTACAACAGCCAGCATCACACGTGCAGACACGTCTGCCCGCTCGATAAACCTGCAGAAATTATGCTCGCGAAGGATGCAGCACCCCCGTTCTGATGGCCACCTAAACTCTTGCAGACCTACGCACTTGAGAACGCGAAATCGCACGCACTGCAGTTTACACCACTCGTAAAATTGAATATGTGAGACACAGCTGAAGGGACGACTTTCTCGCGGTGATTTCTTTCGAAATACGGCGCATGGTGTGTTATGAGGTGCGAGTGCAAGTGATATATAACGTTACAGGTATTGAGCGCCGATACCTCAACTCAACGTCACGATAGTAATTAGGTCCTTTGCAGGAAATATCCTTCCTTCCACCAACCACTTCCTCAACGCGTCTACATGTCATCAAGCTCGTTTCGCAGAAATTCCGGCGTCGGTGTCGGCGGTTGTGAGCGAAAAATCATCATCCTGTCCATGACCGAAAAATTGAGAAAGATGCAAATAAAATAAATAATAAAAATTTCCGGGTCCGAGGGAGGATCGAACAAAGGGCGTCTGCGTGGCAAACAGGTGTTCGACCACACAGCCACGCTTCTGCTTGGGATTACATATAAAATAACTTCCTCTGCTTGGAAATGCAGTGAAAATAACTTTCATTCTTTACAAACACGCGCGTCCTGTATACAGGCGTCACAATTACAACATGTAATATCACACTAATATTGCGTGGTACAAGCGTACATTGCCATCGGGCGTCATAGCATGTGAACATCATCACGACATCGTGGTTCAAAGCCGGCCACCCATTACAATAGGCACAGACGTTACTGCGCGTATTCCCTTAAGACCACGTAGTGGGTGTATAGCCTGCTCGGCTGATTTTTGCCGTCGCCGTCGCCGTCATGCTCCGGATATGTATATGTATGTATATATATAAAAAGGCACAAAGAAAAATAAATCAGAAGAAAAAGATTCCAAGCGACCCAACCCGGGAATAGAACCAGCGACCCCTCGCTCTGCAGCATGCTCCGTTAGAGCACTCAACCACACGCCATGGGTGCGCCGGTATAATAATAACGGCAAGCTGTTTATAGACATCATTTACGGCTGGCGGTATGCAGATCTCGTAGGAACTTGAGCGTGTTTTCTATCACGCAACGCCTGTACCTTTTCTTTCAATTTGAAAACTGCCCTTGAGACGCGCGCGAAAAGGGGGGCCCCTTTCTGTACCCAGTCGTGATGTTGAACGAAAAAAAGAAAAGAACACCGCCCACACCTCCCACACCTTGTGTCAGACGCCACCGCGTGGCAGGAGACGCAGAGGGGTCATTCCGCGCGCCGCACTTTAAAAGAAGAAGAAATATCTAAGAGCGTTGAGTTCTGTCATGGCCGCTGGATAAAAAAGAAGATTTTTAACGCGATAGCGTTAAAGAGCTCGTTTCGCAGAAATTCCGGCGTCGGCGTCGGTGTCGTTGGTTGTGAGCGAAAAATCATCATCTTGTCCGTGACCGAAAAGTCGAGAAAGATGCAAATAAAATAAATAATAAAAATTTCCGGGTCCGAGTGAGGATCGAACCCTGGCCGTCTGCGTGGCAAGCAGGTGTTCTACCACACAGCCACGCCTGTGCTTGGCAATACAGTGAAAATAACTTCCTCTGCTTTGAAATGCAGTGAAAATAACTTTCATGCTTCGCAAACGCAAGCGTCTTTTATATAGGTGTCGCAATATAACATGTAATATCCCAGGAATATTGCGTGTTACAAGTGTACATTGCCATCGGACGTCAGCATATCTGACTATAATAACGATTTCGTAGTTTAAAGCCGGCCACCCATTACAAACGGCACACACCTTCCTGCGCGTATTCCCTTAACACCACGTAGTGGGTGCACAGCATGTATGTACTAAGTGGTTGAAGTTGGCACTCGGGACAGGATATCGCTATCGCGTTCAACTCTTAAAGGCGAAGATTAAGGGTCCCCCTATTTTTTATCCAGCGGCCGTGGTTCTGCGTTGTCGACACTTTCAACGCGTTGCTCAAACATAAAGGCGTAACAACTGTGATTAGTTCACGCTTCTCCTGTGTGTACCTGCGCGTCCTTTTCGAAAGTCCTTCTTCGTGCTTCAGCGGGAAGCTGCAAGTATCGAGCTACTCGTCGATCATCGTGAGACATTCCAATTTCTTACTATTGCATTCAGTGCATCGGCCTTGCGGCGCAACTGTGACTTTTTTATTTCGACATTTAGCATTAGGTATAGCAAAATATGGCGTCATAGACACGCGAACAGATATGATCCATACAGTAAATCCAGCAGTGAACGATGATACGGTTCATGGATCCAATTGTAGGCTTGCACACAAGGCTGGGGAGGAGGTGCTACCCCTCTAATACCTCTTCGCACTGCCTTCTGATCATAAGGGCATCTATGGGAGGGGGTCGGGAAAACCGGGAGGGAAGGGGCGCTGCGGTAAACATCCTCCCCCCCCCCCCCCCCCTATAATGGAGAGACCTGTGAACGCCTATGGATCCAACGATGAAGTTCCACAAAACTACTGCGGTACTTTAAAGGGCGGACTCCCCCTTTCTTTTTCGACACAACCATCGTCAACTCTGTTGTCTTCTTCATATTCACGAAGCCTCAAGGAGTGAGCGTCAAGTGCATGCAAGGCAATAACTGACGTTTGCAACATAAGCGCTGGTTCTTAAGAGTAACGCACTGGATTCTAAGAGAAGGCACACGCGCGAGGGGGGAGACAGAAAGTTAGGTGGGCAGATGAGATTAAGAAGTTTGCGGGGATAACGCGGCCGCGATGAACACAGGAGTGGGTTCATTGGCGAAACATGGGTGAGGCGTTTGCCATGCAGTGGGTGTAGTCACGATGATGATGAGGAGGAGTAGGATGACGACGACGACGACGACGACGATGATGATATGTTAAAGTAAACTTCAGGCGCATGCGTGTTCACAATGTTCAGTACAAATGGTAAAATGGCCACATCTTTGACACGTTTTTTTTTTTTTTCAACAAATCAATTGAAAATTGATACTCGTCCTGTCACTCACGTCCGTGTTTTCTTTTCGTGCCTTCCTTTTCTACGAAATATGTACCAGCTAGCCGAGTAGCACGCTTCGGCGAAAGCTTTTCCTCTCGTTAGTGCATGGCCGCGTTTAAAGCGCAGTCATATAAGAAATAAAGGCAGCAACCATAGAAGCTTCAAGGAATGTCGGTGGGCGAGCGACGGAGCTGCGCTAAGACTCCAACTGCGTAGTTCAGGAGCCGTATCGAGATACAAACGCCGCGCACGCGAACAAGCGACGAGCTTTCAATTATTTTGGATGATATAACGGAAACCGTTACTTCGAAAGAGCTCGGCGTTTACATTTCTTCTGCCCGCGATTCTATACTGTACGCTATAGTTGTTGGAATAACAATTCGCTGTAGTGCACTGCATGGCTGTCCGTCGGATAGTCTGGGTCTGCTGGTTTCCTCTCATACGAGATAAAAAGAAGCTTGGATTGAAGTTTGAAAGGAACATTTCCTGCACTCGTCATACTTGTCGGGAGAGAAACATAGAACTGACTATTTTCTTGGATGGGAAAGATGATACAGTATTAAACTGTGGCATTGGGGAGCTGCTTCTTTTTTCTTCGTCGTGTATGCGACCGCCTGAAAGGAAACGCGTCCTCAGACATTATATATCGGGAAAAAAAAAAACAGTCTTCCGTGAAGGCTGATAGAATAAACACCCGTTTCTTTTGCAATAAGAAATAGAACGTTCGCCTTGGTTAAGAACGGAGCACGTTGATTTAATACGTGTCCTAAAATAAATAAATAAATAAATAAATAAATAAATAAATAAATAAATAAAATACACACCTCTTTAATCCCACTTTCCTATTTCGTCGATTCAATGGAATCCTTGCAGTGGGAGCCATCTCTGTGTACAGCTCTCAAGCAACGCAGTGGACTTAGTACTAGGCGACCTCGTAAGGTCCTCAACGGATTCCCCGCTATACGCAAATCATCATCCAAACGTGCTAAACGAATGGACCACATGCGTGTCACGATAGTACACTCGGCAGCGACACCCTTCATTCAACACGTGGGCTCGTATCCTCGTTAAGAGCAGCAGTCAACGCGTTCCATTCATCAAGCGCCCGACAGGAGATTGATCAGAGGCTCACTATATGACTTTTGTAAGTCAAGGACAGTGACAACAACCGCGTTCGCTTGAATGAGAGTGCGCAGTAAGAATCTTATCAGCTTAGTCATCTTCATCTGAAGTAGTAAACCTTGCATATAGCCCCAGTGACATCTTCATCTTTGATTACAACTCTCAGTGCATAAACGCCAAGTTCAACAGAGATCAGCAGAGTGGAGGTCATCGGAGATTACCTCCACCATGCAGCCGTCAACTAGAGGCCACCACCCTGAGAACTATAGTTACGTCACTACATACGTAGAAAACACAAGCAGGCTGAAAGGAACTCCACGCAGCCTCACGGCACGTGCGCTTAGCGCGATGAGCCTCAGCGGCGCTGAAACGCCTATCACCGACCAGAGCAACGTGCACGCACCACGCGGCATCCGCGTCGACCAGGTACGAGAATAGAACAGCGTTTGTAGTAGCCGCTGCCGTGGCCCACCGCCGTAAGAGTTATGCCTTGGTACGTTCAAACAAACCTGTTCGACGCGCCGCGCAGGTCTTTAATTTGCCGCTTGTTATTGTTCGGACAGGTGAGCCTGTCAGCGCTCCCTGCCCTTGAGTGTGCCCGACTGGGCGATGATCGGCGCCTCCCTCGGCGAAGGCGCCAAGGCCGAGCCCGGCCGGGGTCGATCACTTCTCGTGGGCGGAGTTCCAAACAGCGGTGCGCACACAATGCCTGCCGCCGCGCCGACAGAACTCTTCTAGCCGTCGTCGCAACCTATACATGCTCACTAATACCGTGCAGCACTACTAAGACTGCAAGGGCACTCGTCAGCCAAGCGGACGAGCGAGAGCTAGTCGTGTGCCGGCGCTCATCCGACTGCGTGGTCTGTTGTCTGCCGTCAAATCCAGTAAGCTCAAGAACCGCGCGCGTGGCATTGAAGCGCCTCAGAGAGCTAGAGTTCACGTAAGCGTTAGGCGACGGCATTGTACAGATATCGCGGCCCAAGGTGTGTCGAAACTGTATACGTTCTGCGAACTGCTTGCCGAGTGCCCCCGAGAGCACCTTGCAGTCTTTGCCAACGCTGCTCGGCTTTGCTGAGGCTTCACAGTCCCCGCGCCGACGCTGCAGCGGTGACTGGCGTCACGCAAGCAGACCCAGCGGGCGGTGGAAGTAGGACGTGGCACAGCTTGTCTTTCTGACTTTGGCTGCGTGAAGCGCAGGTAGCATGGACGGGGCACGTCACTTCGGTCTCCGCTATAGCACGGGTGCTTCGGCGGGAGTTGTGGGGACGTGTCAGGACGTGGCCTCCTACTGTCCATTGCGTTTTGCAATAAGCGAGTACCGCTGACGTCACTTCGTCTCAGAAGCCGAAACCACCCGCGGCGCTCGAGAAGAATCTAATATTGCGAAACGTCCTTTTGACACCAGGGAAACGTTCGAGATGTTGCTTTTTTTTTCTACCTTTATCTTTTTACATATTTATCAAGGTTTGGTGACAATAGTCCTTCAAGAACGCCTGTACGAGTTCACCATTCTGTATGAACTTCGTGGTATCTGGGGTGCTATGCAGGATGGCCCGAGCTTCTCGGGCACACGAGTTTGCTCCGAGCTCGCACTGCGGCGGTGATGGCACAAAGACAGAGCGGAGCGCGTGATAGCAGCATTGATAAAAAAGGCTACATGAATGAGTGTGGCGTCAAAAACGCATGTGGAGCATCTGCGGCGGTAATAAAAGAAACACCGCGTGCGAACACGTCAGTGCCGCCACTCAGTCCACATTTCAACAGTGCAGCGACGTCAGCGTGATTGTCGCGCTATCTTTTTGCCAACTCAGCATTGCGCCTCCCACAGGCATGTTCGTGGGCGTTCTTCCACTTTCGGGCATGTTCTTTCGGTCCACCCGCCGCATGGAAATTTCCACTCTCGAAGACAACAAGGGTGCACACGCTGCACTCTCGTGCAGCTCGTTTCGCTCCTATAAAATATTGCGGATAAATATACGGACAGGTGTTCACCAGGGGCGCTCGCATAATGGCGGCAACGCGGCTGTGAGCGGTACGCCGTGAGCGCGGTGAAATTGAATGCGAGACATCGCAGCCACGTGATGATATAACTTTTATTTCATCGTGCGTGTGTGCACAGTCTGCGCGATAAAGCTGATAGATGAATCATGCCGCTTACTGGCGTTGCGGCGTGAGCACTGCTCCTTGGCAAGCGCAAACGCGGTGGGTGGACCCGATCTTCGCCGCGGGCGTCTGTCAATCAAACTGATTGACGCGTGAACTCGGGTACAAACTCGTTGATTCTGAGAAGGCCCCAGTTCAACTCGTGACTGTCATGGTGCCCGTGTGACTGTCAAAGGTTTCATGCGGTGGACGCTAAGCAGCAGCTTCTTTGCATATAAAATGATTTGTTTACTACTTGTGCAAGGCTGGAGCCATAGAGGAGCTTGTGATCACCTAGCTTCTTCCTGCGTTTTAAGTCGGTCGTCTACTCAGTCTGCTCGGTATACGCTTCGAGGTAAAGAACGCATCAGCTCGGTCTTAATTTTGGTTATACTAATTAGGCAGGACCTAATTAACATAATAATGAACACCTTTTGTCTTGATTGGTAAGGTTTTAATTAAAACGACAATAATTACCTCGGGTGCAATTAGCATGACCTTGATTAGTATGCAGCTAATTAACATAAACCTAATTCGCATGATCTTGATTAGCATCAAGGTGTAATTAGCATCAAGGTGTGATTAGCATCAAGGTGTAATTAGGATGACTTTACTTAGCGTGCTTATAATTAACGTCGCGTTAATTAGCCTGGTATTAGTTAGCACGGTCATAGCTTTACATGGGTTCATTAGCATGGTCTTAGTAAGCTATGGCTTCATTAGCTCGGTCTTAGCATGCCTTGGCTTTATTAGCTTGGTCATAGCATCTCCTGACTTATTTAGCTAGGTGTACCGCCCAGCCGCTTAGCTAATCAGCCAGGCGCACGTCCTCGGGCAGCGAGCACACCATGAAGGGATGAAGAGGGCGCGCGCCAGTCGAGCAACGCGCAAGAATGTGCAGGCCGACCATGATGATTGTACACGTAGCCTCGGGTTTAGCTACGGTCGCGATATTGTAAGGTGCTCGGCCGGAACTAAAATCAGAGAGGCCACCGTGCTAATTATTCTAAAGGATACTTAGTACAGACATTAAAAGCTTCAAAACGAATTTAAACAGCCCCTGCCTTTAAAAAATATCATCAGTAAACCTTTCTGGCACTTTTATTGCATGGGTGCACTTCTGCACTCAGTGGAACGACAAACAAATGAAAGAAGATGCCTCTGGTTTGAAAACACCGCCCAATTTTGTCGACCATCCTTGACGTGACGCCGCGTTCCATCGTAACCAATGGAACGCAGCGCGCGCTGAAGGGTGGATCTGACCTTTTCGTACTGTTGGCTCGTTCAAAAGGGGGTGTCGCCAGAGCTCGGAAAGATCCCGAGTTTCGCCAAGCTCGGGCCATCCTGCATAGCGCCCCTGGACAGCAGTTAGTCACTCGAAGGAAAAAAAAAACTGAAAAAAGAATTAACGTCCACTAAGCCCTGCATGAGTGGAATCAATATAAATGCCTTGACCGATGGTCACGCGTCCTTTGCAGAGAATAAACGAGTATGCGACATGTATGCCTGTTTGCGTGCTCTGTTAAATGCACGCGTGCGCGGAATTGTAACAACCAACGACGCTTCTTGGGCCAGAAACCAATACTTACAAAAGAGTGCGCATTGATTTGCTGCGGTTTTAAAGGATTTCCTATAGTACACGACTACGCCACCGTCGTTAGCTACCATTAATCTTCTCTTCTTTGCAAAACTGACATGTTATTCGTTTCAGAACAGTTGCAGCGATAACCGATAGATATGCGCAGGATTAGCTGTCCCGACATTACGGGACAGCTAATCCTGCGCATATCTAAGCTTTCAATGCCCCTCTCTGGAATCATATTTCCTTGTTCTTTGCTTTTCAAACAACTCATCAAATTTCAACACGCGTTCTCGTAATCGTTGTGCGACACACAGTGTCTCGGATCGTTCCAACGAAGGAAAAGAGAGCGTGGTCTCTGCAACAACAAACCACGCTGCCCCAAGCTACACCGCAACCACGTGCGTTCTCCGCCCACCCTCCCCCCCATCAGCAATCGATCAAAAAACTGCGTGCAACGTGCTCGCTCAGTGGTTCCACACCAGCATGTCTGTCGCGAGGCTGTCTGCGACCTTCCAGACAGCTAGTAGGGAAGGAAGAGGGATCGTGTGCACGCACGCACGCACGCACGCACATACATACACACACACACACGCACAGTAAGAGTCGCAACATACGACGCCGAGAGAGAAGGAAGCGAGCGAAAGGACGCGCTTAATAGAGCGTGATGCCGCACCGCTTGACGGCCGCACTTGAGTGTGTGTAGTGGTTGTTTGTTGTCGCGGCTGTAGTTGTCGCTATACAACCGGATCGCGCAACAGAGGCACGGCGGCCGCTATGTTACTGCACGCGCCGGGTGGGCATGCATACCGCCGGCGTCGGGTGACGCTGAGGGGCGAGCACCGCGCGGCTCGCAGGACGTCGTCGTCTGCAGACTGCAGCCGCGCCAGACGCTCTAATTACCTTCCGGTCACACACGCACAATCACCGCCGCCGACAGAGAACAATTATAGATTTGTACGCCCGGGCAACGAGACCGGTGCCTCTGCGAATCTCATCACGGGCGAACGTGCCTGCACATATACGAAGAGTTGACGTTTTCTATACCTGGGCCGCGTTATACCGATTAAACGAGACGACCTCGTAAAGCGTTACCTGCTGAATTGAGCCAATGGGTCGCAACCGGATCGAAGCGTACTGCAGGGAATTCCGCCGTCATTGGAAAGCGGCCGCTGCGACCAGGATCGAATTCGCAACCTTTAGTGGAACTACCGCGTCGGGGGGCTAGAACGGTACACTGATTGTGCTTTTAATGCGATAGCATTTTTCAGCTTTTCCGCCAAGCTTTCTGCCGTTGTCTCTTCTCAGCACAACCGGGCAGTAAAACAACAAACGGTCCCTTGAATATCCCCAGCGCGAAAAGAAAGTATTAAAAAAATTGGCGAAGCTTGAACTTATCCGCGCAGGGCTTGAAACAGCGAGACTGGACGATTCTGAAGACTAATCTGGTTGCTTCTATAGCTTTTTTCTAGGCCTTAGCTAGGTCTTGCAGGTTCTAGGTTGTTACTAGGCTTTAGCTAGGTTATGCTAGGTTGTTTCTACGTTGATTCTCAAGCGCAGAGACGTTCGAGTTAAACCACAGACAGTGACAGACACGACATGGTTGTCCAAACTCCAGAGAACGAAAGTCGCGCTGAAACCAAGCGTTCGCACCTCTCATAGATCTACGGGCACGTCGTCGTTAGGCGTGGGCATTCCATCGCTTCGGGGTCTCCTCGCCGCCGCCGTTGCTTTTCCCGTCGCCTAGTATTCTCTCGTTGTAAAGCTCGGGGTCTTCGGCTCGCCGCCGTCGCTACGCAGCCATGTTTATGATGATGATAGTTTTCTTAGAGGCCGCACAGTGGCACATGCCCGTTAAGATGATGATATTTTTCGGCGCTCGTATCACGAGGAACGATTTGCCGAACATCTTCGCTGTTAACAAGAATGTGTCTCCGTTTCCCTGGGTTTCTGGTCTTGTGTGTCTGCTTGGTCGGTCTTATCAGTTGTGTGCCAGTTCAGTATTGCCTTATCTCCAGGATAAAAACCACTGTATCCGACGCGACAGTCTTGCAGCCCGCTCATAGCAAAAGCCGATCCCTAGGGCAGTATGATAACACATTTAACAACAACAACAAAAGAATACCTCACAAGACATCCATAGCCATCATAGATGAATCCTACCTTAATTGTTTTCCCAATTCCTCGCATCGCCTGCTGTTCTACCGAATTATGCCATGCATATGGTAACATGCTCGTGAAGGTAATCCCTTTACCACATCTACAGCTCATTAATGCAGGAGCCTCTTGTAAAGCAATCGTATACACCCCCCCCCCCCCCTCCCCCACACACACACACACCTTATGCTATATGCACTGCCAAAAGCTCAAACGATCGAAAGTTGAGCTTGTTGGTAAGGATTTATGATAAAGTAAGGTATACTCGTGCAAACACAGACACAAGATGTCAGGAAAACACAAACGCCGATATTTGTGTTGTCTTCATCTTTTGTGTTGTTGCCCGTACGCACGCTTGCCATCTGTTGTCATACGTCCAAAAGCGGTCCTTATCCTGTAGCTATACAGCAGGGGTCTCAAACTCACCTCAGCCAGCGGGCCGCAGTCACGCAATTTAGCCCCGTCAGGGCCAGGGCCGGTCGGTACAGGGACGAAGTTAAAAGTGAGAGTGGGGGGGGGGGGGGGTGAAATTTGTACATATGGTCAGCAAACGTACGTTACCATTTAAAAGCAATCCTTCCCTCATCTCATGCACGGGCCATTTCTGAAGGAGATATGGCGCAAGGAATTCCAACAACATGTCAGAATGACTAAAATCTGGACACGGATTCTGAAATTAAGTTTTTGTTTCACGGTTACGTTTCAACACATCGTGACCAAACGAGGAGCCTCACGAAAACAATCCGTCAGACCAGACATGCCTGTCTAGATCACGAACATACTTATTATAAGAAAAAAATGTGGCATGAAGACAGTCAGGTGCGGGCCGCGGGCCGCAAGCAAGAGGTTCGCGGGCCGCATGCGGCCCGCAGGCCGCGTGTTTGAGACCCCCTGCTATACAGCCTTCAAGCGGCACTGGGACATTAGCAAGCCCCATGAACGTACCGTTATTTGTCTAGAACCGCTTCGCCGCGGCACTACATCTGCGATATCTTTATTGGTGTATATAGGCCAAAAAATTCCGGACGTTGCCATTTTCGTGGCAACGCAGCGATGAACGTCCGTAGCATGCGCGAATCGTACTTAGCAACCTATGAACATTTGCATACATCCATTAAGCGCCATTAACCGTGTCGGTATGGATAGATGCAGCAAGTGATGCGCACTGACGCTTATCGCGCTACATTATAATAGCGTATACTCGAAATTGTCGCCGCTTTGTCATGTGTCGCGAGTTCCCTGCGACAATCGTTATTGCCACACTAGTCGACGAGGGTGCATGGAATGCGATATCTGAGTAGCATGGACAATTGTCTCCTATTGTTGTAGGCTATAACGAGTAAAGTATACAAAGTATCACTTCAATGAATGCCGCAGGCATAAACAAGGCGAACTGCTCCGAAAATTACCGACAATCGTGTGCTGCATACCGAAGTTCGCAGAAAAGCTGCTTGGTGGGCTCCCTCCCCAATTCACTCCCATGGCCGCCGCGGTGGTACAGTGGCACAGTGCTCGACTTACCCGAATGACGCGGGTTCCATCTCGGACGCGGCGGTCGCATTTCGATGGAGGCGGAATGCTAGAGGCCCGTGTACTGTGCGAGTTTATTCAGAAATGATTTGCTTTATAAATGCACAGTGCCCAAATACGATTCGAGCACAGCACACTACTGCACAGTATAAACCTATATATCGCATCATGTATCGTCGAATTGTCCCAGTACGGTATCGTCAATACAGCGCACTGTCATCGTCGGTATCTCTAGACAACGGCACTTAAGAGCTACGGTCAGCATCAAACCAGCGATGGCGAATCTCCGTAACTCGTCAGATCCCCGAAGTATTGTACTCCCGGTCTCTGCTTGCAAAGGCAGCCCGCACCGAAAACCCCGGGAGCACTGATGGCTCCCTTGCCGCCACGAAGCAGCGCAGGTGTCCGCCTCACGCGAGACTGTTACGGTGTTTCCTGCAGAAAATGCCCCATCGCCCAACCCTCGTTTATTTTTTTTTATTTTTTTTGTTCTTTTTTCGATTTCCTCGAGAGTCTCCCGCCACGTTTCTTCGTGGGAGTCATCCGTGCTTTCGGGAGATGTACGGCGAAAGTCGTCACTTGCCGCCTGCGGCGGTGGTGGGGGCTGAAGCCCTGATTTAAATCGGACATTTGTATGCGAGCAGGCGATCCCTTATGCAAACGAGGCGTGTCTGGCAGTGGATCTCCGAAACCTGTGCCGGGCTATGTGTGCTATACTGGCGGAGAAACGGGCCCGGGGCCACTGAGAGGAAGAGCTCGGTCAGGCTTCTTCGCATGCGTTCTCACTGCGGTGCTAATATGGACCCCGTCACTTGGTACAGTGCTTTGGCGCCGCACGGAAGGCCCCGATGGCCTCAGTCAATTGACCCGCCCGCCCCATTGGCCCCCCCCTTGGCGAGAGAGAATTCGGCGCTCGTGTAATGCGCCGATGGGTAGAGCTCTCTCAATGCTGAAGTAAGTTCGAAGCCACCGAGTGTGAATGTCAGGTTTGACTGGTACTTCTTCCGGGATAGTGTTATCGCTTCGGGGCCGGTCGCCAAGCCAAGACGAAGCAAAGACGAAGCCGCGGCTTAGTGCGGTCGTTCACATCTAGTGTATTTCTTATCCACGAGGACGAAACAAAAACACGGAGAGCAGTCACTCTTTCAAGACTAAGCCCGCTCTGTGGAATCAGTTGTTTCCTTGGCAAGTCTGTCATAACGGGAACGACACGCTGAAGTTGCCGTTTGAAGGAGAGAACCTACGAAGAAATGAGTATGCAGTACTACCTTGCGAATTCTTTCAGCAGTGTTTTGTTCTCACGTGAACACGCTTACGTTTAGGTTTTGTAAAGGAAGCTGTTTTCTTCTAAAAGATAACTCATTCTTTCATCTTTAAGTATGCTTTTATCGTTAGGTACACAGAAAGAAAAAGACAGGCCTGACTCTCGCGGTGGTTCACAAAAGCATTGTCTGTAATGCCTGATAACTGTATAAATATATCCACGACTTCGGCGATGTGTTTCAGCCAGGCCGCAATGCGATGTGGTGACAAGCAACTCCTGCTGTTAGGGCAAGGGGGGGGGGGGGGGGGGATTTTTTCTCCCCCGTTATGTCCGCTCGTGTGTTTGTATGTGTGCGCGTATATAACACATACAAAATGTAGATATTTCGGGAGGGGGTGAACCCCCGAGCTATGCCACTACTGTCGACTATCGCGAAAGATTACATATGGGATGCGCCTGTTTACATTCAAGTAGCTATTGAGCCCGCTTTGTGATGTGTTCAGCCATACAAGCGCCAAGAACGTTCGAGGCGGACAGATTTCCTGTTCTCTCGCAGTGCCGCCAGAGTCTGCAATGGCCTTGTCAGCTTGGTTCGTGAAGCTCTAAATTAGTATATTGTACTGAGACCTCAATTCATAGCCGGTTGCATGCACCGGTTAACTACGTTCTGAACATATTTTTTCCTAACATAGTTTTGTTGTTTCTGGTAGTAATAACCGTACGTCATGCTCTCAGCATTCAAGAAATAAAAGTAACAAGAGCCTTCGTATTCTCTTTCGTTTTTACGTGCATGAATGGCACAGGGCATTTGTATTTATATTGATACAAGCCGAAACAGCTGTTCATTTTGCGTACGTGGTGGCCGGGGAAAAGGCATTCTGGTTAGTTGTTTGTGTTCTCTAAGCTCGCAGGTGTTGTCGGAATGCCCGATTTAGGACAGATGTTTACGAAGAACGTGTACGAAAAACAGGCGACCATTTGTATACAGATGAGCTCATAGATGAAGGCGAACGCAAGTGGCATTTCATGGCCTGATTCATGGCCTGATGACGCATGCAGAAAGACGTCTATACTAACACCGCCTGGTACGACGTCAAGATGTAAGTTGACTGCCGCCAAGCTCGGCTCTTCGGACCGCTGTAAGGATGGTTGTGTTCAAAAGGTGCATTGAGGTGTTCACCAACATGGGACCTAAGCGAAACCTGATAGGGTAACAGAAAGTAAAGCAAAAGAAGCGTCGAGACAATAAGAACGACTTCGATGTGCTAAGATATGCTCAGGGGTTTATCCAGCTTTTTCTTTTAAGGTATGATGCGGATGTGTGCCTGGCCGTAAGGTGGGAGGGAAGTTGGTTGGCCTGGAATAATTTCTTTGGTGGGGGGGCGGAGGGGTTCAGATCTTCTTGTGGGAGTGTTAGTGAGGTGTAAGGGGAGAGGGTGTATATAAATTCTAGGTCACGGACCTAAGTTCACTGTATGCAAATTCCAACAGGGAACGTTGTTGGGCCTGCCGCCACATTGTGTAGACATCTACCTCCGGTATAGCCCTAACTTGTTTCCTTCCCTGCCTGCGCCTTTGCCCGTCGCAACATATCACGCCCATCATGGCGTCGCGTACTGGCGTTGTGCTGTCATTACTATGTCCAGCATCTTCTCGACGTCTTAATCGGCTTAAGGTTATGCGTTCGCATACGAGTGATAGAACCGGTGCGCAGTGGGGGGGCAATTAAGTTTTTTTCAGCTACTCGATTCATCGATTGCGTTCAAGGTTGGTGCCAAAATTCGAGCTCTTGTTCGCGAAGCTTTTAGGGATACGCGGTCTTTCATAACAGTGGGAGCCGCCCAATGGCTATGGTGTAAATTCACTTCGACAGAAATAAGCGTTGAACATTTTTCTTCGCTATGGCTAAACAGTTCATATAAGTGAAAAGCTGTTCAACTTTGCGCTCGGAATAGTTAATCAGTTTCTTTTCTTTGTTCGTTTTAATGAGTGAATGATTGATGCGGGCCGTTACCCCGACTAACTTACTTAACTGTACCCATCGTCACACGTTGTCTATGTACTTGTTCTCTCATAGTTGAAATGTAGCCCGTGTGATAGAGGAGGACCGGCCGTTCACACTTGCGGCTTCATTGTTTGGAAGCGTTGTTCCCGTGAATAGACGCAGTATCACCGTCAATTACCGGCGACAGTTTACAGAATCGATCCTTTACCTCCAGTGTGTACAGGTAGCAAACCAAACCAAGTGCTCACCCCACGTTGACTTCCTCGCATCCTACCTTCTTGCTTCCTCTCACTCTGCTTCGTGTAAACGAGTAGTGCAGAAGAGAATAAAATGATCGGCGATCACAAAGGCTTGATCGGAGATCACGGAGGTGGCAGACACGCCTGCCACTTCCCAAAAGGCAAGTGCGTATGCTTCACACTACTTCGCCCACCCATCGCTTGGGATTCCAAGATCTCTTTCTGTTTCTTTGCCTTTCACCCGCACACATACACACACAAAAAAAAAGGGGGGGGGGGGGGATTCAATGTGACGAAGAAAGGATCGGAAAATGTCCTTCGTATCGAGGAACGAGTGGCATCAGAACAGGGCGGCATGTCTCTCGAGCGGCGGCAGCGGACCGTTCCGGCTCGCAGCGCGTCGTGCAGACGGCACCAAATCGTCGACGAGCGCTGACGGCGTTTGCGGTCGTAAAAAAAGGAAGAGCGACCCGCCGCCCGTTTTCTTCTCTGGGGCCGACGCCACGGAATATACTACACTCTCGATGATTGAGACATGAACCGGGAAACTGGGGAAGCGCCCGCTCTAATGGAATTTCTCCGACAGCGCTGGGGATTTGTTTTGCGCCGAGAATTGACTCGGTTTCTTCGCCATTCTCCGCTTTCTTTCTCATGTTATTTCTTTTTAAATGCTCGTCCCCCCCCCCCGCCGTGTTCCTTCCTTTCTTTCTTGCATTGCCTTTCCTCAATCGTTTCAATTTTTCTCTCGTTCTAGTCGCTTCGTTTTATTGCTTTGTTTCCTTGAAATGAGTATTTCTTGTCGCTGGTTGGTGAAGTAACTTTTGTTGTTGCCGACACGAAAAGATATTTTAAAAATGGTGGATGGGGTTTCGGAGTAAGCGGGGATGTATAAGGACGATAAAGGGCCGAAATCTCTGTTGAAGTCCAGAAGTATGCAATATTTTTTTTTTATTGGGGGGGGGGGGGGGGGGGGGCAGGCGATAGGAAGAATTAGCGAAATTTAGTTCGGGGGGAATATACGCGGTTCTTGACACGTTGCTCCTCACCCGCTTTGTTTGGCGTCAGGAAAAGGCTTGACGCGTGGATAATTTCTCAGTCCGTGCGTTATGATGTGACATAAAATTGTATAAACGCCAGCGAATATTCGCAGAAATGGAGCAGAGAGACAACGAGAGAGTATGAAAGAAGGGAGATGTCGTGTAGGTTAATCAGAACATGTTTTAACTGGCTGCGCTGAAGAAAAGAGGATGTAGTTGACTTTGGGACCAATTGTGAGGATACGAAGTGAGGGTAGGTGCGTTCAGAAAAAAATAAAGGTCTATATTTACCACCGTGGGTGGAAAGAGCAATGGAACATGTGAATGAGAAATTGCGAAGAAGGGAATATAAGTGCAAAAGGGAACGGGAGAAATGTGTAAGAAAGATAGAGAAAGAAAGAAAATGCAGAAAGGCTAAGTGTAATCGGTCCTGTTGGGCTACCTTTCTTTTTATTATTGATATGACATGTGGAGAGCTCGTAAAAGCTTATCTGGTAAAACATGTCCACGAAAGTAACATGCATAGAAATAGATCATATAGCAGTCCGACAAAAGCGTTTGTACGTATGTCTTCCATATTTCCCAATCACGCTGCGCGCTCACTGTACACGTGTTTTTTTTTTTTTTTTTTTTTTTTTTTTTTTTTTTTTTTTTTTTTTTTCTTACATACAGGAGCTTTAGAACAGCCGATGGCTCACTCGGCTGAGCGCCGCTAGTGGAACTCCCGGAATAAGTATGTCACGATGCCAGCTCACTGAACGTAAAATCATTTCTCTTGAAAATCCGCCAACAACATTTCCAGTGAACAGGGCTTTCCACTCACGGAAAACGATTCCCTGCGAGTGTTCACACGCATCTATCATATCTCTGTCAAAACAACCACGTGTCGCATAAGACCTGCGCCGTTAAGATCTAAGCCGCCATGCTTCTTACAGTGTCAACTACGCAAAGTGAGACGGGCAGACTTTCGTTTTACATTCATATGTGTGTGCGTGCGTGCACGCCTGTCTGTGCTCACGCGCGCGCGTGCGTTTGTGTGTGTGCGCGCGCGCGTGCGTGCGTGCGTGCGTGATGTCTAATAGTTGGCCGTTTGGCTTATGGGCTTTAACGTCGCAAAGTTACTCAGGCTACGGAGATGACTTAGTGGAGGGCTCCAGATAATTTCGATCATCTGGGGATCTTTGACGTGCACTAGCTGATACAGTACATGGCTCTCTGTCCGACATGTGACCGTTGCAGCGGGTATGTAATCTGAAAATTATTTTAGAGCGCAGCTCTTAAGCGCCCATTCCAACGTTGAGCGGCGTCGCCGTCGTCGTAACCGGCACAGCGAACGAGGACGATAGAGAGCGATCGTTGAGTTTGTCAATATCACGAGCCACTGACATCTGACGTCGCTTTCTTCCTACGTCACGCGCGCTGGCCCCTCGGTCGGAGCTCGTGCGCATGCAGGGCTGGCAGGTGCACTGCGGCTGGCTTCGCTTGTCGTAACGGGGCGGTCGGTGTTTCGCTTGGTTCGCGACGCCTGAAACGCACAGAGTGGTGTACGTAGCACTCGAGCGCCGGCAGTTTCTGCAATATGTAAGGAATGTTGCATTGCTACAACCACAGGTAGGCAAAAAAATTTAGGGCTCCCTCAGACTCACTCATGAAACATACCTCGCCCTTAGGACTCACTCGGACTCACACTCACCGATGTTTTTCTCAACCGGACTCACTCGGACTCAGATTCACTACAATTTTCCTCAATCGAACTCACTCGGACTCGAACTTACCAAAATATTACTCACTTAGGCTCACTCAGACTCAGACTCACGGCTCTATCTGAGTCTGAGTGAGTCGACTCATGAGTCCGTTAGCATACTATTAGCTATGTCATCCAAGGTGTCAATGCTTTTTAGCCCCGATATCTCACGTAATCGGTGTTCTACTTGGCGCTTTTGATCTTGTATCTTTAAATACGAGTTATCAGTGGTTAAAATTAAACTAAGGTCATTTTTAGTGAAACTGCTCACTCACGCGAGATATTTTTAACAAGACCTTGATTTGAAAAAGAATCAAGAAAACTCAAGCCGCCTCCACCCCCCCACCCTCCGTAACTCACGCACCTGTTTAATTAATATTGAGCTGGCGTATGAACGCGACTGCGTTGATGTGTGAGTGGACATAATTATCATAAACGTGAGGTGACATAAGGCTGAAAGTAATGCTGAAACTGAGTGGATAGAAAGAGAGGTCGGCTACACATTGTGGAGCTCACTCAGACTCACTCACGAAATATACCTCGCCCTCAGGGATCCCTCACACTCATACTCATCAAGGTTTTCCTCAACTGGACTCACTCAGACTCACACTAACTAAAATTTTTCTCAATCGGACTCACTTGGACTCAAACTCACCAAAATATTATTCACCCGGACTCACTCAGAATCAGACTCATGGCTTGATCAGAGTCTGAGTGAGTCAACTCATGAGTGAGTTTGGCGACCTATGGACAACTGCATATATCCAAAGCTTAAAACACAGTTGGCGTTGCCCCAACACAAAACGTGTGTCCGTTCTTTTTTTAGAGCGCACCTCTTAGGCGCCCGTTCGTGAGTTGAGCGGCGTCGGCGTCGTCGGCGTCGTAACCGGCAGAGCGAACGAGGACGAAAGAGAGCGAACGCGGAGCGCAGCGGAGGAGGGAAGGATAGTGGCGAGACGACAGGTTCTGCGGTGGCGCAGTAGTGCGCCCGTCGTGTGGTCGCCGATGACGTCATCACTAAAATATGCGGCGAGGGCGTCCACCGACACCTATGTATGTAAATAAAGCGCTTCATGAACGGAGGCCTGTCTGCGGTGTCTGTTGTGGAACGCGCCAACGCGATGCCTTCCGCGGTCTCCCGGTTAGCGAGGAAGTCGCGCTACGCTTTGCCTGCGGCGGTTGATGTGAAATGGGCTGCATGAAATTGTCCGTGACAGCCACGCTACTCACGGCGTGGTATGCAACTGCACGTATACGCATACATGTCTCTTTCCAATTTTTTGCCTCAACTTATCGCAAAATCAAAACGTCTAAGCAGCCGCGCTGGGAACTCGCATTAGGCAGTATCGTAATCGTCGGTGAACATTTTTTATTCATTTACCCTTCACAATCGACGCGGTATGAGTTCTACGAGAGGAAGAAATTTTTTTTTTTTTGTACACGTCACTGTTGTCAAAGACGTCGATAACGGTTACCGGTCTTATCTCATAAACCACCTTTTTTTGTCATTTTTTCCCCCCATTGCCTTGACGGACGCAGCAGCCCCTTCATTGACCACCCCTTGTCGCGCGCATTTTAAAAGCTATAGCACATGCGGTCTGATCACGTGCGCACGATGGCGTCATCGATCCTGGCCGCAAGTCTTCGTCCCTGTTTACTTCGAACTGAACGACAAGAACGAGAAGGGAAAAACGGCAATTTAAACGAATGCTTAGTTCGCGAGTGTCGTGGTCACTAACGTGGAAAACAAAAAAAAAAGGGGGGGGGGGGGGGAGGGTGGAAGAGCGAAACACAAACGTCCTCTTATCTTCTTGTGTAGCCCGGTAATGACCGCGTGGGCCGCAGCCATAAATTCGAGGTATTTATCGCCGCTGCGTGTAGCGGCAGAAACAGCAGCCAAAACTGCGCCGCATGCCTTCTGCGTGATTAGCGTGATACGGCTGGTTAAGCGACGTACTATGCATACGTCCTCACCAAGTTTTTCCTTCTTTATACGAATGCGTCGCATTCCTCTTGCTGTTCTTTTTATTTTATTTTCCTCGTCCTGAATCCTTCTCTCTTTCTCTCTGTTTTTCGTTCGTTGATGTTAGCAGATCTTTTGGACGATAAGGACATGCACCATATACCGGTACGTGCGCATTCGTTCAAATAAAATAAACTTGAGTTATACGAAGAGTGGCATGTGAAGCGTGCATAACTTGGCGAAAATGAAGGTGGAGAGTGGGAAGAAAGGAGGGGGAGGGGAGCAGCTAGCTCGTCGCGGAGCGCTGTGTGTGCGTCAGGACACGAATTCCACTTAATTTTCTGGCCACCAGCTAGAAGCGTCGTCGGCGAGCTACTACACTGCGCTATGAAGCGAAGCGCGTGGGAGGTTGTAGAAAGACAGTAAAAAAGGGGAAAGAAAGAAAGATCTTTAAAAAAGAAGCAGTCTCCCCTCTCCCCCCACCCCTTTTATTTTTTTTTTCTAGTTGTTTGTTTGGAGCCGCTAATTGGGAGAGGCGCCTTATTCGAGACGTCGCCGGCCGCCGGACTCTGCTTGTCCAGCGTCGCAGTACGAATGCAGCCGGCATGGACAAGAACTTTATCTATATTCTTTTTCTTTCTGAAAAAAAAAAAAGGAGTAAGGGGGGGGGGGGGGGGGGGGCAGCCACGCGACGACGTAGCGTGGACGCGTGGGCTGCTTCAGCGAACCACGTCTTTCTTGGAGATAGATATCTTAGATTGGTGGTTTTCCTCTTGTCTTACGCATTCGTCATTTTTCTTGTCCTTTGCTTCTGTTTGTCTCCTTTTTCTCGAACCCACCTTCTTCCTCCTGCTCATCTCGCTCACTCTATCAACCACTCGTATGGTTTCATCGCTATGATTCAGGGGCATTCCGTAATACCGTACGGCGCTGAGTCAATCTAACGCGGGGCGGCCGCTAACGACACCGAAGACGAATGCACGAGGCCAAATCATATAACGCCTCATTGGATACATGTAAGAACGAGGCAGAAGTTGAGGCCAAGATGGAAGCTTGAAGAGACGAAAAATTCTTGAACATGGGGTGTCGCTCCAGCGACACGCCCTCTTCAAGGCTCTTTCATTGGCATTGGATAGCGTATCGGACCTCTCGTGAACCCGGATACGGCGACCTACAGATCTCCTTTAGACCTCCTGCATAGACCGAACGGAGTTCTCCGTTCGGTCTATGCAGGAAGTCCAAAGGTGTGAAAACGATTGCTCAATCGTTCTGACAGCCGCCATAACCAATGCTTGTGTGCTTACAGTCAGACCAAGCCAAAGAACTGGTCTCTACATAGTTTACGCACTGTCGGTAGCGGCGAATATAGTAATTAAGCAAAGCTTGTCATGAGTTACAGATTTCAGTGGTGGTGGTGGCGGCGGCGGCGTTGTAAGCGAAAAACTGGCGCCGTGGATCGAGTGTACAGAAACGCGGCCCTCGAAGGTGCGCAAGGTCACATGCGAATTCGTGTGCACCGTTTTCCAATAGTTCATGCTCTCTCGATCGTAGCTTGTCAGCGATCAGCCGTTTCCGATATGCCAATATGATCTTTTATCGTGGTGACTTGTCGCTTCACGTTGCCACATTTCATTGTTGCCCGTACCAACTTAACCCTTTGTGCGGCAGTGGGACACATACGTCCCACTTTTCCGTCTACAGAAAAAAATTTCTCCCACATCACCTGTTGCAATTAGCGCAACATTAAGTCACTCATATCTTACCTAAGTCTTCGTAATCTCGAAAAAAATTCATTTACCACGCTTTCGAAGGGCGGATGTAGTGTTACAATAGCGTTGAATTTCGGCAATTTTTTTTTATCGCTTCTGAATTTTCCTTATCTTGAGATACATACAACCTACCAATCTAAATGCCGGGTAATTTCCTCTTTTTCTGGTTTTTGAGAGAGGCGATCTTAGCTTCCAGTCATCACGTGTTTTTGTAAATTTGCGAAATAACTTGACCGCTAAATGGATCTGACCAATCTCCTGCAAAATTATGCCGCTAATCCCGTAGCGCAATTGCGGATATTAATGCGTGGAAATATTTTTCTTGACATCATATATTTCTTGAAATGTAGGCACATGTTCAGGGATAACATCTGTACTCGACAATTTCGACAGCAAAAGCAAGGACAGCCAAATGGACGAAAAAAAAGTGGTTGATGCATGCGGTGAAGTAAGCTTTACAGGGGAACATACCACAGCGCTTTGAAGGCTCAATAGACGCCAACTGCAGGCGGCCTTCTCCTGCTGAAATGAGGTCCGCACAACTTTTCTCTTCACAACTTTAGAAGTGATACTCTGCGCCACTTGCTTCGGCCGTTTCATCCCAAAATTCCCGTTGATGCAATCGCGAGATGGTGCCTTCATGAGGCAGTGGGACAGTGTTTTCCCACTTTTTGAAAACACTCTCATGAGTCAGTGGGACATATATGTCCCACTTTTTTTCAGTAAACTACTGGTTTGATTTTGATGAATTTGTTTCATACTATTTCTTTCTAGTTTATATCAATAAAGCACAGCCGGTTTTTACATCACCATGTCAAAAATATAGCACGACCTACAAAGGGTTAAGTGTTGCACTGCTAAGAATGTGGATAAAGGTCCGGTTCCCGGCATGGAGGAAGGAAACAGCTTGGAGGGAGCATTGCGCTATGCTATTGGCCTCGCGATCGAACAGAGTCGGCACCTAGCGGCGAGCGGACGAAACCCCGTAGTTTGGATGGCTCCTTCAGTCGTCTGCTAGCCACAACGTATTTTCATGAGTGTACGAATGTGATGCACGTCCTCAGAGGGTGGCTTATTCCGTTGTGTAAGCCCAGTATAAAATGCTCGTACGGAAGCCTACACGATACACACAAGTTTTTCGCCTTCCGAGGCTTATCGGCACTCTAATAAGTGAGTGCATGCACATGTTGGTTTGGCGCTAGATGTGATCATCGTACCGTCCATTCGCCAAGATCATTTCAATGTGGCTGCCGCTTTGTCGTTCAAGCACGTCACATGGTGCATTTGGCGTCGTCCTAAACAAAAGAAGTACTAAATATTGAGGTGCGAATGCACAATTTTAGCGACCCCATCTCGTGAAGTGTCGGCGATTTCGAAATCATTGTGCTACCGCAAAGCATGAACTAGCGTCTGAACTACAAAAATGAAGAAAAAAAGAAAAAAAAAAGAATGCGGATGCGTATCTGTGCAAGCAGAAAAGCAGAGTGCACAAAGTTCTACTACAACTCATTACGCGGAAATACAGGCTTTTTTTTTTTTCTTTTAGCAGCCGCTCGAACAAGACGTAAATTATTGGTTCAGTCGCGCGACAACAATACTGCTGTAAAACACAAGCTAAACACGTACAAATAAAAGAGGAAAAAGCACCAAGCACAGTGCGAAAACACTCGACTGTCGCCAAAGGCCAGCACACCATTCATTGGCAGATTGCGCTTATCTCACACGTAATAGGAACGTTAGGCCGGCTTCGCGCATTAATCTGGCAATGGAAAGCTTATATACTACCACCATTAGGCTGCCATCAACGCCCACTTTATTTGCTGACAATCGGCTCAAACCGCTCACAACGAAGCGCCGCTGTGTGCATTTGTATACACGCCGCCGACCGTCTATCGACGCTACCGCCGCGACGGTGCTGCCTCCTATAGGTCGATCTCGCCGCCAATAGAAAGAAAGAAAGAAGGAAAGAAAGAGAGAAAGAAAGAGAAAGAAAGAGAGGAAGCAAGAAAGAGAGAAATAAATAAACAAAGAAAGAGATAGAGAGAAAGAAAGAGAAAGAAATAAAGAAAGAATGGAAGAAAGAACGAAAGAGAAATAAAGAGAAAGAGAGAAAGAAAGAAAGCAAGAAAAAGAAAGAAAGGAAGAAAGAAAGAATAGTAGTAGGTCAGGCATACTACACACACCAAGCTTCGCTTGCCGCCATGTTCCCGATAGGGAAGGGCTCCTTTATTTTAGTAATGATGTTTTGTTTCGCAAACAAATACAGATTAGCAGGGAAAACAAAGAGGGCGAAATGTGGCGAAATTTTCTAGGGGAATTGTGCTTTGGGCGAAGCGTAAGCTGCTCATACCAAGCACCGGACAAAGCTACAGCAACAGTAATTAACATTAGCCAGCAGTTAACCAAAAGTTAACCAACAGCAAGCTACCATTAACCAGTGTTTGTACGCATCCGGGGGCCCCTCACTTCTCAATTAAAGTGCGTAGCGACTTCCATAATTGAGTTCCATTTCGAAAATTATTAGTCTTCTAGTTTATATTTTGACTTCACTATAGTATCTCATGATAGTCCTTGGGTAAAATTTTACTTCAATGGTGTCGCCTCCACTCCCCCCCCCCCCCCCCCATACCGCAATTCAACCAAGAAAAAGGTGGTGTTCTTAGGCTCGTATTCCCAAACCAATATTACGCGTATCTCTCATTTTTTTTATCGTTGTTAAGGCGCGATAAGTGCATAAAAATTGGACGACCCTTAAGCTTCGTCTTTAAGAGTTGAACGCGATGGCAATATCCTGTCCCTAGTGCGTACTTCAACCACTTAGTGCATACTTGCAATGCACCCACTGCGTGGCGTTAAGGGAATACGCGCAGTAACATGTGCGCCTTTTGTAATGGGTGGCCGGCTTTAAACCACAAAGTCGTCATGATAGTCACATGTTCTCACGCCCGAACGCAATATATAGAACGGAGCTTAGTCCGTTCCTCCTTCCCGCGTCCCACACCACCACAGCGCATGCGCGTCCCCTCCTCCTCCTCTCTCTCTCTCCTATCCTACGCTCACCCCCTATCTCTCCTCTAGGAATTCTCTACGCCACGGAGTGGCGCCCGCGTCCCACACCGCCACAGCGCATGTGCGTCCCCTCACCCTATCTCTCCTCTCCTACGCTCACCCGCTTTCTCTCCTCTTGGAAACCTCTGCTTTACGGAGCGGCACCCGCGTCCCACATCCCCACAGCGCATGCGTGTCCTCTCCCCCCTCTCTCTTCTTCGAATCCTCTACTCTACAGAGCGGCTGCCGCGTCCCACACCCGCACAGCGCATGCGTGTCCTCTCCCCCTTTCTCTCCTCTCCTACGGTCCCCCCCCGCTCTCTCCTCTAGGAATTCTCTACGGAGCGGCGCGCACGCCAGGTGGTGCGACAGCTCCATACTCCACTGGGGGGCGCCACGGTAGTTCCGCGGTATGAAAATGACGGATCGCGCGTGCCTCATTCTCTCTCCTGTGCAGCGAAACGAGAGCAGCGACGTTTCTCCCGCTCAAGCTAACCATCTCCCCGCTGCTTCGCATCCACACATGGTTTCCTTTAGCGGGAGATGGAGAAGTTTTAGGGGCGAAGCTCCTTAGGGCATAGGCTAGTCCCGCGCCGTCCGTCGTAGCCACCGTATAGTGGAATGTACCCACTACACGTGATAACGATGACGATGACGCTGATGACCATGAAGAATAAGCGCGTTCCAGACCACACATTCTCTTTCTGCCATGGATGAAAACGATCGTGAACGCGCTCTCGCCCTCGAAAGGCAAAACGGCAACGCCGACAACAAACGTTCCCCTGAGCTTAACGTCGTATATGACGAAAACAAAATCAGGGGAACCACCTCCTTGTGGTCCGTAGAGCTCTTGAACAAAATTATCATCGACCCCATATGTAAATAATAAAACATTGTGTATATACTTTATCAATATGTAAATAATGAAACATTGTGTATATACTGTATGTATAATCACACCACACCCCCCGCGTTTGTGTGTCAAGTCTTTGTATGATGATCGAGTGGGCAAAATTTACGGAGGATTGACGGTTTACCAGATTACCTCCGGAGCTTCGCCCACTCATCATCATTCACTTCGTGGATATGGCGTGATTTTTTTTCTTTGCTTGTTTGTTTTTTTCGCACTATTATATCAATGAAGTTAAAAGCGAGCTCAAATGCGTTTTTTTTTTTTTCAGTATAGGAGGCGACTGGTAGACTATGATGTAAAGAAAGAAATGGACATCTGAAATGAAACGTAAACTACTTTTCACAATAAACTACACCTTTTGAACTTAACAAATGTGGGACTGTATATATGTATATATATTATTTTTTATTAATTTTTTATGTCCTAAAAGCCACGTGGAAAGGGGTATCCGTCTCCAAGCAATGCTAACAACAACTCCTTCATTTATTTTTAGTTTAATAAAAAATGAATACCCAAAAACGCACGTAAACTAAAAATAGTCGGAAGTAATGGTCGGAATTGGTTTCGGTTAGCAAGGGCGTTGGACCATTACAACTCGGTTATACCGGCCTCACGAACTATAAAAAGCTATTTACGATTGCTGAAAACGAGTGCCCGAAAAACTCGCACGTTGCAATCCGATCGCACATACTTTTTACAGAAGCGAAATAGCACCCTCCTACTTAGTGTTTTCTCTCAATATATATAGCTTGCAAAACCAAGGGCAATTGAAAACGATGCTGCAATAGTCAAACGCTTTGAGTGGTGCAGCGGTGTCGTGTAACACTGCGCAAATTTATTCAATTCCATAACGAGATTTCCAGGCGTTCCGCCAGGAATACCCACTTGAATCACGCTGCTTTCAACATTTATAGCGACGTGCTCCTTTTACCGCAAATGAGATTCCCATAACCGGATTAGTAGTTCCCTGGTCCGTTTTTCTTCTTGTCCTCGCCTCTTTAGTTCAAGGCCTCTTAAAATGCTCTCCCGTAACATTTGTTCGGAACGGCACAGTCAGAGAAAAACCCTGTCTTCTCGACGCAAACCACATTACACTCTATGTGTACCTTCGAGAATTGATCGCTGGTGACAGCTTTGGCCCGCAGACATACGGACCAACTTTCATGAAACATTATGCCCTCTACGTTACGACTAACATGTGTAGCGGCCACTCGACCGGAGCTGTCCTTGGTGCACTTGAGTGGGAGCACTCAGCGAGGAACATCTAAGATTGAGGCTTTATATACCGGCCCGTCCTCCTGGACGCACTTAACGAACTTTTGCCTTAAGTTTAGCCATATTATTGGATCCTGGTTCGAAGTGGTGTGCGTATGAGTGACATTAAAGGCACTAATATAGCTGCGCGTGTGAGTTTTGTCGTCGTCGTTGTCACCCTCGTTGTTGTTGTCGTTCTCATCGTCGTCGTTGTTTTTGTAGTTGCATCACGCTCCATCGCCGTTCCTCCCGAGGCGTTCTTGAGCGAACGCACCGCCAATAAACCTCTCATGAATTGGTGGAGGCTGCTCGAGCACACCCGTCGCTTGCCCCTCAAGTTGAGAACACGAACGCTTCCACGCGCCAGCACCCTCGCCCCAGCGCATCACCGGCACCGAGATTTATCGGCAACGCAACCCGAACGTCTTCAGTGGCACAGATGACACCGACACGGAAGACCTCTTACGAACGGGTGAGCACATCACATAACAAGTATACAATGACGCCACCAAGTTAACCAACGTCATCAGACTGGACTTGCCACCCTCTGGCACCAGAATCACGTGAGCGACATTACGACATGGTCAACTTTCGAAACGTCCTTCACTGAAGTGTTTCGTTTAGCTGCTGCCCACAAGCTGCGCTGTGAAGAGCGCTTGCGCGCCCAGGACAGTGTATTGAAGAAACGTTCAGGAGGCAGACACTGAAGAAGTCGTTGCCGTTTTCAGTCGTACCAATGTCACCATGATACCCAAATTTGACAAATTCAGCAAACTCTCAAAGGCATCGATGTTTCAGCAAGTCACAGACTTGACGCGCGGGGAGGTTGCCTCTCGCTAAAGTTCTTTGATCCTCTTCCCTCTAGAGGTCACCTCCCAATAAAATGTGTGCGCGCGTGTGTGTATGTGCGAGTGCGCGTAATTGTTCCCGTGATTGTGCGACTGCGAGTGAGTGTGCGCCTGAGTGCGCGACTGCGAGCATGTGCGACAGTGCGTGCGAATGCGAGCGCGTGCGAGTGCGTACGAGTTCGCGTGTGTGCTTGGGCGTGTGTGTGCGTATGCGTGTTTCAGCAGCGACATGAGGCGACGGTGTGTATTTGTTGTGTTTATGGAGTATGTGTGTGTGTTTCTCTTTCCTTAGTGCAAGAGTGCCAGGTAGTTAGCAGTACACAGCTTGATAGGCGAACCTCCCTGACTTTCCATAATCTCTCTCTGTCTCTCTCGGCAAGAGCCGCCGCACAAACCCTTGAAACGACCAACGCTTTGCGCACACGACAGGCGCGGTGTTCGGTTTCTCGGCCCTCCGTGAGAAAGCGGGGCCCACACCTTCGCTCGCTTCTTTTCGAAGCCGCGCGTCCTCATCATTCGGCGGTGGCGCCGGCCGGCGGCACGCGACACCCATTCGAATCGAGCGGCCGTTGCCGGCGACCAGAGAGGTCCCAGGCGCGACGGGTTCAATACGGGCCTTGCTCGCGGCGAGTAATTAAACGGGCCCCTAATGATGGCTCCCTTTCCCCTTCCACCGCGTGCACACAATTGGGGCTGCACGCGACGAGCGTGTCCGCGCTCGCGTGTCGGGGTAACCCGGGACACACCGCGACTGGAGGAGAGAGAGGGAAACCAAAGGGTTTCTCTTCTCGGCGTGTCATTAGCCGCGCACGATGGAAACGAGAAAAAAGGGGAAAGGACGCCCGGTAATGGTATTAATAGCCCATTCAGCATTCTCTGGGCATGCGGACCCGTATGTACAGGGTGCAGCGTCAATGTAGGACACCGCTCACAAAGAGATAAAAGCGAATAAGCTTACACTTTTTATACGAACACGGCGCTGACGCACTGACGCTGGCAGTGCCGCCTGCTTCGTGACGCGGCAGTTGGTTTTTGTTTGCAATAAAGCTTGCAGCAAACTGTCTTTCCCTCCCCGCTCTTTTCATTTACACAATACAGCTTCCTAATTATTCGTATTCTCTTATCGTCAGTGGTGAGGCAGCTTGTTGATTGATGGCTTGGTAAGTATATGATTTGTGTAAGCTGAATAAACATGCAACATCGGAACTCCTTTTCCCGTGACTCATCCCTGATTGTCTTACTTTTAGTTTTCTCGGAAGTGCGCATTGCGTAAAGGATCAGAGCAAAATGTTTAAATTCTAGGAAAAGCGCAATGCGCCGGGTTTGTGTTTGTTGTTCCGAAAATCTTTAGGGCTCCTAATCACCGATTGACATGCCTCGACTGGCAACCATGGAATAAGACTGATTCTTCGCGACCGACATTCTATCTATAGATTTACGTATTCCTTTCAAAGGAAGCTGCATGCAGTAACGATGGTGGGAAATCGGACTAGTTGGTATCGATTCATGGGAAGTAATCAACGTCTTCATTTTCAATGACTGCGCTTACGTGTCCACGTCTTCCTTAGTCTTCGTTTTCGAAACACTGTTGCTCACCTGTCCATGAATCAAATACATCCAAAAAAGGACAGACGTTCAGGGAAAGGTGGAGGCTTGAAGAGATGAGAAATCGTTGAACAGGGTATGTCGAAACGTTGCCTCCAGCTACATACCCTGTTCAGTGATTTATCATCAGGAATCATGTCACTCAAGACGTTCCAATAGGCAAGTGCGATATTTCCATTGCCACACCGATATGCCTCGCGAGTGCCTTCGCATTGCGCCTGTTTGCAACCTCCGTCGTTATAAGCGCAATTTTTAGCACCAGTGCGTAGTTTGTCCTGTTGCTGCGCCGTTGACTGATTCAGCAGACCCAAAACAGTCGCTTTTTGAACGAGGCGATTGCTGCTAGAGCTCGCTCCCTGACCAGCTTGGACACGCGACGTATGCAAGTCGACCATGTGAATGCCGCGACAAAAGCTGCCGTTACCAAAACATTGTATGCATGTAACGCAGTGCACCTGTCGACGCGCTGCCGGCTGAGTAAGTTGGTTGCTCTTAGAATGGGACGCATGTTTCGAGCACGCAGAGTGTCGGCTACAGATTTCGGCGTGGCCTCATAATTCCGCCCCTTTCGCTTGCTTGGAAATAAGACCATAGGCTTGCACTTGGAGGGGGGCAGGGGGGCACCCTCCGCGCCCTCTGTTCACGTGGAGGGGGAGGTCGCAAAGTTTGCCTCATATGTTTACTCGGTTATGGCACGCAGGTTTATGACCATGTTGCATTCTAAGAATTATTTAAAGCACGTCATCACTTCATTTTCATTTTTTCTTTAAGCTCGCCCAACCGGTGCGGCCCTACGCACGCCGATGAATAACCCTATTCGTACACCTATGAATGAGATAAGCATTAAATCGGAGGAAAACATTCTTGCTGGAAAGGCAAATAGAAATGCTGCAAATACAATGGGTGCTGCCCTATAGCAAAGCTTACTAATAACAGCTGCTTCTCAGTGGTCGGCGCCGTTATCTTATGATATGCCCAGCGTGATGAATGACCGACACCTACTGACGCCGACAGTTCTATCGTAAGAACTTCAGTGTGAACAGTGGCCGGAAAGAGGGGAGGTGAGAAAAAAACTACCCGAATAGATGAAAGGGTCGGCGTAGAACAGGCCAACACTTCGGCGCAGTAAACCAGCGACATGCGAATCGAAAAAAGCGCAGCTCCATTATATGTATACAGGGGGCGTTGACAATCGCAGTCGTGGGTGTGCTTGAATATATGCATAGCCCCTATCACAGAATGGACATCGCTTGTCACACTACTGCATTTATGTAAATATTAGTTCATAGAACTGGTAAACAACGAAGACAAATAAGAATCAATAATATAAACAGCGTGTCACTGGTTCTTTTACATAATTCCGTTGTGCGGCGAAGGAAAAGGCTGCTCCAGGATCCGGGAGAACTACGGAAGGTGACACCGATGTTTTAAACCAACCGCACTACACCGCCTACCAAGTTTCCTTATTTCTTTTTTAGTTAATACACGTGGGCTTGCGTTCACTCAGCAGTTGTCAAACACAGCAGGATTCTCTCATCATGTCTTGAGCGTGAATTATCGAGGTGTTCTCCGGTGCAGTTCGGTAACCTTGAAAGCGCGAAACTCACCAGACCGCGATGAGTCAGCGCTGTTTTAAAAGCATCTTCCACACGCGCCGCTTGGAGCATCGGTATATATAAACTCGCTCGCCGATACTTTTTGGCAGCCACAAAGGTGCGGGCCACATGTTCTGCAACAGTGCCTACGCGTATGTGTATGTTAAAGATTCACACATGTGTAAGGAACGCGGCCTTGTGACGAATTTCGCGGTTTCAAAAGTGTGATGGTTGAGGTACATACTTATACACATGCCCTTCACACTATAGACGATTTTCCGCAGCTGGTTTGTTTAATCAAAACTAGATGGCGCCACCACTGCACCGTGGCCTTCTCCTACTGCGGCCGTCTCAATGCATTGGCCTTTGGAAGCGCTGCTCAATATGTCTCCATCCGCGTCGCGTCGTCTGTTCGGTGTCCCCATAGCGTCTGCGCGCACGCGAGTAAAAGATAGCAGACGGCAGCGCCTGAAAAGTCAACTTGGCGACACCTGTGGATGCAGTTCCCTTCCGCCTCGAATTTATCACGTCGTCGTCCTGCGCTGTGTGGCCCGTAAGTGCGTAACCTACGCATTTATTTGCTTTATATTTACGTCCTGAAGCGTTGAGAGCAATGTATTCGTCAGCATTTTGCGGCGTTTTCAAGATTCGTTCTCAAATTCTCGGAGACAAGGCTTAGAACGCATGGCTAAACAAACACAGCTAATCTCGATAATAAAGACAGAACATACCTGATGCTTTGTCCCCAGCGTGAGATGACACTGAGCGATAGCTGATTTCACCATTTATTTATTGCTGTGAAGACAGTGGACGAGTAGCTAGCGCGAGTTCGGATCGAAGCGGGCGGTCGCGTCCTGCATGGGTGCTGCCATGTTGGCTTCTAACCCCAGCTGCTGGCGCTTACGGCCACGGCCGCTTCGCTGGCCCTATGCTTTGGCTGGTGCAACTGGCTGGGGGAAGGCCAGTTACGGTCACGTGATGAAACATGGCAGCGCCCGTGCGCCGCTGCGGAAAATCGTCTATACGAGCACTGGCGGAAATTGCGCACTTGGAATGACGGCGATTTTTTTCAGTAAGGGGGGGGCAAAGAGGTGATGGAGGAGGCAGCAGCGGCACTCCTTTCACGGATATATATATATATATATATATATATATATATATATATACATACGCCATACTAACTACAACGCCTTTTCTGAAGGGAGTTGGGCTAGTACACTCTTATTCAGGTCCTGGTTAAATGCTGGCTATATCCAGGAAACCAGACGAGAAATGTCCGGTTTCCTGGCTACATCTAGCACTTTAAGCGGGACCTGATTAAGAGTGTATGTGCTGATGCATTTGCTGTGACTTAGTTGCCATCTCGGAAAACCTAACAAAAAAGGTACAGGACAAGGCGCTACCCTGTCCTGTCCAAACCCGTTCTATAAAACAGGGAACTTGCGTCACGTACGAGACTTCACGACAACATTTGAAGTGAACGCACTGCATTCCTTTGTGAACGTGGCAAGGAAAGTACACATACTTTCAGGATGAACAACGGATGTTTCTAATGGATAACGTGCCATGCGGGTCAGCAGAGACAGCCGCCTCTAAAGCGAGGAAACATTCGCTTTTAAAATATGCAACAGGGCGAACGTGTGGTTTACGTTTCCGCGCTGTGCTTGCGGCTCTCAGTACAGGACAAATGGTCGCAGCCCACATGTGTATACACTTCCGTGAGTTCACAACACGCTACGGCTCGAGCGCAAGTCACACGTTCCTCGTCAACGTAGAAGCGCCGAACCGTTTGTTCTGGATAGTCGCCGCATGCTGCGCGAGGTGTGAACCGTGTTGCGCGGGAAAGCCGCATTAGGCGTCGGTGTCACGTGCGTGCGATGGTTTGGCAGCTTGCGAGATTGTTTGCACAGCTTGAGCGCAGCGCGTGAAGAATGCTCGCACTGACGGAAACAAACGTGTGGAATCTTAGCAACGTACACCGTTATCGTCGCTAATTACTTGAAGTTGGTCCATCAGTAATTGGCAAGCATGCTGCGTCTATGCCGCCTCTCACAACACGCGTATTGCGTCTTCGTTAGCGTGGAGTGTGTCTGTGTTATGTTTGTGTGCACAGAAATGCAGACGCAAAGCTTTCTTCTCATATCCAATTAATGTACGTTGCGACACACGGGAGTCTGCGCCAGACAAGTCCCATAGGCGAAGAGTAATTCATTATCATTACCTATAGCTTGCGAAATTGATTTATAAGGAGACTTGGTGGAGAGCTTCCGATTCGCATGAAGGCGCATGGTAGAGGCGTTGCAACAGATTTCTTGTGTGGCAACGCCAGTGTCGTTGTTAAAGAGTGATAAAGAAAAACAAATCAAACTCTGCAGACGCGCTGCGCCAGGCACACCCCTTGAGCGTGCACACTAATGTTCATCTAGCTCATGCCTTCTCTTATACTGTTTGCTCGATTCTAGCTTTTCCTAACAGCAAGCCATGCATTTTACCATCCCGTAATCAGTGCCGTAGCCAGGGGGTGGCACACCGGGCACGTGCCCCCCCCCCCCCCCGAAATGTTTTTCGGGGGGGGGGGTACAGAGCGAAAAATGACCATTTCAAGGAGGTGCCCGCCCCGAAATCAAGGAGGTGCCCCCCCCCCCCCCCCCCGAAAAAAATTTCTGGCTACGCCCCTGCCCGTAATCATGCGCGGCGTCACATTTGCCTCGTATGATTCAATCCTGCGACCATGATATATGCAGCAAACACATTGTAGTTAGTGCGCCAAGTTGGCGCGCTAACTACACTGTGTTTCCAAAAACAAAATGTGTTTACAATGTGTTTACAAAAACTACAACGTGTTTACAAAAACAAAATAAAAAACCGCGATGTTGGCGCCGCCAACATCGCGGTTTTTTATTTTGTTTTTTGCTATTTTAATAGCGAGAACGTCTGCATGGTGCCCATGGCGGCTCGGGCTCTTTCGGAGAGTGGGTCCTGCTGGTCACAGAAGACGGCAGTGGTGATAATTGCGATGACGATGAAGTCGTGATCTTTACAACTTTCATCTAAAGAAACTGCGAAAGCTGTAGTTATACGAAATGCTTAGGGCAAGGTGATTGCCGAACTGAGAAGACCAAGAAGTGTTTTGTACTTGTCTTTCTTTCTTCCTCTCTCTCTCTTTCTCAGGCACGCACTAGGAGCCCGCGAACTGCCGGAAGAAAAAAAAATGTTCAGGGGACATTGAACATTTTATCAGTACGTGTAAGAGAGCGCCGGATCTCTCTCTCTGTCGTTCTTTCTAGTCCCCATTTCCTTCACCCAAACGTAGGCTAGCATGTCGGACGCTCGTCGGGTCGACCTCGCTCCTTTCTCTGTCTCTGCCCTCTAGGTAGTGTTTAAGTAACAATGCAACGTGCACCGGCATGAAGTCATACAACTTCGCGCGGAGAACGCAGTGGAAGAATTGGCTTTCGCCCTAGTTTGGGACGAGAAAGCGAGAATGTCGATAGGGTGGCGGCGATCGCCGGATCTACTATACGCGCCCTAGCTAGTTCCACGCCCAACCAGCGAGACCAACCTGACCCTGCTGCGCGGTTCATGAATGGCAGTGTATAATACCGGAGACTGCAGACAGCGATCAAGTGCTAACTGCCCCGCCTTCGGGCTACGATTACACGGAGCTTGGTTACGTGGCCGGTCTGCATACGGCATTAGTTGGTGTCGACCAGAGAGGCATTGAATGCCTGGTGGCGGCGGGGTGTCGTAATTGCAGAGTGGGGGGAGGGGGAGGGGGGGGGGGGGCGTCGTTTGGGCGTGAGGCCGCCATCGGGAATGCATGCTTGCATACCGGGGAGTGTCTCCGGTCGGGGCGCACGAATGGATTGCCCCGTTCTCGCTCACGGGCAGACAGATTAGGGCGGCGGATGAATCTCAATTTTCGCGTCGTTACCACCTCTCGACGCGCAGGTGCAGAAGGAATTTGTTGCGCTTGTTTGTGGAACCAACTGCGTTCGTGAAGACGACACGCCGCTGGCCAGATCGTGTAGGTTTCACACGTCCGCAGGACAGTGTCACGACAGTTCTTTCTGTTTCACGCCATTTAACTTTCATTGGGGCTTTGTTCCTTGCTATTCGTGCGTAAGCACGCCTTGTAGAACAGGGGTTCTTAGTCGGGCTAGCTGGTTTACGTGTGCATTATGGCGAAACAACGCAAGCGAAGGGAGTCGTGAAAGAACCACTGTGCATCTCGTAAAAGGCGCAGTGTGGTTCGGTTGGGCTATGTTGAGTTGAGTTGGTTGTGTCGGATTGGGTTACGTTAGGTTAGGTTAGGTTAGTCTTGTTAGCGTCTGCATTCAACCAGTGTCCCCCCAAAGTGCACGTTTCCAAAGGTATAAAAACCAAGCTCCTCCGCGCACCTTCCTAACGTTTAAATAAAAGATCCAAAGGTTGCCAACGACCTTCAGCTTCCTGGCGTGGCCCCGACCGCTCGATGCGAAAGAAACAGCTTTACGCACAATTGCCCTCGCACAATTATATAGTGCGCTCTGGAATCGATGCGACGCGCTCCCAATACCGCTTCGCTTATACCAACAATCAGCCGGTGGCGACGCGCCTCTCGTCGATAAGCGAAAATCGCGCCAGTGCGGTCTACAGACGCAACCGCTTTCCGTAAAGTGATCAACCCTGACAATTATGTTACGGTTAAAAAAAAAAGAAAGTATAAATCGAT
Organism: Rhipicephalus appendiculatus; assembly: GCA_030522465.1. NCBI lineage: Eukaryota > Metazoa > Arthropoda > Arachnida > Ixodida > Ixodidae > Rhipicephalus > Rhipicephalus appendiculatus. Next base: position 5,565,674 of record JALIZH010032971.1, read on the forward strand.
AGTGGATGCGAAGGGTGCCAACGTTGGTCCAAACGGGCAGCTCGCGAAAAATTATATAGAGATAAGGGCAACCAGTGAATGAAAGTGAACGGGCCGGCTTTGTGTAACGCGATCCGAGAAGACGCACGGGACACGCTAGAGTAAACTAGGAGATAAGCAAACAAGGACGCTAGCATGTAGGCATAAGCGTTGCGCGTAGGTTACACACGCAAACGCAGAAGCGCGCACACATGCACGCCAAGCAGGCAGGCAGGCGTAGTACACGCATCTACGCACACACGCACGTATACATGCGCACGCGTGCGTGTATGCAAATCCAAAGATCGCGCACAGGAAAATTAGCGTCGAATCCGCGCCCAGCCGTTTCGACGCGGCTCGTTGGCTTCACGAGGTTTGCCTGCATGTCGACTGCCGTATAAGCAGGCCTCTTACCACGGCGTGCAATCCTGGACTGCATCTGCTAGTCGTATACGAATGTGGTCGATTGTGAGCTGTACACTCACGCACTCTGTCGGCAATGCAATCTGATAACCGAAGGGGGACGCAGCGCCTATCGCTACAGGCACTTCATTTTCTTTGTAGTCAAGAGTGCGATGAACATCCGTCTGGTCACGTAGCACGATGATGTAGAAGTTGCCGCCACTGACGAAGTCAAGGTGGAAAAAAAAAACAAAAGAAAACAACGAAACGCCAGGCCTGCGCGGGAAGCGCAGCACAGTCATAGCGAAAGCTGGAAGAGAATCGAGATACGTGCGCATAGGCCGTCGGAAGCATATGCGCACGTATTTCGATCCCTGCTCAGGCGTTCCGACGTATTATGTCAAGGAACATCTCACCCTGGACACTGTCACCACTAAAATTTGTGCCATATATCCCCGGAATCAAGTGCAAAAAGGAAAATGCCCCAAGCAGCAACCCATCAGGTATATAGCGTTGGAGAATATATGTACCAAGAATACGCTGACGAAACGCACATATTCACAGATGGCTCTACAACCCAATGTCGATCGTCGTACGGAGTTTTTTCGTGCCCTCTACAGGAAAATACCTCGCGTTTCGCCTAGAGAGAGCGACATCTTCTACGTCAGCGGAGTTATATGGCATTAGGGAGACTCTGATGGTTATACTACGACAGCAGCTGCCAAAAAGATGGGCTATATTTACAGATTCTAAAGCAGCCCTACAAAGTATAGGGAACAAGGCATAAGCGTGGTAATCCCCAAACGGTAACATGTGATATCGCCTATCTTCCATCACAAGGCTAAGAATGCTGGACATAGCATTACGTTTCAATGGATAGCTGGCCAACCTGGTATTTCGCGAAACGAAAAAGCGGATGAAGCTGTCCGAAATGGACTCCAATACCGGAATTTCAGAACAATATTTCTTACCAAACCCGACGCTTCGAACATGGCAGAAAGATATGCCTATCAAGAATAAGACCGCCTTTGGAATTTGCCGCTTCACAAAGATAACTTTCTGTATTGTATTGACCCATAACTGACAGCGGAAATTTTCCCGTTCACTCCCTCGCCACCTAGAGACGCTATATCAACGTCTTCGACTGAACGTGGCATACACGAACAGTTATTTGTACCGCATAGGGCGCACCACAAGTCCCTGTTATGATAACTGTGGCAGCATATAGAGACAGTGAAGCACATACTACTTGAATGCCCCGCGCGCCGCGACGAGAGGCATTTGTTTTAACGAAGAACGGACAAGATTTGCCATGACCAGTTAACGTTTCGCAATATACTAGGCCCAGTGACCCGGACCTTCAAAACAGCGTCGGGTTGTACAGTCATTAGTCAATTACCTGTCCGAAATTGGCCTTGCCGGAAGGCTCTAATGATAGAGCACTTCATATAGGAATGCCTTAACTTACCTGATACCGCAATTGTAAATAGCTTTATCCAGGTTCACTTGCACGTTTCATATTTGTTTATATTCTTTTTTTTTTCATTCTTCCCTCTCTTCTGAAATCTTTTAATCCCATTCCCCATCCCTATACAGAGTAGCATGCCGGCGATATATAGACGCCGGCAAAAATCTCTTTTTTCTAATAAAGATTTTCTCTCTCTATATCTCTCTCGCTCTTTCTCTCTCTCTCATTTCTAGAGCCCGTCGTGAAACTCTCTTGGGGCTATTATTACAAGTAGACTTCCAAGGTACCCACTACACCATAAATCAATTTTTGTCAAGTGGGGAAGCACCCACTGCGCCATTATTCGTCATTCTGCGGAGAATCGAGGCACCCACTGCAAATTTGCAAGGGATCATGTGCACTTTGTTGATACGGTGGCTGATGACGATGAAGAATTATGGCTCAGCCCTTTGTAATGAGTTGGAATGATTCAACAACCCACTAGTTACTTAATTCGCATTGTGTACTTCATCAGTGTGATCAAGGACACCTTGACTTGGTCACCTTCACTTGGTCACTCTGACTTGGTCACTCTGACTTGGTCAGTGTCCGCAACTTCATCATCAGTTCCTTTTCTTGGATGAAGACATGTATATTCCTGTATATAGCATCTTACAAACATGTAGGATTGCATGGCACGAGCCGTATCAACCTTCTAAAGTACATGATGGTCTTACGAAGGCATCTGTGGGGGATTTCTGCCAGTTGATTCGCAATTTGTGCGTCAGTCTTTCCTAGCCGACTCCGAGAATATAATAGACCTTCCCAATGGTGAGAGGGAGTACCTCCTTTCTGGACTGTTGCACGGGAGCATCAAAGATTGACGTTGCTGCCTCGGTAGGGCATTTTTGGGGGGTCAGCCATATTTACAACAGTCCAAATAGCAATATCGTGGCACCCAAGGAGCCTTTGCTGGAACTGATTTGAAACTTTTTCCCACTTGCTGTTAAATTTCCATAACTGGCAAGATGGTCAAAGCTAACTATAGTCATAGAGTCGATTGCTAAGTTTTGGTCAGTAAGCATGCATGTACCGCGTGTGCAAGTGGCACGCAGATGGTCCTCTGGATGCTTCGCGTGCACTGCACATGTACATCTACCGCTCAATGTGGCCCCGCTACGGCTCACGACTTGTTCATCGTGCTTAGAGATACACTGAGCCTATAGCCTGGTTATGGATTTCTGCTTAGCGCTTATGCGCCTTGCCCGCTCCGTGTCAGTAATAACAATTTATGGAGTTTAACGTCCCAAAACCACGATATGATTATGAGAGACACCGTAATGGAGGGCTCCGGAAATTTCGACTACCTGGGGTTCTTTAACGTTCACCTAAATCTAAGTACACGGGCCTCGAGCAGTTTCGCCTTCATCGAAAATGCGGCCGCCATGGCCGGGATTCGATCCCGCGACCTGCGGATCAGCAGTCGAGCACCATAACCACTAGACCACCGTGGCGGGTCTACCCGCTTCGTGTCTAGTAGACACTATGCGCGACTAACGCGCTCCAATCGCGTCACGTTTTTACGAAGCTATTGGTATTGCTAAGCAAAACCTTCCATAGTAACCAACAAACTATGAAGTCAGTTACTGCTCAGTTCCCGGTCAGTGCTCTGCACTGAACAATCTGAAACTATATTTAAATTAATTTTTGCAAACAAAAAAAATAGCCCATTATCTTTTTCTAAAGCGAATTCCGGGCTTTCTTATGTGATCAACGTGAACATCAAGAAAATGCCTATGGGCATTTCTCGTTTCTTTTTTAACCGATTTAACATCTCTTCTCTCCAACATTTGTCTTAATTGAACTTTGCTCTCTAATGCCCGTAAGCCATTAAAGAGCGTCACCTTCTCAAGGTCTTGAAGTATCGCTATCAAATCCGCCATGATCGCTAATTTTTAACAAGTTCATATAGGACGAAAATTCAGCAAGTTGACCTCAAAGTATTCGCTTATCTAAATTGTGTAACTAAAGGCAAGAAAGGCAGCGCTGTAGTCTGTGTTTTCTATTCTCGTCCTCGTTTTTGTCGCGCTAATATTCGTTCATGATAAAGGCAAGAAGATAAAAAAAGAGCGACAGAATGTTCAGCTACAGTTTCTACGGATTCATGATGAAAGAAACTGGGTGTGAAAACACGGATACAAAGAGAAGAGAACAAGACAAAAAAAAAAAAGACGGGGTGAAGTACGCTTGTGGGTGATATGCTAACGGGGCACTCTTTGACCCATAACTACGCCGTAAATATTGATAGAAACCATGGAAACTCTGAGGAACGAGTTCAGAGGTGGCGCCATGGAGACTTGCATACTTCACCGCACAACAACGCTATTCGCGGGGAAGTCTGCTTCGGAAGAGTTCGCATGGAGTAGGGAGAGGGAAAGGAGGAGACTTATGCAAGATTTGAAAAATGAAATGGAAATAAATAGGGCCAGTTGTAAGCTTTGAAAAGAAAACAGGAAAATAAGAAGTGTACTGGCTCTGTAAAGGCTGACCATGTGATTGCAACGCATACGTCTCAATTGAACTCGCCACACGGTTTCGCAACACTTCGAGAACTTCGGCGAGCTCCCTTTTGTGAAGAGACGGTCTTCGCGAACTCCTTGCGCTCATATCCGAGCGCAACTTTTTCCAGAATCGGCAGCGGTTCTGTGGTATATAGCCAGAGCTTTGTAGTCTCGACAACGACGGATGAGCGCCGAGTAAAAAAAAAAAAAAAAAAAGTGCTGAAGCCTCCGGCGCGCCTCGCCCCAACAACATTTCCACTTCCAATGGTTGTTGTTTCACACAAAAGAGAGAAAGAGAAGGAGGCGCGATATAGAAGCGCCGCAAGTGACCCCTCCTTCAACACTCAACGCCATCTTTAACATATCACTTCGTTTTATATACCGAGATCTCCGCGGTTAGTTCATCGTCTCCCCCAACGCGTCACAATTTCTAGATGTTTTTTTTTTGTTTGTTTGTTTGTTTGTTTTCGGTTCAGAGGATTGCGCAGGCAAAAACGGTGATTGCCGACTGGGATCGGGGGCGTTGAATAATATCTGGATGAGAAACTGCTTTCTGTGCGCTTGCACGCCGAAGAACGATACAGTGCCGCCCACATGAACCAATCGGCGGTGCAGTTGTTGTGCAAGATCGAAAGCTACGAGACATGGCCGACCGATCGCAAGCAAAAGATACAAATCCAACCATGCTCTGACCTTTCCGAGAATCGTTAAACTCACTGTCTCAGTTAGCATAGCTTTTCAGTGTGTGTACAGTATCGAAATGCCCTCATCATGAGCGCCTTTCTAACGCCGGCAGCACGGCGCTGTTTTCTTCGTCGTAAAACCCGCCGCGTGCGCCATCCAAGTCGCGCGTAGATTTTACGGCCCAATGTCTGAGACGGCTGGCGCCTGTGCTACCATACTATCTAACGAGGTAGCCGGTATCGTCGTCTGCAACTGACTTCCAAAGACGAATGGCATTTCTCAATCCCGCGTCGGAGCCCCTCAAAACGATCCCCGTATATATACTGTGCTACATTGTCCCGCTACTCTAGCCATTATTCGCCTTCCTCGGTAATCTTGGTCGGGAAGTACAAACCCAAGCAATGCATTTTCTTTCGGCACACCCCCTGCTCACCGCTATGCGCGCGCGCTTGTACGAGTGCTCCCAGAGTCATGGTTGTAGCGTATGAAAATTATGGCGGTAATTCGGGCGAAAAATGGAGCAGACCTCAATCTACCAGAAAGGTCCTTGCGACATACCCTTGGCCTTGGTACCATTATTCGGTGCAGCAACCAGCTTTATAATGCATCGCCGGGCATGCCTCCAGCCCCCCCCCCCCCCCCCTCTCCCTCGAGGTTCTGCATTTGCTCAATATTCACGAAAAAGTGTCATCCTTGCCGCTATGAAGCGCTGTATACATTGTTTCACTGTAATATTGAAATCTACGAGGCGCGGTCGAGACGGCGACTGGCGCAGAAGAGTCGCTCTGACGCGGAGGGACACGCGAAAGCAGAGGAAAGACTTGTAGCCCACGATTGCGCCATTGATTGAAAGTTAAATTATGGGCTTTCAACGATCGAAAGAAACTTGCGAGATACAAAATACGCTGGAGTGAAAAGTTTCGGATCAATTCTCGCAGTATTGCCCTTGTTTATTTTATTTTTTTTTTAAATCATGAGTACGGGTGCTCAAGGTGTCAAATTCGCTTCCACTACTATAACGTGGACTGTTGAACCCACGACTTTCGGTTGGAGTGCACCTTGATCACTTTGTCAGTTTTTTCACCGGCACAGCCGACGAAGTCTTGTTGCAGTTAATCTCTCTGCAATTCTCTCCGATTATTTGCCCTCATTTTCTTTCTCCTGTCCGCCGTGGTGGTACAGTGGTTACGGTTTAAAGCTGAACATTTGACAGACTTTTGTCTGCTTGGGAAGCAGATAAGATAGAAAAAGGGGACACCAACCAACGTATTCATTAAAAGTAAAAACTTAATTTTTACTTTAAAATGAGAAAAAATGCGACGTTTCGGGTCCAGCTCGAACCCTTCTTCAGGGCTCACTGTGAGGCACCAGAGATCATCAGAGTTTATAACGTCTTCTCTTCAAGTCTGGGGGTCACGCTTGTTTTGACCAACGTGCCGTAGTCCATTGAAATACACACTCGGCAGCGCACCTGCAGACCGTATGAATACGTTGCCTGGTGCCCGCTTTTTCAATCTTAGTGGTTACGGTGCTCGGCTGCTGAACCAAAGGTCACCGGTTTGATCCAGGCAGCGGCGGTCGCATGTCGATGGAGGCGAACTGCTAAAGGCCCGTGTACTGTGTGATGTCGGTGCACATTAAACACAAGATGGTTAAAATTTCCGGAGTCCTCCACTACGGCGTGCCTCATAATCATATCATTGTTTTGGAACGTAAAACACCAGATATCATTATTTACATTTCTATTTCTCCTCTATCCGTCGATCCATCTGCGTGTTACGTGAAACTTGCTGGTATTTTTTCTTTTTCAAAAACATCGCACCTATGCTAGTATAAGAAACGGCGAAGTGAAGCCGCTGCGACATTTTTTCAGGTTGTGACTCGTTTCTTACTCGCTATCTCAAATGCGGAAGCCTTTGCAGCTCCGGGCGACAGCATATGTACTGCTTCGCGTAACCGTACAGTAGCCGAAGAAAGCGCGTTTGGTTTGGTTCGCGGAGGCCTACAGTACACACGATCATGCAGACGTGATACGTGTACGCGCGGAGAAGGATTTCGCTGGCTCTCCACGCACTGAGTGACGTCAAGAAAAGAAAACTCGCACAGACTATAGCCGTCTCGGTTTTGTTTTACAACCGGCGGTCGTTATTGCCCGTGCAAAGGCGCGGTTTGCATTAAAAGGGGAAGGACAACTCGATCGCTTTCGAGGAAGCAACATACGTGAAGAAGGGATGCACGCGCGATACGCCGCTCAACCGCCGTCGCGCCGAACAGTACAGCAACGAAGTGAAGGGAAAAGAGCGCGGTTCTCCCGAAATATGCCCATATCTATTCAAAACCCGCGCCCATTCGATACGCGAGGACGTAAAAGAATGAGGAGACAGCCGAAGCATCGCTTCTTCTATGCTACAAGCTAACTCGCGTGGATATCGGGCACTGCGAGGCGCCGTCTCGGTCGTTGGGTTTTCATAAGCGAGACGCATCCCAGCGCCTGTGAACGAAACGCAACGCGCGTATACACGAGACGAGCGAAAAGCGGTGGGCGACTGTGCAGAGTAGTGCCACGGCCGCGGTAGTGCAGAGGGGTGGGGCTACCGCATTCAGTCTTCGTTCTTTTCCGTCCTTGGATTCTTGTCTGCATCGCCATTTTGACTTTTGTTTATCTGCGGCGCGAATAGAGGAAACGGCGTCGCCTGGGGAATATGCAGGAAAGAGACGCGCGAAGGGAGAGTCATAACAATGTTGCCAGTCACAAACTCGCAACATAGTCAGTATAGTGAGAGCATGCAACGTTTGCCACAAACGTTTGTGATCGAGGACGCCTAGCCAGACACCTCTCTGTTTCTGTCTGCACCTCCCCCCCCCCCCCCCCGCTTCCGCTGCTTCCCCATTGATCCCTACGTGCAATCACCTCCGACTCGGGAGAATTGAGTACAGCCAAGTTTTTGAAATCGACTTCAATTGTGCGCAGGCCGCTAGTAAGGCAAAACAGTGACTAGAGGTGCAATGCAAGTCCCCCCCTCGCGATATCATGAGCCCGAGTGGGCAGAGCGCTGCAGTGCTGGTTAAGCGGGCTGAAAACAAAATAAACATCAGTATATGATGCGCAGAAGAAGGCTTAGTGCAGTCTCGTTGTGCTTCTTGTCCACCGAATGCAGTTTCATACGGCTCGGCCGCCGCAGTTGGTTTCTACGCAACAACCGAATTTCATTCCTGCCTTGAGCAGCTGTCTCTTGCGGTTCCATGTTTCTTCTATTTCTCCTGCGATATGCGGCATTTAGCAAGAAAGTTACAAACATCGCGAGCTGTCTGGATTGCATGAAGTGGACGAAGTATATGGTAGATTCTATTATCGCGTATCTGCGCTTCTTCGTCGGGAGCTCTGCATCGCGCAATAGATCCTTGCGTCACTTCTTGAATCGAAAATCATTTCCGCTGCATGTGGAACGACCCCCGTTTACCTGAATCATTGACGCGTGCTCGTAGCATTACTGAAGAGCACTCGGCAATTTATGCTCCGTATCAGGGCTGCCGTTGGTGTAACAAAACGGGCTGCCGTTGGTGGCTACCTTGCGCCAAATTGGCTACATTACGACCCAGTCTGGAGACAAAAATTTCAGGTTGGCGCCGTGGCTACTTCCTGACTACTTTGAACTTCTATTTTGGCGTATTTACTGATCATTTTTCCGTATTATTTGACGATAAAACAGCGAGAAAGTTCAAAGAATAACCAGTGTTTGCAAGATTTTCTGCAGTGTTGGCCTATGCGCGCACGTGTCCTTCTCCCGCCAGCGGGCTAATGCGCATCGAGGCACCCAACGAGCGTCCCTCCGTCTGAAGAGACAGAGCGACGCGCGCACGTAAGGAAACGCATGTCGGTATAGCACACTGCTCACTCACGCCAGATTCTAATGCTGAAACAGAGCGCGTCAAAGAGAAGTCTGCAATAAAATGAAGCTGAACTGTTCATCTTCGATCAGATTTCACTCTGAAGCTGGAATGTGTATTATTGTAACATTCTATCAACGTCGGCCAACGGCATCAATAAAAAACAGCTTCAACGTTTAATGTTCCAGCTGAGTGGTTGCCACATAATTACTTTTGCAAGAACTCTATCCATTCTAGGCAAACTGTATGCAGGCGGCTCGGAGACCAAGTTGCAGGGGGAAAATATTGTGCTCGTTATGCTCCGTTTTTGCTTACAAGAAATTATATTATTTACTGTGGAATACTAGCAACTGTATACATAATATCACAATTGTTCTATCTGGCTACAAATTTGGTGCTAAAATTAAAAGACGCGGCTACTTTGGCTACTTTTACCTTGAGTTTTGGCTCCTTTTCAGGTCTACCCAACGGCAACCCTGCATCGTATAGCCTCCTGCTACACTTATAAGCGGACGCGAATACTTTATTTTCCTTGCATGGTTCTTTCTTGCAGTCTCGACCACCGATCTTATTTTACGTCAGGAAATGGAAATTGACAACCGCCCGTTCGTAGCATGAAGACACAAGGAAATAGTTAGGGATTTCACAGAAAGAAAGCTTCTTAGTTGCCGAAAAATTCGTACTGGTCCGGGGATCAAACCCGGGAGCAACGCCTTTACGCGGTGGGCGCTCTACCAATGTAGAAAGACCACCCGGAAAAGGCGTTGGTCCTGGGTTCAATCCCCCGACCAGGACGAATTTTTCGGCAATTAAGAAGCTTTCTTTCTGAAAAATCTGTACGGATTCCCTTCTGACTTCGTGCTACAAAAAGGGCGCTTGTAATTTTCTATTTCCTAACCCTTCCGCCACCTTGCGAGATCCCGCAGAACTGATCTGCAGTTTACGTCAATGCGGGCCTTCATACCGGTCATCGTTCGCCTCTCCACGGTTATCTATATCGCCTGAACTGTATCAACTCGTCGAACAAGGCAGCCTCGCGAGGAGTGGTGCACTACATCCAAGACCACCACTGTAACGTGCACTCCAATCCGTACACGTCTCGCGTCGCGGTCTGTCGCAGAAAAAAAGAAGACAATAAAACAAAACGAGGAAAGAAACAGAGGTAATCGCGTCGCCGCCGGGCAAGCTCGCTCTTGGCGTCGGCCACGGAGAGAACGACTCCGCCGAGGCCTGCAGTGCCGGTATCGAGCGTGTAAACCACTCGAGTGGAAGCGGCTCGAACGTGCGTCGACTTCCGAGATGCTAACTCCGGCGCTAGCTCACTTCGACGGCGAGGCCCCAGCGCGCGTACAGAGCGCGCGAGACAGTTGCGTAGGCAGTACGGCGTGGTTCTCTCCACTCCGTTTCGTATCATATCTCTCTCCCTCTTTTGTCTTTCTCTTCCTTCTCGCTCGTCATTGCGAGCACTCTTCCTTCAGTCCTTACCATCTTATCATTCCCTCCTCCTCCTCATCCTATTCTCCCTTTCTTCTCGCACAGTCAGCGGCTCACTCTCCCCCCTCCTCCTCCTCGCATACAGACAGCGTCGGAGCTCGCCCATTGTTGACGGCGCAATTTGCGTAACCCTGCCGTTGTACCTCACCCGCGGGTTCTCCCCGCCTTTCCCTCAGAGCTCGGGGCTCAGGATTCCTTCGCGAAGTGCAGCAGTTCGAAGCCATCGTGGCTTGCTTCGTTTTTTCGGAAGCATTGTTGTCCGAACGCGCCTCGAGCATGGTTGATGTTTCGCGTTTCAGGTGAAGTATACGAGTAGCTGTAACGAAAATTGTAAACGAAAAAAAAAAATTCCAGGAAGAGCCAATATACTGTCGTACAGAGTCGCCGACCGTTTTGCCTTCCTGAAAACTTGTCCTGTTATTCTTCTGCGTATCGTGAGAATATGTTTTCTGTAAACCCTATTCAGCTAGATTGCAGGCTTTCAATGCTTATCGCTGGTCTTAATTCGCATTTTCTGTAGGTCGCCCGTCTGTGTACGAGTAGTATAACTGAAAAACAATAAGGAAGCGTACGAATAGCAACGAAGGGGCAGTCAATCCGAACGTACTCGTAGACAGACTCCTCTGGGAGGAAAATATCTTGGGACCTTGGCCAAAGCACTCTTTCCATCGCTAAGGCCAATGACACCCTATTGCGCTTCTTCGAGGTGATTGGACTATACGAACGCTTCGAACTATTAGCGAACTTTGTAAATGGGGAGGGTTTACTTACTTATGAGCTGTTGCAAATATTCATTTGATTTGTATTTATTTCTAGCTCTATCGCAGACATTGCGACTCTGGAACCACCTTAGAGCATATCCTATGGTAATGTGCAGGTATAGTAAACGAAAAATTTGAAGGTCACTTTATACATTCCAAAGTGTGTTCGGCGAAAGCTTGTGGCCATTCTCCTGATTATGCCATGTCTTCCTTTTTTTTACACTCACAATGGGATGGCACGCAAACGGAATGTGTGCGTGTTTTCTTTTTTAATTTTTTATCGCGAATCGCAGCGAGACGCGAGACTAATCTGCCTCCGTTGGCATGCGTTCGTATTCTCGCACTTTGCGCATCGTGCAGACGCCATACGGACACTTTGTAAATTCGAAAGTGTGTTCCGCGAACGCCTGTGCCCATTGAGACGGGGTCGGTCAGAATGGAACGCGATGCGCGCGTCTCCCTCCTGGCATGATTGGAAACGCTGGGCACAGCGGCGCTACGCAAGAAAAGCGCGAGTGCTGTAGAGTCCGACGTGACCGGCGTCCGTTTGCACGCCCCAGCGGCCATCTGGCACCGTTCCAGAGCTCGGACGGAGGGAAGGATGGACGGACATGAGCATGAGACACTAGGGAGTTTTAGAATAGCGTGCGCAAAGCTTCGCGTTAATAGGGAGGTTTCGAATAGCATACGCAAAGCTTTGCGTTTGCGTTTGCCGCAACTGCGCATGCGTCATACGCTAACCTCTTGCGGGCCCCCGTTAAGTGACGGAAATAGCGGGCGACCGCAAGGACCGCAGTGCTTTGCGTACGCTATTTGAAAACTCCCTAATGTTTGTGGCCACTGCGCATGCGTCGTACGCTAACCTCTTGTGGGCCCCCCGTTAAGTGACGGAAATAGCGGGCGACCACAAGGACCGCAAAGCTTTGCGTACGCTACTCCAGAACCCCCTATTAAAGGCTTTCGCCTTAACAACAGTGATGCAGCCTCAAGCAGCGACAGCCTCCGCACGCGCTGGAAGTCTGCGTTACTCAGCTCGGACCTGAAGCGCCAACTGTGGGTCGTCCAGAGAGCCGAGGAAGCCCCCCAAGGGGCAGCAACCTTTGGCCAATGTCTAGGTGGGGTCCAAGCCCATTCCGAAAATTCCCAGGGCGCTTACTAAAGTTATTTGATCGGATCTGTATGGCTCACTTGCCTTTTGTGTATACGGTGGTTAGCAAGATTTCTTTAGCTGAAGCTTTCAGATCAAGGGTTATTCAATGAGCGAACTCCTGGTGCTCGACACAATCAATAGTAAAAGAAAAGAAAAATGGGAGTTCATATCCGTGTCGCTTGTTTAAATCGACGCGCATCAAACCACTAACATTGTATTTGCTACGAAAGCTATTCTTTTCCCAGCAGCCTCTACTTCAAGGCCTCCCGAACTCCCATAAGTTCCACTTGAAGGGAACGACAAACATTAGAATCTCGACCCGTGTTTAAGCACTGAATCAGCGTTTAACGTCACGCACTTAATAGCATACTGCGTCAACGTCTAGAGGGGCAGTTAATTCCTTCTCCGCTTCCTTCGAAAGCTGTGTGCACAACTGTGAGCACATACGAGAGGACTGTGCAACGAAAGACTTCGAAACGACGCGTTTTATCCGCGTGAACATCCCGCCGCATGCGACCGAGTCGTGCGAGCGCCACGCACACACAACGCGAGTCCAGTTCCAGCCTCTTATGGCCTGCCGTCCCAGGACAATTTCTCTGATATACGTCTCCCGAATGAGCGGCAGCCTAGCTAGCAGCTCTACACACACAAATCGTGGTCCGCGCCCGAAATCACATGCAGTGGTCTGACGCACCACTGCGCACAGCAGTATGCACGCATGCAGTATATAGTAGTAGAGAAGCAAGCAGTAAAAGAGAAGCGGCGGGGGGAGACACCGTTTGTCGTAGTAGCCCCGTCGTCGTTAATGCAACGACTCTCTCCCAAGCCGTGTACAGTTTCGAGCTGGTGGCGACGAGATCGCGTGCGGCGATGCACGAGCGAAGAGCGATACAATGGGCGAGCGGCGAACAAGAGAGCGTGCGTACATGGTCTCGTTCATGGCGTTGCGAAATAAAGCGTTCCGCACCGTTCGCGTATGGGTACAGTTTGCATCTGGCGCGTATACATTGGGCCGCAGCAATCGGTCGCTAGCTGGTTCCGAGGACGGCCAGTCTAATGGGAGGCAATTAAGGGTTAATCCCCCCTCCCCCCTCTGTCGGTGATTTCGTCTTAAATCAATGACCAAGCGAGAAAGGGAGAGAGCGCTTTGGTTTGAATGTTCGCGCTCAAGCGTGGTCGGCCCGAGGAACGTCCGTTTCGTCGCTTGTGTTTATGTGCGACATAACTGAACGCATCGGGCCACGACTCGGAAGATATTGCGCGCGTAAATAAAGGAACCGGGAATTAGGAAGGGTCGTAGACCTCATAAGGGTCTCGGATTGAATAAGCACTCCCCCCTCCTCCCGTTTCGACGGACTCAGATTATTCGCTTCGCTGCAAAAAATGTCCGAACTGTGCATGTCTCACTGTGTGCTTGTCTGTGTACTGTTAGCCTTGGACTGAAAGTTGGGTGTAGTGAACTTCATTAATTTAATGCCGGAGTTGGTGGTGGTGGTGGGGGGGGGGGGGGGTCTTCTTCTGGTCCCCTCGCTGGGTTCGTGATTACACAGTTAACACCGCTGCCGCTTAATTCTTTTTTGACCGCATGAATAAATCCATCATCTGGCCCATGCACACTCCATTATGGGAAAGGACTGAGAAGCCTCATCACTCGTAGCGCAATTTGCTTACATGCAACTACGCCAGGTAGCTACGGTATGGTGACGCCAAATGTACAAGTATAGTTGAAGGCCACATTCGTTTCCGCTAAACAGGTTAGAAGGGAGTAATGTATACTATTAAAACAATCTTTGTAAGACTGCAGGGCTGGCAATCGTCTAGTTTTCTTATTGGCAGCCTCTTAACAGCCACCGAGCACACGACGCGCGCGCAAGATGGTTCGAGGGCATGACGTACCGCGTCCAAGAACGTCGCCTCCGAGATTTTTCAGCGGGCAGCCAAGCGTGGTGGTTTTTCGGTGCAAAAGAACAAATCAAAATCCTTTATGTCGGGGTTCTGACAATCATCGCATTATCGCGAAATCAACCAAAATAAAGTTTTAAAGGCACAGTCTATCTGTACAAAGTGATCAGTATTACTACTTGGTGTCCCTTCTGCCGACGTTTATTTAAATAGGCCAGCGGCGTTGAGCCTGCTAGAAGTTGTGATCATTTCTGCCATGATCACGCGCGGTTTAAATAGCGATGATGATTATGGCAGCGGTGATTAGATATATACTCAAAAAGCAAGCAAAAATGTATATTACTCCATGGGTGGCCTTACGTTTCCGGAAATACATAATGGAGCTAATTCACAATTACAGGGATGCAGAATCCGTGATAGGAAAGAAGGTTCTCATCCAGTCTCAGAAAACACTCATGAGGTCGAGAATCTGTTATATTCAAGGCACCGCCACTATAACGAATGATTGCCCCGATTCTCGTAGAATAAGGATTCGCACTCACGGCGTCGTGCATCGCCCGCGCAGAACAACATTTTGGAAGACAAAGGCTTCATCCTATCTAAATCACAACGGTCTCTTTAAGTTCGAAGATGGCGGATGATCACTTGTTATGCGACATTGGTGTATAAGACAGAAGTTGAAGGGAAGATGGATGCTTGAAGAAATTCTTGGAACACGGGGGGTGTCGCTGGAACCAAAGTTTCGACAAGCGGTCTGGTCTTCAAAGTTGCAGCCTTGAGGAAGACAAGTTCGCTTCGAAACTTTGGTTCCAGCGACACGCCGTGTTCCAGGATTCCTCATTGGTGTATAACATGGCACACAGGTGCCCATAGCAATAGACGTTCGCGACGCGGCATGCGATGCAAGCGCCACGTGGTGTTCTTGTTGCGTTGGTGTTACATCAGCTTCACTGCCTCTCTGTATTCACGGTCACTGCAGTGAAGAGGCAACCGTGAAGACAACGAATGTAGCTTCAGTGTCTGTCTCTCCTTCGTCTCCTTTTCACGATATTGACTTGGCGCCATCAACAGGCATACAGTAAACCTAAACGCCAACTTGGTCACGAATTTCTTTCAGGATATATTTTCTTGTCCTCGTGCTTGTAATGAATATTGCATTATTAAAACACAAAATTTTCTTTTCACTTCTTATCGTGGGAACCGAAGAGTCAACCATTCTTTCTTACCTATAGCAGTGATGAATGACAAAAAAATGATAAGTAAGAAAACAATATTCGACTACGTAATAAGTTTTTCTACGACCTTGCAGTCTGTGAAGGTCACAAACACGGGGTAAGCGCGATTGCTTGCGCACACTTTCGCAATCTCGCATTATGCACAAATACCTATCATTACTTGCCATTACGTCCGCAATCTATTTGTAATTGCGCAATATAATCCTGCCGTTGACATGTATACCTGACGAAATCAGCGTATCTATCGACCGTTCTTGTTGAGGGGCGTTATCGTCCGCAGGTAAACCCATTTATAGCTGATACAAGCGGAGTGCACACACACACACACGCACACACAAAGAAGTAAAACAGGCGCAAACAGAGTGTTCGATCGATGCCCCGTAAACAAATACCTGCTCGCACTTTTACCTGCGCGCATAAACCTTTTACAGCATGGCCGTCAAGGACTACTATAAACACACCTTGCGCGAACAGAGACGGTCATTGGCATTGCGCGCGCCCTTTCTTGCTGCTCCTTGTACCGCACTAAAGTGCCAGCCGTTGCAAGTACAGGTATAGGAGCCCGCAACGAAATGATATATCTTCTCGTTTCACGAAGCGCCACCCGCGTGGTGCCAGTTCGCGGCGTTCTTCAAGGCCGCTATGAGAACAGTGCTCGCAGATTTCGCGTCCCGCTCATATGTATGGTTCTGCTCACTCGCGATCGTTCCGATCAGCTGCTTCTCATTGACTACCGTTCGCACCGCCGGAATACCAATAAAGCCACGACGTGTGTGATTTGGAGTACGCGAGAAATGGACGATGTGACGCTACACACGCGCTCGCTACGGGACCTTCTTCGGTTTATGTTGTCCCGGACTTCCCCAAGGACTGCTGCAGAGGCTAGCTGCGTATACGACACACGCTCACTGGCTGAAAGCGTCGGCCTCGGGCAGTGCTGGACTGTCCGGGAGGACAAAGCTAAAGTGACCCTCCGATGCTTAAACACGCCCGCTAGCTGCTCGCCTTGTTATGTCTTAAGGCGAAAGCCTCAAGCGCAACGCCAAACGAGAAAAGTGACCGTCGGCGTCAGCCGCAGTGACGCAAAAACCATCATCATGTGATGACGTCACCCCCCATGTCGTAGTCATGACGTCACAGGTCGCCAGAATTTGTGAGGTCACCATGACGTCACTCCACGTTGTGTCACATGAAGACATCATCATATGGTATCGTCGTTTGGACCAAGGGTGGGCCGATCCCAGAGCTACTGCAAACCCACGTGAGGTGCACAAAGCTTCCGATGCCTCCGATCTCAGAGGCGTTGGAAACTTTCTGCGCTTGCAATCCACTCAAAAGAAAAAGATGGCTTTCGCAATAAGACGACAACTTGGACGAGTTGTTATCGGTGCATACTTCTGTGTAACAGCGCACAAGAAAACAATCAGACTGAAAGGAGAAGACGCGATAGACATATTTTTCATACGTAAGTTGCAATAAGCCGTTCACTTGCGAGTTAGCGCTTGTTGTTTGTGTCGTTTCTCCTCCTTTCAGTCTGGCTGTTTTGTTGTGCGCTGTCATACTGAAGTACAGCTTCCGCCTTCGAGTCGTCTTAGGCGAAGGCGTAAGGGACCGTGTCACTTTTTGTTCTTGATTCAAGCCTTCCCGAGCGCACAGAGCAGACCGGGACAAAGCCACATCAACAACCTGACATCCGGCTGACAGTCCGGAGTCTGTAGGCAGGCAAGGGCGTCCGCAGAATTCTTTCCAGGGGGGCGCATCGGCAAAAAACGGAGGGGGGGAGGGCACTTAGCACAGGTAGCCAAATTTCCGTGACATGACTGTACAAAGTGCAAAGTTGGCTAGCAATCCTGAAGGCCGTTTTACATGGATGTACGGGTAATGAGTGCGCTAATCAAGCTGTATAGCTCATTGCTACTGCACAGAAAAATATTATCCAAAATTCGAAGGAGGGGGGCAGCCGCCCCCCCCTTGCACCCCCCTCCGGACGCCCATGTAGGCAAGTAGCAGATGATGTCGAGGAAATTCTGTTTCCCTCCCCTTGTAAATTAGTGGTGGTTTGGGGGGAGCCAGCACTGCATTTGGACCATGTATTAACGCAAAAAGAAACAAAGCTTTTAGGGACAAAGGCCATGGACTAGCCTGTGGTGTGGACAGTGAGCAACGGACGTTCCATTCCTTTAAATTGTACACATTTCCTCCTCTTGACTCCTCTCTTTCTCTCTCTATAGTGAGCCAGTTCTGAGTCGACGTGGGCTCCTAACCCTGCCCACATCGACTAAAGCCCACTGCACGGCGCGAACGGGAATCATGAGCCCCCAATGTTGGGCGTTTATGAAAAAAAAAAAGAAAACAGACTGCTTCTTCTGAGCCATTTGCATCGACCGATATTCCCACTCAATCAAGTTAGCTCATCAATGAAGCATCCTCTGTAACAGAGCCGTATTATCTTCAGCGAGTTTTCAACGGCCGTAGCAAAGGAGGGCGCTCCTCGCTCCATCTAAGATTAATTAAATTCTAAAGTCCCACATGCCGAAACCACGACATGGTTATGAGGCGCACCGTAGGACTCTGGAGTAATATTGACTACCCGCGGTTCTTTACCGTGCGCCTATATCTAAGTCCACGGATGTTTTTGCACGTTGAACCCCATCGAAATGACGTCACCCCAAGGCCGGTAATCGAACCCGCGTCCTTCCGCTCAACCTTGAACGGCACGTGCCATGGTGTGGCAAACCGCACATTTCATTGAGGTCTCATGTCCAACGGGATAGGATATATCGTGTTTCGAGGCATCTTTGTGTCAGCGGGCGAACGACGCGTGCGACACGCCTTCTGGCCGTGTGATTATATATATATATATATATATATATATATATATATATATATATATATATATATATATATATATATGTGTGTGTGTGTGTGTGTGTGTGTGTGTGTGTGTGTGTGTGTGTGTGTGTGTGTGTGTGTGTGTGTTTGTGTGTGTGCGTGTGTGTGCGTGCGTGTGCGTGCGTGCGTGTGTGTGTGTGTGTGTGTGTGTGTGTGCGTGTGTGTGCGTGCGCGCGTGTGCGTGTGCGTGTGCGTGTGTGACGTTAGAGAACAGAGATACGTCGTGGTTCAGATGCCATCATCCATTTATTCTAATGCACGCGCACTACTTCTTCGTCGGCTTCTCCTACCATCGCCTTGTTCATACGTTATATATATATATATATATATATATATATATATATATATATATATATATATATATATATATATATATATATAGAGAGAGAGAGAGAGAGAGAGAGAGCAAGAAAACGGAGGAAACATGCACATACATGTATAAACAATAGCGACGCTCCTGAGATTACAGACAGGAATGGGCGCTGTGTAGAGTGTCCTTCGCCGTCCTCCATGAAAGGGAGACGTTGTGCTCGAGCTAACGACAAGTAAGTACAACGAAGAAGTTAAAAGACAAATAGGAAAGAAAGAGAGAGAAGGGAGGACGAGAAAGATACATGTGTGTGGCAAAAGTAGCAAGGTACATGCACAAACGCAGTCCGCATTTCAATTACATAGCGGTTACAGCGGCTCTCCTTAATAAGTTTACCGCTATAAGTCGCGTCGCGTCGGCTTTTACGCAACGACGAGATGCTTGCTCGCCTCCTCCGCCCGTAAACGGCGACTCAATTACCGCCGATAAGAAATCTCCGCGGTAGCGCCGTGCGCACGGACAAGGAAAAAGTCGCCTGAAAAACAAACTTAAAAGAAGACAAAAGAAGTCTCACTGTGAGTCGAGAGAGACCTCGCATGTCCGCAGATAAATTTGCATGCATGCCACATACGAAAGGAGACGGCTACGGCCCGACTGCATAGTGCTCTTCAAAGAACTGTTCAGTCGGGACGGAAAAATAGAAAGAAAGAATCCTGATAACGCGACGCCACTGTTGCATGAGTAGATGAAGCGAGGCGTACGTTGTTCCAGCAGCGTCCAAGCACGCGTATTTATTTTTAGGGACTCTGAAGGACGCGAGTATTCGCTTGTTTCCCATTGCGAGATTTGAGTATAGGAGTTTCTGAAGTCTGGGCTCACTTGGAAGCGCATGAGCACATTGTAGTCGGAAAGCAGTTGTACTACAAACGTCTCTACTTTCCGTGGTATATAGCTTGCCAGGTATGGTGCCGCGTTGTTAAGTTCGAGGACACGGGTTCCATACCAGGCCACGGCGGCCGCACATTTTGATGGGGGGCGAAATGCACAGAACACCCACGTATTAACGCGGCAGCGATTATAGAGCTCGTTTCGCCGAAATCTTGGTGTCGGCGGCGATGTCGACAGCGTTGGTTGTGAGTGAAAAATCAGCGTTGTCCGTGAGCAGAAACTATAGAGAAACATGCAAATAAAATGAATAAAATCGTCGGTTCGAGTGAGCATAGAAACCAGGCCTCCTGCGTGGCAAGCAGGTGTTCTACCACAGAGCCACGCCCGAGCTCGAAACTGATTCGGGAAAAAACACTATGTGAATGTCATGCTGTGGGACGAGTCTCTTTAACGCATGTAATCTTGCGTGGCAGAAGCATAGCATTGTGTCCAGTCGTCAAAACATGTGGAATTGCGCAACGAGCGGGCGTTTTAGAGGCTCACACATTACAAAGCGCTTAGACATATTTAATCACCATCAGCTGCAAAGGCCTCAACAAACTGAGGAGCTGCGTAGAGAGAGAGAACTCTTTATTGAAAAGCAGAGAATTTAGCCGGCATATGCAAATCGCTGACTTGCTACTCAGCGTGGGGAAGGGGATGGGGGACTGAAAGTAGGGAGAGAGAGAGAGAGGGGGGAGGGGAAGAGATATAAGATCTTAAAAAAAAATCAGGCTCGTTCTTTTGTCTATTAGGCGGGGACGTGCGTTGATAGAGTCTCTCATTGCGTGGTTTCAAGGTAGAGCTAAAGTTTTTGTCGAGCTGACCGATACTGTCCAAATACGTGAATAAAAGTTTCATCGGACGCCTCTGTAGCGTGAGGCGCAGATTCGCATGTTGCCTTAAGGACGCATAGTGGGCCCTTCGCTGATTCGCAAAAGGAAGAATTATGGTGTAATGGGCATTTAACATATGTATACTTGCAGTAGGGCATTCTAGGCATAGTTTCAAACGGTCCAATGTTACGCGCATAGTCGTTCGTTTCCTTGTGGCACGGTTGAGACGTGTTCCGAGAACCGAAGCAAAGCTAGGAATTGACAAGGCGATGCGCACGGGCCCGATTACGCTATCGCGTTCTGCTCTTGAAGGCGACGCTCAAGCGTCCTTCTGGTTGAAGTTGAGTTGAGTTGAAAAAACCTTCTTTGCCCAACGGTTGTTACTGTGCCCGGGGCTAGGCTGCCAGGCATCCACAGTTCGAGGAACATCTTCCGAGGTCCTCGGCGACGGCCCTGGCCCGCTGGACGGCCCACTCCTGGTCTTCGAGGGCCTCGCTAAGGAGGGCGGCTTGCCATCGCTTCAGCAAGGCGCCCCGATTCAGAGGCTCCTTCAGTTGGCGTCGTCCTTTCTCGTGGCCTATCCTTCAAAGCCGAAAACATCCAGTTTCGAACGTCGCAAAGACGACATCGACAGCCGCGGAGCTCGCGGCACTCCGCAGCGCACTCTGCGGGATTATCGAGAAGCACCACTAAAGTGGACCAATTTTACTGATTCGAAAACAGCTCTGCAGTGTCTTCGAACTGCTCTACCTCGTGGGCCTCAAGACGAATTGGTGCTGCAAATACGACAACGTACCATCAACTAATCGACAAAGGGCACGACGTAACTTTTCAGTGATTACCAGGTCACTGCGGCATCATTGGTAACGATATGCCGATGACGCTAAGAATGCTCCCTGAAAATGGTGAGATGGAACCTATTTCACTATCAAGAAGCCACGCAGCAGCGAAGATTAATATGCTCGCGCACGATGTCGCAAGGTCTATGTGGAACACACTCGGTTTCCTCCACACCCGTTTTCACAGCCTGGATCCGTGTCTGCAACTTACATTCCATCTGGCCTACCCCGATCTGAGACGACCGCTCCTCTGCCGCACGGCTTGGGGTGTCTTTTACGAACGCCTTTGCTTGCCGCATCGCATGGGTAGACATTGCTGCATGTGAACATTACGGCACTGATGTTGAACGTGTTTTATGTCAGTGCCTTCAGTACAGCTCTCAGAGACAGTCCCTCGCAGCAGTGTTTGCACGAATCGACGACCAGCCGCTTTCTGAGAAATTAATCTTGGAATGCTATAAAGATCGAGCTTCACACCGGAAAGCGACGAAGGCGCTGTTGAAGTTCCTACGAGCGACCCGCCTCGTTGAACGATTGCGACACTCTGGTGTGTATTTGTGTGCGTGTTTCTGCTTCCCTCGCTCCCGCTCTCATTCCTCTCTCTTCTCTTCTTCCTCACTTTTCTGTCTCCCCTTGTCCTTTCTCCATTGCAGGGTAGCCAACCAGATGTTTGTTTTCCGGTTAACCCCCCTGCCTTTCCGCATCACATCTATCTCTGCTCATTTCTTGCGCATTCCCAAAGTACATGCGCCATATCGGCCCGTTCGTGCTCCAAGTGTTTTTTGATAAATTCAGCTGCGCGTTAAAAAACTTCAAGGGGTCGAAATTAATCCGGAGTCACCCAGTGTGGCGGGCCTCAAAAACCATAACACGCTTTTTGGCTCGTAAACCGAACCAATTATTATTATTATGGCTACCTTGATGTAAAAAAGAAAAGCAGCAATACGTAATTTCAAAATTTCTTCGAACAAATTGCACTCGACCAGTCACAGGGATCTATCTATCTATCTATCTATCTATCTATCTATCTATCTATCATTCATCTATCTATCTATCTATCTATCTATCTATCTATCTATCTATCTATCTATCTATCTATCTATCTATCTATCTATCTATCTATCTATCTGTCTGTCTGTCTGTCTGTCTGTCTGTCCATCACCACTCACATTTATTACGACAGCTCACAGTTATTGCACAATCACTTCATTAAAGGGCACCAGGGAAATAAAGGAGAAGGGCGCTCGAGAAATGAGGCAAACGCCAGCGAACAGTTTTCGTCATGTTACTGCAACAGCTAAATTAAGCCAGCTGAACTCTCGTTCACCCCAGCCCCTTATTCATGTCTTTTCATTCGTGTACATATCCCTTACGCGGGTAAATAAATTACTTTCTCAAATACACAGACGTAGGCAATTTAAGCTATTCAGCTACACTTACACAAACACAGCCACTCAAGTGTCTCTGTCTGCGACGAATCCACCGAATTGCTGCGCGAAAAAAAGAATAATTTCAATTTCCGCCTAACCTCATCCGAGACGACGCGACAGAAAGGCACCAAGCAGAAACCCTCCACCTCTTATACTTGTTAAAATAAAATGTTCTCTCGTTGCCTCTCTCTCGAACATGAATGAACTGCTGGTGTCCGCGTAAATCAATCAAATGACAAAACATTTTCTTTTACAGCGCAGCTGCGGCCGTCTTTTACAGTCGTAGATGTGAACCGGGAAGAATGAAATCGAATTACCGATGTTTCTGACAGTAGAACTCCACAATTCGAGGCTCCTTGCAAGCTGAGAGCTCGGTCAAGAAGGAACGCGGATAGAATACAAATCGATTTGATTTCGCTTAATTTGATTTTATTCAAAGATTTGTTTATCACCGCGTGCCGCAATGCGAACATCCCGCTCAGTGGCTGTGGTTGCGCAGTTGAAAGCGAAGACGCGGGCTCGATTCCCAGCCGCGGTGGCGGACGCATTCCGACGAAAGTGATTCGCATAAACGTTTGCGTCTATAACAGGTTTCGTGGGTTCACGTTAAAAAACCTCGGGTGGTGAAAATTAACCAGTAGCACTACACTTTCATCAGGCGTGCCTCATAACCAACTGTGAAGTTTCCTGACGTTAAACCTAAGGTAATTTGTTAGTTTGTTACACATATATCAGCCGCAAAGAAAGACTGCGGAAACCATCTCTCATTGGTGATCCGCCTTTTACTTATGTAATACTTGCATTATGACGATTGGTCAACGACGAATGTTCTCATAAATCTTTACATGAGCATTGTGTTGTAATTACGGGCGCAATTTATTGAAGAGATTTACAAAGAGCATTCCCACGCAGTATTCGCAATTTGCCCTGTAAGCTGAAACTTAATTGTACACCTTTCATGTTTCTTTCCCTCTCTCTCTCTCTTTGTAGTGTCTCAACGTCCCTTCTTGCACCTCGTTTTTAATCGCCTCTGATAGCTTTGGGTACCCACTATAGTTCTGAAACACTTTGAGACGTGCCTCTGAAACCCATTATAGTTCTAAAACACATTGAGAGACGTGGCTCGACCCTGCGATACTTTCAGAGATCTGGTGAGAAGCAGCGAGACCTTGCTTGGAATTTAAAAGTACTGGCACCAAGCCTTTCTCTGCTTCAGGAGTCATGCTGCTTTGACGGTTTATAAGCAGCAGCAGGATAGCTGGGACGGGCACCCAGAAGAAGAATCGTAAAACGTTTATTGATTGGTGTACTCATGTAGACAGGAGAATCATACGAAGCAAACGCTCAAAGAAAAGTGTACAAGCTCTTAATACTAGTTTGGGGATAGAGTAGGTTGAGTTGAGTTGAGTTTATTCAACCACGTGACAAGTACATGAAAATACACTGTATGCGTGGTTTGGTGTAAAGGGAGAAAAGCTGCATTTCACAGCTTGACTGGCCCCTTCACCCAGAAAAAAAAATCTAAATTACAAAAACTTAAAAGATTACAGGCAGCGGAAAGCGACAATACAAAGAGAAACACGCGTGTGGCCCATGACAGCAAATAACAAAATAAGAACTCTGAAATACATACAAAAATATTCATAACAAAGCAATGTATATAGGCAGATTATCACTAGTTAATTTCCATTTGTTCATCGCACTCGGAAGACGGTAACGTAGTGTTTCGAAACCATAGTTTGTGCGTGGACATGGTACATGCCAAGTCTCCGTATACCGAGTAACGCGACTGGCAGGATTTGGTTGCAAAGCGGCCAAAGTGCGTAAAAGGATACTTCCTCTGCGTATTTCTGATTTAAAGGCTGACAGAAGTTGGTATTCGTAATAGCTGGTAATTCTTAAAATTCTATATTTTGCAAATATTGAAGCAGTGTGTGCGTTGTAGGATACACCTTCAATGCATCGCAAGGCATTTTTTTGTAGCACGACCAGGTTCGAGGAAGCAAAAGAAGCCAGCAGGACCCCCCCGATCATCACGATCGTATACGGTTTGCCGCTCGCGCTTTGAGTCGGGGGGCCCGGATTATCGGGAGCAAACGAAAAGAACGTGGCGCGATCCAACCCCGCGACGCTAAACTACTTCAGAGAACATGAAGAGCACTCGCACACAGCGTCCCCATCCTCTCTGCGTGTAGAGACGTCCCCTCATTCCCGCCCAACTTTTACCCTTTGCAGCCAGCTGCCCGCCCTGTACATTCAGAAGGCTCCGAGAGATATACCGCACTATTCCACATATAACGCGAGAGGTTTGTCATGAGCGAAATACCGTATTCAGGGTTGAAGGGGTACTGACACCATTATTCGGAGGTGTGTTTACTACACTGTCATGCAAATCTCCTGTGAGCCTCAGCAAATGCTGGTAAGATATTTTATTTTTATATTAAAATCAATTTTCCCGTGGCGCATCTACCGACATTGACACTAGCTTGATGTCCGGCTACATTACGAATTTTGGTGACTTCACGCAGCAGTCTGACTAGTTGTGATTGCGTCCGCACCAAAACATCTATCTATCTATCTATCTATCTATCTATCTATCTATCTATCTATCTATCTATCTATCTATCTATCTATCTATCTATCTATCTATCTATCTATCTATCTATCTATCTATCTATCTATCTATCTATCTATCTATCTATCTATCTATCTAAGTTTAAAGAGTAAATTAGCCCAAACAACAAACACATGCAATTAATTTGAAGCAACTAACCTTGATAAGTGAACACATGAAGACAAATGAAAAAAGAATGCGCAGGTAAGGCTAATAACCTATTCTAAAAGTAATTTACTAAGGTGTCTAGAAACGCGTTTAAGGGCAAGGAACGGTTAGTGTAGAAGAAATTACTGCCGAGTTATACAGCACATGGAAAAAAATGGTATTAGATTCGAAACATGGAAACTACGAGTACACTTTAATTAGCAAGCGTGACATGACTACAGTCACAAAGACCAGATGCAGAGTTACTGATGGGGAGCAGAAACCGCGGCCATTAAAATGTCCGGATAACGCCGCCAAAGGGGTTGGAGGTATTTCCTGCTGTACAGCTCGACCTGCAAATTGCTACTCGCGTCATATCCAAATCCGGGGCGCCTTTATTTACCCCCCCCCCCTTTTTTTTAGCGAGTGCTCCGCTATTATAGCTCCGCTACGCTGTCTCGCGAGGTCATACATCGCGTCGCAGTAACCTTGAGCGGCCGGAGCGCAAGTGTGGCAGGCGCGACGTCACGCCACGCGACCCGCTGCGGAGAGGCGTCGCAGCTGCGCTCGCTCGGAACCTCGCCGCTGCGGTGCCACGTGACCAGGCGAAAGTTTAATAAAACACTGTGTGCATAGCCTTGGCAAAACCAAGCCAAACGTGACTTCAGCTCGTGACAACGAAGTTTAGAAGTGTTAAAACTAACCCGCCGCGGCGATGTAGTGGTTATGGTGCTCCCACTGCTGACCCAAAGGTCGCGGGGTCGACTCCTGGCCGCGGCAGCCACGTATCAATGGCGGCGGAATGCTAGAGGCCTGTGTGCTTAGATTTAGCTACATGTTAAACAACGTCGGGTGGTCGAAGTTTCCGGAGCCCTCCACTACGGCGTCTCTCAATCATATCCTATAGTTTTGGGACGTAAAAACCCAACGATTATGTAACATTCCACGACAACCGTGCACAGACCCAAAGCACGATCTCTTTATTCTTCTTTTTTGTCTTCACCCCGTTCCCACCAAATCTGTCCATCGTCACATAGGCCCACTACACTCTCCTGGGCTTTGTTTCATCCCTCCGCTCCAAATAACGGGATGACGTTAGCAATGGCTGCTATTTCCATCGCACCGCTTTCCGTCGTGTAGCCGATGGTCTTCAGCACTCCTTCTTTAGTGGCCAATTTTACCACTTTAAACGGACCCACAAGTTTTGTGTTCGGACCGCCATAACCTTTCCGCACCAGAACCATGTCACCTAGTGCTATTGCGGGAATATTTGTGTTATGACGTTTGTCAAAAGCTCTCTTCATCGCTTCCCTGTGCTTCTTTTGTTGTTCTGAGCATTTCTTCGTTTCCTTCAAGTGAAGCTTCTCTGATATGCCAAGTATGTCGTCCGCAGGTAAATAAGCAGGCTCCCCGAAGGCGGCGTATTGAGGGCTGCATCCAAGAGTGCTTGTATGCGACCTGTTGTGGTGGGACACAGCTGCTTGAAGGCAACACTTCCACCCTCCTGGGAATCCTGGGTACATACTCATATATTGTATTACATCTCGGGATGACACGCTCTGCTAGTCCGTTAGCTGATGGATGGTAAGGGGCTGTAAACTTCAGGGTAATGTTTCTTTCTTTTGCCCACCTTGCGAATGCCTGGCTCTTGAATGCGGGTCCATTATCGGATACAACACATTTCACTGCTTTAAACATGTCTCTGCTCAAGAGCGATATGACAGCAGCAGCATTTTCTTTTCCTGGCTTGGCTGCTAGCATCCTTGAGCATTCATCAATGCACACCAAAAAGGATTGCGTTTTCTTCACTCCTTCGCTTTTTTTCTTCAGTTCGGCGAAATCAACATGTACGGTTTCGAATGGGATATTGGAATGAGGTGGAAAAATCACGCTGTCTGTCTTCTGCTTGTATTTTACTTTGTTCATTTGACATTGTTGACAAGAGCTAACGTACTCGCTAATATATTTCTTCATGCCAGGCCACGTAAATCTTCTTCTCATTTTGTTGTATGTTCGCCAGAAGCCGTCATGCCCTCCTGACTCTGGACTGTCGTGATAAAGGCCATAGAAGTCTTGTTCTCAGTGTATTCCGGTACATGAAACCTTTCCGTCTATATACATCAGCTCTTCTGTGCCTTCCCACATTTTAAGTGAGTTCACTCTCTCGTCGTTCTTAACGTTACTGGCAATGGGAAGTCGAGAAAGGGCATCAGCGTCTGACAAATCTTGTCCGCTTCTGTGTGCCACCTCAAAATCAAACTGTTGAATTTCACTTATCCATCGAGCAACTCGGCCTTTAGGTTGAGAACCATTTAGCAAATGAGTAAGTGCCTGATGGTCCGTGAACAGCTTGAATTTCGTGCCTTCTAGGTACGATCGAAAATACCTAAGTGCTAGCACAACAGCCAATGCCTCCTTTTCAGTCGTGCTGTAGTTTTGTTCCGACTGCGTGAAAGTATAGGAGTAATATCCAACCACGCGTCTTTCTCTTTCGCTTCTACTTGTGGCTCTTCGTTGGTACAGTACAGCACCTGCGCCGTAGTTCGATGCATCCGTTTAAGTTCAAATGGAAGAGTGAAGTCTGGTAGTGTGAGTACCGGGTCTGATGATATGGCTAATACCAAATCTTTATACGCCTTGTCACATTCTTCAGTCCAGATGAACTCTGTGTCTTTACGGAGTAAGTTGTTCAACGGCTTCGCTCGTGCTGCAAAATCTTTTATGTAACTCCTAAAATGCCCTGCGAGGCCAAGAAAAACTCTGACTGCGTGCACATTGTCTGGCTTTTTCATCCTTCGTACACGTTCTACGGACTCTTCTTTCGTGCTCTTTGTGAATCCGTCCAAAATGCGTCCGAGAAATGTAATCCTGTGTTTATAAAATTCACTTTTCTTAAAGTTCACTTTTAGTTTGGCGTCACGTAATGCCATCAAAACAGAGGTCAAGTGCTCAGCCTGTGATGTTTCATCCTTGGAGTAGACTATGATGTTGTCTACATACACATTGCAGAATAATCCGAGGAATGGCTTGAGAACACTATTCATCATCTTTTGGAACCATGCCGCACTGTTTTTCCATCCGAAAGGCAAACGATTGTATTCGTAAACGTAGCATGGTGTGACAAAGGCCGTGTACATCTTATATTTCTCTTCCAGCGGAATCTGCCAAAATCCTTTGCAGAGGTCTATACGAGAAAATATTTTGCAACCTCCGGTCTCTTCAATTATTTCATCAATCCTTGGCATTGGAAAAGGAAATATGTCTGTTTGGTTATTTAAAATCCGGTAATCAGTGCACAGTCGCAAAGATCCGTCTTCTTTCGGTGCCAATGTAATAGGCGAGGCGAACGTAGACACCGATGGCCGTATTATTCCTAGCATCTAACATATTTTGGATTTCAGTCTTCAACCAAAGTTTTTTTTTTTCACGGGACATGCTGTAAGGCTTTTTCCTGACCGGCGTAACATCTCTCAGCTTAAAGGGAACAGTAAATTTTGTTGTAGCCGGTGGATAGTTGCCTAGGCAGACAAGTTCAGGAAATTTTTCACGAACGTCTTTTTCACACTTAACAAGGTGGTCCGCAACGTTCAAGGACGCGCACGTCTCTTTCGCCACAGTTACTTCATCGTTCCAATAAAGATTTAACTTCGGTGTCTTCATATCAGGTCTCGAAAGCAGGAATTTATAATCGCATCCCTTCACGACAAGGGCGTCGATATTAGCCTTCCGGCCTTGATAAGAAACATTGGCTTTCACCCATTCATCATATATTTATCTTGTGCCATCAAAACTTTGTACCTGGACCGGTCTCCCTCTGATTATTTCGCCACATTTAACAAGGGCCCTGATTTATTACAGATACTGATGCACCACTGTCAACCAATGCATCAACATCGTCACCATTGATATTGAGCTTAATATAAACGAGGTTAAGGGCGGTCAGAAAGACAGTCTCAATTTTTGTCAGCAGGTGGGACTGGACATCCTCTTTTATTAGTTTTTTGGTTCCGCTTCCTCTGAATGCGAGGCGGCTTGTTCTGCGTCATTGCTGGTAGCAGACATTAGGTTAACGACTCGATTCTTGCTATGATGATTTTCGAGCTCGCGAGACCTCCATGGTGCCCTTTCGAAAGTCTGATCTGTCCGACGCACATTTTCGTGGCGTAAGATCGGTGCATATGTTTCTGCAACATCCCAATAGCTCTTCGATGGTTTTAGGCGACTTTACTTGCACCTGCCTCTGCAGTTCCTTTGGTAAGCCGTGAACAATCAGTGGCGCTACTACGGACTCAGATAATTCTGCATTTGCCATGTGAAGAAGCCGCCTTTTCTCGCAAAAATATTCTAGAGGGTTCCCTGAGCGATATTTATAAAAAATAGCTCGGTCCCACCTTTCAACCGGATTTTGGTCAAAGGCTGCCAAAAAGCTCGCTCTCCACTGGTTCCATGTATCCGTCATATGTCCAGCGTAGTGGATGTCGTACCACTTCTTGGCAAGTCCGCTGAGAAACTGACGCATGTTCCTGATGTGCTCGTAGGATTCATGCCAGGAGTTCTCCTCACACACTAGTTCGTAGAATTGTATCCAAGTCTCTGGGATTGAACATTCTCCGTCGAAGATGTCTGGCTTTACCACCTGCTTGTGTTGTCGCTGTTGGGCTTGAATAACTGTTAGAAGATTTTCCATGAGCTGCTGCTGTCGCTCGGCGTGTTGCTGCTGCAAGCGAATCATTTCTAGCAGGCCCGAGTCCATGGATGAATGAGTCGGCTTTGCTCGGTGATGTCCTTGTCTTCAGCTGCACCAGCGGCGTCATGATATATTCATGAAGTTCGGAACACTTCAATGATATCTTCACTGATGCTTGACCATCAATCTCCTGCAGCGTCTTTCCAGCCTTCTGGGCGACGAACTCGCGAAGCTTGGGAGTCGTGATGCTTTCAGGTAAATCATACTGGATATCTTCATCCACTTCACAAGTTGAAAAATATGACTGACCGTTTCCGTCTCTCGATACGCTCAGCGTTATCCGCATAATGGAGGCTTCTATCCTGTCAGAGACTGCGCCAATGTAACATTCCACGACATCCGTGCACAGGCCTAAAGCACGATCTGATGATGATGATGATGATGATGATGATGATGATGATGATGATGATGATGATGATGATGGCCTGTATGTATGGCTCACACCCACTCTTGGGGGATGGGCCAAGAAACGAATATTTTACAGACAAAAGTGATCTCACATGAATTGTATTACTAAAGAAATATACAATTGTTAGGATTAATTAATGATGCCAATTTAGTGACGATCTCTTTATTCTTCTTTTTCTGTCTTCACCCCGTTCCCACCAAATCTGTCCTTCGTCACATAGGCCCACTACAAATTATATTACAGTTAAACCTCAGCAATTTTTCTAGTTTGTAGTTATAGCCTGTTCGGCTAACGCATCGCGTTATACGCGGGACTTAGCGGTATACGCACGCTGCAACCGCCTCACTTGCACACGCGGCATTCGAAGCAAATAAGACGGCGGCGACGGCGTCGAATTTTCTTCTTTTGCGGCGCATTGCAATGATAGTCGCTACAACAGTTCTGCGTGCGAGGCGGGAGTGGAATCAGTGCACACACATCGAGAAGCGAAGCAGTTGTGTAAGTGGCAGGTGTATGTGCGTGCGTAAGAGAGAGTGCAAGCGAGTACGCGAACGCGGCGCGGGTTAATTACGGTGCCGGCATTAGGCACGCATTTCACGCCTCTTCGCATTAAGAAAACCTCGGCGGCCGCCGCTGGTGTGTTTTGTAGCGTTTGCTGCTACCGCGACGACGGGTCGCGCCGCTGAAGCAGGAGAGTATCGAGGCAGCAAAAGAAGCAAGCAGTGCGGGTGGGGGGCACATATATAGTGACAGGGCCAAGGCGTGAGAACTAAGATTTGTCCGGGAATTCATGAAGGGAACAGTACATAAAGGGGCACGGGGGGGTTACCCGCTTGCTTTCTAACGTGTTAGCGGCCTGACTGCTCGTGTATGCTGTCTGGAGCTATTTCATTCCTTTCCTGTTCTTGTGGCGTGATGCCTGTTCTCAAACAACTGTCTCGCCTCATTTCCCGTTCCTTCCTGCCGGTTCTCAAAGTAAAGCAGAAGTTTCTTACGAAATGAAAAACAGAAGGGGGGCCTCTTCAACAAAGAAAGAAAGAAAGAAAGAAAGAAAGAAAGAAAGAAAGAAAGAAAGAAAGAAAGAAAGAAAGAAAGAAAGAAAGAAAGAAAGAAAGAAAGAAAGAAAGAAAGAAAGAAAGAAAGAAAGAAAGAAAGAAAGAAAGAAAGAAAGAAAGAAAGAAAGAAAGAAAGAAAGATAGAAATTTCGTTTAGGAGACAAAGGAAATCTCAAGCTTAGCGTGGGGCGGAGCCAGTTGATCGTGAGTGGAATACTGAAGCTGGAGTCACCAGCAGCTTTGTCGTAAGCTGCTGCACCGAGCGGTTCAAGCTTAATTGGCAGCAAATATGATCCGGCCGCTTTTGCTGCCCTTATGAAGTCGTACCCGCCGTTGTGAATATTAAGAACCTGTCTCACTAATATTTTCGTATGATCCAACAATATTTCTGATCATGCGATCACTACGAAATGAACGGTCATTATTGTTGGGGCATATGGCTTCAGATTACTATTTTTAAGAGGAGTGGAAATGTTTTTCTTCTTTCGCACATTAGGTAAGGATATTTGTACTTAAGACAAGAATTGTTTCAGACGGCAGAAACAATGTTTTTTTTTTTAATAATATCATTATATTTAACTTGAATAAGCTCAAGTCTACGGTGACAATAAAAAAAAAAACGCACAAGAGCGCATGAGCGCCAGGTATGCATAGATGCATTACCCAGGTAATTTAAACAACGAAAAAAAAAGAGTTCGCATACACCGCTCTTTTCGATAGTGCCCGCCGAAAAGGCGCGTGCGAGAAGTTAAATCTAAGGCCGCATTTAAAGAACCTAGTTGTCAACCCCCCCGTCAGTCTCCTGGAAACTACACTGCTGATAGGTACACAGCAACACGGACTACGAACGTGTCACTGATGAGACGGTCGCGCAGTTACCCATAACTGTTTGTTACGTTGCGGTCATCCCCCTTTTATGCGGCCATGTCTCGCAAAAATGAATTTCAGCACCAAAACAAAAACGAAAGAAATGATAAACACAACCTAAAATTTGCCTATATCACAGCCTTCAATATTTTTCGAGACGTCCTATGGTACCACCACGACGACAACAGCTAGCAGTGTTCCGGAAAAAACTTGGAGGACGCTTGAGCTACGCTTTCAGGAGGAGACCGCGATAGCGTAATCGCGCCCCGCGCGCATCAACCGTGCCGCAAAGAAAGGAACGTTTATGCGCGTGGTGCGATTCTAGAAGTCTGCCACGCAATAATACATGCGCTAAGGAGACTCCTTCGACTACACGACATTCATATAGTGTTCTTTTTTTTTTTTCCAGAGCAGTTCCAAGGCAGTTACCTTGGCTTAATTATTTCCCGAGTTCATATGACTGTCAAAAGTTGAGTAAATTTAGACAAATTAGACGAATTAAATGGTATGGTTAAGTTTATCGTGCAGTTAGCGTGCTGGTATAGTAAATGAAAAAAAAATCTTGCACACACTCCTCTCCTTCCAGGATTAACCTATAAATGCACGTGGACTTGACAGCCAACGTTTTAACGTATCTCGACGGACAGGTATTATGTTTCTATATCCCCCGATGGAGCGCCAACCGAACCTCTGTCAGCCACTGTAAAATTGGAAGGCTGTCATGCAGGCAGTCGGGTATAGTTGGTCCCGACATCGTGTTAAATTCATGAACACTGAAAAATCCCCGAAAGTCGGTCCATCCACATTCTATTTTTTTTTCAACAATATCAATTACATCGAGAGTCAAAACGAATTCACGCCTAGATTGTCAACGTCGGTTGTATCGGTGCCAGCTTTACCACCGCCGATATGATGTTCCGTGTGTAAACTAAACGCTAAGTACATACTCCTGCAGCTTGTGTTAGGCAGGGGCAGTGTTTACAGAAACGCTAAAGTTCATCATACTAGATATTCTATGGTCCTAAATGCATTATTCCTCAGTATTTTTGACATTCACACAGCTCGAACAGCAGTCATAGAACATTTCATTCGCAGCGTATGCCTTTTACGTTAAACTTCCCCGTGTAATTTAAATTTGCATTCAACATGCGAATGGTAACGGTAAGGGGGGGAAAATGCAGAAGGAGCATGGAGAAGCACT
Source organism: Rhipicephalus appendiculatus (assembly GCA_030522465.1). Lineage (NCBI taxonomy): Eukaryota > Metazoa > Arthropoda > Arachnida > Ixodida > Ixodidae > Rhipicephalus > Rhipicephalus appendiculatus. The sequence goes on from JALIZH010032971.1 coordinate 5,599,490, forward strand.
CTAGAGTAAACCTGTCCATCCGTTCGTCCATTTCTTTCTCTTTCTCTCTCTGCGCCTCTCTAGCAATAAATAAATAAATAACGGAATAAAACGAAACGCATGTTTCACTCGTTTCTTTTTTCAGTACTTCGAACGCCTGTAGACTTTATTTTGTTGCCTGTGTTAAACTCTCTTTCCGAGGGGTGCGTTTGCGGATGCGTTCCCCTGCGCTGTTTCAATTTAACATTTAACTAGGCTTCCTCGAACCACTACACCTTGAGAAGCGCGAAAGAAACAAGGACTAAGAAGAGATACACACAGGACAAGCGATTGTCCTATGTGTATCTCTTCTTAGTCCCTGTGTTTCTTTCGCGCTTCTCAAGGATGAACCATTTCCAACTAGGCCAAATAGCTGTGCTACTACACTACACCTACGCACCGTATATGAGCTCCCCTTCAGCTAACCCCTAACAATACGCACGTCTCCCATATGTCAGCTGTTTCCCTAAGACGCACGAAATATTAACCATCATCGTCACTAATTACGAATGAGCTTTGCTGAATGCCTCCAGATTTATTTAGTTGTAGTACTGCCAACATGGCGCAGACTTGGTAACGAAATTTTTGTTCGTCTTATACGTAGCCACACAATTAGCCAATCCAGTTGCAGGGGTATTGCGTCGACTTTTTTAAACTTACGTGTACTTGTATATGAGTTTCGAATGAATGAATGAATGAATGAATGAATGAATGAATGAATGAATGAATGAATGAATGAATGAATGAACCTTTATTCCGTAGAAGAGGACGGCTCTCGGCCGCAGTTTGGGAATAGGTGGGGAAGGGATTGTTGGGGGGAACAGCGTAAGCATGTTAAACTAACATCAGTTCGTGTGAAGCCGTCTTCAGTAGAGGCTCAGTAGAGTCACTCTCGCGCGAGATGGTCGACCCCTTCTACACCACTCGAAACAGGCCACTTATACTAGCTACAGCGTGCAAGTGATTTTTGTGCCTCATCATTACATTGTATCGCAATGCCTAAGCTTCTTATGTCGTCGCGTGGCAAGTGTTGGATGTGCGTTCTTCCTTGCGAGAAAGCTGAGCAAATCCAAATGAGGTGGTGTAAATCTGCTCGGCATAATTCTTGACAGTGTTTCGAATGACATTGACAAAAAAAGTTAACTCAGCCGAACTCAAAACCATTCATCAAACCTACGTATATCGCTTGAAACATCGCATTTTTTGCAGATACCTCCCAACTGCGACGCGTGTTGCAACAGGACAGTTCCCAACTTCCCACCAATCCTACACCGGAGTGAGGGATGGCGATATGCCTGCCGTGATTTCATAAGGGTGCCGCTCATACGCTTGCAGCAGCCGTCCAAGGTAATGTATCAAGACATTGATAAAGGTATAAGTTTGCCACTACGGCACAGTGTAAAGGATAAAGACGAACCTGTGCGTCTTCGCGCGAATACGTGTTGTAAAAGTTCTGATTAGCGTTCAAACTAATCAGCCCTGTAATGAAGAAGAAGTGCACCCTGAAGAGCTCGGCAGCCGGATCGTCAGCGCTACGCAGGAGAGGCTCGTGCTGGACGTTGTTGGTGTTCACGCTAGCTAGGCCCACGATCCTACGCTGCCTCAGAATACTGTATCTGCTGACGAGAACGTGTCTCAGCTCTTTATTATAATTGGTGGAGGTGCTGGGTATCGATCCCAGTACCTCCCAGTGCCTCTTTTAAAACAGGTGCCTTTTACCGGCATCTGCCTTGATCGCTGAAAATTTTTCGAGGCGGAGAGGCGGGGATGAGAAGCAATAACTCGGGCTTGTCACCTCCACTCCCTTTTAGTATACTGCCGGTGGCAGGCAACCGCGCGAACAGAGGCAGAACAAATCCCTAATTAGTTCATGCATTAACTATTGGCTAACGAATAGCGCGCGGCGCAAGATGCAGCGCTGCACGCATCCGGTTCGATATCTCTCATCATCGTTAGCGACGTTAACAAGTGAAATTCTTCCGCAATTAGGCGCCTTGCTGGGGACTGCGAAGATTTCGACTTGATGCCATTACCGCCTCTTGCGGCATCGTTTCACCTCAAGATTTACCGGAAGTCATTGTAAAGGGAGCGCAAAAACGGACAAACACACAGGAAGGTTTAAGCACACGAACAAGCGCTGAGTTTGAACGGTGTTCTTTGTTCATGTCCTTACCTTCGTGTGTGTGCATTTCTGTTGTAGTGCTGCATTTACAATGTACTCATACCAAATGGCCCAGCCCACTACGCTTTCGCACTTTACCTGGAATACCCGTCCGCTGGTGTGCAACACCTATACCGGACAGAATTCGCTGTTGGTGGTTTTTGTAGAGCATTCGCAACACTCTGATAGTCGGATGCCCGTTGAAGCGGATTTCGCTGTTCAATAGTCTTGTAAACAAGTGATGTTTTAGTGTAGGTGCGCACACCTAATCTCCAGCGTGTTTACTTAATGGGACACCAAAGTGAAACAACGCATCAGCTCAGATTGATAAATTTTGAGAACTGTTATGCCGTTAATCTCACCATCATAAGTTCATTAATAGACGGGAAGATCAGGGGCAAAGTTTCTTTTTTAAATTTCGCACCGGAATCTCCGCGCGTAACGTCACGAATTTCAAAGTGTACTTTTAGTATTTCGGCGACATTGGATCGACGAAATTTCCTGAAACTTCGTATGTTGAGCCTATGGCCCCCCTCAGAGGATGATGTGCTTCATTTTTTTACCGCTGAGGATCTGCGTATCACCTAGTTGGCGCCGTCGAAATTTATGACGTCACGGCGTTTGTTGCAGGCAATTTCAAGGTGGCGTCGCCTCCCTCATTTCCTTTTCGCGCTTTTTCTTGCTCTCCAAGCGTCTTCTAGTGGCAAGAGTGACGTTTGAGGTATTGTGAAATTGTAATTTACTTATACGCGAAAAATCGTTTTTATCTTTCGTGTCCCTTTGAGAAAAGAACATTCGAGGTATAAAGATCTGGTAAAAATTTTAAACAGAAGAAAGCAGACATTCTATGCCATGCCTGTGAACTTTTAATTCTTGTATTACGCCAAGTTAGGCGATTACAACACCTTTAGTCCACAGTTAGGTCAACCAACGAGCCCGTGTATTGACACTGCAGTTGTAAATCTTTGTAAACTATTTGCTAACTTCTCGTGTGTGACGTATATTTATATATGATTTATATATGCTCATTGGAATGTACGCGTCAATAATATATATTTACGAGAGAAAGACTCGTAAGAAAAAAAAATAGAGGCATGTCGTTATTAGAGGTGTGTGAATAGTAAACTTTAGAACCGAAGCGAATTACGAATACAAATTGAATACTTGTTCGAATATTATTCGAATAGTAAAGCAACCATATTCAGAAGAGTGCTAGGCCCGCATTCACAAACGCTCCTAGCCTCGAAACTCGACTTCAAGGGAACCTTGAGGACTGTTTCGCGTTGCACAAATCACCCTGGAATCGGAACACTCCTCGAATGGAGATAATCCTCAGTGTACTGCTCGAGAATCTCGAGGTAGCCCAGACGCTCCCTTGAGCGCTCCTCAGAATAGCTTTCACCTAAACATGGCAGACCTGTGATCATTCGGCCGCTTTTCGCAATTCGTTCTTCGTGTTCACCATGTTTCTGATGAACTTGCAAGTGACGCTGAAGCAACGAATTATGTACCTAGGCATTGTTTAAGGGATCGCCTGAGTCTTTTGGAAGAGTATAGTGACGCGGAGTTCGAGAGCTTGTTGCTGCCGCTGACGTGCACAGCGGCACCTTTTTATGAAAATTATTTCGCTAGCTTCTCCGTATACATGTACAGTTCTCATGTAACAGTGCATAAGAACATATCTCCAGCTACTTCAATGCATGAAAAATTCGTTTACATGTTTGAACTATTTACTTACCTGTCGCGTGGATGTCCCTCTTTCCTTGAGAGTCCTTTTTCTCACCGACTCTCAAGGTTCTCCCAGAGTTTGCGGAGCTGCTCTTCTGTTTGTGGCCTGATGTGAGATCCTGAGTTGTAGTCAGCACACACTTTTTTCTCCATGCATTGTTCTTTGCTTCCACAGAACGACCATTTGTGCGACGGTTTTCAATCACACGCGCGTACTTTTGAACTGGTGGCCTCAGAAGCTCCCGCTCCTCCTCTGAGTGAACAAAGCGCGCTGGGGGGCTCCTTCTTTGCGGTGCTTTTTTTCGCTTTCTTTCACCGTAGAGATGAGCCTAAATGCAACGGATAGTCAACCAGTGCGCGCCAACAGAAACAACGGGAAGCTTGACTGGGTACGGTGCGCACCAGCGAGCCGTCTGCTGTGTCGTCTGCCATACACAGGGTTATTTCACAGCATCCAGCTCGCAGGGAAGTGGTTAACTTAAATAAACTTCTGTATTATAATAACTAGGTCGAGTAAATTTAGACGATCCTCTGTTTTCGCTGTTAAAACTAACATAAACGGACTAGAGGTGCGCTACGACGCATTTACCAACAGACGGCGCTCGCAGAGGAATGCGGTCGTCTGCAACATTTTTGTCGTCTGCAACATTTCGTTCGCCCGCGGAGCATTCGTTCCATGATCACGTTTTCTGGGAGATGGCATCTAAGCCGCGAAAGATAAATCGAGTGGGCCAAGGTAAGACTCGGCTATTGTACTTTTCTCTTTTACACCATTTTATACCTGTTTGCGCCTTACAGCAGAATATTTCTGTGCGAAAACTAAAAAACCGCCAGGCCTGCGCGGAACGCCCTGCACAGTTACAGCGAAAACTTGAAGAGAGGCCTTTCTAGAGCCTTTTTTAAACACTCTTGGGGCAACTACTGCAAGCACACTTGCATGATACCCACTGCGCCATAAATCATCATAATTTTTGTGTAGTGGGGAAGCGTCCACTATGCCGTTATTCGTCATTTTTCGGAAAAGCGCGGTACCCGCTACACACTTGTAACGCGTTATGTGCACTTTGTTGCTGTGGCTGACGACGATGAAGAATTATGCCTAAGGCTTTTGTAATGGGCTGGAGCACTAAACGACCCATTCGTTACACAATTCGAATCGTGTGACGCCTGGTTGATACTTTACTGTTCTAAAACGCTTTATTACACATTTTAACGCGATTTCTTACCCGACATGTAGCCTGCGTATGGTCAGTTTGCACCGCAGTTTCAAGCACCGGCGTAGCTCAGTGGTAGAGTGCTGGGCTACCACGCAGAGGGCCCGGGTTCGATTCCCATTCTGTCATAAGTGTTTTTCTTATTTCGCACGATAGTGGTTACGGACACCGACGGCGGCGGACAACTACGGCGCAAAAACGGCCCTTGTTGTGATCTCATAACAGCTTTCGCTGTAAAACAGCAGAACAGTGCGTGTTTCCCCTTTCGAAAGGGCCGTCGTCTCGAGCGAGTTATTACTGATCACATTGCCAATAGAATAACATGCACACTGCACGTACGCGTCTTGTGATCTTCGATGCCCCGATAGAAGCAATACCGAAACCTCCTATCGTTCGCTCGCATACAAGGCAGTCGTGGCTCCAGACACAACAACGTCCGTAGCTGTGCCACCACAAAACACGATAAACATTCCCTTCATTGCACCACCGACTCAAAAAAAAACTTACAATAATACCTTAGAATAGAAAGTAAAAAATAATTATTCTTGTTTTTATGTCCGCCTCGGTGGAACAGTGGCTACGGTGCTCCACTGCTGATCCGAAGGTCACGGGTTCGATCCCAGGCCGCGGCAGTCGCATTTCAATGGAGGCGAAATGGTAGAGGCCCGTGTACTGTGCGATATCAGTGCACGTTAAAGAACCCCAGATGGTCAAAATTTCCGGAGCCCTCCACTACGGCGTCTCTCATAATCATATCGTGGTTTTGGGACGTAAAACCCCAGGTATTATTATTGATGCTCCTGGGATGCCCTCGACATTATATTTTGCCATAGTCTGCTTTCCGTACCTCCCTCAAGTGCTTTGAATTGGAGAACGCCTTCGCGAAGCGCTCCTTGTGGGAGGAAACGCTGAGGACCACCCATGAATTACCACTCGGCCCTCCAGTTGAGGAGAAGCAGTTTCCTCAACTCCACGGAGCCGGGGTGGAGCGTCGAGTCGAGGATCGTTTGTGAATACGGGCCCTAGAATTCAACAATATTTTATTTGGAACAAACATTAAAAAAAGGAACATTACGATTAACCTTAACCGACAAAAATTGCCACAGTTATGTAAACTGAGATTCTACTGGTAATTAAGGCGCAGCCTATACATAGAAATATAGGCCGTAAATATCTCTGTAAAAACCTATAAATATCTCGTATACGAGATATTTCGTAAGTTTGTGTTGAAATACATCGGTTACTTCAGAACTCAAAGCGGTACTTTCTCGCCATCTTTTGCATAAAACTGAGGCACGAAAATTCAACAATAGTTGATAAATGACTATGATGAATCTCGTATTGAGCATAGCATATCGAGGTCACTTTCGCTCCTGAATCTGTGACTAGTACAGCTTCCCGTGAAAGGTTGGGCTGCATGTGTCTTGGTAATCCAATACGGAAAATAAGAAAAGTGCTCCCTCGATCTTGCAGTGTTTTCTTCCTTTGAGGTTTTTCCGTCAGTGCTGATTATTCGAGAAGTATTCGAAAAAATATTCGATATTTTCTCGAATATGTGCTCTTCGATTCCAGCACCGAATAGAACACTATTCGATTCGTTAATCGAAATTTTAGAATATTCGCACACCCCTAGTCGTTACTTTTCTGCTTGAACGTTTCTCTCAAAGAAATAAAAAAATTAACACATGCGAATAGTAATGCATGCTTTGGGAAGAGGTCGAATCATTCTGAATACCTTACAAAGGATCTGTTTAGGTACAAGTACATTACAGCGTCTATTTTGAGCATGTCTAACTTTCGCTGGCCTTTAGTGTTTTGTTTTTATTTTGTGTGTGTGTACGCGCGCGCGCGCGTACGTGTGTGTGCGTGTGCGTGTGCGTGCGTGTGCGCGCTCTTTTACTAGTTCTTGGAACGAAAGTGTTGGAATACCAACTAGACCGGTCAGCTGTCGGCCCCCCTTATACCTAACATACATAGCTGGGTAAACATCTTCTGAACGTCACGATTACATTTCACTATGCCCAGAGCAACGTGAGCGCTGTATTCGCGTCCCAACGCTTTATCATCATCCCCTCGTTCTCCATGACAAAAAAAAATGTATCAGTAATCTTCAATTTACTCAAGGCCGGTAGAAAAGGGAAAGAGATACAGATTGTTGGGGTTGTACGTCTCCAAACCACGATATGATTATGATCGACGCCGTAGTGGAGGGCTCCGAAAATTTTCACCACCTGTGGTTCTTTAACGTGCACCTAAATCGAAGCAGAAGGGCATCTAGCATTTCGCCTCCATCGAAACGAAGTTGCTGCGGCCGGGATTCCATCCCTGGACCTTCGGGTCAGCAGTCGAGCACCTTTGCCCCTAGATAACGTGAGTGGGTAAAGAGAAACAGATGAGGGAAAGGCAGAGAGGTTAACTGGAACTGAAAATTCTGGTTTGCTACCTTACACTCGGGTGAAGAGAAAAGGGAAAGAAGGATGGGAAAGAGAGAGAGGAAGGACGGGGAAGTTAACCAGAGGAAATCTCCGGTTTGCTACGCTGTACTTGGGAAGAATAAAAGGGGTGCGAAAGAAGGAAAGAGGAGAAGAGAGTCTGTAACGAAGAGCACAAAGTCATGAAAACAGCAAGCGGTCTGAATGAGAACTTGTGACATTTTCCCAGACAACGTTGATGTGTAGTACTTGGACGGTGCTGTATTCTGTTTTGTTTGTTTTGTCGGTTCTGTCCCCTATAGTGTAGTCACAGACTCTCCTCATTCATTCTTTTAAATGCCCATTCCCCTCCCCACGTAGAGGGTAGCAAACCGGAGACTTCCTCTGGTTAAATTCCCTGTCTCTCCTTTATCTTTCTCTGTCTTAAAATCAAGCCACCAACATAGCTACTGAACTATCACAATGCTTCGTTCAGATAAAGAGATTGAGAAACGCAGTATACTGGTGTTTAATGTGCTAGTTTCCTCTGAAGTTTGAAGCAAAAACGAGGTATAAGCCAGGACAACAAAGTATGTCCGACATGATAACACCTTCAAGGCATCGCCTGCGCGTCATTCTTCACGATAGCGTCCACTGATTTTTTTCTTGAAGTCATATTTCAACGACACCCCATGAGGAACTATTTTGCGCGCACATATGTGCTAGTGCTCACTGTATCACCCGACACCTGAAGTAGCAAGCCAGCTAGACAATCAACCATGCTAAGATATAACCACCGTATCAATCGGCTGTCTACTCCACAATTGTCTCCGTCACTCTATATATGTAGATGTCGAGCATTTGTGATCTTTCACTAATACTGTATAACACCACACATTTAATCCTGATATACATATCTATTCTTTGTGCATCACGTAACTCATTCAGCTCTGCAACATGTTTCGGTGATTGAGGGCATGTAAAATGAACAAATAAGAAATAAATGTATTGTAGCAAAACAGCCACTTGGGCTAGTTGGTAACGATTCACTTTAAATGCAAAAAGTGGGGCGCAGAACGGAACATGGACTGTAGAGAAGAGTGCGCCTGCGTCGTCGTTCTTTTCTCTAGCCCCTGTTCCGTACTGCACCCCACTTTTTGCATTGAAAGAAAGAAAGAAAGAAAGAAAGAAAGAAAGAAAGAAAGAAAGAAAGAAAGAAAGAAAGAAAGAAAGAAAGAAAGAAAGAAAGAAAGACGTGATGCGCATCGCATGGAAGCAGTTTTACTGAGGAAATCAGGATTCGGCCATGAGATTGCCGCTGAATACTCCTGCGTAGCAATAAATTAGTCCACAGCTGCAGTGCTAATTGCCCGCGATGGTTCGTTTAGTCGTTAAATGAAAGATTCTTGGGATATTTACGTTCTTTCGGGGGTCGCTTTCGAATAAGTCGTGCCGCCTTATCTGATCGATATACAGATAAGGCTCGCCAGACGGAGCGCATCTGGCCACACCTTTATCTAAGAGCCAGCATCGCCAAGCGCTGCAATCGCATTTTTTATAGCAAAACCACGATCGGGAGAAGGCTGCAGCGGCAGGGTTTGCCTGGAAACGCGTAAAACGAAATGGGCGTGCCGTCACGCTCGTACGCTCGGCCTCGTACACGGGACAAGGAAACGAAAAAAAGATAATTATCAGGCATTCCGCAGAAACTTGATAAATTTGGCCGCCAGCACCACTAGCGGCCACTTGCATCGCCAGTAGGCGCAACATTTTTATAAGCAGCAAACCGGCCTGGTCCCGCCCCCCTTCTGCGCATCCATGTAGCTATACGGAGCGCGAAATCTGCATCTCGTGTTGCGGCTGAAGATGTTTTATTTGTTTACTGAACCGAAAATGCGAGGGTCGTTAATCTATGCGGTTACACTTCGAAACACGAGAATGCGACGCTGCTTGTTTGTTTATTTATTTATTTGTTATCTTTATAGTGATCGTGGGAGAATAATAGCTGATTGTTTTCCTTCAACTCCTGAGGCAATCTTTAAAAACGGTCGAAACGCGCCCCATATGGCGGTCATTGCATCTCTTGTTGTTCCAGGAAGTTAAGTAAACAAACAAGGCGGGAAAATGAGGCCGTATTCAGTAGGCAGCCCTATGCAGGTTAGCGATGCACGATTCTACGGTGCCTTCCCTCATAGAAATTTATTTAATCCGCCAATGCGTAAAAGCCCATGAACACTTTTCTATGTGTCTATATGCCTGCCGTAGGGAACAAACTTCCGGCATATCCTTGTTCAAAGCATTGATTCCTTTCTTTTAAATTCATTTAGCAACGCAACATTTAACACGTTCACAACAAAACTTACGTAATTTTTCTGAAAGGAAAATCACGAATTTAAGTGCAACAGGGTGGGTTGGCGATGATCGGCAGATGCCTTCGTCCTGCAGTGGACATACTATGACAGGACAATGATGAATATTATGATGATAATACGATGTTCGATTGAACCTTATTATTCAAATATTGCACGTTGCTCCAAAGAAAGAAAGAAAGAAAGAAAGAAGGAAAGACTGAGGACGTTCAGAACCGAAAAATCGAGAAATGAGCAACAGTAGTGAACAATTCATTTGAACTCGGAAGAAACTTCTCAGCAACTTACTCGCTAATTGACTAAGGAGTTCTAGGGGATTTATTAATGATCGATCGTGGTGTTTGAGATCTTAAACCGACGCTGCACGCCGGCTATGAACGATGCCGTATCGTGAAAGACTGTGGATTCATTTTGTTCTTATGTGTGTGTATACATCGCGCCACCCAAAGTCCAGTGCAGCGCGAGCGCTTCTGCATTGCGTTCCCATTAAAACGGTCACCGTTGTTGGGACTCGAACCCATGACATCGCGCGCGACAGAAGAACGCCGTATAACTCACATTACGGTTTTCGTTTAAGCGCCCCCGCCTTGGGTTGCTAAACTCGCCATTTTGCACATATAACTGTCCAAATAGCGACGCTAACGTAGACTCATACGCACTAAAAACGGCTTTACGCACGCACAGATAGTTTCGTGACCTTGTTATGACGTCTTGACGTTGTTGGTGACGTCGTGACCTTGTTAGCTGGTCATGATGTTGAAAACTGAGTCATCATTCGTCTAAAAGCCCATTATGGCGGCGTCTGTGAAGTTTGAACCTACAATACTGAGAACCTACAATACTGAGTGCCGGGTAACTTCAAAGGACGCTACAAAGAAACTTCTCATATTAATAACTTACTCTTGCACAATTCCAAAATCACCCCGCTTGCCGAGAGAAGACCCTTGGTAAGCGAGAAAACGCGCAAAAAGAAAATGCGAGTGGCGACGCCACCTTGAAGTTCCCGCACCAATAGCTATGACGTCATATATTTTGACGGCGTCTACTAGGACCTACGTCCTACGTCGTTCCTAATCGGTGAAAATGAAATGCGAATTGTCATCTGAAAGGGCCGGAGGCTTAACATGGCGAGTTTCAGGAAACTTCTTTGGGCTCGTGCCGCCAGAATACGAAAAAATGCACTTTGAAATTCGTGATGTCACGTGCGAAGATTTCGGCGCGAAGTTAAAAAATGGGACTTTGACGGCGACTTTATCCTCCATCATTAAAGCTATGATAATAAAATTAACAATAGAGTTCTCAGAGTACAATTTATCAATCTAAATCGATTCCTTGTTTCACGAGCACCCTTAACAACCGCAAGTTTTTCAACACGGGAAGTACAGCCGTGCCTGCGAACACTGTCGCATCCGACACAATGAAGAGTGGCAGCAACCTGTTGTCGCCATCGCGTCGTTCTTCGCACTCGATCGCCTGACGTCGAGGCGCGGAATGTGAACTTTCGCGAGAGCAGCAACACGCGCGAAGGCGAGCGCGACTTCTAGGCGCCGATAAATGTGGAAAAGTACTCTACGTTTAGCTACGATTACAATTTCATTTTCCTCCTCCTCGTGTTTTTATATTGCTCTCCAGCATGGGCGTCGGCAGGGGGGGGTGCAAAAGGGGCGCTTGCCCCCCCTCAAGCCACGCCAGTACTTGCCACCCACCCAAGCTAACCCCCCCCTCTCAGCAGCGACTCAAGACGGGTTCGCACCCCCCAAAACAAAATCCTGCCGACGCCCATGCTCTCCAGAGTTCACAGCCCACGCATTCCCGTCTTTTTAAAAATCAGGGGTTGGTTAACTTCACCCCAATGTCGTTAAACTGTGATGTGGAGTCAACATCCGGTTACATTATTCTGTGAATCTGACAAATCTTTACATTTTTTTTTTACTTCCGCGTTATGCATAGAGGTACAATTCTTGGGAGAGTTCCGCGGGTTCAATTAAAGAACGTTTGCAGAGTAACACAGAGCTTTTTGACGGCTATATAGAAAGAGACGGAGGGAACAGAGCAAGTGCCGAGTGCCTGCAGTGTGAATGCATATTGGTTAACTCTTGTTACGTGTGGATATTTGGGTTGCGTGAACATATTTGCCATGCGAACTCTCCTGTTGCGTGACCATTTATATTGTAGCAGTGAGACTGAGTACGTGAATGACCATTCGTGTTGTTTTTGTCTAGTTTTTGTAATTGCTCAAAACTTCACAACTCGGGAACCACACAGAAGCGAATACCCAGAACATATCCAGAAATACTCGTGCACTACAGGAAGCTACGACGCCACTGTCCACCTGCTCACAAAAGGCTGACAAGAGAGGAAGCAGTGTGACTTGGAGAAGGGCTCCAGGCAAGCACCTATCCGCACGGTACACTACTCCACGCAGTGTACCCCGGCAACTTCAGCAGTAACTGCAGATATTGCCCGGAGACTGCTGACACCATGTACCACACGGTATGGGGAAGCGGAAAAAACCTCAAGTATCTTTCCCATAGACTAATAGAGCGTCCAAGAATATACCAAAGACCAGTGGGAGGCGTTTCTGACGTCACTAAACCCTGAGAACCAGCTCCGGCTGGTAGACAGAGCTCGGGCGTCGGCTGAAAGCCAAGAACACCGAAGGAAGTCACCTTTCTTGGGCGAAGAGAACCTGTGGGCGAAGAGAACGCGCGCCTGGTCACACAATAAAGTTTATTGCGCTCTATCATGTGTGAGAAGTAGCCGGAGCCACACATGGCACCAACCTCTCCTTAAGAGTTCATTTATATATGGAGGTAAACGCTTGGTTCAGTGATATATACCTCACTTCAGAAATAAGGGGAAGAGAATGAGGGAAGAAGTTTCGAGGTCAACAAGAATAGCGTTTGCTTTGCTACCCAGCCCCACAGAAGGTAATATAATGGGTGCAAAGACAGATACAAGGTAAAGCGCATTCTGAACGCTGCAACATCCACAAGGGCTCAATATTTTTTTTTCTAACTGCAGCGATGCGGTGTGCTACACTATACTAGCTGAGGAAAGCGATGGGGGGAGTCTAAAAGTTATCGATTGAGAGAGAGAGAGAGAGAGAGGGGGGGGGGGGGGGGGGTGAAGCACACACATAACGTCACAGTCGGCCAGTCTTGTTCGGATAAGACATCACTATAGGAACTAAATCCAATTTTACAGTTCTGTTTTTAAATAAATAAACAAATTCGTGAAAACGCAGCCGGTATTGGTCTGACTGAGCATTTATGACTGAACCAGTTTTCAGCAAAGTTCATCGTAGACGAAGCTAGTGCATCCGCTAATCAAAATTTTCGTAGCAAGGAATACAAAAAGATGCAAAAAAAGGCCGAGCTTCCATACAGCAGTCTGAGCGTTCAAGTGGGGTACCCAGGGCTGTACTATATTCGCACTTGTGCTTGCAACCTGCTGCCATGTACGCTTCCATTCCAACTCGTATACGCCCACGCTGAAAAGGAAGTTCCTATCTTCTTTTTTTAATGTGCCCTGAGGGTATGTGTGTGTGTGAGAGGCAGTCGCTTTCCAAAAGCATCCGGTAGCAGCTGCAATTACGGATGAACTCCAAGCGAAAAACAGCTGAAAATAATATTACGATGTACGGGTAGATTCATTCAGTCGTCGTCCGTCAGAGCATGAATGAAGCGAGGCTCGTCAGAACACGTACGAGCGTCGCCGTGCTGGCGTACGGGTTACGCGTTATTGCATTAACGACCTTTATACACGTGCGGGCCTTTTCGAGCTCATGCACAGACCTACCGCATGTGCTGCAGTCTCTTGTCCCGCTTCCCGTTTTCACAAACCACTTTTCGGAGAAACGTGTTCTTTTCTTTCTGTGTGTGTGTGTGTGTGTGTTTTTTTTTTTTTTTCTTCACACATGCCAATGAAGTCCTACTTGTCTCTCGCTGCCCTCCCTGGCTATATTTTTTTTTAGAAAGTGGCATCAATTAATTGCTATTTATATATTTTTAATTTAGTTCTGGACTTTCTGTTACGTATCAAAAACAAGATTTGATTAAAAATCACGTCGGGGTATACTTGTCAGACTGCAGATTAATAATGACCACCTGGGGTTCTCTAACGAGCGCCTAAACATACGTATACACACGAGTGTTTTCGCATTCCAACCTCTTCGAATCGCGGCCGCCGTGACCTGGAATCGAACCCGCATCTTGCTCGTAGCAGCACCTTCGTAGATAGCCCATATGGCCGCACGGTGGGTATATTTAAATGTACTTCATATGTCTTCCTCGCCTAGTTTAGTTCCACGCAGCTCACAGTACTGCGACCTATAACACAGAAAGAGAGAGAATAGTTTGTCGAAAGGCAGAGAATTTAGCCGGCGTACAGAAATCGTTCAGGTGCTACTCTGCGTGGGGAAGGCAAGTGCGGATGCCGGTACGCGAGGCCGGTCGGACAACTTAGTCTTCCTTGAGGGATATGAGATACTGAGACTACGGTATATTATGTTCAAATCGCTCCTTTGCACTCATGCAAATAGTCTCCCTCTATTCATCTCTCTGTTATTTACTCCTCTGCGTCCACCCGCACTGCTGACCGTCGTCCAGGTGACAGCGGCGCACGCTAGACCGTTACAGTGCGCTCAGGGGGGACATTTTCCTTTAATTTCCTCCTTATTTGCACATATACATCCCCAAATAAACGACCACTTACTACTACACGTTCTGTCCTCTTCTTGCAGTGATAAAAGTTATCACATTCCATGGCGAAACTTGTCATGTCATGTCATGTATCATGTCATGTATCATGTCAGGATGATGCGCATCGTCGTGTCTGCACTTTATTCGCCCGTGTGCTTCATAGTGCGCAACAAGCATCGCCATCTATCACCACCAACAATCCCATTCCTACGAGGGGAGTTCATAAAGTTCGTATTATCAATCTGATAGACTTACCGAAGGCGTACCCGATAGGCATCAAAGTGCGTATGCGTCTGTCTAGTTTTACTGCATTATGAAACTTCTGTTCTTTACAAAACCGCGCAACGCTGTTACGGCCCCCCAAAACAAAACTGGCAGCACCCATCGAGAAAGTCCAGCTCACTCAGCACAGGTGTCGGTGACGCAGGCAACCTCCTTAGACTGCGAAATTTTGCCTCACCAGCCATACTCACCCGACCTCGCGCCAACTAACTTCTTCCTCTTGCCTCGCATGAAGAGCACATTTCGCGGGAATATTTTCGGGCGGCGAAGATTGCTTTGCTGAAGCCGAGCTATTTCTGAACTCTCAAAATGAAGGGTTAAACTGCAATGACCTACGGCAGCCCATGCATCATTGGCAGTAGTGCGTGACTTTGGCAGGAGATTATGTAGAGTAAGATACTTCGTTTGTTTGTTGCTCGTCATACCAATTATATTACGAATTTTATGAACGCCCCTCGTACATTATTTCAAGTTATCACGATCGTCCGGCGCAATAAGAAGTTCGACACGAAATGACCGCATATACCCGGCCCGCTACACAGCATTCTTGGCAATTTTTTTTTATATCTTCCGGTTTTCCGTTGTCGCTGAGCATGGCGTTCTTCTCTGCGCGTGCGGAAGTGGATAACTCGACGATGAGCGCGCAGCTCACGCGGATTTCGGGAATATACGCGAAGAAGCCTCGATTCCCACGGAGCTGTCGATTCGCGGTGGGACGCTAACGTACCGCTGCAGCCTCTTCTCTCTAAACGCACTGTTGTGCACGAAATATTCTCGCTTTTTTCGAATGAGCAACCCAGTAGCGCACGCCCACTCTCGCATGAACGCTTCTCGGGCGCGCAACAATGTAACACGCGAGGCAGAAAATCGTGCACGTCGCGCACGCAGTGATGGTCTTGGGGAAATTATTTGCGTCATTCGTTTCATTTCTCCTTTCTCTCTTTCCTTGCCGTTTCTCTGAACCCTTCTTCCTTTCTTCATTCCTTATTTTGTTGCTACCCTACTCTTGGCCTTCCTCTCCCTCCTTACTTCATTTATATCCTTTATTTGTCTTTTTACTATCTCTCTCTGGCCTTCTCACTGCTTTAGTCAGCTCTTTTTTTTTTTTTTGTTCTTTCGGTCTTTCCTCGCTTCCTCCCCTATTATTCTTACTATTACGCTTCATTATTTCTTACTACATTTCATTCCTTGCTTCAGTTCTTCCTTCTTACGTTAGTTCCCTTGTCTTGCTCCCTTCTTTCAAACTTTCTTTCTACGCTACTGAATCAATGTACTTCATCCTGTATATACTTATTCCCTTCAATCTTTCTTTGATTACTTTCGAACATTTCTTGCTGTCCTATCCCTATTCTTTATCCTTCCCACTTTCGTACCCCCCAACACTCATGGCTTCAATCTCACTTGATTTCTTTCCTTATTCGACGTACCTCACCTCATCTCTCCTTAATATCATTTCCTCTTTCATTCTCTCTCTCTTCCCTTTCAGTTATCCGCCTCTTCTCTCTCTCACTTGCTCTCCTTCTCCGCTTTCCTTCTTCCATAAGGACCTTCGCCTTAACCGTTGTACTCACACAGGCTGCCGAGTTCCAACGGAATGCCGATCCACTGCGCGCGCGAACTTCGCGTCGCATCGTGGGGGTACACACTATCGCCACCGGAGCTTCCTCGTGTTTTCCTTATAGATATCTTCTTTGTTTTCTCGACTAGGTTCTGTGGGACCAAGTGCGCGCGTGTGAGTGCGGCGTGGATGCCTCCGTCCGGAGGAGCGGCCTCTTACAAGCTGCCGTCGCGTTCCAAACGTCCGGCTCTCAGCTGCGTTCTATTTGCTCGCGCGGTGCACGCAGAGGAGACAAACAAAGAAAGGATGAAAAAAATCAAAATGGCGGCGCGGGGAGGCTTGAAAAGGGAACGTGCCTCGCGCAGCTTATCTCCGGAAGTATGCGTATGTACGCGCCAGCCGGTGCCCCTCGATACGTGGCTGCAGGCCGGGTGACAGGCGCGCCTGTAGCCGGATGGCGGTCACGCCACAGCGAGCGAGCAGGCTTCGAGTGTTTTAGTGCGTGAGCGCGTGTGTATACGTCTGCCGGCGGCGACAACGCGCCCAACACCGCAGAGGCTGTCTATGTTGTGACATGGCATGCGGCGCGACGCGCCACAGAGGCAGTGTATGTATGGGACGATCTCGACACTAAAGAGTGTGACAGTCGATTGCCGTGCACTGCAAAAGCTGGACCATGCGGTCGCGGGCTAACATCGACTACGGGACTATACTAGTATGTGTGCGTGAACGCAGGAGAAAAAAAAGTCTGCGCAGTGGCAGGCCCCTTAATAAAGTTTGACCAACCAACCAACAGTTTCGGCGGAACGTGACCAAGATGCTGCCACGGTGCAGTATGAGACAGCCTCGTAGTAACACTTGTCAGGCAAGTGTAAATGCACGAAGTTGCCTCCTATTGTGTATCATGCTTCACTTTTGCTTTTATTGTTCACCGCAGTCATAACCGTAGATATTTAAATCCATCATGGCCACTGTGTATCAACAACTGTTTTAGTTAGTGACCCACTATAAGATGAAATCCTCGCTTTTAGTTCTTTTCAACCCTGGTCAACGATAAATAGAAACGTCATGGCACTCTTTCGCCTAGATGCCCTTGTGCATAGAAGCCCTTTTGTGAGTACCAATCATCATCAGGACTTCGACAGGGGGGGTTAAGAAAAGCGAAGAGTGAGTTGACGAATCAGGAGCCAAACGTAAGCTCGTTGCTTCGGTATAACTACACGCATTCGGTCACGCCATTTGTCCCGCACTCGCGTACGCCTCTGTAAAATAAAGTTCAAGGACAGACTAGCGCGCGATGGTACCTGGCTCGGATCACTGTATGCAAGGTATGCTTACAAATAGCATCGCATTCACAATACAAAGCTACTGTTATGCCATTATGGACAATTTTAACAGTTGATTAGAGACCTTAAGGAAACCACTGAACGAAAGAAGGGGAATAGATCAAGGGCTCGTTTTCTTTGTTAGACACAACCAAATGAAACCAACAGACAATGAAGCCAAGGAAAGTATGGGGGGACATTATTTGTAGTCTAAGCCTAGTGTAGTGTAGTGTAGTGTAGTGTAGTGTAGTGTAGTGTAGTGTAGTGTAGTAATCATGGCATAAACCGAAAGGAATTAAAGTGGACGAAAAAGCAGCCTTGCCGCCGGTAGGGACCGAACCTACAACCTTCGCACAGCACTGTGTTACGTGGTAACGCTGTACACGCATCGCTTGTTGCATCCTCGTCATCATCTTTCATCGCTCCTTTTCTCCAGTTGCCTTTCTCCTCTGTACACAGAATTCAAGGTCAGAGCAGCTGCGGCGTTGACATCTATGCCCTCTTTAAAAAAAAAAAAAAGCTCTTTCTTTTTTTGAAAGTTTCAACTTTCTCTATCAAACATCAGGTATAATTAACGCATTGGAGTTGTAAGATTCGTTATCTGGAGCTACAAACTAGCCAGGTCTTTCAGCTAGAACTACCGCAGTCGACACAAAACCAACCGATATGCACGAGCATTCCACCTTGTCTGCGTCGTGTTTGCGTCTGTCGCAGTTTTTTTTACGCGGGCACACTCATATAAAAAACGAAGATGTAGTGTTAAGAACGCAGTGCAATGCTTTCCGAAGCACGACGACCAGGGTCAACTTTCAGAGAAAGAGCCACCGACTCCCACTCAACATATCGTTATCGCAACGTCTTCGAAAGGCAGACTTTCGAGTGTTCCGAGTCGATTCAGAAACACCTCGAACAGCGGCAAATCGGTGGGAGGTCGTTTGTCTTTCGTGAACGAAAGGTTAGCGGTATCCGCTCTGTCTGGCGGAAAAATGACGCACACCCTCCACTTAAACGCACTGGCCCCACAATAGTATGGTTCTCCGGCGGAATTGTGCTTATCGCGTCTTTCCAGGACACAGACCGAGAAAAGTGTCCGTGAAGTGCGGGAGCCTTGTTTTCGACGTAAACCGCGCCCGAAGCTCTCGTGTGCAGAACCTAACTTAATCTAATATGATCTAATATAATCCAACGTAACCTAACCAAACAAATATTACCCCCTGGGCGATAAATTCTCGATCTCCCGAAGCTACAAGTTATATGCGACCAGCTCAGCTGTGCTCGTGGATATAAAGTTGGAACTAATTCAACTATATTTGTAAATTTAGGTAACTTTAAACATTTGTAGCGACTTTGCACTATGCATACCGCGACCACGATATGAAGCTGGATAATGACGCGTTTAAGACACAGTTCATTGCTTCACATTATATGTCGGTCTGTCGCCGTCTATAAAAGCAGAATTAATTACGCGGATTTTACGTCCCAAAATCAATATATGATTACGAGGACCGCCGTAGTGGAGGGCTCCGGAAATTCCAGCCACCTGGGGTTCTTTAATGTGCATCTATGAAAGCAGCGATTTCGATGGAATGTGTTTATAGCGACGACAATGAAATTTTCTGGGTGTGGCGAAACGCCGTATGTAACGCCGGAAACAGCGCTTTTCATCCAGTAACCGAACTGAAAAGTGAGTTACCATATCTGCAGTACTGAAACTAACAAGCCGGACGTCTTAAAGAATGAACTGAGCGGCCGCGGTGTGAATGCAGTATCGTGCGCGCAAAAGTGGGTAGGTGTGAATGGGCATAGATATATATTTACATTCAGGGGATCAAGCTGATTCTTTAAGTTCATATGTTGAATATAAAAGAGCTTGTTCCATGCACGATGCTACCTGCATGCTCGACATGAATTATGCTTGGTATATAGACACATACCGTGTTTCGTGTCGCTTCATTCCTGTCCGTGTGTGGTTGCGCTGCTGGTCCATCATGATATAGACACATGTTCGCACGTCATCTTCGAATGAAATTCGTGAGGAGTACACAGTTCCGGTGCTGCATTTAATACCTCTGACGGTTGTGTTGTCATATGCTATAATGCCATTTTAAACCGGCAGTGGCGACGCTTTGGAACGTGGACCCTGCCGTCTTACACATATAAACGTCCTTGGCGCCCTGCAATGCTATTATATGCGAAAAAAAAAATGAAGGGGAACAACAAGCTCGTTTGATATGAGGACCGCAACCTGCCCTTGTCCATGGAATTAATATCAATCCGGTACGCAAAGGGTCTCAAACTACCTGAACTGCAATTACCTATATAGTACTAGTGTAGGGAAGAGGTCTCGTATGTACAGAGCCTTTCACACTGGTTGGGTGCGCACGCTTGCTGCACGCTATCCTCTACGGCAGGATTTTCAAACACGCGGCATTCGGGCCGCATGGGGCCCGCGGATCTCTCGCTAGCGGTCCGGCCCGCTCATGACTGGCTTCTTTCCGTGTTTCTTTTAATTGTTTTCTTAGTATGTTCATGAGCCACACAGACGTGACTTCGCTAGCATTTTATTTTTTTTTTTTTCGTGGGCACCCCATGCGGTCGCCATGTGTTAAAACATAGCTGCACATGGAACAAAAGCTCTGTATTTCAGAGTCGGCGTACAGGTTTCGGTCATTCTGCGGATGAGTATCGATATGTTTCTCGAAACTTTAGATGGAATCCCCTTCAGAAATGACCCATATATGAGATATGGGAAAGTCATTCTCTCATATGGCAACGTTTATTTATTTATTCATACTACCCACAGCGCCTGGTGGCATTACAGTGTGTGTGTGTGTGTGTGTGGGGGGGGGGGGGGGGGGGGTACATACATATAATACAAACATGAAAGCAGAATACAAGAAATGTTTTAGCATAGCATACTACAGTATTACATTTCAAAAACGTTACCTTGGCATTTCGTTCCCTCCACCCCCCAACCTTCTTCACTATCCCGGCCCTTACCCGGAGACAATTTCGGGACTGCGGCCCGCTAGGTGAGGCGAGTGAGACTATACAGCTCTACGGCACCCTGTCATAACACGTGTGCTGGATTACGAAGTGACATCACCTGATTGATTGATTGATTGATTGATTGATTGATTGATTGATTGATTGATTGATTGATTGATTGATTGATTGATTGATTGATTGATTGATTGATTGATTGATTGATTGATTGATTGATTGATTTGTGTTTAACGTCCAAATACAATACCACAGAGGTAATGAAAGAGACCGCTTGCAGGAGAGGGTACCCGGATTAATTTTCGCCGCTCGGAGTTACCTAACAAGTAGTTACGTCTAATTACAACGCTTCGGCGTCACCCTCACCGTCGAAAGGCAGCCTCTGAGGTTCTGTTCAGCTTCAACAGAAGAACATGATCGTTCGAGCTACACCGCCGCTGTGGCGTATATATCACCACGCGGGAAGCGACATAGAAGGTATTTCCACCAGCCGCAATCTCTGTACCCAACTACACGACGCACACACTTACCTCAGCACCATCGCACCTGTATTGATAACGATGACCTATATCGGCCCGTATCGCGCAGCGCCCGAGTGGCGACAAGAATTTGCCCCTTTCCACGTGCAACCAAGTATAGGTCACCCTGTTTGCTTTCGGTCGATCGGCATCTCGCGCGTGCTTTCTAAGCTGCGTGGCCGCGCAGAGTGACCTGCGTGACGCTATTATCAGCTGCTCGGTGCAGACCATTGTTTGTGCCCAGCTCGCGCTGATTGCGCAGGCAGAGTTTGCCGTCCGACGGCGTTCGGCTAAAGCAACGGTAAAGCACACGACGATCTCTCGCGCCACATGTTTTGCGTAATAGCGCAATGTGGCGAAAGCTACGTGCGTCGGTGGTTAAACACCGAGGGATCGCTCCCATATAGTGCAGTTTGCGAAAGCGAAACCTTTGTTGCGTGCACCACTACAAAAACCTGATCGCTACCGCATTACAATGTAAGAAAAAGGCTGGACTGTGCACGATGACAAGTGTAATAGGGAGCTACTCGCGTGACAATACAGCTTACAACCTTACAGTGCTCATCAGAAACTCCTTTGATACTCGGCGTATCTTTTCCCGCAAGAATGATTGTCGTCTGTCCGCAGCTCGCGTCTCCTTTCTTGAAAAGCCTGCGCTCACTGTTTTCTTATCAAGAATGAATGCTACTTCAAGCTCATAGCACGCACGCCGTTCGTTATCTTAGATGTACATGGGCGTGGAGGCTTTGAAGCACAGAAAGGCACGCAAGAAGGATAATTGTTGGGTTCTTATACATCCCAAGAGCACGATATGATTATGAGGGACGCTGTAGTGGAGTTCTCCGGAAATTCCGACCGATTGCGTTGTTTAACGTGCACCTAAATCTAAGTAACAGGCCTCTAGCATTTTGCCTCCAGGCCGGGATTGGATCCCGCGACCTTCGGGTCAGCAGTCAAACACCATAACCGCTAGCCCGCCGCGGCGGATTCGCAAGAAAAAATGAAGGTTACGGTTTGATAACAAAGGTACTCCTCAAATGGTGTAAACAACGTTTAGAGTGCCGTGGTATTGTGCATTATGAAGTAGCTTACATCACGTATCATTTTCCAAAACAATAATAATTTCTTTTTGGCGAGTTTTCTTCCTCGAAAAATCTGCGCTTGTATACGTTCCAGCAAAGAAACGCAATATCATGCTGACAAGCGCATGCCGCGTTCGTTCGTTATCCGGATGTACCGGGCTCGTGGCGCTGAAGTAAAGGCATGAAAGATAGACGGTGATTATGGTTTTGAGAGAGATTTGTCCCGACGCGTCTGAACTGTTGTGACGCTAGGTACGCTATATTGACTTCATTCTCCACAGTACACCAAAGTGTTTTACCCTGCGCATGGATCAAACATATATCTTGACCCCAGTTATGACCTGTCGGCCCGGCTATCACACGGGCTGTCGGTTTCGTTACGTCACAGTTAATGTCAAGAGAATATTGGGCGCAAGCGTGCGATAACAAGACGAACGTGATCATTTCATCCACCATCATTTGATCCACGTTTGATCCGTCTAAGGCAAACGATGGCTCCCCTACAAGCGATAAAAGTTGCGGTATAAGCCACTGCGCTGCTGTAGAATTAAGAGAATCGAGATAATGTGTATTTTTTCTTGTTTTGTTTTGTTTTTTTCCGCAATGAAGGGCTGTGCGATAAGTACAACAGTCAGGCGGTACTGGTGGCGAAGGTACACGTCACACATGAACTCATTTTCATTCTGTGCCTATATATATAGAGAGAGAGATTAAGAGGAAGGCCGGGAGGTGAACCAGATATTAGCATCCGGTTTGCTACCCAGCGCTGAGGTGGAAAAATAGGGGTCGGAAAGAAGGTGGAGAGAGAGAGAGGAAGGAAAAGTGCACGTACACGCAGGATAAAACACACACACACACACACACACACACACACACACACACACACACACACACGCAAAAACACACACACACGCAAACACACACACACACACACACACACGCAAACACACACACACACACACACACACGCAAACACACACACACACACACACACTCAAGAAGGGCGTTCTGTGCCTATAGCTTTCACAGTGCTACTGGAGATAAGAAAGTAGATGTATCGTGCAGCAGATTCGGCGGATTGGCTGCACAGCGAAACGATTACCATGATCGTGTCCATTCATACTCCCACGTGCTCTAGCTATTCTAGCTCTATGATGCTGAGCATCATAGTTCCCAATACTCTAGCTGTGATGCTCGGCAAGAGAACGAAACATACTCTAAACTGTCTTACGCTAAGACTGTTCTGTTACCTTTTTACCAGAAAACATCTAAAGGACTTTCAGGTACAAAAATCTTTTACCAAGACATGAATCTTGGAGCTCAGATGTGTCATATCCACCATGGCGACTTGTAGCCCCTGATATTGAACTTTCTGTAGAAGGAATTATTCGCAAGCGAGGCATGTTTATCCTTGCAGCAGAGCAACTGGCTTTATACCACATAACCTTCAGGTATCCTGGTTATATACAGGTTTATACGGATGGTTCTTGTCAAACCAGTTCATCTACGGCCGCCTTTGTTATTCCAGAATGAGACCAAATCAACACATTTAAATTGTCTCACGCGACATCGTCAACTGCAGCCGAATTATCTGCAATATTGGCTGCGTTAAGATACATTAATTCATTAACACAAACAAATAAATGGGTCATCCTGTGCGATTCACAGGCAGCTTTATCGTCGCTAAATAATGTCATCAGTTCGAAAAATTCAGCTTTAATTTACGGAGCACTGAAAGAACTTACAAAAGCGAGCGAACAGAGAGACAGAATTTATTTACAGAAAGGCAGAAAGGTCGGCCTGAGCTACAGCTTGCTCTGGCCTGCTACTCTACACTGGGGAGGGGGGGCAGGGGGAGCGAAAGAGTGATGAATGACGATGGTAAGACAGGGAGATGAGAATATAGTCCTGTTACGCTGGGGCAAATCTGAAGACGTGCATCCAGTCCAGTGGCTTGTAAGAATGCGACGGCTCCTATAACCACATTCATGCTGTAGACGTCAGGCCAAGGACCCAACACTACCTCATCGGTTAATGGTCTACCAAGATATCGTCCAGTCGAAGAGATCAGTTTCTGACGTTCTCTTGCGTACGCCGGACAGGTGCAAAATATATGTTCGAGTGTTTCTGGCAACTGACAGTGGCTACAATCGGGACCTGTGAACGAAATCACACAATATTCGAGTAGATACTTGGCCATTGCAATATCGCTGGCAATGTTGCAGCGGATGAAGCAGCTGGACAAGCACATAGTAAAAATAATACATCAAGGAATACCTATAACAAAAAGCGAATTACAGCACATACTGCGACAGATGTCAGCACGAGGTTGCAGAGCGTAAAGTCCCTAGAACAACTAAAGTAGCACCATACGTGTCGGCGTGCACTCTCCTCTCCCCAGCGCTTGGTAGTGCAAGCGCGCCATCTTGTCTGTCCTCTGTGCATACCCTCTCCCGGCGCTGCATACCCTCCCGTGCGAGGGTAGCGCACGGCCGGCCGTGCTTTCGGCAGTTTCCTGGCGGACACCATAGAGGCGCTGCTGCAGCTGCTGGGAGAGGAGGCAGAGGTGAAGGGGCGCGGTTGGCGCTACTTTAGTTTTTTTAGGGACTTTAGCAGAGCGGCATGGTTCAACGGAAATCCAAGGTATTCAAACTTATTTTGCATTGATGCTACTCTTGAATGCCGGATTCCTTCAATGTTAAAAGCCTTTGAAACACTCGTGCACCGCCTCCAGCTGGGTACCGCGTACACAAAACACTTTTTGTACCAAATTTCACGAGCAGGGAGTCCAGAATGCACATGTGGACACGTGGATGAAGACGTCCAACATATTTTATTAGAATGCCCGCAATATAAGGACAAAAGACTACAGCTAATAAGACATTTAATGGCGCTGGACCGTAGGCCCTTCAGTCTCCGAAAAATCCTAGGCCCATGGCCTAGGCCATGACCTAAAATCATTTTTAGTAAGGGTTACCAAATTTAGAGCGTAACGTTCTGAACATGGTGACTCTTACTACAGGTGTACAAAATCGCATATATCCGTGGCCATGTTTAAAGTGTATCGACGACGCCTCCATTCATAGTGAAATTTCAGCGCGCTCAAAAAACAAGCACCCAGCGAAGTGGAGAAGCGAGCGTCTATAAGTTTTCCCATCACTATCAAGGAAGCCAAGACAGCTATATAAGCATAACTGTTGGGGTTTTACGTCCCAAAACCACGATATGATTATGAGAAGCGCCGTACAGTGGAGGACTTCGGAAATTTCGACCAACAAGGATTCTTTAACGTGCACCTAAATCTAATACCCTTGTTACACTGGCAAGTTAACCGCGGTTACGACCAACCACGGTTAACCGCGTTGAACCGCGCTTAGCGCCAACCACGGTTCGCCGATGTTACACAGCGCAAAAGCGTCCTCGGTTAAGGTAGCTAACGCCACCTCCATGGACGCCACCATTTCCTCGGTTAACCGCCAAACCGAGGTCGCCAAGCTCGGTTTGCTACAACCGCGGTTAGTGGCATAACCGTGGTTTCGCGTACCGTGTAACATAAGCGAACCGTGGTTACACGTAACCGCGGTCAAGTTAACCGCGGTTTAGGCTGCCTGTGTAACAAGCGTATAACTCATTCATAGCTGGTAGAGGCAAAACAGCGCAAAATAACGGGGAGACTGAGAAAAGGGTGGCCACTACACGAGCGCTGACTTTCAACTCAAAATTTTTGTTGAAGAAACAACAAAATGTACTCTTACTACGCATGCTCTTACAAGGTAAGTAAACTCGTGACACTCCTGGGTAGATACACTGTTGTGTCCACCCTTTTCTCAGTCCCCGTCATTTCGCGCTGCTTTGCCTCTACCAGCTATCAATCATTACCAACTTGCCAAGTTTTCAATCCTACCTAAATATAAGTAGACGGACCTCTAGCATTCTATTTCCATCGAGATGCCGCCACCGGAGCCGGGATTCCATGCTGCGACCTTCGCGTCAGCAGTCGAGCACGTCCAAGCTCTAACCATCATCAACATCGCCACTCTTCCAACGCGACTATAATAATCATCATCATACTAGTAGTCGCCATCAAGCCCGTTTCACATGTGAGCGAGTGAGCGGCGGAGGCCGCGGCGATCGAGCGGCACCAGGACGCTCGGACGCGGCTTCGGTCCAGCTGCACCGCATATGCGCGGCGCGCGCCTCTGCGATGCGCAGTGATGGTTGTGGAAAGCGCCCGTTACCCGTGGGTTTCCTCTCTCCGAGTTCGCTTGTTTTGGTGCGCATTGGTTGTGAGTTTCACCAGCCTTCTACTTCAGTGCTCGATTTTCACGCGTCTAACCCTTGAATTGTATGTAAATGTACAGTGTATCTGAGTGCAATTAAACAACTTCAGTAGTATCCTTTATTTCTGTAGCAGCTTTTTTTTTTTTTTCCACGCAAGTCTTGTTGCGCGCTCATATATGTGGCCATCGAAAAGGAAAAAAGAGAGAGAGAGTTGGCTTTTGTGAGTTTAAGCTTTCACAAGGCTTTTGATGGCTTTTTCTCTCCAATGCCTGCAAAGCTTTGGTGCACCGTCTGCGCCGGCAACTAGATGCAAGCGGCCCAGACGACAATATTGCCAGTTTGCGAAGGAGCTCCTCTCTCTTTTTGCCTATTGGAATGCCAGTAAAGAGGCGGCGGCATTTGTTGTCATAGGGGTACGTGAACATTCAAAGGAAGAAAACAGCAAACTATTAGAACGCGCTGGGTCAGAGTAGTGGACAAGAAAAAACAGCAACATGTGCTGCGAACTACAAGTGCGGAGTGCCGTAGGGTCCCCCTGTGCAGTCCTATGTTGGTGCCACGATTCGAGAAAAATGCAAACCAACAAATTACTCGTGCAAACGATTTATATGCTTCGATGAAAGCGCCATCGGGAACAACAAGAGGTGAAGAAATGCCCCTTCTACACTGCCAATGTAGAGCAGCTCGTTGCAGAGGATGTCGTCTGCGAGGAAAGCGAGTTCCTCCCGGCCCGCGTGCCCGCTCCTCGACTCCACCCCCGCAGTCAAGTACTCCCCACGTCACTGTTCCCTCATTGGTTGACCTTGGGCAGACGCTCTGCCGCGAGCGAATTTTTCAAACTTCGGCGATCTTGGTCGCAGCGACGAGAGGATTCTCTAAAAACTGGTTCTGGGCTTCCGCGACGGCAGCCGCTCCGCTTTTGGAGCAAAATTTCTCTCATGTGAAACAGGCTTTACTGTGCAATAACGACGACTACGATGATGATGATTATGATGATGACGATAATGACGATGGTGGCTGTGGAAGAGTGCGCAGTGGTGTGTTGATTATGGTATGATGATGACGATAAACGTGCGCGCACATCGGCTGTCTTAGATTTCCCGCCGCGCATGGTCGCCGACCGGCTTAGCGGGTGCCGTACAGCACGTGTCGAGCCACACCGACAAAAACGAGAGAAATACGAGGCTCCCACGCGTTCTGGCGACCGCCGGCACGATGCCCACGCGCGTAGCGGCAACGCGCGCGAATCGGCTCGGAGGTGCTAATGAGGCGGGTAACGCGCCTAATAGGTCCGCGGCGTCGAGCACCACGCGAAAGGCGCATGACTCCTCGGGGCAACGCCGCTGGCTGGAGCGGAATCTCGACACCGACCGCGCCTAGCTGGGGCTCGATACGGTACATTTCGCGAAAATAAACAAACGGCGGCGGCGGCGGCGCACGCCAAGGAAAAGCGATTATTTTCTAACGAAGCACAGACTCCTATGGCGCCCATTAGGGACCCCCAACTCTGCATGTTATAGTATGCCGGCTAGAAATTGCTGCGTGCAGGACTTCCTACTTTCGGTCTGTCTAAACTTTTTCGTTATGAAAAAATATCGCCGAGCCCGGTGTTCCGTGTAAAGTTTGCGCCTATCTATACAGTCTTTACAACGCGAGTAACTGAGGGGGTGGTGAAAAAAAAAAAAAGAAAGTTATCGAAACATCGAGATCGCGCACGTATCCACATGCGTGTAAAGACCAGAACGCCGCGACGAGGTGGTGGAGTGAGAGAGTGCCCGCTTATGGGGTCCGCATAACGAGATTATCCGATGCAGCTCCTCGCCGTCCCCCCCGGCAGACGCCCAATTAAGACTGTTGGCAACACTGCAAGCACTGCACACACACGCACATCGAGCCGCGGGGCACGTTGCCGTCACTGCGCCGAAGAAGAAGAGTGTTTGCCGTTACGCTCTCTCCACGCTTCCTCATCTTTTGCGCGTGTTTCATTCTTGCCTCCATTTCACTTTTGTTCGGTTGTGTGCCTTCCTGTTTATAGCCTTCTCTGGTTGTTTCTTTTTCGAAGTAGTGCACGCCCGAGCGCCGACCGTCCTGCCATCGTGGCGCACGCTTCTGGCCGCGCCAAACACTGAAGCGTCGCGCTGTGTAGCGTCGCCCATGTATGTATCCAATTACAGCGCGGGAACGCCGTCCACGGCTACGTGGCTCCGGCAGCGCCAACAGCAACAAGAGCGCGAGCCTGCCCCTCTCCTCCCCCTTTTGACCTCCTCGGGGATTCCGATTGACGCCGTGGCTAGTGGGCTACTGCTGCTCCTGCTGCTGCTGTCCCGTCGTCGCCTGCGAGCTTCTTTTGTCGCGGGTCTCGAAGGATCCCGAGGCAGGAGGCAATGAAGCAGAAAGTGGCCCGTCCTGTCCCCCCTCCTCATCCCCGCTCGTGGACAACGTACCGACCATTCGGTGGACACTGTGACGTCACCTGCTGGCTTTTAGCGGATCTTCCCCGCTGTTTGAGAGGTCTCGATGTAATCGCCCTTCCTTTCTGTCTTTTGCTGGCCATAACCACGCTATATGGCAAAACTAAGAGATGCGGGATAGAATACTCTCCCACGTGGTCTGTGCTGCGTATCCCCTCAATCTGAACAAGACAGAAGTTCAGGAGAAGGTGGAGGCTTAGAGAGATGAATATTCTTGAACACGATTTGCCGCTGGAGCCAAACGTTTGGACAAGTGGTATTCTATTCCGCCTTGAAGAAGGAAAGACCGATTGTCGGAACGTTTGGCTCCAGCGACACCCCGCGTTCAAGAATCTCTATCTCCTCTCAATCCTATGTCAAGTGACGTCTCTTCCATATTCTGTTCTTTCAATGGATAAACAACACAGACGAAATAGAACACGTTGTAATGCGGGGACGTTCCTCGGCGAAATGACTCCGGGGTGTTGGGTCACAAAAGTCGTACAAGGGCGCACGTGCTTTGAACGAGAGCCAGCATTCTTTTTTATGCGGAAATGAATAACAATGACTATAAGAAGAAGGCGAGTATTTTCAGCTTGGTTATCACTCGAATATTTCGTTCGCAAGTTCTCACCATACACAACGCCCCTAATATGAGCTTCAAAAGCACTGCGATTTGCATGACGTAGTCCAAATCACTTGAGGACTTCCAGAAGAGTGGGTGCGCATCCCTCTGAAATATCTCCGAAATGCATCGTTCACACTGCAGAGCACTGATTCAGACAAATAACATAGTATATATGGTGCCTGAAAGCGTGAAATTTGTATTGAATGAGCAGGAATCATTAAGTTCTCATGCCTTTATATATTACCGTATTACTTCTATTCCAGGGCAGTGACCCTACACAGACTTCAAGACGAGTCAATGTGAGGGCGTTGCTGTCTTTTCTCAAGGAAACCGGAGTGAACGACACATCGTGACCGTTCAGTGACAATGTTATCTTGTAGTACTTGTACATCGCCATAGTATAATGACACAGTAGTATTGTCACAGACTCATCTCCTCTTCCATTCTTTCACACACCCTTTTCCCTGCCCAAGTACAGGGTATCCAGCGGTTAGCCACAGTGTAGCCAGGGGAGGCAGGAGTCATTCCTTTACGCCCCGTCTCCCCCCTCCCTCTCTCTCTCTTTCCCCGGTATGCATAAAATGCGCGCGCGGCTTCAGCCCGCTTGTTCGAGAATTCTCGAAAGGTGTGTCTACATAGGCACAGGGTCACATTCTAAACGGTGTCTTCACCCCGTCGACAAAGGCAAGCACGCCTTTGGCGAGCGGCTTCGACGCCGGAGATACGAGTGCACGGGGCGGTTGCGTCGTGCGACAAGGCGGCGCGAACAAGCACGCATCGTCGCGAGTCGCACAATGGCGGCGGCTGACTTGTGACAGCCGGCGCCCGTTCCCCCTGTCATGACGTCAGCGGCACGAGCGCGGCGCCGTTCTGAGGTGGGCGCCACTGTGCCGTAACCCGTCGCATACCGCGCGCAGCTTGATTGGCGCGTGCCTTTGAAAGTTACAGCTACCGGCGCACACTGAGAGCTTTAGCGCATGACCCCTGCATGTTTTACCTTCCTTCATCGTCTTTAAAAGAAACATTCCTACGTAAATGACAGCATGAGACCCACCATGGCCTGAGTCACCATAGCAGTGAGTCAAAAAAAAAGGTCAATGCACTCTTGATCACGAACGGTAGAGTGTGTCGTCTTCGGCGCGACATGGGACGTCTTCCTCTGCGACCAGCATCGACGAAATGAAAGGCAGTTAATTATTGAATTGTTGGGGTTTAACGACCCATAACCACGATAACATCATGAGGGATGCCATAGTGAAGGGCTCCGGAAATTTCGACCTCCTGGGGTTCTTTAACGTGCTCCTAGACCTAAGCACACGGGCCTCTGATATTTCGCCTCCATCGAAAATGCGGCTGCCGCTGCCGGGATTCGATCCCGCGACTATCGGGTCCGCGGTCGAGCACCATGACCACTAGACCGCCGTGGTGCGTGAAAGGCAGTTCGTACGAAAGAAAGAAAGAAAGAAAGAAAGAAAGAAAGAAAGAAAGAAAGAAAGAAAGAAAGAAAGAAAGAAAGAAAGAAAGAAAGAAAGAAAGAAAGAAAGAAAGAAAGAAAGAAAGAAAGTTCCGTCGTGATTCAGTAGGGTGCACGAGAATAGCACGGTGGTTAGCGGTCGCATCTTGACCGATCCCGAAAACTTGTTACGCCTCGAACTGAAGCGCGTGTCAAGACCCAGCGCCACGCATACTGCGCAGGACTACCGTCGTTCTTGTTACCGGGTAAACATAACACTTTTACATCGAACTCTTCGCTGTTGTGGTATGAATGAATAAAATTTATTTTGGAGACTAAACCGTCGATGCCTAGAGGTGAACGGCCATCGCATCCCAGGTAGCCGTGTTCTCTACCTAGTCTTCCTGCTCCCAGGAGCTTATAGGTTCATCACCTGACAGCTCGTCCAGTGAAAGGCCACATATAGTATATGGTGTTTAGCATACAGAATTTGCAATCTCTTCTATATGATGTTTGTAAATGAAATAAATAAAATAAGAATAAACCACCTTCACTGCATGGCTTCGGCTATACCACGGTGGCGCAGTGGTTACGGTGCTCGGCTGCCGACCCGATATTCGCGGTTTCGACATCGGCCACACCGTTCGCATTTCGATGGAGGCGACTTGGTAGAAGCCCGTGTACTGTGCGGTATCAGTTCACATTGAAGAACCCCAGGAGGTCTAAAATGATCCGGAGCCCTCCACAACGGCGTGAATTATAATCACATATGTTGTTGGCGCGTAAAACCCCAGAAGTTATCACTGCTGCACGACTTCGGTGTTGGTTCAACCGTTCATGTTGTTTGCATTTTAACGTTCCTGTACAGATTGCCATTTTTATCGCGCCATTTCTCTATATTCCCTCGCGTAATTGCCCTCGCCTTGTTCTTAACTAAGCGTTTGCTCTTTTGTTCTCACGAGCAAAACACCCGTGCCCGGCCTTGAGTACATCAGTCTTCCTCGACATCGCCACACATGCACCCTGCCAGTGCCCGCCGTCGAACCAAACAAACTTGAAACGTTCCACTTGGAATCTTTTTAGGGCGTCGCAGGCGTAAGCATCCAACGGAAGCCTGCGAGTCTACTGAAGCCGTTGCTGGACTGCGAGGCTTTACGAAGTATGTGGCGTAATCTGGCGTCGCGCGACAAGGCAGTGTTTTAGCAGACAGCACGCACGTAAAACAGAAAACAAAAAAAAAAACAAAAAGACAAGAAGACACTCGACAGTACTGGACTCTTCAGTACTTGTTACGTTTCTTGTTTTGGTTTATGCTGTTGTAGCTATGATTTATGCATCACCAACTAGCCTGCAGCAAGTGTTACTGAAGTTCAGTTTTAGCAGTGACGAAAATACCGCACGGCCGTGGTGGGCGTGTAGCTTCTTAGACTTCTTAGCCGCCCGAGTTGCTCATTGGGTACGGTAACGTGGTGTAATGATCAAACTGGCTGAAAGAGCTCTTGCGCATATTAATAAAGGCTACTTGCGGACCACAACGGTAAGGTATTTCCGTACTTATCGTACGGTAAACCGGCACTGATGAAAGATGCTGTCACCTGGCGTTCCGCGAGATTGTACGACAAAAGCCCACAGAGACTTCTTCGACTTCAAAGAGCGCACTGCCACAACTTGCCCATTTTCAATGAATGCATTTGGTCAATGGAATTACTGGCCCTGTGTTAGTCTAGTTCAGCTCTACGTCACCAAGTGGTACCACCAGCTCAATCGCTCAAGTTTACACTTCCGGTAACGTAATAATCCGCAAATGAGAAGAAGTCTACCGAAACATCAGAGCTAGACATGATGAAAGTGGGTGATACTGTCCGTAGCTTGCATAATACTGCGGTGTTCCAGTGAGGCAGGCTATTCAAAGGGGAAACGGGCTGCGCTGCTGGTGAAAGCAGACAGAGAGAGAGAGAGTCGGGAAGAGGGCTCAGACAGCGGGTGCGGCAGACTATTCGGACCAGCTGTCGGACGAGCGTCGGTGTTAACGACCCGACCTCGACACGAAAGTGCGTGGCTTTCTCGCAAGCGCGTTGCTTCGTTCGCCTTGGTTAATGCGCGCGCCCTGTGTAAAAGATGGTAATATAGAGAATGAAGACCACGCGTTACGTGTATACTCGCCCTTGAGATGAGCAGGGAGGAATTTGGCGTAACGCTGGCTGTCTCGGGCTGACGCAGCATTTTGGGACATCTCAGCTGATCTGTCGAAGCAGCTGGGCGACGTGAGCGTCGCTACAACGAACCGACTGGAATTTCGCGTTAAAGGAACGACGGTTTATGCTCGTAAGGTATGTTTCGAACATTATGTTCGGTAATTTCACTGAAACAATTCGGATATTACGCGACAATTAAAAGTGGCGTCGAAGGTAAATTTTCTTTCTTCACGATCCAACCCTACAGCCTCTACGTCATTCTGACGTTATGCATTTCCTGATGCTGAAGTTCTTATTTGCGTCGCTATGGTTCCCGGGAAGTTATGTAAGCTCGTTAAGTTCTGTTATTGGCTAGAATTAAATGTAGTCAGTCATTACCGATTAAACAAAAGAACACTGTGCCCGAGCACCCGATTTCAATATCTATGACGTCATGAAAGGACGTAATGGGAATTCAAGCCGGCGTCTCTATGGTGCACCCGCATCTTTTTTTTTTTTTTTTTTGCCTTTTCTGGCTGGACAGTGTTCTTCTCGAACTAAAAGTGTGTGTTAAGTAAAGGTAATTTTTCTAATTCAGCCCAAATTATTTTTTTCGGCAACCATTCGACCAATAACAAGATGTCTTCTGCCATACACATAATTATTGTGCACTGTCCGAGTTACTTCATTCAGCAGCCATGCGCTATGGGACCTCCTCCTGTATATGTGCGTCCATGTATGTATAAATCACATATGGGATTGTGAATAAAGATCTGATCCATTTTATTTGATTTTGATTTGTGGAACAATGCGCGTTTGTACGCGCATATATATGCGTGTTCTTGGGCTTCCTTTTGTGCCCTTGTGGTCATATCTACAAAATTTTGCATGTCATCACGTATTTATACACCTTTCAGCGTTTCTAGTGTTTTTGACTTTTTTTTGTTTGTCTCTTAAAGGCCCTCGGCAACCTAGAATAAGGAGGCCGCCCACCTTGGGCGCACAGTGCGCTTGCTCGCAATAAACGTTTATTCTCTCTCTCTTTCCTTGCCAGGCCGAGCAGGAACAGTCCGTGCTGCATAAAATTGTAGACCTGTTCATCAATACTGTATGATATTAAAGATGGGCAGGGGGAGATTAAGAACCGGATTCGTAGACACATTGTTAGTGATGAGTGATGACATGCGGCGATGCCAATACCCACCCAAGAAAGAGAAGCTTTGCGAACTGGTCTCTCTTTTAGATCAACGTATGTATACTGCGCGGTAGTAAACACGGACGACAAGAAAACACAAGGACAAGCGCAGACTATCAACTGAAGGTTTATTTTTCACAAACCACATATACATGACTGAAACAGCGCTTGTCCTTGTGTTTTCTTGTCGTCCGTGTTTACTGCCGCGCAGTATACATACGTCGATCATGAATCACCAACTGGCCCAATCGTCCACCTTGATTAGTTACACCTCTTTTAGAGGCGAAGCTCCTTAAGGTCGACGGCTTGTACTTCACTCCCCCGCTGTCCCCCCGGTGTAGCCACGCTAGTGCAATGACGATGACGCTGCCATCACGGCACAGCACATGCAAGGTAACCATTATACGCCATGACGATGACGCTGATGGCAATGAAGAATGAGCGCGTTCCAGACCACACATTCTCTTTCTGCCATCACGGCACAGTACATGGAATGTACCCACTATACGTCATAACAATGACAATGACGCTGTTGACGAAGAATAAGCGCGTTCCAGACCACACATTCTCTTTCTGCCATCACGGCACAGTAGCCAACATGGAATGTACCCACTATACGTCATAACGATGACGATGACGCTGATGACGAAGAATAAGCGCCTTCCAGACCACACATTCTCTTTCTGCCATGGATGAAAACCGCTCGTGAACTCGCTCTCGCCCGCGAAAGGCAAAACGGCAACGCCAACAACAAGCTGCTACCCCGGAGTTGAGGATGCGGAAAGCGGCGGCTCAACGGCAAAAACACATTTTATATACTGTACACACGCGTTGTCACTCATTTACATGCGCGACTGGGCAATGTCACGGGTGTTTTACGGTAAGAACGATCCCCAGTGATTCACCCACTCGTCATGATTCACTTCGTGGAAATGCGATTTTTCTTTCTCTCTCTCTGTTTTCCTAAGAACTTTCACATCATGGCGGCGTAATACCGAAGCCGAGTTGATCTGCCCCTGCCCGTATTCCGTACAGCAGAAACGTTCCGAGAAACGCAAGAGGTGGTGCTTACGCGTACGCGCCATGGGTGTTTCTGTGGTTCGCACAGGCCCCAAGCTGTCTCCCGTGCAAAGTCGCAGAGTATGCCCGCGGCTACAGCAGGATGTGCGCGCAGTGCAGAGGAGATAGATTACGAAAGAGAGAGGAGGGTCCAACGCTTAAGTCCGCAAGGTGAAGCTCCTTATACAGTCGATGACTGCAAATGAGCCCGATGACGACGAGAATACCGGTTCGAAGGCCGACAGATCGAACAACGTACGCGGCGGCGGCTCCGTGTGCTGTTTAGTGAACGGGCAAATTTCTCAGCATCCGGCCCGCTCCATACTACAAGCCACCACGCGCCGCCCAAGGGGCGTCGAGGCTGGCGCTTACGAAAGCACGCCGTTCATCTCCGAGGTCGTAGGGGCCTTCGTGAATGAAAACGCCGGACACGAGAAAGGATGGTGCGATGAGCCAGTTGAAGCAACGAGCCAGGCCCGTATAGTACGCTCGTGAATCGCGGAACAAAAGCGTGCAGCGTCTCTGTAACTTGTTGCTCCGGGTGCACGCTGTTCGTTAAGAACAAGAATGCGATGGCTGGGCTCACGCGTGGTTTCGTTCAGCTTTTCGAGCAAACATTAGGCTGAGGAATGCATCCACGATTCTGTTTTCGGAGGGGGGAAGAGCCTTGAAGGTGAGAGATCGCTGAACATGGAATGTCACCGCAACCAAGAATTTTCTTTTTTTTTAACAAGAGGACAAGACTTGGCTGCAGCATTGGCATCAGCGATACTTTGTGTGCAACGATTTCTCATATATATATATATATATATATATATATATATATATATATATATATATATATATATATATTGTCACGTGGTCGTGACGTTGACCCAAGCAACAGTCGGTATGTTCAAGATGAAACTGTTTATTAGGCCGAACCTGTGGCCGGTAAACGGAAAGTCAGATTACAGCAATAAGCACTGGCACTGATAGCGGCGAACGGAGCGTCGGCCGTCGATCAACTGACAAGCGGTGAAGCGCGTCGACATTTATGCGCGCGTCTTCGAATATTCTAGCCTTATCACTGGTTGTCGCGAAAGCTCTGGAATAAGCTCGCGTGTTCGCGTCTTGCGCGCAATCTTAACACAACGATCTACAATAATCGCGAAGCTTCTAGAAATGAGGCGCGGTTTGCGCTGAGCATTGCTTACAGTCTCTGTGGGCGTAAATCAAATACAGCAAAAGTATAATACGAAACGCGCGTGGCAATATATATATATATATATATATATATATATATATATATATATATATATATATATATATATATATATATTCCAGAATTAATATGGCGGTCGGTAAGAAGGCATCAAGCTGCACCTGTGGAGGGAGAGGAGAGAGGGGGGGGCTGTGATAAATATCTCCTAAGCTTGTCCAGAGACCGACCGCACGGTTTCTGTATCAACGGCTAGCTGTTCGATTTCGCTGTCCGAACAGACTTTGGCTGCTTAAGTGCACCAGTATCTATAGCTTCCGAGTCCTTTCTATCCTTTCCATATTTCTCTTTCCCACTGATAGGTAGCAAACCGAAAGCTGCTCCGGTCAACCTGCCCAGCTTGCTTTCTCATTTCTCTTTTCAGTAAACTTTTTCGCATGCCTACTTATTTGTTTATCATGTACTCACGTGACTTTATCTACGGTCGTCCTGTGCGCGATAATCTAAGCTAAATGTATGTACGAGGTCGCATATCTACGGTATCTATAGGCAGATTGTGTGGAAAAAACGACCTCCCGCGGCAATTTCCGTGTAAAGTAGCCTGTCTATTGAGCTTTTTGTTGTTGTTTCCTACCCACGTTTGCGAGGGGCCGCTAATTTCCACGGTTTGCCTCCTTCGACTCAGAAGCCCCAAGGTGCTGCACTTATTTAACAGTGAAGCCTACGCAGTTTATACACTGGATGGGGAGGAGGAAGGCAAAGTGATGAAGGCGGCATGCTGGAATCAAGAAGGGTGACTCTGCCCTCAACACCCCTCATCTCCCCTCACCCTCAACCTCCGCCCCTCTCAACTTTGCACGCCTGCCTGCGGTATAGTGCCTCCTGCGAAGGGAAACAGGTTTTTCGCCCGCTAGAAACAAATCGCGCCTAATCACGGCTCCGATCTAAATATACACCGCGAGAAGACACGACGCCGATTGCCGCGCATACGCACACTCTCGGTCATGGCTGTGTGATGAACGGTTCGCCTTGGCGCAAAGGCCCCGCTCGGCTGACGCTTCCCAAGCGTGCGGGCGCGATGAATGCCCGGGTGTAGCGTGAGCGCTGGCACATGTCTGACACGAGAGTGTTTTGGAGAGGCCGCTGCTCTAGGGTGGGTCGCTTTATTTTGGACAGACCCCTTGCACGTGCTGCCGCCCGCGTTATTTATAAATGACACACTTCTTGACGTAATAGGAGGGCTGCACAATGACGCAGTCAAATCATCATACGTGCACCGACAAGAAAGGTCAGCGCGTGTAGATTTCTGCGGTTGCGTGGACCACACTCATTCATAGAGATGTGAATACCGATAGCTGCCTATCTTACTCATTCACTTAATCATAGCTGTATGTATGTATGTATGTATGTATGTATGTATGTATGTATGTATGTATGTATGTATGTATGTATGTATGTATGTATGTATGTATGTATGTATGTATGTATGTATGTATGTATGTATGTATGTATGTATGTACGTACGTACGTACGACAGTGTTTGGGCATGTTTTCTTTGCCTTTAGTTGCCGCGTGATAGCGATTAAATGAAAATTGCGGTCACTGACCAAGTTAGAAAGAATAGTTTGGCGTAAGAACGATGTAGACAGTGGTCGAATAGCCACAAGAATATACTTTTCAGTCAGAGACACACAGATGCACCAAGGAGTTGCGCACAAGGTTTCGTCGAGGCCTGTCGACTTCGAGAAACGCCTGCAGTGCCTTTATGAGGCTTAACGCGCACGTGGTGCTTCGCCACAAGCCAAGAATGTGCCGCAACTCCCAGTTTCAGCCGCGTTGGAAGCACGCAGCGCTGTCTCCACAATACTCATTTTCAGCCTGTCTCCGTTGCAGGACCGAGGCATCTCCCAGTGATTTACCCCAACCTCGGTGATCTGGTTCCACTTTATGCCCGCGAACTTCCCGATTTCGTCTCTTCATCCAACCCTCTGCCATCCTGGTCTACGCCTCCCACCCCTCGGTATCCATTTCGTCGGTCCAAGTGGTCAACGGTCATCTGGAAATCAGCGGCAGCAGACACACGAAACTTGTTGTGTAGGCCTTCAGGACAGAATAGCGAAGAGAGCAAAATGGCGAGTCCATTCACTGAATTTCGCACTTTAATGTTGAAATAGAGCGTGTAGGTCACGTAAACTCTGACGAAGTCAGTTACGCGATCCCTTACACATAGCTAACGCCTATTGTGCCTTTATTCCTCTGCAGCAAGCTGTTTACAGCCTAACGAAGGATCTGCCTCTCCTCCGACTATTATACTATATTTTCTTTTATACAGCTATTTTTAGACAAGCATACCGTTAATACCCGCATTAAAGCAGTGCTTTCTGGATGTCGCGCAGTAATCTGCCACGAGCCGCTCAACTCTGGAAACGCGGATTTGATTTGACCTCACAACCTGAAGGTTTGTATGCACAAACTTTTCGAATGAACATTTGCCGCACGGAGCTCTTTCGCGTGTCCCTAAAAATAGAAGGACGTTTTCTCCGTTTGAAGCGAGTGGTGAACGTCGATGTTGAGAGACGAACCACTCCAATCCAGGCGAAAGAAGTACTTGTATTAAATCGCCCAAGATAGATTACGTACTGCCTACACACTACCCCCGCTTTAGGAGAGGCTCGCCCGCCTAAGAAAGAATCGAACACGGTGGCACTCTCCTGAGACTCCAGGTCTCTGCTAACGAAGTGTTCCTTCGATCAATCAGAAGTGAGGACAAGGTCAAGCATGCAAATGAGCAAGCTCACGGCCTCCGCTGGGTTGAGTGGTGATACGTCTAAAGGCGAAGTCGCAACGCGAGCAGTTTCGCATTTCGGCAATGACACCATTCGACTGTACGCACGTGCAGAAACTCGATAACGTATGCACACCAAGGCTCAGTCGCTCACGTCTAGCCATGCAGCTTGGTTCTTTAGAAGTCTCGGGTAGTCTCAGTAATTCATTATTCTCGTCTGTAATAAATCTACAGGTGCACAGCTCAGATATTTCCTGACATCATATACTCGCAATAGCAATGCTTACTTCG
Source organism: Rhipicephalus appendiculatus (assembly GCA_030522465.1). NCBI lineage: Eukaryota > Metazoa > Arthropoda > Arachnida > Ixodida > Ixodidae > Rhipicephalus > Rhipicephalus appendiculatus. The sequence goes on from JALIZH010032971.1 coordinate 5,639,379, forward strand.
TCAAGGCAAATATGTTTGAGCAGCAATTCGAGGTCAACTCTAAGCACTATACTGACAGATCCGAGGACAGTGAACGTATACGTACGTTTCACAGCGGGAAAGCCCTTAGGAACACACATACACGCACACCAGCAAATGAGATGTGAGTGGCGTATATACCGGCAGACCAAACACTCCTATAGCTGTGTTACCTGCAAATGAGTTCTGCGGAATAGCGCGAGGTGGAGCAAGGGTTATGAAAGAGATAATTGATAGCCACTCATCTGCAGCACGAAGCCACAAGGAAAATCATACGGATTTCTCAAAAAGCATTTAATTTAAGAAAAAACGCCAGGCCTGCGCGGAAAGCTCAGCACAGTCACAGCGAAAGCTGGAAGAGCGCCATTTCTAGAACCCGCTTGCAAGGTACCCACTACTCCATTAATTGATTCGGTGGCTGATGATGATGAAGAATTATGGCTGAGCCCTTTGTAATGGGTTGGAAGCATTCAACGACCCACTCGTAATGCAATTCATATTGTGTGACGCCTCGTTAACAATTTCGCATTCTGTGACGCCTGGTTGTTATTTTACTCTTCTACCACGTCATATATATAGCGTATGTTAACGCGGTTCCTTCCCGACATAACGCTTGTATAGGGTTTTAGTGCGCCAGAGTTTCGAGCCCCGGCATGGCTCAGTGGTTGAATACTGGGCTGGCTCGGAGGGGACGTAGATTTGAACATCGTTCCATCCTGGACATTTTTTTCTTATTTCGTTTTTTTTTTCTCTTCTTTCGTGCGATAGCGGTTACAGACACCGGTGGCGGCGGCGGACAACTACGGCACCCTTGGTTGTGATCTCATAACAGCTTTCGCTGTAAAAATTCGTCCCGGTTCGGGGATCGAAACCAGGGTCAAACGCCATTACGGGGTTGTCGCGCTCTAACAATTGAGCGAACCAGGATGATAGCAATTGGCAGCGCGAGGGCGAATTAGCCAACAACTCTAAGCACACGTACAGAGATCATTGGAAATGAGTTCTCCGAAAAAGCGTTGGTCCCAGGTTCGATCCCCAGGCAAAGGACGACTTTTTTTCTTCCGCTATAGAAGCTTTCCTTTCTGAGAAATCCCTATGGATTCCCCTTGGGAGTCGTGCCACAAACGGGTGGCAGTCAATTGCCCATTTACGTTGAGTTACCTATATAGTATACAATACAGCATCATGAACGAGTACGGTTTTGGCGAGGTGCTGCTACAATTTCAGCGATGAGAACACACGCTGAAGGCATACGTTGGAAAAACGCACCTTTCACAACACTAACAACACGTTGGAGCGAGTGTCAAGCTTGCAGATATAGTTACAATTCACGCCGTAATAATAGAGCTGCAACAGAGCACGATGTTTGCAGCCTCATTCGTCCTAAACAAAACATGTCAGTAGCGTAGCCAGAAATTTTTTTCGGGGGGGTTCAACCATACTTTATGTATGTTCTTGCGTGCGTTTGTATGTGTGCGTGCATATATACACAAGTAAAACTGAAAAATTTCGGGGCCTCCTTGGCTACGCCACCGAAACATGTACTTCCGTATATGCAGTGCGGAACTGCGGCGGCAGCGATAGCAATGATCTGCCCATCGCGCCTTCATAAGCGTTTCTTTTCTGTTTCTTCTTTTAATTTCCTCAATGCTATTATGGCAACCATCCGAGGATGACGTCTTGGAAAGCTGCCGAAAATTGACGGAGTAGTGGCAACAGGATGAATGGGACGCGTTAATAACCACGGCTTCAGCGTAACATGGAATATTGGAGATATATGTGTATATACGCGCACGTGTGACCTTTCATTCGGCATTAAGTAAGATCTCACGTTCAGCAAGTAGTTCATGCCTTTATTTATTTATTTATTTATTTATTTATTTATTTATTTATTTATTTATTTATTTATTTATTTATTTATTTACTTATTTATAGAAATAAAACCAATGACTTCGTTTCTTTGCGTGAGTATCACGTATACACACTGTGAAAAAGAAAATGATGTATTGTTTTGGAACCCAGCTGTGAGCAAAGCGCGACAGACAGACACAGACACGCACACATATATATATATATATATATATATATATATATATATATATATATATATATATATATATATATATATATATATATATATATATATATATATATATATATATATATATATATATATATATATATATATATATATATATATAGCCCGTCTGATACAGCTTAAGGTTCCGCAATTCGTCTTATCTTAATACGCAGACATTCAAACTGTAACTGCAGTGTTGTATATACTGCAGCTAAGTTAAATGTAAAGCAGTTAAGCTTGAATACCATGTGCGGAGATATGCGTGGCCATAAGAGAGCGGCTCGCGCTTCGGTCACTATCGAATTAGGGCAATGGATTTAGTTCGCCGCACGCGTGAGGCCCGGCGGGTGATAAGTTTTTCAGTATACATACAAAAAATTTAATATTTCACGCCATTATTAATTCCTGTGAACGACCGACGTTCTAAAGAACCTAAAGAATTTTAAAGAACCGAAGTCATGCATGTGCTGACTGTGGCGCACCTCTGCCGATCGTGATTGTATCGTCTTGGTTACGGCCTTATAGGACTACTGAGGACGAGGGCGGTGCCAGCGCGGGAGAGGGGGCACCTATGACAAGTGAGTTTCTTAGAGGGGCGGGGAGGCGGGAAATCCCACATTGTTTTTTGACTTAGCGAAACGTTTTCTGGGGCTAGTTGGCTCATGACTTCTGAAGAAAAAAATGTAGGGCAAAGCAACACACGGGTAGACAAGTAACACGGCACTGGCGCTGTTTTCGACTGTTTGCTCTAGGGGGGAAGGGGAAGGGTATGCAGGCGGGAACCCCCCCCCCCCCCCTCCTGTCGCCGGACATAAGTGAAAAAGGCCCTGCAACACTTTTCCAAGTAATCATCTAATTGCTTCAGTAAAAGAGCTTATTGCCTCAAGAATCGACTGCTTCAAATAATTTTAGAATCCCGTTAAGTACGAGTGGAGTTGCAGATATTTGCCGCACGCTTTAGCTGCTTTCTCTCTACTTCCGTACCAGCGAGCGTGCTGACAGCTACGCAGGGAGGGGATGAGAAGTGGGCACGACGATGCGTCCCTTCGTCGCACGCGTCAGCGTGAGCTTGAATGACTTACTTTTTTTCTTCGAACGCGCGGGCTACTTTCAGTGTGATCGCGAGTGCACGCGCGGGCGCGTGGCGGCATCTCGCGGCGGCCACGGTAACTATGCAGCTCGCGATGCTCCAGTCAGCCAACGAATGTGGACTTTAGGCATATGACGCAGTAATTTGGTTATGCGGCATCATTGTAGAGAAAAGAGGGAACGATTTCTAGCTAACTTTGAGAATTAATTGTAAATTATTCCGAGACCGCGTGCTGCGCTATAATGTTTGTCTCGCGTGTTCTCAGGAGCCTCGACTACCGATATTTCATTGCTTGAACGCCGCGCTCCTGGTACTTTCAGGTCACGAAAGGCGTGCGCTATATATGTTAGCTTGACATGGACATTCTTGGGAGGAAAGGGGCGAAGGGAAGTGAAAGATCGAAGCTCAAAAGGCGGGCTCTCCTTCCCTCTTTCTTCTCTGATTCACTAACCCTCCGCCAGGATGCTACTCCGAATTCTCCCTCATATACGGGTTGCAGAAGTCTCAACCTCAAACCACTATCATAATGTTGTGTAAGAGTTAAGACCGGGAAAATGTCACTGTTGGGGAAGGAGGGGGGAGCAAACGTTATTTTAAAGGGACACTAAAGGGCAAAACGATTTTTCGCGCATTAGTTAAGTACAATTTCACAGTCCCGAAAACACCACTCTTACCGCGACACGACGCTTGCTAAGCTTAAAACACGCGAAAAGAAAATGCGGGTGGAGATGCCACCTTGAAATTCCCGCACCAAACACCGTGACGTCATAGATTCTGAAGGCGTCTACTGAGTCCTACGTAGCTTCTAATCGATAAAAATGCGGTGCATTGTCATCTGTGGGTGCCATAGACCTAGCATACGAAGTTTCAGAAAATTTCATCGCGCCAATGTCGCGAAAATACGAAAAATACATTAGGAATTTCTGACGTCACGCGCGCAGATATCGGCGCCAAATTTAAAAATAAAACTTCAACCTTGATTTTCTCCACCAAGTCATTGTTTCGCTTTAGTGTCCCTTTAAATAAAGAGAGGTTTCGGTGGCCGGGGTCAGTGGAAACTTTGTGGTCGGTGTCCTTACTGCGACTCAGCCGCCGCTCTCGCTCCTATAGGATTATGGCCCGTTGGGCTTCCAGTCCAGAGCAGTCGCGGAGAGCGGTCTCCCATGCGCCCCTCGTTCGGGGGGATGGGGAAGGTGGGAGAGAGGGGCTTTGGGTGCATTCCCACACCATGTGAAAGACGTCTGAGGTTTCCCCACAGTGTGGGCACTTCCCCCTCTCAGTTAGGGTCCCAGAAACGAATTACGACGGGGCAGGGAAGGGTATCGGTCTGTAGCCTGCGGAGAGTTAACTCATCTGATCCACTGAGACACTTATTAGGGTCCTGGGGAGCTATTCTCGATGCGTACACCTTGTGGCTATGACGTCATGTCGCCGTGACGTCATGGCGCTCTTTACCACATTGACGCACCCACCGAACCAGCACATTCCCAGCGTAAAAAGAAATTGGACGGAATGCACTGCAGCAGGACACTTAAACAAACTTGACGAATCTGAACTTGCATATGAACGCGTTCAGATGTTTGAGAACTATGCAGGGAATGCGTACCGACTTTCGCATTAGTCGAGCGGCCGCATTAAACCTAATTCGAGGGCTAACCAGTTCATGCCCGCCCTCCGAGATTTGCGTCCCAAAGCGGTTCTCTAGGTGCTGCATTTGTTGCGGTGAAGCGCATTACATCCCTCTCATTTGTGTCGAGAGTTGTGAAAGCTTTGTGACGTCAAAATGACATTGCGGAAGAAGAACCGGAAATAGGGGCGGACAGTACACAAGGTGGACACATCGAGAATGGCTCCGCTGGTAGAGTCGACTCCGCTCTCGAAAATAGAGTAAAGTTGACTCGGTGACATACTAGCTCTGATAAGCGCATCACCTGGATTCTCGTCTTCATGACATACCCCCGTCGTCTCCGGCGGTGAAACCCAGCTTCGCCCGCTCCTGGTCGTGCGGGTGAACTTTCGAGGCTTTTTCACAAGTGTGAAAGACAATAACAAACGTGATTGCAACAGCCCCTCCAGCGTGCTTCGTGCAAATTGTTAGATTGGCGTCATGTACATCTTGTAATGTCGCTGTGTGCGTGGCCCCTGTCGTCAGCTACGAATCGATTTGGACGTAGCTACAGTTAAATGTCCGTGCGATTGCTGTGGCAGCATACTTGAACCAATTACCTTTGTGACGTGTTTCCTTTTTATCAGTATTTAGCAACCTTAGCTCCAGAGAGATTTCGTTGAAGCTGGCCCTGAAGCTTCAAGCGCCAGCCAGATTGAAGTGTTTCTCAGAACAGCCGACACGGCTGTATACATTTGTCGATAGCGTTGTATATATACATATACACGCATGCCCTCAAAAAGTTGTTGGTTAGAGCTTCATGGAATAGAATGCCAAATAATGTGCCTCTTGTATGTACTTTTTTCGTATAGTATTGCAGAATCTGTACACTCTAATGATCACACCTGACTGTTCTCATCGACAGCTGACCTTCTTTTGTTAACGATTCTCGTTGTTTCCCTTGGGCGAATCCTCGTTAATAGCATGCTGCCACCTCAATCATTTCCAGGTGAAGCAACCAGTCAAGCTCGCCGCATGGACTGACGTCCTATCGCCCGGTGGATGGTGTGTCGAGGCTCGAACATCCCGCTGCCAGGCACGATCGTGGCGACGGCCACGGGTTCGCATTTCGACGGGGTCGAAATGCGATGACGCGTGCATGCATGCCATGATGCGTACTCTCTTGTCGCTGCGAGCCGACCAAGGAGGTTTAAAAAGAATTGCTGGAGTGGGAAACTATGCCTCAAGAGTGAAGCCGTACCCATAAGGTGGCGGCCGCCATCTTAGTAGGGGCAGGATAGAACACTAGTGTTCCGTGAAGAAGAAGGAGCGTTTTCCCTCCCTCGCCCTACAAGTTTAAAAGGGCCGTGGCACCAAATTTTCGATCCATAATCCGCGTAAGGTTGGTTAATCCTTGTGCGTTCAACAAGCCGGCGAAATTTTAGCGCACTTGGTCAAGCATTTAATTTATAATTGAATATTTCTATAAAGATGCGAGTGGCCTGAGAGTCGGGCAGCACTGCAGCACTCGCCAGCCGTGGCGTAACAAGCTGCTTGCTGTGAGAGCATCTGCATTGCGGCGAACGATTTTGTTTCCTGGTCAGCTGCGCGTGCAATCCAGCCACGTCACCTTTCTCCAGCTTGGCGTTGAAACTGAACGTTTTGCAACGGCTGAAGCTTTGCTAGAAGACGACGGCCCCTCCACATGCTGTGCATGTGCCTCAAAAGTAAAACACAGCGCGCGAGCTGCGGCCAAACTACTCAAAACTGCATGCCAGCGCGCTCTATCAGAGAAGTGTTTGTTTATTTATGAACAGAAGATAGTGTCATCACTTCCATTTATAAATAATCACTCCTCTGATAGAGCGTACTGGCATGCAGTTTTGCGTAGTTTGGCTACAGCTCGTGCGCTCCGATTTACTTTTGGGGCACCTGTACGTGCTATCACACGCGCCATAACGAAATGGCGGTCGCCGGCGGTGGGCGAGGTTTATAGCCGGCTACTTTTAGGGTTTATTTTGCACTGAGATATTTTTTTACGGCGCATTCCTATATATTTGCAGGTACATTAGACCACATGCTTCTATTTTTCGCTGAAAACTGCAAACTGATGTGTGACCGTGCCACGGACCTTTTAATATGGCAAAATTTTCTGGACAGATACCGCTCGGCGATGTTTGTGTTACTGGTTTCGAAAGAAACGTCAAAATCTTGCACATCTTTTTGGAGATGAATGCATCAATCATTATTCGATATGTTACTTCGGGTACAACGATCTCATATTTGAGAAATAACCTAGCATTTTCATAAACAGAGCGAACAAGCTTTACCTCTAAGCGGGCACAACCCGAAAATAGCATGTTTCCCAGATAAAGAGTAGGCAAAGCGCTGGCTTCACTTTAGCCGCTAAGCATTCTAAAAGACAGGGCGCGCAAGCACGGACACAAGAAGGAAGTCAAGACACCATAAAAGATAGGGCTCGTGTTTACACACCCTGTCCTTTTAGAATCAATGCGTACCAACTATTTTTTTATAGCTCTACTCTCTGTTATCTAGCCGCTCAGGCTATACGAGAGTTTCCACTTCCATATATTTAAAAAAAAAAAAAAAAAAAAAAAAAAAAAAAAAAAAAAAAAAAAAAAAAACTCCTTGAAGCCAACAGGTCTCGATGTCGGCAGCGGCCACGGCTAAGTGTCGAAACTGGTCAGAACTGCGGAGCCGTGTCGGGGCGTGAGGACAACATCGTCGTGCGTGTTATAGCCGTTAATTAACCGATTTGCCTTCATTAAAATTTCAAATACCCATAATAACAGTCTGTTTCTTTATTTACCGTTCTTACTAGGGTGCCTCGATGCCCCTCCTCCACCGCCGCTCGAGGAGGAGCATCGAGGCGCCTAGTTCTTACGGACACATAGCGCCCTCTAACGCCGTTTCTCATCCCGACCATGCAGCGGTTGCACCCGGCGGCGTGCTACCTGAAATTCTCCGGACTGCGAGAGGTGGCTTGCTTCTCTTCCAGATGCAGTGTTCAGTGGCGTAGCCAGAAATTTCTTTCAGGGGGGGAGGGGTGTCTTTGGTCCGGAGTAAGGGCTGGGAAAGCAAGTGCGCTCCAGTGTTATTTTCTGCTCTGTGTCCCATGGCAGAAAGATTTCGGGAGGGGCAGATGCCCGGCGTGCCACCCCCAGGTTACACTACCGGCAATGCTTCAGAGGTACTTTTCAGTAACGAATAACTTTGAAAAAGAAAGAAAGGATGGCAAGGAGTGTTGCGGATGTACGTGTAATGGAAGTATAGAACTGCAGGAGCGTATCGAACCGGGCTGGTTGGTGCATAAACAAGCGGGACGAACATCGCAGCAATGGTCGTAGTGAAGACAAACACACACAGCGCTGTTAAATATAAATATACTTGAGGACGGAAGAATCGGAGGGTGGGGACTGCGGGGTATATGTATACATGTATTTGCGGAATATTGTATTTCGACAAGGACATTTGTATTCCACAAGAACGAGGATAAGTTTCTCATTCAAAAGGAAGCTGAACATCGGCGTCGGAGTTCCCTCTGAGTAATTTTTGGACAGGAAACTAGAGGCGTTCATTAAGGGTGGACAGGGGTGCGCTCGTCTACCACTGCCATGCCCTTTAGAAACTATGCACCCGCGGGCAGCGTAAATTAGCAGCCCAAATTACTGACTGCATATGTTCTATTCTGGTATGGATCTTTTCAATGACGCCTCCCTTGGTGAAGCCAGTGTCCCCTCTGGGCTGGGATATATATGCATGAACCCCCCGAATATGCACTGCTGAGGCAGTCACGCCAGCGTGCGTCAGCCTTTGTACTTATGGCACAGTCCAGAAAGGAGGTACTCACCCCTCTCCGTTGAAAAAAAAATGTGTACTGCTGTCCGTATTCTAGTAAGCTGCTGGAATGAATCTTGCGTAAGTAAATTTCGAAATGCTGATCACAACAATGACGTATTTTTTTGCATGCTTCCTGAATGTAGACTTACTTAGGGTTCAAAATGCTCCTCTTCACGAAAGGATGTAGGACTGGGCGAGTTGGTTCAGGTTCACAATTTAAAGCAGCGCAAAAGACAAAAATCTTGTGATTCCGTCTTTTGCGCTGCCTCTTCACTCGTCGAAAACAACCTCAGTATCTTCCCTTCTACAATCGCGGCTGCCATGTCGTTCTCGTTCATACCACTCTCCCTCTTGTGTGAAGGCTCCTCTATATTCCCTCGTTACTCTTTTAACATCTACCTCAAAGTACTCCTCATTTCAACGGTTGGAATCTTGACTGTGTTACAATCTTCCATCCCGCCGAATCACACCACATCATAGGAAAGTGGAGGCATGAACTTACAAGCACTGTGTTCAGGAACCAGGCAAAGCGGTGAGAAAAGTGTACCGATCGTAGAGCAGTAACGAATCGTATCATCTGCTCATTCTATTCCTCAAACAACTATAGTTCTTGATTTTTTTTTTTAAGCCTTAGTACACATCTATATCATCCGTTCTTCAAGATCAAGATCCATCCCCTGCTGCCGGATTGCCCATGAAAACGGATAACTGCAGCGCGCCGATGTAAGTGGCTGAATATTTAAAATTGAGAATGTGACCGCACTCCCCGAAAAAAGGCTGCATTCGACAAAGGACCCAGATGGCCATGATTCCTGAACTGGTCGTCGTAACTATTAGTTAGAACTCCCGACTCTTGACTTAATAATGGGTGAAGACAGTTCCTCGACTGAACGAATACATAAAAGCGAGTGGACATCGTTTGCCGGAGATATTTGTCTACTGATTGCGCGGAGAATAGAGAATTTGAAGTGGCTACGGCTACGCACGGAACAACGCTTCTGGACCTCTACGAGAGGCAATCAGCGCTGCCTTCCCGAGGCAATAGAACGAGAAAGCAGAACCTGGTATCCCCTTCCTCCTCCCCACCGACCGACGCTTGCATTTAGGTAAACAAACGCGACGCAGCGCTGTAACAAAGGCAAAAAAAAAAAAAAAACCCATCGTGAATCTCGCCACATCATCATCGCACTGAAAGCGGGCGCGCCGAGGTTCGGCTTCTCCGCGAGCCCTTCCGGCGCGAGCGGCGAGCGCGGAGAAGGCCATCACTGCAAATCGTTATTCGTGCACTCTCGAGAAAACGACTGCGCGTTATCTGAACCGCTGGTCGAGTCGAAGCCAATCCACAACAATAAGAGCACCACGCAGTGGCAACAAGAACGCATGTAGGTCGGCGCAACCATAAGCGGGAGAACAGGGAAAAACAATCAGGAGAACGAATGTGCGAGCGGGAATAAAAGAGACCTTCGCTTATGGGGACGGAAGTCCCTTATCTTTCCTTTGCAGTTTGCCTCGGCTGGGCGTCGCGCCCCTCCCCTTCCACAGAGGCATCATCGCTCATGGGTGAGGAGGTTCGAACCAAGTCCCGGGGACAAAGGCCGCGACAGCCTAAATGCTTCGCTTTGTTCTGCTTAGACGAGGGAGGAAAGCCTCCTCAGGGCGAGAGTGTCAGAACCTAATCCGAAATTTTCGATAATCGCGAGATCTTCCCACTCAATGAAACAGGTTACTGAGTCTTTCAGCAGGTTACGGAAATATGGTACGGAACTACCTCCTTTCCTACTCGTGCTTTCGCCTCTCCTTATTCCATTGAAGACACCCGAACCCCACAAACGCTTTGTTTCAAAAATTGCTACGGGGTTGTCACGCCTCTTTGTTGCCTGTCAGCCTACGCCTTGTTAACGGGGAAACTGCCGTTCGGGGGACGCACTGTCACTGGAAGCGGCTTAAGCACAACGAGCGAGAAAGGAGGAGCGGTACGGTAATACCCTACCGTATTTCCATAACTTCCTAAAAGACTCGGTGTTTGCCTTACGTACCGCGTACGCAAACACGTGCGCGCACACGCACAACGCGTCCGAAATAAGTTAACGGACTTCAGTAAAGCTTCAGTTGGACCTAGCTAGTACACAACATTTAAGGTGAAAGCTTCACCGCGAAACCAGGAAGGTCTACAAAGGAGAGATGAGTGCTCGTCTCGTGTTCTTTCTAATCAGTCCTGGTTTGCGCTGAAGTTTTCACCTCATGAGTACGATTTCCAAAAAAAGAAAAAAAGAAAGGACAGGAAAAAGGAAAAAAGTCTGCAAGACTGCTTTTCTGTAAGGTTCATTTTTTTCTTCAGTCAAGCACTCTTGTTCACAGACCATTTCTCTCCCTCGTAGTGTCCCTGACACTCCCAGCTCCTGTGAAAGTGCGTCCCTTGAACGACAGGTTCCTTGTACAGCACACGAAGTTTGAGGATCAACAACGAGGCGTGTCAACTTCGTAGTAATTTTTGAAAAAAGGCCTTTGTGCTGTTCGCGCACCTTCACTGTAATTCTGGAATTCGGTACGGCAAAAGCAAAACGAAGAAGAAGAGAAGTCTGTAAACGAGAGTGCTTCGTTGGAAACGAAGCCTCGCAGGAAAGCCGGCTTGCAGATTTTCGCAAACCGTCCATTGCTGGCTCATGCTTGTGGTTTTGCTGAAGTAAACGATACCGAGAAGTCTACTTGTGCTGGAAAAGCTGGCATCGAAAGGCAGAACAAAGTAAAGAAAGGCCGGAGGGTCAACCAGACACCAGTCTTCTTTGATGCCACCTTACATATAGGGGATAAGAATAAAAGAAATATTATCAGGAACATAGCAGCATGTGGCAATTAATTGAGAAGTATCAGTCGATGTCTTTGTTGTCACCGGAGCAACAAAACAACTGCCGCGTACGACGGACTTATGCAACAGCCAGCAACAAAAGTGAGAAGTTATTTATTAGATTCAAAAAGAGAGCAACGGAAGGTTTTAAAGCTACACGTGACGTCGACTTTTCAGGCACGTCAAGTACCATTACACTTTGGTCAAAAGCGCGGACAATTTACTGGAGAGCAGAAGTTCCGGGAACAACTGAGATCGGGAAACGCCGCGGAAGTTGAGAACGGCCCACGCTGCGCATCGAACAATTCGCATCGTTCTCGCGGTGAAGCCAATCCTACTCGTCCGCAGAATCTTTTCTTCCCTTCCGGCACACCTGTACGGAATACGAAGTCACACTTCACGCCACATGGAACAGGCGCACGGCAGCCCACGAGGTGAATAAGGACGGCCACCAAAGAAAGGAGAAGGCCCCAAGCGTCGGCAATCTCTCTACAGAAGCGAAGCGCGCCGCAAGAACGGCCTAGGGGGGAGTGAGCGGAGAACGCAGGAAGGAGCAAATGAAAGAGGCGAGCGAGAGAGAAAAAGAGAGCGAGAGGGGACGCAGAGAGGGAGAAAGAAATCATTTGAACAACGCAAAAACAGATGCGGCGGTTCCCGCCACTATTGATTGACGTAACGACTCCTCAGTCACGTGACTCTCCTCCTATTGGTCGGCCGGAATTCCCGACGTAGTAGCTTACTATAGAGAAAATGGAGTCACAATAGAACAAAACATTAGATTTTTTTTGTTTAATACAAATGCAAAGTGCATTAAACAAAAGCGAATAAATGAACACATTGTTTTAATTTTTTTGTACAAAATTTTAAGATTGTTTAAAGACAAAGTTAGTGCTTGTAAAAGAAGAATGCGCGAACCGTGGTGTCAGTTCTCTCAAGACGGGGTCTCAGCTGAAAGCGTGTTCCTGCCAGCTCGACAGCTGATAGACATGCAAGGCAGCAAACAGAGTGCGCTCAAGAAAGTAGTTCGGCCGGTTTTGCAAAAATGCGTTGCTCGCTTGACTATTTGCGCAAATTGGTGCAATAATCGACGCTCATTTGAAGTTTCTGGACGTACTTTGTAATAGTGCAGCGCTCATTACGAATGTCGCATTTTCGCCGGGCCGCGGAAGGATACACTCTCGCACGCTCGCCGCGTTTCCCGCCAAAGGTAGCCATTCGGTGAATCAAGCGGAGGCGCCTTTGTAAATAGCAGCGGCGGATTTTTCGATTTGGTGCGGGAGATCAACCATATTACACCTGTTTTTGTGGATACGTGCCACCGGGTGATGGCGTTATACCATCGGAGCTCGGAAAAACGGCGGATATTCAACGATTTTCGTCGGCAAGAGGAAGAAGTGATCGGCAGCCTGGTCAGGTAAGGGTGTGACGTTTCTCCCGGCGCTCGGCGCTTCTCGCGTGCTCGTACGCCGCCACTCCCGGTTCCTTCAAGTTTCGCCGTGTTTTGGACGCTTCGCACGCGGCGGGCTTTTTGCGTCGCTACGATGCCTGGTTCCACGATGTCGGGCGTCGCCGGCAGGCCAGCAGCTGTTTGCGCCGCGACCGCGTCGCCTCGAGCCAGCTGTTCGAACGGGCCCCTCGTGCGGCGGCCCGCACGTTGACGGTGCCGCTGACCGCCGTGATCGTTCGATTTACCGCACGAAATCCTTCCGTTTGCGCGTGTTCTTCCACCACTCGAAGTTTGCGTAGCGATTGTCCTAAGGAAGTGCCGTTATTTTTCAAATTTTGCGCGCTCAGCTGACTCTCCCGCCGCGGCCCTTTAAACGGGCGCGCCGGCTCGGTCATCGCGAGCGCTCATGTTTTCGTGGTATTCGTGTCTGTGAAGTCCTTTATTACTATATTTTGTTTCGCGGGGGGGCATTTTACTTCTCACTGCGTACTTTTTTTCTTAAGTACAATGTCTTTTGGGCGCAACAGCGACCGCGCGAAGCGGGCGTGTACCAGCTGCTGCACCACGTGGTGGACGCTTTGCACGAGGCCTCTTTCTCGCTTGTGCCTCGTTTTTGCGGTGCACGTTTCCGTAGCAGTGTTGTGATTTGTGCTTCACGAAGCCCTTCGTGCGCTCGCCCACTAGGCGGGCCCGATCGCTGCGCGGCCGCGTTTTTTTCGAACTCGACGCGGGACCCCAGCGCGCGCCGGCGACGGGCGCGACCAACATCGGCGCGGCGCGGCTGGCTGGGGTCTTTGTGTGACTTGGCTTGGCTGCTGCGTCGCTGCTGCCCGCCGACGCCGCCGGGTAATGGCGGCGCTGGTGTGGGCCGTCTTCCTCGCTGGCTCGCATCCAGGGAGCAGCAGCTGTGGACCGGCGGCCCTCTCCTTCCTCGCTCGTCCTTTCCCGCCTTTCCGTCGCGTCGCTTCTTCCTTCTCGCTCTTGCCTCGAATCAGCTGCGACGCGCCGCAGTGGCTTTTTATGGCGGCTCCTCGGTCTGCCGGCCGGCGGTGCGTCCGGTCGGTCGGTTTTCGCGGGCTACGCGACCCCCCCCCCCCCCCACCCACTCCCGTGCATGTGACGCCACGCCGCGTCTTTGAAGGCCTGTGAGAGGGCCTCGAGATCGTGAGAATGCTCGCGCGGCTTGTCAGCTGATACAATTTGCTGATAGAAGTGTCTCTTTGTTGCCTTCTTGTGTCCTGTTCTTTTGCGCTACCATTGTTATCCAAATATGCCATAGCCCGCCTTGCAACTTTGTCAGCTGATGCTAGCCGTTCTTTCTTGCCCGCACGCCAGACAGCTGCCTTGTTCGCGCTCTCTCGCAAACTAATAACACAGTGAAATTTGAATTGACGCGCTGGGTGCTGACTCATATGCTGCAGCTGGCGTTATTGACTTGCAGCGTTGTAAACACCGTGGTACAGGGCGCAACGAGGTGTGCGTGATCGCATCACCTTAATCACTCTTGCGCGTAATTAGTAATTTGTGTTGTCACTGCTTTTGTCAGCGACAACAAAACAGTGTCAAAGCAACTTGCCCCTCACGAGCCACCTGTAGCGCTTGTGAACATTCTCGATTCTTTAGTTACGCTGAACTTTAGAATTTCACCTCACTTTGGGGAATGTAAACAACAGGTTGAGCGGAGACGGGGCTTTCGGACCGTTGTAGCGCGCATTGTCAGAAAAACTGTGACGCATTGCTGGTACATGAGGAACACGATTTCAACGAAAGCCGATGTTTTGCATGCAACCGCTCGCTCGCTGAAAAGTTCGACTTCTGAATGTTGTGTTGATTTATGAGTCACCTGTTCGCCACCTGTGCTTACAACCCCACGTTCGCAACATGTTGTTTACTTTTACCAGAGTCCTTCACTCTGGTTTTACTTAGTCTCCCCCCTCCCCCCTTTATTTATGCGTCGTTTCTTTTACCTGGCCACGGTACTTTTTGCCGGTGCGCCTCCATCGCATAACCGGGACGAGTCGCGAACGGTCGCGTTCTTCGCGTTACGTAAAATTCGCGACAAGGAAAACGGAGCGCTGTCGCGTTGTAAGAAAGGCCACACGGGACGGCATTCTACGTGCAAGAAGAAAAAGAAAACGTAGAAGGAAATGAAAGAAGTGTCTCGCGAATCTGGATCAAGGACGCCTCTTTCTTTTTTTCCTTCTCTGAATGATAGCGTACGGCGCCTCTGTCGAGAGGGCACACGTTTTTCTGAGGAGACGTTGGGAGAAGATGATAACCGACTTGAGTGTGAATGCGCTGCTCGGAGGAAGTGACGAGCTCAGCTGAGCTGCCGTGTGCCGAAGTCGCACCTTTTATCGATGAGGATGTTTCTCTTGCAACCCCCCTCAATGCTGAGCGCTGTCGTTATCTGTAGTCGTCGCGGATACTCCTGCATCCGCCCTTGTCGTGCTCGAACGGTTGCCGACTGAGTGCACCCCCCCCCCCCCCCGCCATCTCATTTGTGTCACAGTTCTCTAAGCCTGCATTTTGTTAAAGGCGTCATAAACGGTTCTTACGAATCGCGCGGAGTAATTCTTCGTGGGCGTCCTTGTTTGTCCTTCCCTGCGAGCTTGTAAAAAGGTGGCTGTGTGGTCGGACGAAAGCGACGTGTAATACACCCGCTATTGTAGTAGCCTCCATGTTGAGAGTTTGGTATTACTGGGGAGAGTGCTTAGGCGGCCGTGAGACGCGTGGCTTTGTGCAAAACTCGTCGTAAAAATTTATTGTGACAGCGCTTATCTGAAAGGTGTCCTCGTAAGTGGGTCTGGCAAGCCGCCGCTCTTGCTTCACTTTTTGCACGTAGCGATTTCATGATTTTTTTTTATTATTTCGTGTAATTTATCGGTTCCTCAAAAAAATTTTATACAAACTGTACTTTTGCCCCAGCAGTTGCTTCAAATCGGGGAAATCGGTACCCACGATGGTTACGACAAAACTAGAAGTATGCCAAGAGGAAGTCAAGTCTTCTGAAGCGCCAATGCAATCCGCTAGTATTGGTGGCGTCCTAAGCTGGTTTTGTGGACGAGAGTATGGCCCGAAGATGGTCGGAATATAGTTAAGCACACACGCACACACACACACACACGCACCCTCGATTCAGTTAGTCACGCGACCGGCAAATAATACTATGTGGGGTTTTACGTCCCAAAAGCCACGATATGATTATGAGGGACGCCGTAGTGGAGGGCTCCGGAAATTTCGACCATCTGGTGTTCTTTAACGTGCACTGACATCGCACAGTACACGGGCCTCTACCATTTCGCCTCCACCGAAATGCGACCACCGCGGCCGGGATCGAACCCGCGACCTTCGGGTCAGCAGCCGAGCACCCTAGCCACTGATCCACCGAGGCGGACACGCGACCGGCAAATGATGACGACCATTTGCGTCTGCATGGTGTGTGCCTCGAAGCACCAGAGCCAGCAATGGTAGAACCCACTGGTGTTGGCACCATCATTTGACAGACAAATTGCCTGTTGGCAGTCTGATGCCTGGAAACACACACACACACACACCAGGGGCGTAGCCAGAAATTTTTTTCGGGGGGGGGGGGGGGGGGTTCAACCATACTTTATGTATGTTCATGCGTGCGTTTGTAGGTGTGCGTGTATATACACGCAAGCAAAATTGAAAAATTTTGGGTTGGGGGGGCGTTTGACTCCCCCCTCCCCTCCCCTTGGCTACGCCACTGACACACACACACTTGATAAAACGTTCAACTTGAATAAGTGTTGGCTAACAAATAGTAACTTGCATCGCAGGCTATATAACATGAACACTTCTTTTTTTAAAGACAGTATCTTCGCGGGCCTCTCCCACAATGGAGTAAGTATGATGATGTTCGATGATTTTTTAGCTCACGTATTAACCTTCAGTGTTCTATAGTCTGTCAGGTAGTCTTGTAGAGCGCGGTAAATTGAAGGTACTTGAAAGTGTCCGCGTACTAGAACATCTCGTGTCTGAATGACATTGTTTCATTCTCCTTTCGCAGCTTGTAGGGTCACCCTTTCTGTTGCAGCGAGTAATTTGCCATGTCGAACCTTTCTCGCGCCCCGTCGAGAGACAACAGTGCATTCTTTCTTTCTTTGACGAAGAGCCAACGAGTTTTGCTTCACAGGGAGCGGTCGTGATGTCACAAGAGCGCGCAGGTTGTTCAATCGTGCGCACTGTGACAAAAACTTGACGTTCGCTTTTTTTTGTGCGCTGTTACAATTCGCGACACCGCAAATGAGGCTGACAGAAGGGCAAGGAGACACTCTTTTGTCCAGTGTGCCTCGAGAGTGATTGAAGAAACAAGGGTCGTTGTTTCGCTTCACCTTCGACAACTTTTGGAACGCTCGAAATATTTCGCTTGAAGGGCATTGCTAGCTCATTCTCCACCACATATAACGAAATCACTTGCTTGAGTGCTGGCTCTCCGGAAGTTTCCGTAAAGTGTTGCGAATAAGGTTCAGGCGTGGGAGGCGACGCCTTCGTAATAGTGAGACCTTACAAAGTCGCACCTCGCTTATAATGTCATACTGAATTGATTAGAAGACGGCAAACGAGGAACTCCCGCAAAGGATTATTATATAGGTACATATGGCGAGTAATTTAATCAAACCGTTGGTGCAAAAAGAAAGCAGGCCAGCGCAATTGACACAGGTAACAGGGCCTTAGTGTTCCGCTTCACTTGGTAATATTACTCTGTTTGCTAAAGTTCTTTTTTTAAAGCAACTTCGTTCGTCTCCCACTTTCCATTGGGACAACTCTGACGGTGAAAATGCCAAGGAATTAGGCGATAGTTGCGTCGGGTTATTTTACTGATACAATATCCTGAATCGAGCGACATCGGTAGTAGCGCATTCGCTGAAAAAGGAAAAAAATATACATAAAGAAAGAAAGCCCTCTCTGCGGTGTAAAAACAACCTGTTGGTCCAGAATACTCGGCGTGCCAGAGTTCGTCGCTGCTTGCGTGCCGTGTCCAAAAAAGTGTGTATCTGTCCCACAAAGCGGCGTGTGCTCTGGATAAGCTTTAAATGGAAATGCGCGATATCGACAGCCTGTCTTGTCTGCGCGGTTTCATGAATTTTAACGTTCTAACACCGGCAGGTGTGCCTTTGCTTTTCGGGCTTCTGGCCAGAAAAAAGAAAACACTAATATTAGCATCGAACGGTGAATTCGTTAGCGTAAGGAAGAGGGGCGCGCATTGACTAGGGGAAGCGTGTAGCCCGCAGACATCAGCTGTTGCGGATCTTTCCTTGAACAACACGTAATCGTATCGGGGGTCGTCGAGCGGCGGATCGCGCGCAGAGAGAGGGGAGGGGGGTCAAGATATTTGTCCCTAGGCTGGCATCTCTTTCATGGAGTAGCAGCAGCAGATAACTGCTTTGCGGACATCGCGAGAGGACGTCGCTGGGCGTTGCTTCTTTCCATCCGTGCTCTGTCGAAGTAGTCGGTTGTTTGTTGACCGGACTGTTGTTGACTCGCGCGCAGCCAGAAGCCAGAGCAGGTGAGAGCGCGACAGGCCCGCTGCGTCCCCACCTGCCCTCCGACGGTGTGCTTGACAGGCCACTTCGCTGATAAGTGTGTGCGAAACAGCCATGACAGCCATCGGTCCCAACTGTGGCAGCTGTCTCCCCCCGCCCTGTAGCGTTGCTGCCCTGTCTATTATTGCGTGCCTTCGCGTAGGGCGCTGCAGCTGTTTTACGTAAGCGTGGCTTTTCAGCGGCCCCCCGGCAATGCGTGGGTTATCGGTGGTGGCCCCACCGCATAGCACAAATACATACTCATCCTGCTTTCTCGGTGTCTGCGATTTCACGTCGCGCTGCAATTCACCATCTCGGTATTTGGTGAATGACGAACGTCGATTCTCGTTCTTCGTGCCGCATCTTTCTTATCCGTTCGTTCACTCCTTTATATTTATTTATTTACTTATTTTTTTCGTCACCACGTGGCTAACGCATACAGCTTGACGCGAAATGGATTGAAGGCTGCCGAAGGCCGGCGACGTGGTCAGAATTTTTAACACGGTCATAGAAGTTTATGACTGGCTGTAAAATCGAGGTATGCTCCAAACGTGCCGCGATATCCCCTCCAGGTTTTCGAAACTGAATTCTGCCCACGCCGGCGGCGGCTTGCTCGAGAAAAGATTCTCGCGCTGGATTTTCGCGTGACATGCATGACATGCGAGCTGTACTCGTATAAGGAACTTGCTAATGCGGTTTAGGGTTGTTATTTCGGTTTTCGCAGACATATGTCAGTGGCGCATGCAGTGTTTCAGTGTTTACGCCCTGTGGGCGTAATGCCGTCGATTGCTGCTTCCCGTGGGATTCATCAGCGACTTCAGCGTATTATTGATTCTGAATCCACGGAATGCCGTTCTCTGACTCGGCATTAATTAGCCCACGCCCTGAACTCCGCGAATATATGGAACGACTTCGATGTGGGTCGCGTGTCTTTTAACGGCGCCCGGCGTAGAGGTCACGCACGTTGATACGCTTTCCGGATCCTGCACCTGCAATGCTAGGCCATTTGCGTCACGGTTGTTTGGAGGGTAGTGGTTTTAAGTTAGAAGAATGAAAAGAAAAGTGGGCCCCGCAATTAGAGGTCGTCGAAGAGAGGACATCGCGGACGGGACAACCGTCAGGCACGAAATCCAGCGAGCGTCTCACGGTTGTTTCTCTTTTGGCAATAAAGAAAACGGCACCGGTATACTGTGCGAATGAGTGGCACCGTGTCGTAATAGGGCACGTTATCGACTGTTTACTCCTTATTGATAACTTGTGTAACTGGGAAGGAAAACAGGCTCATTGTAGGTGCGGTTGATTTCCGTTTGTTCGGGGCTACGAGGCTGTTAACTTAGCGTATTAATCTTGCGGTCCGTCTAATTTATCTTCGTGAATATTGTAACAACCTTCGTATATCGACGGCTATTGGCCGCAACTGTTGCGCAGCGGTGACTTCAAAACGTTTAGCTTCGGTGCTTATACACAGCAAAAGTAAGGCTGTGGCTCATAATGTACTACAGCTAAAACATATGCGAAGGTGGTTGCTGACTTTGTAGGTTTCGCTTGCAAAATGCTGCGCCTCGTGACCGTACTTATGTGGGTTTGGAGGCACATCGGCTCGGGGCGCACGCGTGGCTCTTTCGTCGCTGCCCGGCAACCGTTGCTGCGTATGCGGCCAATGGGCTTGTGTCGCGCGCCAAGACGACGATCGAATTGTGGTAAGGGTGGCTGTAAATCGTCCTTGAGACGACGTCGAGTCGGAATGCACGAGGCGTACATTGAATTCATCGCGTACTGCGGTATTACGCGTCGGAAATGGGACAACACGTAATCGGATTTGTCGCGACCAGAGTTCAGGGGACCCCAAAACACTACTACGCATGGGCGTCGGCAGGGGGGGTGCAAAAGGGGCACTTGCCCCCCCTCAAGCCATACCAGCACTTGCCCTCATCCAAGCAGTGGGGGGCCCCGCCCCCACTGCGATGCAACTCGGGCTTGCACCCCCCAAGACAAAATCCTGCTGACGCCCATGCTACTCTGTGGTATGTATGAAACTGCGCGGCCGTGTCACCACTTCATGTACCATCGCCATGAGTGTTGTCATGGTTTTGTCTTGGGGGGGGGAGGGGGGGGTGCAAACCCGTGTTGCATTGCGGTTGGGGTGGAAGGGAGGAGCGCTTGTGTGGCTTGGGTATGGGGCAAGTGCTGTTGTGGGAGGAGGGAAAGTGTCTATCTTGCACCCAACTGCCGACGCCCATATAGGGACGTAAAAGATGAATGCGAAAATGTGTTAGTGAATTGTCGTTCGGGCTATGGAATAGCGAAGCGACCGCTCAGAACGGGCTTGGTAGACCAGAAAATACGAAAAAAAAATACATATAAAGAGAGAAAACGCGAGATGGGTGGCGACGCCGCCCGTCTGATTTCATGTTACAGCTCTTTCGTATCTCTTCGAAACATCGTGTCTCGTTATTTCCGGCGGTAATGTGTCCGTAGGCGCAGAACCTCACTTTCAGGTGTTACGCCTGCCGCGTAATACAATAATGAATGTGCGCGTGGCTGCTGTTGCTTTCGCAAAAGTAAGAAACTGCGTTATACGGATCAAGAGGTGGGGGGGTTTCTACACAATGGATTTGCGAAAGCGGCCGTGACCGGTCGTGGTGGTGGCTTGTTGTTTCTTTTCTTTGGTCATCCCGGGAACGATTTCGCCTCTCCGTCTACCTCTGGTTGGTTGCCCGCCGGGACTCAGGAGGGGCGAATATCGTTTCTTTCCTCCTCCTCCTTGAACCACGGCGAGCATTAGCGGGCCGTCGCCGCAGTGAGAGCGAATGATGGCTCTTGCAACTTCCCACAGTCCAACTTGTGTTTTTCCTGCGCGCGTGTCTGTTGACGTTCAGCTCCGTGTCTCCCCCTTTCATTGCTTCTTTTTCTCCTTTTCTTTCACGTTCCATATTCCATTTTGCTCCCCTTTGCCGAGTTTCCGTCCTGAAGGTCGTGACGCTTGCCGTGAGCTAACGATTTTGTGCGTGCGTCTTTTTTTTCCCTTGCTTCGGCCAGTGGAGACGAGCGCAGCAGCGACTGCGATATTGTGTGCCTGGACGAAGGAAGTGTTGCTATATTCCATCAGTTGCACTTCTCGCTTTCGCTGTTTTTCTTTTTCGAACAACACCATGCGCGAGATTTCTATTGGACGACTGCAAATCAACCTTGACTCTAACAGAGAGAGAGAGAGGGAGAGACCCGGCGGGATTTGTGCGGTTTCGTTTTTGTCGACGTCTGCGGCCGCAGCTTTCGCTACGGCGCGCTCTTGGTCCTTGGAGAAGCCAGGAATGGTCTCTTCTCGGCGCTCGCGTTTTTCGGCGTCGGTCACGACGAGCCGCGGTTTAAGGAAAGAAGCGTGTCTCCTGGGGTTTTCTTTCTTTTCTTGTTTCGGTTGTCTTCCTGCGGCGAGTTGGCACTGCTGCTCTCTGCCCGCCTCGCGCGCTGGGCTTCTTCATTGTGGCAGCTGCAGGCGGACGTTAGCCGGTGCCCCTCCGGCAGCGTCGGTCGCCTTCTTCGTGCCGCCTGGCCCGGGTCATTGTCTGCGTCCGTCGTTACACTTTATTTTGCTCTTCTTCATCTTCCTTCTCGCGGCGACGGTGAATTATGAGAGAAACGCGAAGTCACGTGACGAGGGTCGGTAGTGAGCGAGAGCCGCGTCGCCTCTCGCGTGGCCGGAAGTTTTTCGTGACTGCGTTATGAATTCGGCGACGAGCCTTCGAAGGAGGAGGCCCGGCCGCCGCGACACCCTGGCATTCATACACAAATACACGCGCGTGCTGGCTGGCTTCGCGTCGTCAATCTGTGCATCTCTCCCTCTCTACTGCCGAGTTTCTCGCTGTTTCTTTTTCTTCACTTTTGTTTTTCTTGATTCCTCGGCGTGCTGCTCTCCTGCAAACCGCGACTCGCGTGTCGTCGACGGCCGCCACTCTTATTTTTTTCTTTTTTCCCCTCCGTAGAGACGTTGTGGCACCGAGCATGCATGGCGAGGGAAGCGTGAGTGACTTCGCCGTTTGCGGTGGTGGTGGTTTGCGTGTAATGTCGTGACGTGTAGCGCGCGCGCCTCGCTTATACGGGCTCGTCATTTCTTTTGGCGTATCTAGCGTTGTTTCTTTTTCGAGAAGCGCCGCTCCAGGTCGTCGTTCGCGCTTGGACCGCGCGCGGCCAGCACGTGAGCATGGCGCGACGCATGCTTTACCGGATGATCTTGTCACGGAACGCGACGCGACGCCAAACGCGCGCGCTTTTATGTATTCCGCTAATGCACTTTCCGTTTTTTTTTTCTTTTTTTTTTTTTTTTTTTTTTTTTTTTTTTTTTTTTTTTTTTCATTTTCTCTCTCCTCGGTGCGCGTCGTGCGACACGTTCTCCCGATTGTTGCAGCACGTCATGGCAGCGGACGCGCGCGCTGTTTGCGTCACGTATGTGTCGCTGCGGAAACGCGAATGACCGCACCGCATGCCGCGGACATTTTTTTTTCCCCTGTCGCTACAGTGTGGTAATCGCTGTACTCGGCGGCTACGATTGCCCCGTCCCTTCTCCGTGACAAATCGAAATGGCAGGTGTTCGAGCTCCTTCTCTACTGCACGGCTGCGTTGCAGCACGGTGTGTGTGCCTTCTTCGCGCGTTTCCGCAATGTTGCCTCGCGGAGGACGAGCACACTTTTAGTTCGCGCTAAAAAAAAAATAATAAAGATGAGCGAGAGAAGAAAAGGCGTGAACGTCTTTTCTTAGGAAGACTACAACGGCGGCGCTAAAATTGAGCGCACGTGTCGTCGTGGCGCTCTTTGTTCTTGCATTTCCGGAAAGTCTTTCGAGACAAACGGCTTTTATTTACGTATTGTTAGGTGTGTGCGTGCCAGTTGAAACGCTTATTGTACGATACTGTCTTGACCTGAACAGCCATGGATGAAAAAGTGTACAGATTTTGGGGCTTGTTGGTTCGGTACGTACGATGAAGTCGTAGCGCTTTCTGAAAGCACAGGGACTGAGGAAGATGACAGTACGTGCGCTACTCGCAACTGATTTTTATTTCTGAAACGTGTTGTACTTATGACGAGGATGTGGGCAGCAAAACCTGTATTAAACATGCAAGCCTGCACCGTCCAGGTATGCGATTTCCTTCGCGCTCAGAACGAGCGAGGGGACGCTGTCTTCTTCCTTGATCCCTGTGTTTCCAGCGCTATAGCTTGATTGAAAACGGAAGGCCACCGGAAAAGAAAAAAGAAAAAGCAAACAAAAAAAACAAGCGTAGCTTGGCAGATAAAGAACAGCTTCGTAGAGTTCGAGGATCGAACTTTGGACCAATGTGCGCCTTCCCGGCGCGATCGCTACACCATCCGAGGCGAGCAGATCTGGCAAGTAGCGGATCCTGAAAAGCACGGGAACCTTTTCGACGTTTGCATCTCATTTGTGCGGATTTGCCTCGTGCGTTTGCTGTAAAGCGCTGGCTTCGTCTTTTCCTTCTTTAGTCGTGAAACCACGTGTATTTCATTGTCAAAATGCGTAAAAGAAGCTTGTGCTTGAGAGTTGAACAGGGTCTAAATTCTTACGCTTGGTTTCACTGAAGCGTTCGCTCTTCCAGTGTGTACAGCCGACGAATACTTCATTACCATCTAATAACTTTGAACTTGTGCGTGCCTCATTGAATTTTATAACACGTTCTTTTACTGCTTGCTGCCGCGGGTTTTAAACCGGCAATGGAGGAGGGAGATCCGCTAACTTTAGGCTCGCAGCCAGGTTATAAACGGTTCGTCTTATAGAAGCATCTTAACCGCTGCGTCGGCCACGGGAAGCAAGCCGTGCGTAGCTAACTGCCGGATATTTGCAGCAAGCTCAAGTCTAGACGCTTACCTCAGCTTGTGGGGCGTGCTCCTCGACGTTCCGTCGATTCAGCGGCAGTTACGGGTCAGACTCCGCTACGGGAGGGCGAAAGGAAGCCTCGTCTTGAGAATGCGTCCGGTGGCAAACATTAGCACTCCGGTGGCCTTGGCCCGCCGTAGCATCCGTTCGTTGGCGGCAGTGGTGCCAAGCCCCTGCTTTGATCGTGTCGGTGCACGGCCGGCCTCTTGAGCGTATCGTGCCGCGGGTGCTCTGCTTTGCGAGGGGCTCGATGCGCGAAATAGTTCCGCCGGGTAAGCGCGCGAAGATGACGTCAGCATTAAAAGTTCATGCGTGCAAGAAATTCTGTTCGTTCTATCGTGCTGCGTGCACTACAAAAAAAAAAAAAAAAGCGCGTAAAATGGGTGTCTGTTTGTACCAGGCCCGTAAAAAAGGGGGGCGGGGGGGGGGGCCTAGCCCTCACCCCTCCCCCCCCCCCCGCCCTTATCGCCTGGAATATCGATGGTTGGGTGTGTGTCATAATTACCTAAAAAGAATAGGCGCTTTCCTCAAATAGCCAAGACACTCAGCAACATTTCATGTGCGGCGAGCCAAGTGACGGTGACATGGCATCGAGAGGTGTGGCCTGGGCGACCGCACGCTCCTTGCGTGTAATCTTGCTGGCTTCGTAAACGCCTTTCTAAAGAAACGGAACGCGAAGTAGCGTTGCGTTAGTGATGCGCACGATGGGTGAGGATTGGAATGTGTTGCTCCTTGCGCATTTTCTTGGTTTGGCTCACCGGTTCGAAGCAATGTTTACGGGAGACGCCATAACGCATTGCTGCGGAATAAACCGATTTGACCTCTGCTGTGCATCGACAGCTTTTTACACAATGTTCCCCCCGTCTCTCCGTTTATATTATTTATTTTCTTCCCGTTCAAGAACTGGACCAGTATCATTGTGGGTGCAGTATAGCAGAAAACCGTCTCTGTGGGAGCTGTAACATCTAAGAACAGTGACACAACGCCTAGTGAATAAGCGCCCGTCAATTGATTTAATTTATTCGAAACTGTCACCCGCAAAGCGTTTTCGTCTCCGACGCCTGCCCACAGTTTTTTAGAAGTTTCGTGACAGGCCACGGCTACCTTTCGCGATTTCTGCACAAAAATGCGGGGCGCCAACGTTTGAATTCCCTCTATTAGCAGCTAGCATTGCGTCGTTGCCAGATATGGAGCACTTACGTTTACCTGTGTTCTGTAGGCTACTTAAACGACTCCCGGTGACGTTGTTATCGCGAATTTCTGATAGCATTATCGCGTCGCTGTGCCTAGCGTTTGCCTCTCTCGGTGATTTGTGTTACCACACAGCTTTTAGTTGGGCGTCTGCGGCAGCTCTGCGGACGCCCAACTAAAGCCATCTAATGTTTATCCAAGATATTGCCCGTGGGCTTCCAAAGCCGAGGATCTCTTTTTGCTTGCTTTTTCATTGCGTCTTTCGGTGTTGCGCAGTCGCTAGTGACGCGGCATAGGTGCCTTTCCGCATAATCTGTGTTACATACGGCGTCTGTCAGAACTTCGCCAGACGTCTGGGACGCCTGCTGGCAGGGAGGCTTCGTTTTCGTGTGGCCACTTTGGGGCCATTCGCGTCTACCGCCGTAGTTCCGAACGCTGGCCTGCGCGCGATCCGTATTCGGCTCGAAGCCAGAAAGGCACGTGCTGCCAACGCACAGGGGCTCGCGCTCTTGACTATTGGTTCTCCGCTTTTACGATGCGTCTCTCGTCGTGCGAGTCAACTTCGTCATTTTGGGTTCACTACAAACAAACAAACAAACAACTCGCGCGTGGCGCGAGCTCCGACGTCGCGTGCCCAAGGGTGATGCGGGTGCCGCTGGTCAGGTGACAGCCAGTTTTCTTCGAGCGGCTGTTGGAGGAGAAACGCCGTTTATTCGACCCACTGCGGCGTTTGCATAAATCGTTGTGCCACTTGGCGCGTAACGACTGCCGAGAAAGCGTGCGACGACAGTTAGTTCGAGATGACTGGAGCCCGTCGCCCTAATGCGAGAGGAGACAATCGCCGGACGAGCAAAGCGTGAGTCGCTTGATCAGCTGTTGGCGACGCGCTTGTCACTGAACATTCGGTGATAAGACTTTTGTCAAGTCGCGCGTTTCCGAACGCGATGCCGCGTACTGGAAGCTCTGTCGTTGCTTCGCGTTTGTCTCGACTGTACGGCGTCTAACGTGGGTTCCGTTGCCTGTCTCGTTTCGCAGCCGTCTCAGCAATCGCCCGACGAGTCCCAAAACGCAGATGGAGCAGGAGAAGAGGATTCGTCGCGAGATCGCCAACAGCAACGAGCGCAGGCGCATGCAGAGCATCAACGCCGGTTTCCAGTCGCTGCGGACGCTTCTGCCCCACCATGACGGCGAGAAGCTCTCCAAGGTGAGTTCGCCCCGTCTCTCTCTCTCTCTCGCCACTCCGCGTCGTCGTTGTTTTCAGAGTTTTCGGGCCCGTTTCTTCTTGCGGCGTCGGCGTCCCTGACAGGTGTCGCGTGCACCTGGTTCTGCCACCAGGGGGCATCGGACCTCTCAGCGATGTCGAAGTGCCCCGTCCCCCTCCTCACTTTTCCTTCGCCTTGGTTCTCTCGCCCGTTTCCTCGCTGCCCCGTGCCACGAGTTTACTGGGCGAGGAAACAGCTGCTACTTGTTATGCGAAGACGAATTAGGAGCGGCGGGCTGCCGGCTGCTGCGAGCCGGAGTATGGTGGTGGAAAGGGTTGCCCACCACTCACTCCTCCCTTCAGCCTTCAGTGTAACATCGACGTCGTTGAATTATGTGGAGGATGCCATCGTCTATTAAGGAAAAAAAAGCGTGCGAGCCGTGCTTTATTTATATATGTCTGTGTCGGGCGTTTACAAGGGTCGTGAGGAGGAACTCGCGAACACCTTGAGTGCCAGCACTTGCTCTTATTAGGAATACATTCTATGGCAAGCGGGCCACTCTGCAACATAGACATCGTCGAACGTTTGCAACGCCGCGAAAGGAAGCGACTTTCCGTTTTTCTCCTCGCGTCTCTTCTGGTGTTCCGCGTCGCCCAGGTAGAGGTTCCCGCTTTGCAGAGGTGCACGTAACCTCGTTAGCGTAAGAAGCTGTAGTGGTTTCTTCCTCCTCCCAGACTCCGGGAGAAGCGGTGCAAGTCCCGTCTAGGCAATGCCGTCGGTAGACTATGACGACGGCGGACGCATTCTAGCGAGGCGGCACGCGTGACGGGCGGCTCGGATCGATGACGTAATGCGCGCACCGAGACCCCGGGAAAACGAACGCTGCTGACGGCGACCAGACGCGGCGTTTTCGGCGGCGCGGCTTCTCGTCCGCCGTCGCCGGATGGATGGAGAGGAAAGGGGGCCTTCCGATATCCGGCACTTGAAGGAAAAAGTTTCGCCGCCCGCCGGGCCGGCCGGCCGGTCGTTCGCCCCTGCTCCGGGGGCCGCCGCCATCTTTGGGTAGCCAGAGGCACCGAAAACGCGCCGTCTGCGGAGACAAAGAGGACGAGAGAAGGCGGCCGGAGCGGCGCGGGAATAATACCAATAATAAAAAAGAAATCGACGGGATAGAGCGGAGAAGCGGGAGATGAGGGTGGGGGCGGCGGACGGCCGTCTCGCCGCCGTGCGAGACGGCGTACCACGTGACACGATGACGTCGCAGGGACGTCCGGGGCTTGCCGGCAGCGGCGGGATGACGCGTGGAAGAGGGTGGAGAGAACGAAGAAGAGGTGGAAGGGGGGGGTTAGTCGCCGGCATCGGTTGCCATGGCAGCCGGAACGCCCAAATACGGGGTGCCGGCCGCGAGCGGGGGTCTCGGATCGATGCACCTTTTCCCTTCGGAAGCTGGCGCTCTCTCCTCCTCTTCCTCTTGTTTTCCTTGCGTGCATTTATTGTTTCGCTTTCCGAAAGCATCCGCCGTTCTTCTTCTCCTCCTGGCCTTGCAGCCGAGGCGGCACTGCCGCCGAGCTATTTTTTTGTTTTTCCTCTCTGCAGGAAGGGGTTGTGTGCTGCGCGTCTGCCGGTAGTCATCGTCCACAGTGCTCTTTTTAATGCGTTTCGAGCACTACCTCTCCCTCTGCTTTCATTTTTTTTTCTTTTTTGTCTCCTACTTCGTTATTACGTTACTCTGCACCTTACTTTCGCTGGCTGCCCGTGTCTTTCCCCTTCCTCTCTTCTCGTCAAGGTGAGGGAGTGTTTCGTTTGTCCGGTAGCGTCGTCGGGTGCCGAAAGCGCGCGCCACCGCGCCGTCTCGTCGCTCCTGCGTGT
Organism: Rhipicephalus appendiculatus; assembly: GCA_030522465.1. Classification (NCBI taxonomy): domain Eukaryota; kingdom Metazoa; phylum Arthropoda; class Arachnida; order Ixodida; family Ixodidae; genus Rhipicephalus; species Rhipicephalus appendiculatus. The sequence goes on from JALIZH010032971.1 coordinate 5,668,017, forward strand.
GTCCTCTTCACTGTGGGACCGGTCTAGCGGCAGTGCAGGTTACGTAAGGGCGCGGCACGTCATCTGCTAGGCGCGAGACGCCGCGGAAAAGAAGGAAGTCCGGGGAGTGAAGTGGGCGGGGGGGAGGAGGAGGTCTTCCAGGGGGTATTATTCAACGCCTCCGCGCTGTCCGAGCTCCGATGAACAGAATTGGCACGTGCCCTCCCGAACTCTTCGTGTACGTCAGCGCCTTTGCAGCTTACCGCGTCTGAGCCGTTGTTTCGTTTCTGTGCGTTCCTTTGCTTTTGTCATACGCGCGTTCCTTATTTATCGTTCTTTTTTTTTTTTTATCTTTCTTGCTCGTGGATTGGCGAAGTCGCCTCGTCGTAATTACGGACGATGCGTCGTTCGCGGAAGCTTTTCGCTGCTTTGTTTACGATTCACTTAGAGGGTTTGTAGGTGACATCCATTTGGTGCTGTACTTGTTTGACTGGTGTATGACATTTTATGTCAGTTAAAGGTCGCGAAGCGACCTTTAACAATGAAATACGAGTATACACGCTGCATTGTTGTACCTCGCACGGCGATGTGCGGTTTATATAATAACGCAGTCGCTCACTTCGCTCTTGCCATTTACACTAAAGTGATTTATTGCGCGGGGATAATCCGTATGTGGAGCTTTTCTGAGGGAAATGATGCTAGTGTCGATGGGCGCTTGGGAATGATTTGCAGCGCATAAATTTGCCTAGGCGTCTTTCTTGTGACTTCATATGTCTTCGTGTTTTGCAATCCGATTTTTTAAAAAAAATTAGAAGGTAACATTGAGTTTCAAGCTCGACAATCCATTCGATGAGCGTTTACCCTGAGACCTCGCTGTGTTCAAAGCGCTATGAGCTAATCCTCGCTGTGTTTAGAACACTACGACTGCTCGGAAGGTCAGCAAGGCGTAATCTGTAACGGTTACAAGAAGACCTAAGATCACGAGCTTGGTTGGGTGTAAGTGGCTATTTATTAGAGGAAAGAGAGGGCGCTTGATTCTGTCTCCCTTATCGGGGACACGGCTAAGCGCCTAGATTGGAGAGGTTATCAATGCACTATAGCTATCCATCGTACTTGTAGAGCGACTGCTGCGCTGGAGTGTCCTTAGTGGTTTTTCTTTTGTAGGAAACTGCACGGAAACAAATAAACGGCGAGTATTCGGGCGTGCGTGCGGGAGGGGTTTTCCCAAAGCCACGCTGCGGTGATCGATTCCCCTATCCGGCTGTCCCGACGGAGATGGAGCTTCCCGAATACTGCCGTCGCCTTATCAAAAAAAAAAAAAAAAAACTACGCTCAGTGCGGGGGGGACGGGCAACATGCGGCGTTAACTGAAAGAAGGATGCGACTTCATTTTCCTTGGCGTCCGGTGGCGCCTCCGTCGCGATTGCTTGTTTGCTTTCTCTCTCCCTCTTATTGCATGTATTAATTACGGTTGCACATGTTCGATGCAGTGGTCGTGTAGCGACTGTGCCATGGATTTTGTGACGGAAGTTACTCTTGGTTTACTGGTGGAACATGCTTTTGACGCGAAATCTTTAGTATTGCATGTGTAAAATCTGACGCGAAAAGTGTTGAGCGTGTATAACAGTTCTAAAATAAGGTGCCCAGAGCTTTGCGCGCGCAAGCGGGAGGGGGGGGGGGCTGTGTCATGCGCCACTGACCGCACTTGGTGTGTGTAGCGTTCCGGTTTCTATTTTTTCAAAGATAACGCGCGTAGGCAATGCACTTTTGCGTTGATCCCGCGAAGATTAGAGCGCGACCCTCTTGCGTTTAAGTTTACGGAGGACAAACCCGATTCTATAACATTTGCGGCGCGCTTACCCAAACCCAACGAAACCAAATAACCGAAGGCCTGGGTTACCCAGTTCTAAATCTCTGCGATATGGATTGCACGCAGTCGTGCACGGCGGAGCTTTTTTTCTTGACAGCAGTCTAAATGGAAGCAACTCGTCACCTGTTCGTGTTACTTTGTATATAGAGCGATAAACGTTGGCCAGATGCGGGAAAGGAAAGTGCGTCGTCGACGGCGCAGCTGATTTTATCGTGTTTACTTGCGATCGCGGACCGGCGTGCGCAAGCCAGGCTCAGCTGCAGCGGCTTCTGAGCTCTCGCGCATTTCGCGATCCCTCAGCGGCGTCGTCTGCTCGAGTTTTCTTTTTTCATCTTCTGCTTCTGTGGCAGCAGAAGTAGCGGCGTCGGACTAGCGGGCGCCAGCGCGCACATGTTCGTCGTTGCGGTCGTCTTCGCGCGTAGCTTGAACCCAGGCTTTATTCCGCATTGCCGCCGGCTGACGCCCGAGCCGAGGTGTTAAGAAGCCGAGTGACTCTTTTTTGTCTCTCTTTCTCATCTTAGTGTACGCGGCATGGTGGTGCGTGAGGCGGAAGGTGTTCGCAGGGGCTGTCGTGTGATCGGACCGGCGAAAAGCGCGGAGATCATTGGGATGTGGAGTTGAAGAAGGCAGCTGTGTTTCACTTGAGTGGTGGTGCAGAAGTGAGGCAGGGTTTGGTTGCTACATTGCCGAAGAACAGCTGTAAAAAGAAGTGGCGCTTTCGCGCTAACGGATGCGACGAATTTTGCCGCCGCGTGCTCGGTTTACAAAAAGCGGCTTTCTCTCTCCGTATGTCCAGTGCTGTGGGCTCTATACATGCACACAGAGAGATGGAGATCTAGCACGTATCCTAAGTGAGGCCCACTACTAGACAAACGCTGCCCTTTGTGCTCAGATATATTTATAAAAAAAAAAAAAAGTGTCAACACTATGCACGCCGCCGCATCCAGTTCGGTTATTCCTTTCTGTAACAGCGGCGACCACTTCCGTTTGTTGAATTTCCTGCCTTGCTATACCGGAGGTAGTTTTTTGGTTTTTTTTTTCTTTTCTTTTCTTTTTTTCTGCATTACACGATGATTCGCTCAACTTCCATGTCTCAGAAGTACAACCTAACAAGTGTTTAATGCATGCCTTTAAACGTTTCCCGCACGAGTTGTATGTCATTGCTGTCTGCTCAGGCCTTCGCTCGAAGTTCGTTGTGGGCCTCTGTAAGTTAGGCAGGGAAAGTTATAGGAAGGTTTGCCCTCTGTTGGGTTTCTTCCGACTCGTTTCACCGTCGTGTCAGCTGCAGTTACCCTTTGCTCTTGCATAAAGGTCCAGCGGTTTGGATGAGCTCGACAATCCTCTCTTCGTGCCAATCTCAGCACCTTACTCACATTGGCTCCGTGGCGCACTGCCTTATTACGTTATCATTTTTTTTTTCTTCTTCACTGTGCGGTGCACTGGGACGGTGCTTCTTCCGTCGACACATCTTGCGGAAAACCCGGTTTCGCGGAGTGCTGACTCGTTTCTTCTCCCCCGCGGTTTCGCGTATACAGTGATTCGTTTATGCACGCCCGAGTTCTCTTCGCGACATTTCCCTCGGCTCCGTGCTCTCTTCACGATCGTTGGGCATAAATCGAGGCGTTGCGCGCGTTAACCCAGTTATTTTCCTCTATCGGGAAGCAGCCTTTCACCGTTAAGGTTATGTTCCCTCCCCTTTTCCTCGGATCTGTGGAAGATGCTGTTCAATAAAAGAATTGAGCAGCATGCTTCTCGGTGGCATGGCCTAAGATGCCCTCGTCGCTATTCTTCCATAAGTCGATGGATAGATCGTATGAGGTGCATTACTAATGTTGGAGACGTCTGTATGATGCATGATGCACAGTGGCGCAAACGATCGGCTCTGGCCTCATAGTGTAGTAGCAGTGTTAATTCTGAAGAAATAAGGAGAGAGAGTTGGGGGGGGGGGGGGGGGGGGTATCCGGGGATAGTTGTGTGCGGCTACCACGGTGTAACACACCGATCACGGTATAAGGCCTGGAAGTAGAAAGTAACGTTTTTTTTTGTTTTGTTTTTTATCATAGGAATAAGTGTGGATTAAACGGAAATAAACTTGGATTCCTGGTTCATGGAACCAGCACAAATATGTCAAACGAAAAATGGAGAGAAGACACAGACGCTCCACAAACTTTCTGTCTTCTTTTCGTTCCATGTTTGATTAGTACTCTGGTAATACGAAATGTTAAGATCAGACTGTCATGTCTAAACATATTTTGACATCAGTGGCTTTCTGAAGAAAAAAAAAAAGAAATACGCATTTTTGGTTGAAACGGGGCGCTGTTTCCTTGTTCGTTAGCGTAGACTGTACTGTGCTAACGCACAGTTGAGTGTGGTCACGGTCTTACCGAACGCGGCAGTAGGTCAGCGCTGGTGTTCGTTTGCTACAAACCACATGGACTTTTCTTTTTCTGATTTGTTTGAAGCTTTTACAGCATCGTTCACGATGGTGCCTTCGTTTTAATTGAATGATTACGAGACGAACATTTATTGGGCGTCGTCTCTCGTTTGCCGAAACACTTCGACTCTCCTTCCAGCGCCGTAAAAGTCGCAGATGTGAAGCGACCGAACTTGCGTACCTCGCACAGAAAAAGTCCCTGGCAAATGCGGTCAGCTTGTTGTTGACGCTCTGCTTTCGGGGCTACTAATGGCTGCAGCGAAGGAGAGAGCTCTCGTACGAGCGGTTTCAGCTGCGATGTTGAAGCAGACTTCGCGGGCTTGCATGCCTGAAGCGACGACCTTGAAATTCTTTGCTTGCTTGTCGCCTCCGAGCGGCGTGCATGGAATCCCGCGAAGAAGGTCGCCGAACAGCCTCGCTAATTTCGGCCGCCGGAGTTTTTCTTTGCTCCCCGCGAACGGGACGCGCTATGCGGTCCTCGTTAGGACAACCCCCCCCTCTTCTTCTTCCTTAGCCCGCTTGAACGTCCTAAGCTTTTCTCGGAGCGGCGAACGCGGGACCCCCATCTTTCTTTTTCTCCTCCAACCCAATCTCCTTCATCAGACGTGTTATTCCCTTAGCAGAGAGAGAGACCATTTTTCTCGGCCGCTTTGTTCGTGTCTCCGTGGCTGCCGAAGTGCGGAAATGAATGCTTGTCTTTTTTTTTTTTTTTTTCGCGGGATGCCTTAGGTGGGGCAGCGTCGGCGTTTTGAGCTTTACTTCTCTCCGTCCTCCTCTCTCCCGATCACTGTCTATTCTGCGCTGTACCCTCCGGCGGCGTTCCCGGACTTCCGAGTAGAAGACTCCCTCGCGCCGGCTCCTTTGACTGCGTTCCTCGAAGTGGGGAAGGAACGTCGGAGTAGAGCAGTGTTTGGTGGGCAGAGGAGGAGTTAGCGGAATGCGCCAACTCTTCCTCTAAGCGCTAGGCGCCCACGGTTCTTTTCCCTGCGGCTGCCGAGCGAGAGAGGCTTCAAGGATGAAGACGAGGTGAAGGCAGAGATGTCGCCTTCTCCTCCCCCCACGAATGCCGGTGCAAACAGTCCGTCCGGACCGCCGACCCGACAAATATAGAGCAGCATAGCAGGGAGGCAACGGGAGGTGGGGGGCGGGTGTGGAACTGAAGCGGTGCTGCCTGTAGTAAGACGACGGACCGCTTTCCCGGCCTCCGCCGGGGCTAGGCGTGAAGGCGGTCGCCTAGCTGTCCCCTGCGTGGATGCTTCGTGTTTGTTCCGTTCTCGTCTAGTCCGGCACGCCATTCCTTTCGGGACTGCGTTGTTTGGTTCCGCGGGCAGGCGCTGTTCTCTTTCCTCTCTTTTTCGTTACTCGCCTCTACAGACCGGCCACCCGCTGCTGGCCGAGAGAGAAAGAAGCGAGGAGCTCAGCTGCGGCCTCGTTTCGTGCGAGCCACGTGGCCGCCAAAAAGGGCCGTCGGCGACGTGCTTGCTTGTCGTCGCGCGCGTAATATGGCACTGGACCACGAGGGTGTTGTTCGTCATCGGCTTCTTGAAGAGAGACGCGTGACCAGGCCCGCTTTACGTGGACGGGAAATGAAGGCGCCCCTCTTGTTTGACTCGCGCCCCCTCTCTGTTTCGAGGGCCTGCTGCTGATTGTGGGAAAGGCGTCGCCGTAGCGAGTGACAGATTTCCGGATGAAACGGAAAAAAAAAAAAAAAAAAAAAAAAAAAAAAAAAAAAAAAAAAAAAAAACATGCCGCAAATGTACAACAGTGTATTGGTGACCCTGGGCAGTTTGTTGCTTAATATTTTGCGTATGGACCATTTGCTGTTCGTTTGAAAGCTTTCTGCGGTTTTCGAGCGCGTATCGAAGGAAAGGACGGCGAGGACAGCGGTTGCCGCTGAGTGATTGTGACAGCTCACGTCGTCGTTTCGGATGAATGCGTTCGCAGCGGTGCTCTACTCTCGTCATTTCTGTCCCTCCTCCTTGAGTCGACAACGAGTGGGTCTCGTAATCAATGATAGGGTGGTGCGCACTCGTAACGGTTGCGCCGCTCATTGAGCGAGTTTCTCCACGTTCAGAGGGAGGTGGCGAACACCGCGCGGGGGGAAGCAAACCGGTCTCTCCGTGAAGGAGCGATTGATGCCGCGTTCGCAGCTTCTTACGTCATTTTTCTTTCTTTACATTATTTCCTTTCCGTTGCGGCTTCTGAATTGGCCCCCCTACAATCTGCCGGTGAGCGTACACCAACCACCTGGTTCCCTCGCGGAGAGCAGGTGGCTTCGCCACGTTGGGGACCCAACCCTCCCTTCTCGTACCACCTGTCTTCTTGCAACGCGCAAGCAAGAGGTAGTCGCGCTTGGGTTGTGTCGGACGGCTCGGCAGGGATGGTGTGTTCGAAGGTGGTGCAAGAGGGGGGTTTTGCCGCCCAGAAAGCTCACCGCCCCCTACCTTCTCCAGCGGCGTTTTTAGGCCCAGATCTCCATTGTACACTTCCCTCGTAGACTCCGTTGGAGTCTCGTTGTTCCACCGCCGCCGCGCATGGTCCCATGTGTTCGCGTTCAAAGCCCCCCCCCCCCCCCCCGTCTTCGTCGCATGAACGGCTCTCGAGAGTCCCACGCTACTTTGCATCGATGGCCGGTGCGCGTTTGTTCGTTGCACGTTACGTTTTTTTTTTTTTTTCTTCTTCTTCTTTCGCTCGCTCAGGTGGTGCGGTCTCAGCTGCTTCGCCAGAATGACGAGTGAGAGCATGCCGCGCCAGGCTTCACGAGTAAAGAAGGACGGGAGATAAAGGAAATAGATGTGAAAGGAGAGTGAGCAGTCGGTGTGTAGCGGCGGCCTCGGCTGGGGAGGGAGGAGGGATTCACCGAAAGCCCCGGGAGTAGGGGCGCTCCCTCTGCTGCTCGCTCCTTGTTCGCGGAACGTCGTGGTGCCGGTATGCATGCATGCTGCTGGCGGCCGGTTTCATTGACGAGCTCGGCGGCTTGCTTTGCTGGGGGAAGATGCGGACCTGTCTCTCTTCCCCCGCTTTCAGAGGAAAGCGCGGGGTGGGCCACTTATAGGCGGACCCGTAGCGGCGGCACGCGGAAAGCCTGGTGCCACAGCCTTTATTCTCTCTTTCCCTTCGTTCCCATTCCACCCCCCCCCCCCTTTTTTTTTTCTTTCATTGTCGTGTAGTCGGTCAAAAGGCCGTCCTTCCACCACGGGGCAGTGCTTTCCTTTCATCCCGCGTGAGCCCCCGGAAAGCTCCCATTCTTGAGGCGCGTTTTTGCGCCTCGTTCGTACGTTCGTTCCGCGGCACAGTAGCCGAGCTGACACGGCTTGTTTGTCCGGGAGAGGGGGGGGGGTTCGGGGGGTGGGGAGGGTGAACGGAGTTGCGGAACAGCTTTGGGGGGACGCGTCGTCCCCATCGGTCGGTGCGTCGTGAACGGCACCACTGACGGTTCGTTTGAGGTTGCAGTGGTGATGGTGGTGCAGTGCGTTCGTACTGGCGTTTCATTATTTCTTCCCATTCCTATCCTCCTCCTCCTCGTAATCTCCCTTTCTCCGCGCGATCTCCGCTCGAGTTTCTTTTCTTTAGAAATACGTTTCTTCCAGGCCGATTGCGTCGTAAGTCGTCGCTGAGGATGCGCCTAGCTCGCCAGCTGGCACAACCTGCTGCGAAGCCGTTTGAGCGCGCCTTTCGAAGAAACCCGAAACCGTGTCTTTTTCTTTCGGTTCACGGTGATGAAATGAGGCAGCGCGCTCGGCTGCAGTTGGACGGGAAAAAGCGAGCAGCAGCGGAAGAGTTTTCTGCCGTTTTCGTTTCGAGCAGCGGCAGCGAGCGAGAGATGAATCGAGTGGTAGAGGGTTGCCGCTGCCCTTCGCCTCCCGTCGCTACCTGTAAGTAGGAGCTGATCGACGTTCAAAAAAGTATTAATAAAACGTCGTTACCGCGCGTCGTCGGTACTGAGAGCAAAGACGGCGATAGCATTTTTCGGGGGCCGCTTGTTCGATTAAGCATAAATGAGTCGCCTGTGACCCTTCTTTCTTTTCTTTTTTCTTAATTTTTTTCTTCTTTTTTCTGACGAAGGATGCACCAGGCGTGCCTCCGCATCCTCGGAATCGTCATCATGTCTTTCGATAAATATGGACCCAGAAAAGAGAAGCAGGCTCTATTCGCTGTTTACGTTTTTTTTTTTTTCGTTTTCCGAAATGTTGTCGTCTTTGTGTTAACTATTGTTTCTGTCGTTTAATTTTTTGTTGGAGAGATGTACGGGTCCGAAAGACAAATTACACGAGGGACGTCCGTTTTGGGTCGTATTATTAACCGAGATTGTGATACGCGCTCGTTGTCTCGCGGCTCTTGCCTCAAGACGGTGTCCCCGAACATCTGTCACACAAGTGAAGTTCGGCACCTCCTTAAAGGCTTTGGCGTTTATCAAAAATTACGATTCGCGAACCTGCATGGAAATTCGTGCGAAGTGTCAACGGTAATTGTTCGTTAGGCTTCAAGACAGTCCAATGTACGTGTCCACCTCTTGGTGGAGTAATGTCGCTATCTAATGTAACATGCGACGTCCATGCTCCGGCGGAGCTCTCCCTCTGGATCAGCGCTGAGAGCTTGCGCTCTTGCCACTCGTTTACCTGTATGCGTGACGTATCAGTATCACTGAGTTAAAGCACGTAATAGCATGAGAAATAGAGAGTTGGCCAGGCCGATACTATTGCGTACACGGTATATCGGGTGGTCCAGCATACTTATCGAGAAGAGACTTATGACGAAGAGAAGCGAAGCAGGATGTCAGAGAACTGTAATAGGTGGTGTGCTGTGATTAAGCAATGTTCAGGCAATCGAAAATGTCGCAGAAAAGCTGACGCATGACAAGTGGTATCCTGCCGTGGGAGTAAATATACAGCTGATGATAACGATGAGTATATTTGCGAGCCGAGCGCTCTGTTATGCTGAACGAAGGAAAGTTGTGTCTATCAGCCGAGCGAGGGTCAGGGCGAGCCCTACTTGTGCGCACGAGAGAAAGAGAGGCGGGGGTCACGGCGGGCAATTCATCGCTTCCGTGGCGCGACCCATCCATCAGTCTCGCCGGACCCGACGCCCGGCTCTCTCTTTTGGCGAAGTGAATCAGCTCTGCTCCACTACTACACCGGAGGCAATAGAAGGGGGGATGCAAGGGCAGGACGGGTGTACTGCAATGGCAGAGGGCAGCCACGCACGCACTGTATGTAACGCCGGGGCGGCCGGAAGTCATCTGGCTGGATGCGGTCGCTGGCGCGCCTGTGACGCCGGCGGGTTGCAAAAAAGGCCCTCGCCGACCGCCCACGCTCGCATACACACACTCCCGCCCAATCAACGGAAACGGCGGATAAACGGGGTGACTGCGCGGCGCAAAAGGGGTACCGGAAGTTTAACGCCGAGAGGGAGATAAAAAGCGACGGATTAATAATTCCGACCGGCGATGATTGCCGCACGCGCCCGTATCTGCCTATGCTATATATATAATGTTTCCTCCTTTTGCTTGTGTTCTTCTTATCGGCTTCTCGCCCCCTTTCTGGCACGCGCGCGCAGTTCATCTGGCCACTTCCTTCGGCGGCTCGTCGTCTCGGTCGGCGGTTGTTGCGTTTAACTCGCATCCGCTTCCACATTGATCCGCACCACAGTCTCCTCTCTGGGCGGGAAGGGCGGCGGCGGCGGCGGCGGCGGCGGCGGCGAGCGAGGGAGCGCAGCGACATCGGTGACAAACGATCCGCATGCAAATCCTTCCGGAGGCCATCGTTTTTACGCATACGTCTCCCCGCCGCCGGCGCTTGTGGTGCGTATGCGAAGTAATGCGAAGAGCTCGCGCGCACTCCATCCCGTTTATTATTTTCCTTTTCTTTTTTGTGGATTCCCTTCGTTGCGTCGCAGCCGTGATGCGGGAGATGAAAACGAGATGCGGAGAACTGCTGTGCGCGGGGCTTCGTTGTCGTGGGCGATTTGAAGGTCCCGAGTCACCACCGCTGCATCTCGTCCCTTCGTCCTCTTGGAGCATTGCTGTCTGGCGCGCGTTTTCGTGTGTCGCGCGATCAGGTCTTTGCTTTGCTAAGGCGTTCACCGTCACTGAATTTGGCAGGCACGTGGAGGATGTGGAGTGGTGTTCAGTTGCAGAGTAGCTTTGTATTCGCTGGAGTGAAGGACGTGTGCGACGTCGGCCTAATAGGCGTTTTTGTCACGTGTGAGTGGTCCTCGGTATGCGGGGTGTTGAGCTGCACGACTTCACCCAGTGGCCGGTCGCATTCATTTACCGAGCTACTACCACTTACGGGTGCTTTCCGTACTACTTCGTGTTGCGCCAATCGCTTGAGTTAGGCTGATGATGAGTGCCAGAAAGATCCTAAGTGTGAAAGAGTATCCCCCCCCCCCCCCCCCCCCACCGCTTTCTCTCTCTCTCTCTGCCTTCCCTCCCAAGTTAATTGTGCTTTATAATTTTCCTTTTAATAGAAGGCTTCGTTTTCAAACACTTCAGTTTCTCAAAGAAGAAATAGAAAAGCCTTCTAACGCGTTTTTTTTATTTTTCCGCTCTTCCTTTTTCGCTCTCGGTTAAGTGGCTCATTTGCTCCTTCACTTCGGCGTTCGGCGTTTCCGGCACTTAGCTCTATTGACCCTCAATACAGCTCGCTCCCTGGGCAACCGAGAAAAAAATATATATGAAAAAGAGTCCACTATTACTACATAGCGGCGGTGGCGTCGCGCTATCAGCAGCTCTGTTCATCGTGGGCGGCCGGCCGACGGGCCACGGTAGCGCGATCGGCGCCCGTTTACTGCGTGGGCGGCTCCATACGCGACGTGACGCAATTCGGATCAAGGGGAAAGCGCGGATGGTGGTGGCGAGAGGGAAGATGTGCGATACAAAGTGACAACCCTGGCGCGGCTCGCGCGCGCTGGTTGCGCAACGGGTCTCCGCTGTTTCGACGACTCCGCCGCTGCCTGGCTTTATTTTTATCGTTTCGCCTTTTTGCTTTCACGTTTTTGTTTGTCGCCGTCGTTTGTCTTTCGCTGCCACTTCGCTTTTTTTTGTTCCCTTCATCGCCGTTCCTTTCTGCGCGTCTACCCCCCCTTTCCCGTCCGCTATTCGTTTGTCGAAGCCGCGTCGACGTTGTTGCGCAAGGGCCCTGTGGTATTTCCTCTGTGATTGTTTCAGCGGGGGGGAGATTGTTCTTTGGGTGAAATGAGAAGCTATGCGGCGACGGAGAGAGAATGCAGGCTTCTTTATTTTTTCTTTTCCCAGCGCCGTCGCAGTCGGTCGGCTCGGGTGTCGCCGAGAGCGCGAGCGTTTCTATTTCGATCGAGCGTGAGAACGACGTGTTGGACGGAGGCTTTTTGGGGCTTTTTTGCCGCTCTCGATCTCGGCAGCGGCCCCGGAGGAAAGCCCACGTGAGAACAAGGAGACGGCGAACCAACTTTTCTCTGATGCTTCCCGGGGCGCCGTCTCGAAAACTCTCTCTCGCTCGGTCTTGTTTGGTGCTTCCCGATGCTCGGCTGGCAGAGGCCTTGATGAAAATGTGAGGCGGCTGACGTGCGTCGTGTTCGTGACAGATTTTACAAATAATGATTTTTCTCGTGCGTGTGAGAAATCGATGATCTTGCTATGATGATGCCTGTGCTAGCACGTGAGTTCCCGCCAGTGTTTTTCAGCGATTTCAGCGCCGAAATCTCGGACTGGATGCTACTACGGTCGAGTCCGGCGCACAAAGCATTTTTCTCGCAATCTCTCTCTCTTGCGAAAACTATCAAGGGGGGAGTGCGTGCAAGCACTGTCCAGCCTTCTAAGGCACCTCTTTTATTTTATTTATGGGGGGTTGGAGGTACAGGTTGAAAAGTCGCACGGAAAGGGAAAAGACGGCTTTATGCTCCCGTTCACCAAACGCTGGTCCACGGAATCGCGGGTGAACAATAGGCGCTCCTGTCCACGTGAAGTAATGGCCCGACCGATGTATGTAGTGTGTCCACATCGCAGGACTGGCTGGCATCTGCTGTTGGCGTGTCGGCGAAGGGCGTTGTGTGTGTATGGTGCCACAGCGAGCTACGCAGGTCGGTCCACTTGTTCGTACACGCGTTTAGAGCTAGTTTATACTCTCAAACGCATTGGACGACGCGGGGAAAGGGTGGTGGATGTCGGGCATTCGGCTACGTGCTACTACTGGTCGCTGTTTGTTCGGACAGCTCACAGTGAATTGGACCCCGGCACGGGGTTTCCGCACCGTGGATTCGCATTCGCGAATGGAAGAAAGGAAGGAGTGCTGCCGCGCTGTCGGGGAGCGGCTGTCGCAGCGAGACGAGAGAACCGGACTGCCGGCGTTTGTTGACAGGATGCTGCGACGGCGCACGAGTGTTGGTGGTGTGTTTGGCCCCGCGAGATTGGAGTGCCCGATCGGGGAAGTGCGCTGCTGCAGCGCGATCTCGCTCGCTCGACGTTGTCGCGATGTGTGTGCGCGAGTGCTCGCGCGCAACGCGGCCGCTTCTATAAATGTGCCCGGCGTAGTACGTCCCCGAGATAGTGACGAGGTGATAGCGGGCCACAGCCCCGTTCCTCATTGCCTGGCTCGCGGCGTCGCCGACCCCGCGATTTAATCGTATTTCGCGAGCACGTGCGGGTGGTTCGCCTTTGGAGCCTCCGAGAGACTCCGTTGCAGCCTTCGACGTGTCGTCGCGTAACGATCGCTACTGTGGACATCTAGTTCTACCGGCCGAGTATCTGGCGGAGCGTGCTTGGATTCCGTGCTTTTAGTTGTGCTTGTCCCGTACTGCGAAGCTTGAGTTGGCGATATTAACGGCGTGTGTTCCCTATCACTAATTTCTGCTTCGCAAACATCCCGTTCTGTGTCTCGTTCATTTTTGGGTAATTTTTTTTTTATAAGCCTGGCCCGTATCTCGCATTCTGTGGTCCGTTGGGCTTCACCTGCCTGTTTTGTTCGCTCGCTTGTTCTCCATGTCGCGTCATTGGCTCGCGCGCTTTCAGTCTCTCTTCTTAAAAAGTGCGACGGCCGATATTTTATTCGAGCTTTCCGTCGCAGCTCACGCCACGCGCGGGACAGCAGCAGCGAGCACCCTTTACGCGGGAAAAGCATACCCGTGGGGCATGGACCCGGTTCGGCCGGATCCATAAATGAAAAGCGATATGAGCCGGAGCAAGGGAATCGGCGGTGCGTCGCAGGCACTGACTGCCCCTGCTGCGATGCCCCCCTCTTTTTGTTTGCTTCTTTTCGAGCTCGCTTGTTTGTTTGTGGGCGAGAGCGCGGCTCGCACTGCTAGCGCGCCGAGGAATCGAACCGCTCGGTTCTCTCCTTTTCCGGACCTTCCCATCCCGTATTTGACAGCCCCGCGGCAGCAGCTATATAGCTCAGGGGGGGGTGTATAGGACGAAATATCTCTCGCACTCGGTTATTCGCCCGCGTTCCACTGCTTGATGCGAGCTTTCTCTCCCGGGCCGCTCACAGCCGCCGCGTGCGGATTTCAGATGGGAGCCGCGCGCACGGCTTGAAATTGAATAAGAGAGCTCGCGATCCTCACTCTCTCCTGGGTCTCGACCGGCGTCGAGTTTCTTGCGGGTTAAAAAGAAAAAAAAAGAAGGCAAAAAAAAAATGGGGGGAGAGGAGTTTGTGTGTGTGGCAGGCTCGCCTGCACGAGAAGCGAGCGTTCTCCGCGACGGGCAGACAGATTGGAAGAAACTAGCGCGTAATGTTTCCCACGGCTGCCGTAAAGAAGTCCGTTATATTCTTTCTGTCGTTTTCTTTTTGTATTTTCTTCGTCGCGGAGCTGACGTTGTAGCCTCCGCGGCTTTTTCGAAAAGCACGCCCCGCGAGCGTCGATCCCCCGTCGCTCTTCTTGGTTTCCTGAAGCTATACAGCGGGTGCTGCGCCCGCCCGTCGTGTGCTTCTTTTTATTTTTACTTTTTTTACTATATGGCGGCCCGTCGGTTATTTGTTTTCGATTCGTCCTATTGATTTGCTTTACGGAGGCAGTCTGCGCCAGTTTCGCGCGCATGTCCTCGCGCGACGTCGGAATCGGCTGTTCTGGCCGTTCCTTTTCGCCACGCTGTTACACACGGCTGTGCTCTGTGTCTATCTCTCGAGTTCGCGAGAACAGGACTGCGTGGATGTGAACGCTTAAAATCCTGTAGTGCGTGACCTCCCTTATCTGTTAGCCACTTCTTTCTCCTCCCTTATTTGTTCTCCTGAGCGTTCTGAAGCTCGCGCACGCGCGTGAGAACCTTCTTCCTCTGTGGCAGTGTTTTGTTTATGCAACATATTGTCCTTCCAAATGCGCGTCTTGCCATTGGAGCATCGTCCCGCGTGAGAAGTGTTCGACAAACGAATGCGAGGCCCCAGGGATCCGCGCGTTTGCGTAAAACTTGCGCGTTAGATGACGCGGAATGATTCGTCGGCAGCGGCTCGCGTCGTGCGTCGCGTCAAATTGATTCGAGGATCGTCTGTGTGAAATGTAAAAAAGCTGCTCTCATTTCGTGCATACTCGTGAAAGCGCGGCCGAATTTCGGCCATGTTTTCACGGCGGACCCATACAGTTCCCTTTTGTTTCGGTATTCGAATGTCCTGCAGTTCACAGTCGTACGAGACAATTTTGCAGGCGCAAATGTAGCGGATCGCCCTGCATGATGTGTGTGCGTGCAGAGCGGGCTGGTTTCCTCGCACTGACTCATCGCTGTTTTCAAGCAGCGCTACCAGCGTTGCGGTCCCTTCGTGGCGTGTTTGTTTGTCCGGACTGCCTGGTGCGAGTGTTTCTCCTTCGCCCCATTCGATCACGCCTCCGTTGTAGGCGGATCGAGAGAGCCGGTAGAAAATTGTTTTTGCGAATAAGGCACCTGGCCGTTGTTTGGCTTACTTGCTTTTTCTTTAGTGTGTTCTGGTTGTTTGTCTTACCGTCCAGGCGCGCGGGGGGTGTCATTGGCGCTGGTACCTCTGTTTTCTCTGCGGGAGCGCTCCTCGTCTCTCTCAAACACTCGTACTCCTCCTCAACGCTTCCCGCGCGCGGGCGCCCCAAACGCTCGCGAGGTTTCGTTTTAATGCGCCGCTTCTGAAATGAGGCTCGAGTTTTCTTATTTTTGATTTATTGCTTTTCGCAACGGTCGGAAAAAAAGGCCAGCGCGTGCGAAACTGCGTCTTCTTTCATTCGCTCTCTCTCTCAACATTTTCCCGAGTTTATCCTCGGCTTGTTGTGCTTGCGGCCTGGTATCGTTTCACCCTCGTTGGCGGTGGTTGTGGTCCGACAGCCTGCTCCTATTTGCTATTCGAGGCGCTCCTTTCAGTGGATGTTCTCGCTTTGTCGCTGTCTTCACTATGGCTGCTGTCTCTACCCGTGGCCTCTGCCTTCTTTCTTTCTTTTATTGTCTTTAGTTCGCTCTTCTTCCTCTTCTCCGGAATCCTCCAGGTTTGCTTCTCGCGCGCGCGTTTCCCTCCCATCGGGCGAGGAGCCAGCCTTCATCCGCGAAAACACAAGCTCGGCGCGTCATCGTCGATGTCTGTGTGGAAAGAGGCGCCGATTCCCATCGCGGAGCGGCGTGTGAAATGAAACGGAATACTGATCGTCGATGGCGGACGGGAGCCTGGAAGGAGTTCCGATGCTGAGCCTCCTCGCTTTCCTTGATTTCGCTCGCGCAGTCTTCCTCTACGGTCTGCTCCTGTGAGCTCGCTCCCCCCTCTCTTCGCGGTTCCTTAGTCTAGGCGCTGTCGTTGTTGAAGTTGCACGCGTTACGTGTCCCACGCGATGATCGAGCCAACGTTATGAAACACCCTCCCGCCCAACCACCCGGTACACAAACTCGGCGCTCACGCGAAGCCATGGTAAAGCGAAGGCAGGAAACAGAAATGGCGCGCAGCGGCTTTTGGCGAAGGTCCACTGGAATCTTGACGCCGCGGGATGAGACGGCAAGCCTAGAGAGATGAAGGGAGAGGCAAATGGAACTGTTGTGTTTTGGAAAGAGGAGGAGGAAGGACTGCCAGACGGAGCTGGGCAAGGGCAGCGGCGGTGCGCGGGAAAAAGGAAGAAGAAGAGTGTGTGTCACGGAGTTGGCCGCGCCAAATGCCGTCACGGCGGCGCGCATTGCTCTTGCGGCGCCCCGCCAACAAAAGTCGTCGCCGCCGCCGCGGCCCCCGTGCTCGCGAGCGCTCTCTCACGCAAACGCCGGACCGACAGCGCACCGCCATTCCCACGGCGACGAACAGTCGGCGGGACCGGGTGCGCAGTGTTTTGGTATGATGCGAACTACTGGATGTATGGGCAAGACTGCTTTCGGCCGCGTCGATCTTGACGGCTCCGACTCAGTTGTCTTCGGCGCTGAAGTTTAAATAGGTTGCGTCGGGAAAAATATAACTCGGTAACTATCATTGAAGCGACGTTCGCGCTTTAGAGTTTGTTTAGGGGAAGCCAGGCACAAGCAGCGCTTTCTGTCTGACGCCGAGTGTGTTCTCGAGGGCGTCGAAAAGGAAGAATATGGCGATGAAGCAAGAAAACCGAGAGTAAGGTGTAAACTTCGGAGCGGCAGCAACACTATTCTCTTAGTCGGTGTTCGACGATAGTCGCGTCGGGAGTTGTTCGGGCGTGGCGAGCGGGGAGAAATGGCTCAGGAAGGGGTCGGCTCGCGCGAAGGGGCGAAAAAGAGTCAGAAAGGCAAAAAAAGAATGAAATGAAAGCCGCGTCGTCGTCCCATGTTGGCCATCGGCGACGAGGGGTTCGGGGGGGAGTAGTAGCGAGCGGCGCACGTCATGCGCGCTGCACTCCTCTGTCCCGCGCGCCGAGGTAGCAGCAGTTCCGGTCAGTTGGCGACGTAAGGGGGGCCGATTATTACGCTTTTCCTGCTTGTTTGGGTTGCGTCGTCTCTCTCCTCTCCCTGGAAGGCCGGCGGCGGCGCGTTTGTTTTGGCGGCGCTTCCTCCTCTCCTCGCCGAGGTCGTGGAAGGCCGGCGCGCGGATGCCTCTTCTTCTTCTTCCTCCTCCTCCATTTTGGTGCCGCCGCTTCGCTGGACGTCTGTTGTGGTCCACCCGCGCGGCGTCAGCGACCGCTTCGTCGTCGTAGACGGCGGTGGCCTATGTCTGCCTGCATCGGAGCTCTCTTTCTCTCGCGACCCGGTGACCCTGTTCTCGCGGGAGTAGTCGCGAAAAAGTGGTCACCACTGCATCTGGCGGATCGTGCAGCGCCGTCACGAGCGAAGCCTGACCGCTACCCTTCGTCTCTTTCTTCTGTTTCGGCGGTGTTTCAGAAGTGGTTGACCGGCATCGTGTGAACGCGGCAAAGAAGTGACCGAGCCATCGAGATTCTATATCCGTCCATAAGGACTAGGTTGCGACGGCCTCAGGTATACGAAAAAAAGAAAATAATAATAATAAGCGCCGATTACGCTTCGGTATGCGAGCAGTCAGTATACTAGCGCGGGATGCAGTCCGCGTGTCTGCTGTCGTGGCACGGAACTTATCGGCTGTCCATGCTCGGTAATTGTCGGGGCAGAAGTTTGCGATAACTAATTTTCCTGTGATTTCATTTCTCAAAACAGCTAAATGAATAGGTGAGCCCGTGCCACGTAACTTCATGCGCTTCATTGGAAACCGCTGACCGAATTCACAAGACTTCTCTCTCGTAAGTGCGTTTAACCGTTGGTCAGCCGGCTTCGAATATGATTTGTCTCGCATCGTGATTGGCTGAAATACGAGAATTTTTTGCGTAAGGCGTTTTTGTGCATACGGACCCGCGTTTTTTAGATGCCCCTGTGACCGCATTTCGTGAGTATTCTTTTTTACGTTTCTCATGCGGCCCGCTTGGCAGTCCCTGGCGTGAAAAGCGTTGCGGAGCCGTGCGAGACAAAGACCAAGGGGTGAGGTAAAAAAAAAACGTGAAAGAGAGTCACAATAGCTTCAGGACTCTTTTTTACAGCGCATGGGAAAGGCACCAGGCTCCCGAGAAAATCCAGTTTGTCAAACCCTATACTCTCGAAGGGCGAGTTTTATGTAGCAGGAACCTCAACCTGGTCCCGGCATGATGACTACCGGTATAGAGGCGTGCCGCCATAGCGCATGCACGGTCGAGCTCGATGTGACACTGTGGCCAGTTCCGCGTAGAGCACCGGAACGCGATTCCCTGTCCGCCGCCACCTTAAGGTCGTAATGGCTTGTCCAGCAAGCATCGCGGACCACTTCTTTCTGCCAGCTCCATCTTGGAGTGAGTGCCTCGCATCTCTCAGGGTATGTCTTCGGCCATCGCAGTGGCACGTCGGCGTGACGCGTCGTTTATGAGCTTCTACATTTCTCGGCGCTTGATCCCACTTCCTTACTTTCTTCTAAATGGTGTACGTGCGTGCGCGCGTTGCGTAATAGCGTGCAAGGCTGGCTCAGCATTGGCGCTAACTTCTTTGCAATGTTGAGCGTGTGGCGGCGCTGTCACTGTTCGCCTCGAAGTGGTGTTGTCGGACTGCGTTCCTTTGGCTCGAATGCCTGCGGCGCCTTCTGACGTAAAGTCCTAACAGCGGCCGTAAGCCTCCGCGTCGCTTTTAATGACGCTCAATCAAGAGCGCGCGAGTTGAGGTAATCGGTGGAGCTAAACGGAATCCGCGCATACTGCGCGGGGCTCTGTACCGTTCACCGTCTGATCGGATCGTATAGTGACGGTGGCAACCTGTTCGGGAACTAGCGCCCGCGGTGTGTCGCAAGCCTCTCTTAAACGCGCCGCGCGGATGATCTATTCCGCTTTCGCGATGCGGAAAAAATCGCGCTTTGGCGGCGCCGATTGAAGTAGCGTGTTGCAAGTTCTCGATGCGCCGTGAATGAACGCCGAACGAGAGGCGGCGGGGGCGATTTTCTCTTCTCTCCATCACCCCCTTCCACACAGCCCGACCACTCTTGGAAGTTGCGCGCGCTTATAGAGAGGAGCCTCTCCCACTGTCTCAAAACCACCACGAACCGCCACCATTAGACTTAGAGGCGAGCTCGGCATGTGGCCCAAATGCCTGGCTCTCCTTCTCTGGTCGATTGCGGAGCGATACTCGGAGGAGCCACGCGATTGGTCTATCGACGGCGCGTCGTCGTATAATGTATTGGCTTAATTGGCCCGGCAGCCGCGTGAACATTCCGTCTCCCGGGGCCGACGGTCGGCCGCCCGTGCGATAGGGGTCCGCGTATGGTGCGTTGTGTTCCCGCGGGAAGGAAACCCTATAACTTCTAACGGCTTCGTCCAGTACGGTGCAGCGTCAGTGAGGCTCGGCCGTCTCGACGCCACGAGGAGTCGGAATAGGCTGGCGAATAGGCTTTTGTTCAGCATTAGGGAAGGCTGTCTGAAAAGCGTGTTCCGTTTTATCGTTTTGCACAACCTTCGAACAGGTATGCTAGTTTGCGCTCTGATTAGCGTTCTCTGGCTGGCACGAACACGGGCGATATTGTAGAAGTGCGTGTAGTGTGGTTCATGTTGAGAAGCATGGTGATGCGTTATTCGGGCGAGTGCAATGTACGGAATTAGTGCAAGGTAAGGGACACACACACAGAG
Source organism: Rhipicephalus appendiculatus (assembly GCA_030522465.1). Lineage (NCBI taxonomy): Eukaryota > Metazoa > Arthropoda > Arachnida > Ixodida > Ixodidae > Rhipicephalus > Rhipicephalus appendiculatus. The sequence continues at coordinate 5,687,810 of JALIZH010032971.1, forward strand.
AGAAGATATAACGAAGACATGCGCTTTGTTACGTTTCTGTTGTCGGAAGTGCTCCGAAACGCGTCTGTGAATGTGATCCACTGCCGGAAGACTGGTCTTAAACTTCATACCTGTTAAGAAGTTGTGACTTTCTGATAGCTTGGACGTCCGTCAGGCGCGGTTCTATACAAAGGATACAGTCGGAGGAAACTCGTGCATACGCATTTTGTGGGGGAAACATGTCGCAATACGAACACGGTCCTAACAGCACTTTTTTTTTTTTTTCATACTGGTCCTTTTCCCTCCACCTGCACGTATTGAAAGCCTTTTTTTCCCTCTCTGTGCCCCGCTTATTACTCCACTCGTTGCATCAAAGTGCGGTTACGATCGCGAAGACGAACGGATCGTCTTGTCTTCACGAGACCGGCTTCGGCTTTTCTCTATGCGCGGGCGTCGAAGTGAGGCAGCGGCGGCGCGCCTTCCCCTCGAAGAAGGTGATCGTAATCGCCGCCGTTCCTGGCGGGGCCCCGGCGCGCTCACGAATCCGGGGCCGCCGCCGCCGGCAGCCACACCTTCTATTTTGGCCGCCCCAGACACTGTGGCCCCGCGAAGAGGAGGGCGAAGAAGAAGAAGAAAACAATGAGGGAGGCAGGCGCGCTCGGACTGTCTCTTCTTCGTGCCCCCTTTCCTTTTCCCCACGACGGTGCTCTCGTTTCGGCGCCGCGCGATTGTGTGCGTGCGTGTGTGTGGCCCGCTTCTCTCGTTGCTGTTCTTGTCTTCTTCGTCGCCCCGTCTGGCCGTCGTAGCGTCGTGATGGCGCGAAGCAACACCGTATCATTCTGTGTTGCACATCGAGCAGCAGCAGCGGCGCAGGCGGGAGGGACGGGCCTTGCTGTCCGGCTGGCGGGCGACGCTGTTTGGGCGTCTGAAGCGCTGACGACGGCTTCCGTGTGCCTGGTCCCCTTCCCTGTCACCCTCCCCTTCTTCCGTCATTCGTCCCGACACGTGTTCTCGATTTCGCACCCCCGGCGTGCCGTTGGGCGGGGTCAACGTCGATGCGTTCGGCGGTGACGGCACGGACGGGTCGTCGTTGCGTATACGACGTCATCGTCCGGTCGTCGGGGACTCGCACTGGCGTCGTCTTGTTTCTTCTGGTTTTTATTGATTTATTGTTATCTTCACTTTTGCCTTTTCGCACGACAAGGCTGTCGAGGGACCTTTGGTCTTTAAATTTAGTTGCTTCCGCACTATACCTTTCTCTTCCGAGTGTGCTTTCTTTCTTTTCGTCCCTGTCCCGGTTTTTGCATAAAAATGTCCCCTTTTTTCTTCTTCTGTCGAACGACCGGGCCCTGTTTTTGTATCTCCTCGTGTCCTGTCTTTCTAGACACATCCTCCCGATTCCGCGTTACTCGCACTAGGGACAGATTCTGACTGCTCGCGTGATTGCGTTTTCCGTCAGCCTTTCCTCTTCCGTTCCGTTATGCGTGTTCTTTCATTTTCTTTCTTTTTTTTTTTTCGTATTTCTTCGTTCTATTCGCGTACGAGTGAACTCTGTGCGTGCGTAGATGACCGGGTCCATTTTCCTGCGTTCGACGAGACCTGTGCTTAAAATCCTTGTCGTTAACTCGCTGGAGGATCGTAGTCTTTCGGTGGGGAAATTTTAGACAGAAAGAAGAGACAGCCGATATATTCGGGCAGTGACTCTACCGGCTTCTCTCTATTGCACCAGCATTGCGTTCTCTTCATTGTACGTGGTGGCAAAGTGCAGAAGGGGGGACGGAAGGGGTGGTTGTCGCACACAGCTGCCACTGCCGCCTTGGGCGAACCGAAGGCGCCTTCGTTATCGGCCTCGCAAAAGGTGCAGTGTTGCCGCCGCTCTTATCTTCACTTCCTGAGCTGTCGAAGTGAGACGCGGCGGCGGCACCCTTCTTTGCACAGTTGAAGTGCTGGCTGCGGGCGAGGAGTAACGAGGTCGAAAGGTCCGTTACCCGCCCTCTTTATTCCTCGCGCACGCTGCGTGCAAGGCACGGTTATAGCAGTGTAGGTAGCAGCACGTTGCAACACTCGACGCCCCGCGACGACTCGCTGTTCTCTCTATTGGACACTCGATCGTTGCCATTCGCTCCTCCTCCTTCTCCTTCGGGATCCCACGTTGCTACTGGCGTCAGACGAGACATTGACGGGAACCTCTCGCTCCTGACAAGAGGTCCGATGTACGTAGATTGAACTGCTGCATCGGCGGCGGCATGTCGGCGGCATTCGCTCTCGCTTGTCGTCGACCTCCGTCCTGTCATCGTTGAGGAGTGACGACGAGATTGTTAGAAAGGGGAATTGGAAACGTCGTGTGAAAGAAAAAAGAAAAAAAAAAAAGAAGGGGGGGTGGGGCGCTTATCGGAGCACAGCTGTTTTTTGCGCGTTAGCTGCTTCTCCTTGTCTGACTGTAGCCAACTGCGCGCTCTAGAGAGGGCATGTGTGAGGGAGGGTGGAATAGTTTTGCGACCGGAAACGGATGGCCGCCTTTAAACTTGTCGGGTGAGATGTGTCGAGCTTTGCTTCCAGCAGACCAGGCACTGTAGACGACGTGTTGAAGAAAGGGCCATGTGTTTTTCGGTGCCCCTTCCTTTACAGGCAGCGTTTTATCTCGTCGGCGGTTTAACCGGCGAGGTGCTCGAAACCCTGGGCGTCGGCGAGAAGTGGGGGGGGGGGGGGCGGGCAAGAGGGGCACTTATAACACCAGCGCTCTCATCCTTCACCACCGTGATGCAACACGGGTTTGCACCCCGAGGACAAAATCCTGCTGATACCCATGTTCGAAGCCTACTCTTAGCTTATGTTATTTTAAGCAGGAGCGGGTTTGGGCTAGTTAAAGCATATTTGGACAAGCAGCGCAAGCGGGACACCAGAGAAGACAAGGGCCTCAAGTTGTCTGCCGACGTAGGGTTCGTTATTTCTAAGCCTCCCCGATGCTGCGCGCATGCGGGGGAAACTCGCTGTTGACTGTGCCGTAGCCTTTACCCCTATTCCTCGCCTGCCCCGCTTTCGCGGTCGCCTTGCTTGCTCTTTTGAGAGCCCCGAATGCGCCTTTTCTCAACCAAGGAAGCAGCAGCACCTCGCTGATGGTAGTAAAACACACCCGCTTTTCTGTTGCGCGAGTAGCAGCTTCTTCGTAACGGATGGCGCACAGCGCTGGCTGCTTCACCGCATAGTGCGTAATTACAGCGTCGCGACGGAGGAAATGGGCAGGACGGAGGGGGGGCATCCACTTTCGTCGCCCCTGCGAAGCCTCGCGCCGCATTTGCCCCAGTTTCAGTCCATCCTCGCCTTCCGATTTTGTCGACAACGGCGCGCGGCGGCGATTTAGCGTCGTTCCATCGAGGGTGCGCCGCGCTACACGCTCTTCGTAGTCGTCGCCTCGGTCGGCCCCATTTTGGCGTCGCCGACGACGCTGGCCCGAAAGAGCCGATGCTTCGCCGTTCCCCTCCTTTTTTCGTCCCCATGCCTGTCCTAACGAGTGCGACTCGCTGATGGCTTAATTACGCGAAGGGCCGCGGCGGCGTCGCGCGCGCCGCGTCTGGCCTATCATTTTTGCACCTGACCCACGACGGAGCGCTGGACGCCTCTTTCGAGTCAATCACCCGTTCTTTACCTCCCCTTACTGCCTGTTTCTTTATTAGACGCTCTCCCTCTCTCTCTATTTTTGTTGCGCATTGGAAACTGTAGTTGCTTTTGTCTCAGCCCTGGCTCATTCGCAGTTACTGCGCTGTTTTATATTTTCTTCGTACCGATATAAACTTGACCTAGAGCTCCCTCTTGTAAGCAGGCATTCACAAGTTGTCTTATACTGACCGCGATCTGAATTCGTAAAGTCTCTTACTGGCTGTACGGTGGTGTTGTGTTCAAGCTCTCACGCTTTATAAGTTTATTTTTACTCTCGGGTATGGGGGGCTTGTGTGATACATAATCGGGTGCTGTCAATTGGCAGACACGGTGAGAGTGAAAGCTAAGTACGGAAAGCAGCGGGAACCAACTAAGCGCCACCGTGCCAAGAAGCAAGGAGCGGATGCACGGTCATTGCTACTGCTCCTGCTTGAGAGACGTAGTAAGGACGGCATCTTTGAGGCTAGTGAGTTAATCCGGGCGTGCTTGGGAAACAAACTCGCGTTTATTGCTCGCTACGTCCACCGAGCCTTTCCAGCCCGTTCATACTCCTCGGCATTCCCAAGTCCTGCGCAGTGTCCTCCAAGCACGCACGCGTGCCGCGTCACGTGAGAGTGTCGTCATCTCCGTTATGCCTCACCCCCCGGCTGTTTATTAAGCGCGCAGTAATGTAACGTTGGTGCGGGTGGAAACGCGCACCAACGTTACATTACTGCCCGGCCCTCCGCGCGCCCGGGATGAATCGCTCGGCGCGCAGAGGTCGACCGGTTGTTGGGCAGCACCTTGACCCCAGTTGACCCCCCCGCGCTTTTTGACCGCGGCGTCCCTCCCGCCGCTCTTCAGTGGCGCGGGGAATCGGGGACAAAACAAAGCCGCCGCAGAATGCCGGCTCCATTGTGTGCCGTAGCGCGTGCGCGGCGCCAAAGGGGGGCGGCGGCAGAGAAACAAAGGGCCAACGACAGGGCCGACGCGTCGTTATTACGACGGCCAGAGTGTGTACGCGCACCGAGCTTGCTGTCCGCCGCCGGCACTCCGATGCTTGCGCGTTCTTGGCCAGTCTACAGATACTCGATTTATCGGTAATCGCGATCACGTTCAGGATGCTCTCGCACTCACGTTTCATACGCACGTCTATTCACACTCGCAGGTTCTCACTCACTCACTCACTCACTTGTGCACGCGCCTTGGTATAGAGCGAGTGAGTGTACAGCCCTTTGTCAGAGACTAATGCGAGACTGTGCGGACGAACGGGGTGGTCTCTTGCGGAGGATCACTTAGGTTACAGAGGATTTGCATTCGCATGATCGTGCTCCTGATGATGAGGCGACGACACTCTAACGTGCGCGCTTTTATCCCTGCCCTTGCGGCTCTTTGAGGTAAAAGCCGCAAGACGGCGGCTCGTTTCTTCTGTCCACACAATCGCGTAACGCCAAGCGGTGGCGTAGTTTATATTAGCTGCATATACGGACGTTGCGTATCGCTGCCAGCAGTAAGTAGTCGCGGGAGGTGCGTGTGGCCCGGCGCCGCTTGGCTTGGTCCAATTTGCGAGTCCGCGGATCGCCCGCCGCGCCCTGAAGCCCACCCGCGGTGTTGCAGTCGCGGTTCAGCTCCCGTACGAACCCGACGGGTGGCTGCTGCTAGCTACTTGTTTTTGTTGGTCGCGCAGCAGCTTGCCGCTCTCTCTCTCTATTAGGTTCGGCAGTCTGCGCCTTCGTGTGAGAACAGTCGTGTCCGTACAGTGCACTGACGAACGTGCAGCGAACATCGTGCAAAACTATAACTACAATTGTTTTCTAACTCGAGCTACATGCACGCTTGGCATTCCTCAGACCTTCCATGTGAAATATTCGAGCTTGGACCTGATGTGCGATTTTGCCAACGTTGCCTGAAAATTTACTAAAAATTGCTGTCAGCGGAAGTAGTTCCGTGGTGCCTTTTGGAACCCTCGGAACTGCGTGCGTGCGCGCGTGCGTGTGTGGGTGTGTGTGCGCGTTCGTGTGGGTGTGTGTGCGCGTTCGTGTGTGTGTGTGTGTGTGTGTGTGTGTGTGTGTGTGTGTGTGTGTGTGTGTGTGTGTGTGTGTGTGTGTGTGTGTGTGTGTGTGTGTGTGTGTGTGGTGAAAATACAAAAACCCGGGTTACTTGCGCATACAGCAATGCTATAGATATATGCTGACAAATTCGTGGAAGCAGGCGAAACAGGCGACATTGACTTCACTGTGTTAATTAAACACGATGCTTTCATTCTCGTTATTCGATATCCCGTGTTTCTTACCGTTTTCGTGCCGTGTGTAAACTTAAGTACTCGTTAATAATGTGCGCGCAAGTGACACGCTTTGAAATCAAAGCTTGCTTTCCCCCGTTCCCGCAACGCTTCCGCACCCCTCCTCGCCTACTTTTTCTCTCTCGTCGTTCTGATGTGGCCGGGGTATTCCGCGAATTTTGATGTGCGCAGGTGTGCTCGAACATTCCATGAACATTCAACGGATTTTTTTTTCTTTCTTTTCAATGAGTTATCGAGCAGCGTTAACACGTCCCTCTAAAGTTGTAGTTGAACTTCAGCGTCTGTCTGTACGTGCGTGTCGTTGATGGACGCGATGCTGTGGCCTCCTTGTCTCTCGCCGTTCTATTTCGGTCGTTTCAGCACGACTCGGTTTTCATCTCTCCCTAGTTAGCCGGCGGCGCTGCTGACCACCACAAGTTTTCCCGGTAAAAGCCGTTATAGCTCGGGGCGGTTAAAGCGGCAACCGGGCGGAAACTATTTCGGGGCTCCCCCAAACTTTTTAAACGCATTTTCGTCGTGAAAGCAGCCTGACCATCGCGGGCCGCGTTCAAATTACGCCCGAACGAAGCGCGCTTGCGCGGTTTGGAGGCTCCCTTGAAGGTCACGCTCGCTTGCCGGCTCAGAGCGAAGCGGGAAAGATTCGCCGTACCCCCTTTCTCTCTCTCTCCTTGCGTATTGAGCATAACGGTACTTCACCGTTGTGATTATGAAACATCGTTATCACGCTCAGAAAGTCGAAGAGGCATACGCGAATTTCGCAAGTGTTTCGTGTGTTCGAGTCTGTCTTAATACTTCAATTTGTAATGCCAAGAACTTACACGGTCTCTCGCGGATTTGCCTAAAACGAAAGCGAAAGCCATCTTTTTCATCTCAGTCGATTGCAGATCGGCGCCTGTTTCGTTGCTGCAGTCACTCCGCGTCTTTCCTTTGCGCTGTAGATGTCTTACGTTCCTAACCAGACTTTGCCGTGAGTGTTTTCTTCCTCCTGCTCGAGAGCTGTCTGTGTTGGAATGTCCGGTGCCAGAGCAACGGAATGACAAATGTTATCGTCGGAGCGTCTTGTTCGGTCGAAACGTCTTGGGCATCGGACAGCGGTTCTTCCTTGACTTCGTAAAGAGAAAATGCGTTACAGCGAGCGCTTTTGTTAGTTCTACCCTGTAGAGATTAATTACCCCGTGCGGCATATATTGGTTTCGTAGACGGGCCACGCGCAGAATAGAGGTGTATGCCGCTCCTCTCGTTTGGAGAAACTGAGAATTCGCGGTGCCCTTGGAGAGGCGCATTGACTGAAGAGGGTGTCGGTGAAGGGCCTGTTAGAGGGAGGTTTCTAACTTAAAAGAATAGTGCCACACACGATCCTTTCTATGTTTTATGTTGCCGGCGTATTGCACGTGTAGATACTGCCTTGCGCAATCCGCGCCAGTATGTCTGAGAGCATTCTACATAGTTTTCGGATTATCTGTTCGGCTTGAGCGCGCAAACGCGAACAGCTGAGTTTATTCTGGAAGGAACTCGGCCCCCAGCGATAACGCTCGAATGTTCGACGCCGCGTGTATAGATGCCGACGCGCGTTACCGCGGATCAGTTTTATCGACGACCGACACTCTGTGCGGCGATGTCAGTGTAACAGCGTGCATTGCTTGCCGTAATGTGAGTTTCGGTTTCACGGCCACAAGTTCGGCCAAATAGAGTTTCACCTCGAAGAAGCCGACTGCTGTCTTTGTCCACGTCACGACCACGTGACAACAAGCTGTTGGGCGCATGGAGGAAAAAAAAAAGATTAGGAGGAGCGTCACGTGAACATTTTGAAGCCATAAAAAATGAAACAGGAGCATGCTGGGAAGTGAGCACCGCGCAAAGAGAACGAGGGGGGGGAGCGGCGTCCGATAAGGTTGGCTTGTGGACGCTCATCATTTTTTGTTTTTGTTGGAAATGAGCACGAGGGCGAGGAGGAAGCGGCTTCAGAGGAGGTTGGCTTGTAGAAGCTAGGCGCGCTCCCTCCTTTTTTTTTTCTTTTTTTTTTTTCTTTCCTCCATGGTTGGACGAGTTGGTAATGCGTTATCGAAAAAATCGCGAAATAACGTGGGACAAGAGGAAGAAAGCCAGTGGACAGGAATGCGCTTGTCCTGTCTGCTTCTTCGTCTTGTCCCACCTTGTTTTTCGCTCTTTTTGATTATCAAAATGAAATTTTCTTTCATTGATCACTGACTGTGGCGTATCCCTAAGACTCGTCCTTTGTCCGTTACGCCTTGTCGCTTCACCTGTCACACGTACACCTCCATAGAGGCGCGCGCGTGAACGCGAAGCGCGTGGCCGCGCACGTCGCCATCCGGCGGCGCGGCGCAACGGCGAAGCCCTCGTGGGGTGGGGATGTGGTGGGGGGAGCTGAGTGTTGTTGTCCTGCTACGGGAGCTGCCGCTTGTGTGACGGCTGTGTTGTGCGTGGCTTCAACAGGGACAAGGTCTCCTCTCGAGATCGGCCCGGAATGCGCCGGCGGGAGGTCGCCCGGAAAGTCGGCGCGGGCGTGCGGCGGCGCACGTATACACGCAGCGCCCCGCTTTGGGTCGGTCGCCGCTGGCCATGCTGCTGCTTGTCGCTGTTCTTGCGCGGCGGCGGAACTTTTGCGGGCTGGATGAAAAACGAGCGGCAACTGCTTCGTTTTCTTTTCAGTACTTTTTGTATTTTTTTTACTCTTTCTGGGGTCCACGGATTATCGATGGCACCCGATGGCGAGTGTACCTGCCGGGCGCGTTCTTATCGCAACGCCGGCCAACATTTTCGTATCCCGCGCGTCCCGCGGTTGTCTCGCTTGTTATGACGACGTCATGTCTGCATCCAGGTCGAGTTCAATAGTCCCGTGCAGGCCCGTAGCCAGGGGGCCGTAGCCCCCCCCCCCCCTGAAATTCGGAATAGAAGGGGGGTGTTTTACCAAGGAAAAATAATAAAAATGGGTGTTTTTCAAGGCTTTCAACAAGTGCCCCCCCCCCCCCCCCCCCCGCCGAAAAAATTCCTGGCTACGGGCCTGGTCCCGTGTGACATAATGAAGCGGTAGTAAAGCGCATGCGAGTGTGGCGCATCGTTGCCTCTAGTCGTTGTCCTCTAAGCGCGGCGTGGCGAGCGAAGGCGGCCGGCAGCTGGCCAGGTCTTCTTTCACACGCGCCTTTGCCAACGACGCTGGCGTCCTCGCTTGAGGCTCCGGGCTGTCGGGCGCTTGTCCGGTGTAGTAGTAGTACAGCGGTGAGTGGTCGGCCGTACTTAGCAGGCGCCCCGTGACTCCGTGTACACCGCTACCCTCGCGTCCTCGTAAGGCGGTGACGTGTCCGTAAAAGCCGCCCAGGCGGCGGCGTGAGCGAGCGGGCAGCAGCGGCATCATCGCGTGCGGCCCCGTTTAGCGGTGGGCGCGCGCCCGCTGGCTGGCTGGCTCGCGGCGGCGGCTGGGAAAACACGACGTGCAGCCCACGCGGCCCGTTGACTCAGCCGCCGTCGAGGTCGGCCCAGTCAGCTGGCGGACCGGCTTCCGCATTCCGGCCGTTTCTCAATGAACGTCGGCGGCGGCGGGTATCGCGCCGCCATGACTCGCTGGCCCCGTTGGTGGTGCCTGAATGAAGCGGCACCCTTGCCGGGTGACGTGCGCGCGCCGTGAGTGACGCGTATACGCTCACGGTGCGGCTTGTTTGATGCCGGAACCACCGGAACGTGTTGGACCGGCGCGTGGGCCGCGGAGAGGGCGAACGGTTGCGGCGGCTGTGCGTCTTGGTTTGAACGCGCGCAGCTGTGTATGCACTGCACCGCTGATTGCGCCGTAAAGTGTCGGCCTGTACTCGGGTATTCGCGAGCGGGGCCCCGTCACGCGAACACGTTTGTCGAACACGCCCACCTTTCTCCCCCCCGTCATGGACTCGCGCGGCAAGAAGGCGTGTTTCGGTTACGTCGCATCGATCTGCCTCGCCCTGTCATCTTTTCGCCGGCTCTCCTTGCGACTGGCTAATGAGGAGACCCTCGCGCTGTTCTGGTTTCTGTCTCACGTCTGCGGGCGTCGTCGAATTGCGCCGGTCAGCTGACATTACGCACGCCTCTTGCTCGTGGGTAGTTGTTGACCGGGCCCACCCAAAGAGCTGCTGGGGCGCCCTAGTGTTCTGGCATTTTCAGAACTGTGACGTCTTGACAAGCGCGAAGCAACACTCGGTGTCACTGTGTTTAGTAGTCTTGGTTTTATTGCATCGCGGTCGTTTTCGTGTATGCATGGGGAAGGGGGGTGCTCGTCGCACGCCCTCTCTCGGACCCCGAAGTGTGGGCGCTGCGGATGGGGCTCGGCCTGGGAGCTCGCGAAGTATCGGCGGAGTGTTGCGTGGGCCAGCGCGCGTCGAGAAAAGTAAAGAGGATGCTGGCGGTGGACGGCCTTCTCGGATGCCCCGCGGAGTGCGACACCTCTTCTTCTGGGGTTCCCAAATACGCGCCGTCTAGACGAGGGGTTTTCTCGGGCGCCCAGCTCTTCTCGGCTAAATTTAGCCAGCACGTATAGCTAAGGCCACTCCGAACACTGCGCCGGCCGGCCGTGGGCGTCTCGCTTCGAGGAGGAGGCGCCGGCGTGGCTTTGTCGCGGCCAAATTTAGCCGGCGGCCCCCGCCCCATCCCTGGACGCCTTCGTCTCGTTAGCCAGCTGGCGTTGGATGGCGATGGGAGCGCGGTTTTGATTAAGGTCGCTCCCCCGAATGCTCGCTGCAGCACTCTCGTATGCGCCAGAGCATTACCCGCTGCCGTATACCGGCGCCTCCCACCGTGTACACGTAACACGCAGACTGCGCCTGCTCACTGCCAGATCTTCGGCGTGACGATGTAGTTGTTGTGCTGACGGGTGAAGTCGCTGCAGAAATGTTTTGCGGCAGCGACTGTAATGAAATGGAGTCAGTGACGGAGTCTGCAGGATCCAATGGAGCGTACTGCTGGGAAGCCTGTTTGCCGGATTGCTCGTTCTCTGGTAATCGTGCTTCACGTGTCTGTGACTGTGTACAAGGTCGTGGGACAGGAGTAACTGCACTTAATGCACATTGACACGAATTGGTTGCCCGTTTTGATCTCTTAATATAATAGCAGTCGTTCCGTTTTGCAAATCGCAGTTTTGCCCGCTTTGATATCAACGTCAGTAAGGGCAAATTTCGGTCTACTGACGCTGACGTTGGCATTTCGTGCGTGCATTATGTACGTGTTCTCTCTAGTCGTAAGAGACAACGGTCGAAATTCGCTGATCTGGGCTATAAGGTCTATATAGCATCCCGTTTGTTGCTTTTGGAGATATCGCGGAGGACACTCCGCGGCATTTTTCTTATACTGATACGTAGTCTTTTTCTAAGGGCACTTTGCACCGAACAGACCCTTAGCAAACCTTTATTTATACGGTTGTCCGTGGAGAGTCTCTGAAATGCAGGAGAGTCCTTGAAATGCACCAGATGTTATCACTGCAGCCAATTCCTTGGAGCGTGCATTTTATTGCGTACCCTCAGCCGAGACATACGTTTGCGCTGACGTTTAGAAAAGTTTCCTGGAAAGCAGTCATTAAAGGAGGATCCATATTTGGCTCGGGTTCTGGCCATTCTGGGTTGCAGAAACTGACGCTTTCGGCAGCTGATGCGGCCGCTGGCTTTCCCATCGCCAGAAAATTGGTAGAAAAAAAAAAAGGAAAAAAGGGGGCCTCTCGGTTGGCATGTTTTAGGGGGTTCTCTCCAGCTCGAGAAATCCTGTTTAACCTTTGTCTGAATCAAGCCGAGCGACGGAAGCAGGAAAAAATGAGCGCGATGTGAAAAAACAAAAGAGGAAAAGCCGCGCGAACGTTTTGGAGAGGGGCAGTCCAATTGTGGCTGCAAACGACGTCTCTTGTCTGTTATCTGGTTGCGTGAGTTTCCTCCGTGGCGAAAGAGCTGCTCGTGAGCAGGCACGGTTGTGGTTTCTCCATCGGCAGTGTGCTTGCATGGAAATGAGGCGTCATGGCACGTGGCCTCGCGCGGTAGCCTGTAACAGCCATTCCTAACGAAGTTCAGGTCTGTTGTGGCCAGCCTAAGCGCGCGGGTTCCGGGCACCAGTGTCGATTAACTCTGTGCGCTTTCGATTTCGTGTCATTCGGCGCCTTGCGAATCTATAATAGACATTGCTGTCATTCAACACAGCACCAAAGTACCGTCGGTGAAAGTGATATTCTCACGAGGACGCGCGGGAAATGGAGGTTTGTAGTCCCGACTCTTCACTGGGCAAGAGGGTTCGGTTTGTGGAGTGAGTTGGGGATGCATTTATGGGCGGGTTTTGGGTACCGGCCGGGTTTCGGCCGGTTGTCTGCCCGAGCTGCGCGGCGCCGGCCGGGTTTAGCCTAGCGCGGCGAGACGCGTGTGCCGCCGTATACGCAGTAGCTGGCGGCGCTGGCCCGTCGCCTCCGCCTCCCAACGCGCCGTCGCCGGTGACGCAGTCGGCGACGGCGCGACGGCGGCGGCTCAGCTGACGGAACATATGGCGTCGTTCGCCGCCGGCCGGGGAGGTTGATTGTTTTTTGTCCTTCCCCCCCACCTCACCTCGGCTTGCTGCCGTTACGCTACGTTCTTTCGCTCTCTCTCACTCGCCTGACTGTTCGCATTTTCTCTTTGCCTCCCTTTGGTCTCTGCCGCGTTGAGAGAGAGAGCGGCGCCGCTACGCCCCGAAAGCGCCCGCGAGGCCGCCGGGTCTCTGCGCCGCTCGCTGGCGTCCCTTCCTCTTTTTTTTTTCTTCCCCAGCGCGCGGGCTTCACCGCGATGCGCGCGAATGCGAAACGCGCCGGCAATGCGCGCCGCGTTTTGCGTGCTTTGCAGCAGCACCGCGCTGTCGCCCGAGTGAGGGGCAGACACTACCGGTGTTGGGCTGTTTTCGCCCGTCGGCCCTGAAAGTGGCGGCGTTCTTTTTCGCCTGGTTGGCTAGCAGCAGCTCGCGACGCCTTGGTTTCGCGCCGTCCCTCCGCTGGCACCTTCGTGCGCCCGAAACGGCACGGAAGCCGCTTGCACACGCACTTCTCTGATCTCCTCCGTTTATCCGCAGGCTTGCGTGTTGTCCACGCTTCGGCGAAACTCTCGCGAGGACTATCGTAATTGGTGTTTTAGTGGAGGGGGCAGCATTGCAGGGTCTCTCGGTTTCGATTAGCAGCAGCGCGGCTTGCTTCCGGTTATGGTTAGTCGTATCCTTGGCCCGGTACGATGTCCTTCTTGGACTCCTTTTCCGCATTCCAACCGCGCAGCGCAAGTTTTCGCTTTGCGCGCTTCTTCTTGGAACGTTTGTGGAATGCGCCTTGCATATCGCCGCGTGGGCTTCGCGGGTAATTGCGTCCCGATCCCTTTGCGTGTTTGAGCGTGTAACCATGTCGTTTGTGAGCGAAAGACATACATGCCTACTGTTAGCAGTTTTTGAACATCCGATGGATTTATCCGTTAAATTAAAGATAACTTTGATTTGTGAACTTTTTAAGTGAGCTGGATACCTGCGCCTACACAAAGTTCGCCATCGTTTTCGTTTGTTTGCCTCCTAGTCGTACACGCGGACGTGCACTTGAGCTGTGACGACAGCAAGTTCCGAAAAGTACCGCTCCAGGGTCATATCTGGTGACTACCGTTTCACTCATCTTGCGTATAAGGGTGTTCTTGGGTAGCTTTTTTCTTCGTTGCAATTCTTCAAAGCGTCCGGCCGTGTGCATTGCTCGCCGCGGTGTGCTCGGAAGCGAATAGCTTCCGTCTTCACTGCACTCTTGCGCAGAACTGCTGCTTGTACCATGCGCTATTTGCACGCCTCATGTGGCCACGTGCTCCATCCGAGCGGAACGAGTGCGCCCTGCTTAGTTCCGGGGCTTGGCAGCGTGAGGCGCGCCCGCTCGGTGTCGCCGCCATCGGAGTACACTGGCGTGGCACGGTTGACGACTAAATCGCCCGCGCGCGCGTCCTACCACGGCATCCCATTTACTACGTATGTTGCTGTGGTGGTTCTCTCTTTCTTTCTTTGCTGAAGGAAACAAGAAGGCTCGCGTATCATTCTGCTGCTTATTAAGACGAAAGCCTTATATGCTTCATCAAACGCGGAAAGTGACCGTCACGTTCAACACGAGAGATAGTGACGTCTCCCGTGATCATCATGACGCCTACATTCGTGACTTCACATGATGACGGCATCGCTTGGGCGAAGGAAGGTGGGCCGATCCAGAAGACATTACAGAACCGTGTGCGGTGCAGAAAGAAAGCTTTCGGGGAGGGGGGGCGATACAATTGACAGAGAAGAAAAAGTACGTGGCTTTCGCCTTCGAGTCGTCTGAGGCAAATGCATACGGGACCGTGTAACGTTGTATAACATCTGAATCGACAACTGCCGACAGGGAAAACTGAAATAGCTATCGCTAGTCACCGACCTCGTTCGATTACGCGTCATTCACGAATCTTTAAAAAGCGACGTGTAGTTCGGGCGACTGGCCAGTGCTACGACGACAATTTGAGCAATAGTCTGCGATTTCGACGCCGTCATTTTCATGTTTACTCTGTTGCCTCCCTGTATCCGTCTATTGCTCAGTGATGAGACTGTACGGCCCGCTTAGCACGGGTCTCAGCTGTTCTTCCCCGCGAACTTGGTTAACGTTGCAGGGAATGAGTCGGGTCGTCTGCCCTCGAGTACCTTCGTATTAACTCTATATTTCTATTTGCTCTCTTGCATCCTTCTTGTGCCGGCTGTATCCGAGTGCCCAGTTGGCCGACGGAAGCGTAATGGCTTTCGCGATGCAGCGTACACGCTGCCGCTGTGCCTATCGCCGGCGGCGCGCGATACCTCTTGTGTTCGCCGCCCGTTGAGGCGACGGCGAGAGAGAAAGAGGGTTCCCTTTGATCTAGCGGTGCGGCCAGGGTGCGGCGGGAGATGGTTCTTCGCCTCCGGAGGCAAGCGGTGATAAGTGCCGCGGCCGAAGTACTGCGCGCCTCTTTCGTCTCTCTCTCTCTCGTTCTCGGCTTGCTCTTGCATACACTCTGCCACTGGATGAATAACCTGCAGCTTACAGCTGCATTATCTGCGCCGACTGCATTCTTGGCGATGAGAAGAGGCGTCGTTGCGATTCGCTGTATTCCGGTCGTTGCAGTCGCCGGCTGAAATGTGTTTTGCGGAAGCTTGGTGAAGCTCGAGGTTCGCATCGGCTGCTGCTTCAGCGCGGATGAAGTCGTCACCCCGTGATTTGGGTTTCGCGCCTGCGTCGGGATTGGTTTCGTAGTCGCAAGCGGTGCATCTCTCCGTGCGCTGTTTAGGGGTTTCCGCTACATACGACATTCTTGTATTTATTTTTCTCTACTGTGGTCACAGTGGGCGCGCCGTTAAACGTAAAGAAGGAAAGAAAAATCCCGGCCCGTTAAACGGTCAGCCGCATCTGAGCAAACGCGGCACCGGAATCGGAACTCACGACGGCGTCTAACCACCGCGCGGCCACCACTCCTTCAACAGATGGGGCGTGACGAACGATTTCCTTTTTTCTTTCTTTTTTTTTTTTTTCAACGCTCTCGGCCGCAGACGGGGTTTGCACTCCTATCCTGCCGTCCCGCCAGAGAAGACGTCCAGGGGGGGGGGGCGAAGTGGCTGTCGGCGAGCCCGCGGCAAGCAGGCCGCGGCCAAGTTGTGCGCAGCCGGCAAGGAAGGAGGAGGGAAAACGGGCGGAGGGGGGGCTCTTTGCATATCTCGAACCGGTTGTGCGCGCTACGCCTCGCGGAACGCGCGAGCGTGACCATTGGTTTTTCTTGCTGCTGCTTCCATCTTCTCTCCCCAGTGCTTACTCTGAGCCCGCGTTGGCATGTGTCTGCGCGGAAGAAGTGGCTACGCCGGTAGGGCCTACTCTCCTGAACGGCGGGAGCACGCGCGCGCGTGTGTGCGCAGATTCCTTTGGCCGAGGAGTCGGTACAGTCGTCTTCGGAGTGGAATGCCGCGCGCGCTCTTTTCGGATCGCCGCCACCGCCCTAGCGCGGGAAGCAGCCGCGTGCGCGTGTGTACACGCAGTAGGGAGGGAGATGGCGTTGAGGGTAGGGGGGGCACTATATTCCTCCGGAAACCGGTCCCCCCGGCTTCTTGGACGTCGTCTCTCTTTCTCTCTCCGTCTTCTTCGGGGGGGCCCCCCGCCGAAAAAATGCTGCACCACCGCGAGGCAAAAACCGAGTGTCGGCGGCGCCGGCGGCCCCCGTTCCCACGCCGCCGTCTCGCGCTTGTGTTTTGAGGGGGGGTCCCCGGGGGGGCGGGAGGTTGTCTCGGGGAATTCGGCCCCGCCGCGCGCGCTGGCCGGTCGCCGGCAGCGCAACCCCTGTGCCCAAACGCTGCTGGCTCTTCTCTCCTCAATGGAGAGCCGTCCAGATTTCGCCACTGCTGCGGGGCGACCGCCAGTCGCGGCTTTTGGGCTTCTGTGCGGTTAGGGCGGGGCTCTGCAGCGGTGTGGTAGGTGCCACGCGCGTCCGGGCTAGGCCTGCCCACGTGAGGCTGATTCCTTCAGTGGCCACGGTGTCGCTTCGGTAATTTAACCTACACTTCGGTTCGCGATACCACGGTACAAAGCGGTGTGTTTACGTACTTGCCATTTTCGCTGTGTGAAACAGTAATCTCAAGAGGTTATCATCCGTCTACTACTTGTCTGTGACCTTAACGAGCTGCTAGCAGACAGTGTAGACATTAGTGAATCAGTATATCTTGTGGGCCAGCTTGACTATCGGCATATGCGTATGTTTCGTATAACTGTGCATGTGTAATGGAGTCAGCGTGGTGTCTACTGAGTAGAGGCTGCAGCGCAGAGCAACACACCTCATTTTGTTCCCAATTTTGAAGCGTTAGCCGTACACTACAGTGTGCCACCAGAATTAGGTCAATGCAACAGTGTGACATGTTGGCGGGTGGAGAAAAAGAAAAACAACTGCGGCTCAACGAACTCGCTGGGAGTGTGTGAGAACTGCACCGTGTACGAGGGCATTAAACGCACTTTGTAGAAATGTAAGTCTTGCGCCGAAAGTGTGAATACTGTGTATACCATTATTTCCAGCCCCATATAGATAGCCCACATGGGGCTGTAAGAATGCAATCATCGCGCCAACCTTTGCGTGACTGGCAACATTAATGCTGCATTCCTCAGTACTTGCCTGTCGCGGCGCCTTCTCAGCGATTTATTTGCTTGGCGTTTCGCAAAGGTTCCCCGCGCGTAGTGTGTTCTTCCCTCGCCTCCCTCTGACGTATCGGTATAAATGGAAGTTTACCTTAATGCTTTCTGGTTTTGCGCATCGATTTAATTCTATCTTTGGTGGTAGTATATATTATATTTCCTGTCAGGATAACCTCCGGGCGTGGGAACATTGCTCACATTGGAGAGATCCTAATCCATTACCGGCATGATGACCCGGCCAGCGCTGCTGCTGCCCGGGGGGTTCGCGAAAATCCGCAAGAAGCGTGGAAACAAATAAAAAGCGGTGCGCTGGTATTGCGCGCGTGAAGACGTTCACGGAAAGGTCGACGTTGCTTCTGCTGCGGCGGCCTTGACTTTTGGGGCGGTCCGCGGAAGCGCGTGCCTTTCCTCGCGCGACAAACTTCCCCGTTTGCATTGCGCGTAGAGAGGAGGAAAGGGGGGGAGGCGAGAAGCCGTGGCACTTTGCTCCTCCAGCCCTCACCACCTCGTTTGGTCGCTGTGCTGGCGCACTGAAGAACGGGCAGCGAACGCTGCGGAATGCGGCGGAACCACGGCCAATATTTCGACACTACTACGAAGACCGGCGGCGGCGGCGGGGCGATAAAGCGATTCTGGAACGCAGTTACCGCATTTCCCGCCTTCCCATCTCTCTCAGTGCCCTCCCTGGCGGCTGCCGCTACTGTTCGGCGGTGTGTGGAGAGAGAGAGACGGCCACCGATTTCCGTCCTGTCGCCGGAACCGCTGCGCCATCTGTCGAATCCCAACTGAATCACGCTAGTCGACGCTCCGAGTGCGGTCGATTTGAGCGGGGCCGTTGGCCCTTCTTTCCGATGCTCCTTGTTGGCCCTGCGAGTGGAAGTGGTGCTTAGCAGCCGGTTCTTCCTTGAGCAGAAGCAACATTGCACTGCTGTAGACCAGACCCCACCAGATCCATCCCGTTTTAACGCCGCGTCCCCCCTGTACTCTCGAGGGCCACACGCCCCGCGTATCAACTACCGTCGGAACAAAACTGCCGTTCGTACGTGACTGATTTGCCATTTCCTGCTTTGCCGCGGTGATGCATCGCAGTGTACGCCGCCTTGTGGCGACGACAAGGTTTGCACTCCTCCCGCTGCTCGTTAACCGTCGCAACACTATCAGCTGTTCATTTCGAACAGGTTGCGCGAGGGAGAGGATTGCCAGGGTAGCGTGCGTACATTGCCTTCGCAGCGTTGCGCTCGGGCAGGTAGGCCGTCGAGCGGGTGGCGGCCACACCTTGGCCGAGCCGCATTCCGGAGGCGTCATCGCTATCGCGGGCTCCGATTAATCGTGCTCTGCCAGCTAAGCCCGACCAGCCTTCTCTCTTTCTCATCAGCCTTTCCCCTCCGTTTGCTCTTTGCGCGGCAACGTCTTCCAGGAAGTGGGAACCTGCACGACAGCTTCTATGTTGTACCACCACCACTGACTGGTAGCCAGAAGTATTCGCTTACGTAAACAAGGGTGTGGGAGGGGTGCGCGGGAGCTTTTAACCCCGCAGCCTTTGCGAGGGCGTGCAAAGTTGAGCGTCCCTGTACGCAATGATGTTTGTGCTTGGGCCTGGCGGCTTCGTAAGAAGCTGATTCAGTTTGCTGGGATAACTTCCCCCCTTACATGTCCATATGTGTAAGACTTCGCAGGCGTAGTGACGTTTTGCTTCGCCCCTCCTTGCGATTACTTTCGCTTTAGTCACCACCGTGAAGTATCTCGGAAAGCTGCGGTATTTGCGCTTGTCTCGACATTATCCTAATTGCGACTACATTTTACTCAAGAGTACCCACTCTCCGAAAAGGCGTGCTTTGCAAGAAAGCCGCCGAAGCGCTGACACTCCGCGTTTTGCGTGGCGTGCAAGCACTTTCCACGCGGACGAGTTCACGCGAGCGTGGCAAAAGACGTTCCTGAAGCGCGCTGCGTTGCTGCCGGTTTGTGTTCCTTCCTTGGCTGTGAGCGCCTCTGTAAAGATGTTCTACAGGCTCATTACTAATCGTTGTCCAGGTGGAGCATATGGTACTTCGTGTAAACGCGGGCATATTTTTTCGCGGTTCGCTGCATAACGTCTCCCGCTGTGCCCCCCTCCCATCTTCCCTCCTCGTTTTCGCTAATTTGAGCGTCGGCGGCGCGCGCACTTGACCATGCGAGCTTGTGTTCACCCGAGCAGCTGCGGTGTACGGCTGGGTGAACAATGGCCGCTCTCCTAGGGCCTCGCAAAGGCAGCACCGGGATCTCAATGGGGTGGACCAATTTGGTTCTCGCCGCACAGCGCCCTTCACGCAGAGAGCAGGATATTTTCGCTTTTTCCCTTCCGCTCGGCGTTGCGTAGATCGCGCGGTTTTGTTCCGAAAGAGGCTCTTTACAAAGCGGCCTGTGCGAGCGTCTTGCTCCAGAAAAGCAGTAGTTCGGTTAGCACATTCCTGTTGTGGATGCGCTATCGATAAACAGCAGAGAAATAAAACTCATATTGCGGCTTTCCGTCTTGTAACTGTGTTTGAGAGACGCCTTAGTGGAGAGCTAGTTACTTAAGAGGTGCCCGGGCGCAGTCGTACGTAGGCTGTCAGCTGTAGCGGGCACTTCAGTCGTAGGTGCCCATGTGGTTCCCCGTTTCTCGCCGCATTTGCCTCCTTTGACTGAGTCGTTAGAAGGCGTCCCGGAAGCCCAACCCTGCATGCGAGTGACCCCTGTCAGTCAGCCGCGAGGACGCGCTGTGTGTAATAGGTCAGTTAGGTGGTTTGGTGCGGACGTTTGCCTCTCGAGCTCGCTGACAAATCGGCCGAGTGTCGCGTATTCCACGAATAAACGCAGCGATGAAAAAGAGAGAAAGAAAGAAAGAAAAGGGTTATCCGCGTGGCAAATTCAAGTCGTGCGCGTCGAAAGCACCACAGTTATCCTTCCGCGGGCGGCGTTGTTTTACTCCGCCAGCAGCAGCGTGCACGGCAGCCTCTCTCGCAGGTCGATGGCATGTTCGTCGGTTACGGGGCGAAGAAAGGAAGTCGTGATCGACCGGTGCTACCCGAAATGGCACACGGCGAAATCCCTGGGAGAGGCGAAGCGCCAGGCGGTGCGCGCTTGTGCACCCTCCAAGGAGCGCAATCTGCTGCTGGTACACGGGATTTCGCTGCGGCGACGGGACGGCCAAGACACTGCGTGATGAGTATACACGTGGGCACAAAAAAAAAGGGGGGGGGGGGGGGGGGGATGGTGCGGCAAGTCCGCCCCACGGCTTCACACAGTCGGACCTGTTTAGTCGTTGTTTAAGACGCAGGTGGTAACGGGCATCAAGGTTTTTGGCGATAATGGCGACTGACGACCACTGATGTTGCATTCCAAGAACTGTCTGACTACTTCCATACCCCGAGCAAGCAGGGGACCAAATGCAGGCCGTTGTGAGAATGCACGTCATCGCTTGATTTTCACTTTTTGCGTCCGTTGCGAGGCCTGTTTTCTTCGGACTCGACCAGAAAAAGAGGGGAGGGGGGGGATGCTGCGGCCAATCTTAGCCTCCCCTAAAAGAGAACCTTGCACGCACGCCTTTGACGATTAGTGCGCCCTATCAGAAGGAAGAAAGGGCACGTTTTTCCTTCTTTTTTCTCCTTGTTTTTTTTTTTTTAATTTTTTTTTAGAACAAAAGTTTTACGTCTTTTAATGAGCTTTTATAGTCTTATAATAACCGCGGATTCTGCCTTTTTGTTTAAGGCATTCTGTTGTGTTGCTTTCGGTAGGCTTTCCGTTGAGGTGTAAGTGACAGTGACGGACGATTTTTTTTTATTACTTTTTTTTTTTATTCTAACGATATCGCCGGTGTTTGACAACGCAGTTCTATCGCTATGCATGCATTTACTCTAGCTACAAGACGCAGTATTGGGCCAGTTGGTCGACTCCGGCACAATTTGCTGCCAGTTTTCTTGACGAGTAAACGCTTCTTTTTTTTCTTCCCCACCAGTGATAAGTAGTGAGCGGAACCAGCGCTGAATACCTTTCTATAATAAAAGTTCACGCCCCTTTAGGGCTTATTTTAACTGTTCCAAAACAATAATTCTTATCTTGCGCGCCCGGTATCTCAGGTTACGAACGACATATACGAGTTATCAGACACAAAAGTAGCGAGCGCCTAACTTTTTTTCCTTTCTTTATTTTTATTTAAACGGACGGCAGTTATTGCTTCGGAAAGTATACGCCGCAAAACACGTCAACTTTTTTTGTCTTCTTGTTACCCGATTTAAAATGACTTCTCTGCCTCTATGACTTGTGTAATCTGTTTATTATGTATCGCGTTCCCTCCTGCGGTCTGTAGATACGGACGAGTGAATAGAACTCGCGTAAGATGACGATCGCGACGCGCGATGTCATGTAGCTAACAGACAGGCGGGCAGCTCCGAGCCGAGCGGGCGCGTCTCTCAGCTGCAGCTGCTGTCGACGGCATCCGCCTTCGAATCGAGGCATCCGGTCGACGACTCCCACGCCCCACTTCCGCTCGACGCCGCCGTCGACACCTCGTTCGGACCGCGAGCTCTCCCAGACAGCCGAGAGAGTCTCTAGGGCACTCGGAGACGCATACGGAGTCGCTCGTCGCACTGCCCGTGCGCATTTGCCTACGGGAAGAAGGGCGTTCGAAGTAATCGAACACTTCTTCATATACAGTCTCGAGCATTTTTAATAACGACTCATAGGGTCCTATATGCGCTCGCTAAGACGAGGCGAAGGCGAAAGCCGTAGTCTTCAACAGTTCTGCCGTGTGTCGTAGATGGAAAATTATCATCATCATGGGCCGGCATGCACTCTTCATCATCGCCCTGATTCGCTGCCAGAACAGGTGCGCCGATTTATCCGGCGTGGGATCCAATAACTCTGATGGGCGAGAGAACGAGTGCAGAGAGAGGGAAAGACAGGGAGAAATTCTTAACGAAAAAAAAAATCTCTTGGCGGGGCAGGGCTGGAACTCGCGTCACCACAATCCAAAGGCGAGCGTCGTAACCACTCGGCTATCCAGGCACGCTAGCAGAGCATAGCATAGCATACACTTGTATGGTACAGCATAGCAAGGGGATGGGAAAGGGAAGTGAGGGTGAGGAGGAGGAGGGAAATGAGGGGAGAACAAGTATAGAGAGAGATAGAAAGAGAGAAATAGAAAGAAAATGAAGAAAGATTGATAAAATAGGTCACAGACAAAGAAAGAAAAGAAAGACAGATTTTAGAAAAGAGAGAGAGCAAGCATAGCCATGTGTAGTATAGCGTAGCAATGGGTGGGAAAGAGACAGGGGAGAGGGTAAAAGCCTAGCCAAGCCAGGGCCAGCTAGGTGCCCACCAATTCTGCCGTGACCCAGCTTTGCATGAGTTAGTGGAAGCTGCGCTAATTTTTTTATGCTTATCACTGAACGTGCACATGCACTAATGAAGACTGAAAAAAAAAGGACATCCAGCTGCAGCTTTACATGTTTAAACGTTTACTATGCTGCATGTAACCAGAAATAGCTTTTCTCTATTCTGAGTGCACTTAGTACACCAACACGATTCTTGAACACTTTTTTTTCTTTGTTTTGTGTCTGCGCAGGCTGCGATATTACAGCACACTGCTGAGTACATCTACCAGCTGGAGCAGGAGAAGACACGCCTGCTGTCGCAGAACAGCCAACTGAAGCGCCTCCTCAACTGCCAGATGAGCCAAGACAGTGACGGCTCTTCTTCAGATTCGCCCCTGCCCAAGCGCAAGAAAGGCGACAACAGTAAGCACTGTTCAACAAAACTTGAAATTCAGCAAGATGGTCCATAGCCTTTGGGAATATTAGAGTGCAAAACCAGCCATTCACGAGAACGAGAGACACGGGACGGGTGCTATCCTTAGCGCCCATCCTGTCTCTCTCGTTCTTGTGAATGTCTGGTTTTGCACTCTAGTAATGTTTCTAAAAGTAAGCACTGCGGCACTTGCATCCTCTCTTTCCTGCTTTCTTTTTTTTTTTTTTTTTAAACAGGAAAGTGTTTTATGCCGCGGCCCACCAAGACTTCAGTGACATATTTCCGTCACGGAAATGACGTTGAAAAAATGTACCCGATCAGATGTCAAAGAAAGAAAGTTCTGTCAACGGGCATTCGAACGTATGACCTCTCAGTCCGCAACAACAGAAGCCGAGCACGTTATCCATTGCGCCACGGCCACACACTCTGACTGCTTTACGAACGCGCCTTTTATATCTACCACTTTCATCGCAGTGCTCCTCGTCAGCAGGGTGGTGTCGCCCTCTTGGAGCAGTCAAGTAAAGTAATTCATCATTAGTGTGGCTTCCACTATTAGCACCTGCTACGTGTCCGTCTCAGTCAGCGTGTTTTCAGTAGAAGTGCAATTTTGTCAACGCCTTAACGCAACGCGAGGTGGCGACCTTAGCCCAAACGTCGGCCTCGCTCATAGCGTCCATCCAAACCAAAAATGCGACGCGCGCCCCTCTCCAGTGGCAGTGATACCGCGTTCCTCGCTTACGCTCGCCCCGAGAAAAGTTGCGGCCGGGCTACTAGGGCGACACGACGCACTCAGCGTTTCCCTCTAGTCCGACCGTGGCATACGTTCAGTCACACTTTAACATGCCGTGGGATGGCGACCTTAGCCCAAGTTCTGCGCCCCAATAGCGACGCTCTTCTGGCTTCACGCCTCTTGCTCTGATTACGCTCTCGCCATTAACACCTGCAGCTACCAGATCAGTTTGTTTAATCGTTGATCGTGGACGTTAGTCGCGGGATGGAGATGTACCACCAAGCGTCAACATGGGTGCATCCACGTTATACGTTGTGCAAACTCTCCTGTTTCAATGTACAGTGAACATTCAATTACCTCTGTACGAGCACGTTTTACTTTCGTGCTATACCGATTCCTATGGCGGAGGAATCAACCATGTTTTTGCTTCCTACATGGACAGATGAATGCATCGTCACTACACTGGGAGATGCACTCAGAAAGCCCCAAATGATTTCACTGTACTGTTCAAGAGCCGCTTGATTATTCAGTACTTTAACAATTTTACCATCTTTGGCTGATTTTAGCACTTCATGCTCCATGCTGGGAAATCCCAGTCCGGTGTTTGAAGATCAGCCTAAGCTTATGGACAGTGCCCAGTTTGGCACAGGCTAGTCTGATTCGAATCTATTTTAGGCACATCACTCAGCTCACTGTTAGTGTCATTTTTAATAATTGCCCAGCATAAAGTGTAACTAGGGCACTTGTCAAAACTTTACATGGAAGATGAGTACAGATGGCCCTATACACATATTTACAAACAGATAAGCTGCCCTAATTAAGAAAACAACCAGCGCTGTCTCAAAAATCGTCATCTTAAGCAGGACTGACTTAAGCGCCATCTCCATGGCACTGGCCTGAAACAATATTTTGGAGTATTGGTGATGTGCAAATTGTGCCATTAAAAATGCTACACATCAATTGTATTTCGTGCAGTGATAACTGTGGCAATATTTCTTGAAAACATCACCTGCTGCTACTTGGCAAACAGCTCTCATGTCCAGAGCATTGTTGCCTGGTCCTCTTATAATAGCTGAAATGGAGATCAGTCAATGGCTGGAAGCACATATGATGCATAACCTTTGCCATATTGTAATTTCCTATACTCATTTCATTTTGAACTACCCAGTCCTGACTCTGATCATTTCCTGGTGTACTTTTTGTTGCAGTGGATGACGAGGGAATTGCTGGCATGAGCCCACAGGATACTGACACAAAGGAAGACGTCCTGCGTGAGCTTGTAGACCTCAGAGGGCAGCTCGATCGGGAGAGAAGGCTGCGAATGATCCTAGAGGACCAGGCACGCGGAATGGAATCGCAGGCCTACACTGAACGGATCAGAGAGGCGCCTGCTGCGCCACCCCATCACAAGGTCAAAGCAGAGGTAATTGCTTATCTTTTGCTTCATACAGTGCTGCTATGAGAGACAAACTGTGTGAGCTCCAGCTTCACCTGGCAGTGTGATTAGTGGTAGTGTAATACGAATTCCCACTTGTGTACAACACAAATTCTCACGTACGTGATTGCAGTGTAAGTGCTCCTTACTGTCCTTTGTCATATTATTGTCACTTGAGGCACCTTGCATATTTTGATGCTGCATTTCATTTGGTTGATTATGAAGGGAAACACCAGGTTGTTCCTGGGGGGGGGGGGGGGAATAAGGATGTAGTGCATGATACTCTAATTCCCCTTGGAGAAAACATAGGGAAGTTGTCTACTGCTTCTGCTGACTGTTTTCTTTTACTTTTTGCCACCAACACCATTCTTTCTTGCCTTGTTGCTAACATAGTGTCAGCACCTGTTTATAATGCAACTGTACCATCTTGAACATCCTTCTTGAGTCTTTGCTCTTTCTTGGGTGCTTCTCTCATGGGCTTCTTGACTCTGTACATAGCATCCACGTTAGCATGTCGATTCGCTGCAGATGAATCTCTTGAATGTCATGTTCACGAAAGGGTCAGAACTTAAATTTGTTGCCTCTCATTTTTGAACTTTGCAGGAAGTCACTGACACAACACAGACTGCCGTGGTGGTGGCCCAGTCTCCTCCTGAACTGGTGACACCGCAGTTCTCTCCGGCACCGGCGCCTGTCGCCTTACCAGCAGGCAGTGCCAGCCCGCCGAGGGCACACCCACAGCCGGCAGAGCCTCTGCCCAGCCCCGCGGCCGATCTGCCCCAGGACCTGAGCACGCACTCCATGCAGCCCGCGGCCCCTGCTGCAGTGACAGTGGCACCTACCATGGCCGTTCGGGAGGAGGCCGCCGCACCGCAGCTTCAGTCCTCTCCGTGTACGTCGCCATACCACGCCAGCACGTCCCGCCAAAACTTGGAAACCATCGTGGAGGCCATTCGGCACCTCGAGGGGGGACCACCTGTTTCGCGACGACGAACCCCACACCGCCGCCCCCGAGCGAATGAGCCCCCCCCAGGCGGCGACGGCAGCATGCTGCGCAGCAGCTTAAATGTCCTGGTGGTTCACGAGCCCGCATTGCGTCAGCAGGTGATCCAGTGCGGCACGGCGACGCGCCGGCCCGGGGTCATTGTGGCCAACCACTCTTAACGGCTGTCTCTCCGTGGAGGCCATTTTCTCCCAGGGGTGGGGGGGAGCCCGGTTCACCCTCTCTCGCTCTTCTGCGCTATTGCTTGGCCGCTACAAAAAAAACAAATCCGGAGGGTACACGCCCACACATAACACAAAAGGGCCGCTGGTGGAGACACACACGTATACAAGAACATACATGCGAACAGGGACACACATATACGTATACCTACACCACAGCGTTTTCAAGTGTTTGACACTGCGTGGGCAGGGTAAGGGACATGCCGAGACACTTCTGAGAAAGTGCATTCCAGGTTATGGGGACAAAAAACTCGTAAAACATTTGTCAGGCGATGCTCTCACTGCCTCCTGGTTCATTTTACATAGCTTAAATGCCATTTTACACAACTCGTTCTTTTGCTATCTCTGGACCGAAGCAGCAGCAAGGTTTTGTGTTCTTTTTCCCCCCCTTCTTTCTTATCCACTCCTCACCCTTCTAATGAAACATGCCAAAAGAGCTGTTTACGATTGTGTAGTGGCCAGTAGTAAATGTGGTCATGTTATCGTGCCAGAGCTTTGAAGTTAGCTCACTACCTCGACAGGCAAAATTTGGTTACCCCCTTCAAGGTTTGTTCTCATTGCACCCAATATGTTTCATTATGCTGTCATTGTTCAGTGGGATAAGCGTGGTCTGTTAGTGTACAATTCTCGTTCAACATTCAAGGACGTTTTGTCAGCTAACGCGAGCGGTGTACACACGTTTGTGTCGAAGCTTTCTTTTTTTGTCCTGTTCGGTTCTGCGCCGATTGACCCCGTAAAAGCTTCGCCAGGGTCCTTCAGCTCGTGGCATTGACGGAATAAGCCGTACTACGCTGTCCTTGTTTTCTAGAGTGCATACTGTACCAGTGCATACTTGGACACACATTGTGATTCGCGATCTGATGAAAGCAAGAGAGAGAGGAGGTGGGAGAGAGAGAGAAAAAAAGAGAGAACAGAGTGACGTAAAGTTGACGGAGAACGGCGATAGCAGAAGCACAGCGGAATGGTGGATCTTGCTTCCGTTTAGTCTGTAATATACGGGGTGGGGAAGGATTTTCGGGGGCTGTACAGTGTAAGAAAAAAATCATGAAAGTCTAGTGCAATGGTCTGTGGGTGGTTCCTTTGGGAAGAGAGAGAGAAGGAGGAGTTTAAATTTTTTCACACAAAGCAGTTTTTTGCAGTATACAAAGAAACTATACATGTATATGTATAAATATATATTATACGGCGCACTTATCTGTACACATCGGATCATGCAAGCTGGCTGCAAGCATGCCTCACTCATTGTCTCATAGGGTTTAAAAAAAAAAGGCAGTTACTTGTCTGGCGACCTTTATTATTGAGTTGTTTTTTTCTTCCTGTCTGCATCAGCACACTGATTTGTTTTTTTGTGTCAAGTGTTCATACGTTCGTGACAGCGACAGAGCAAAAACGTTCTAGCAGTTGTGTTGTTTCTCTGTGCTCCTTCCTCTTGTGGCATATTCATGGTTCGCACTGTGCATAGCTCATACTTTAACCTCTTCCAAGGAATAGAGATCAGTGTATGTCCATTCTTCTCTCAGAAAACTTCATGATCGAAATGCGTTTGTGAGAAGCTATCTTTGTAGTGGTGTGCGTGTGCCATCTGCCGTTATATTTATGATGTCATATACATCTTTTTCTTTTTTTTAATTCATTTTAAGTACATATGTGGCTGTTTTTTTTTTTAAACCTAGTCCTCCTTTGTTTTCCTTTAATCTTTGTCCCCATGTACGAATCTCGGCAGACGTCATCCCTGTAAGGTAGCATTCATCTAGCATTGAGCTCCATTTTTTGATGCATTTGCATTCATTGTCACAAACACGTGCCACCCACATAAACACAACAGTCACACTTGGACACGCCCATCTGAACGACACTGGACACCGTCAGGACACCTCCATTTGGTGGGGATGGCCGCTGTGAGAGAGCCTGTGAATTTTACGGGTAACGCATTTTTTTTTCCCTCTTCTTTCATTTGTTCTTCTCGTTTGCCCTTGCTTCGAAGCTGAGATTTCTTACCTCAATGCAAATCTAGAGGCAGCAGTGGCTGCTTTCGGATAGTGTTACGACTTGATCAGAGGAAAACAGCATTGTGTTCTTATTATTGTGTCATATCCGCGCTTACTTCGAAAGGCTTTTTTCATCTTCGTCTTCCTGCCATTGCATTTGTGTAGTTGCTTCAGCCCAGCAACAGTTCGTGCAGTCTTGCGTTCCGAGGTTAATTATTTCCACTCGCGGCATTAAACGCTTGCATAAGCTTTATTCTTTAGCGTGCATTTCGAGGTTTTTTTTTGTTTGTTTGTTTGAGTGAAAGTTTGTTTTCTTCAGGCATGTGTGAATGTGTAGATGAGAGAGAGAGTTATAACCAGGTGGGTATAACATTCACAACATTCACTCATGTCACAGATGTGTACACCCATCCTAATTTATATCTCATGTCAACCGCTGCCACACCACACATGGCCACTGCTCGCCGGAGCGAGCGCCGTCGTCGGTTGGTGTTAGGTCGGCACAACGCCGGATTCCTCTGTGCATTGTTCATTATTACCACACATAGGCAACATTTGCAGCATCTAAGTTGAGGTGGCGAGAGAGAGTGAGAGTTTTTTATACGCGAGGGTGGAGGGCGAAGGCTAGAAAAAAAAAAAAGATTTGTATTCGCATTTCTTTTTTTTTTCCCTCTCTTTCCGTGAGTCTCTAGGACCACCTTTTTTTAATTGAATACCAGGTTAACGAGAGAGCTGTAGCCGCCATGCCAAGTGTTTGTTACGGCGAATTCCACCTGTCATATTGGAGGAGCCGCTTTGTTACGCTCGGAATTAGCACACCCGAATCAGACAATGAAAATATTTAACTCTCGCCAATGGATCGTTTTCAAAGGTGTCATGCGCAGCAGCGCGTCGCACTGTGGAATTTCCAGATAATGCCCCATTGTTGGCGCAAGAGCAGGTGATCTCTTGCAGCGTAGAAGTTTATTGGAAACAGCGTGTCAAAAATTCAAAGCAACTTCGATTTGTCCTATGGAATAAAACAAGTTCTATCGGCCGCAGAACAAAAAGAAGAAACGCTTTTCCCAGATCGACTAGTGGAATTCGTCTTTAGTCTACATCCGCTCTTCTCTCCCCTCATGTTGTTGCTTGGGTCTTCTGTCTGAGCTTTGTTCCGTGTACTCTCTGATTCGCCATCTTTTCCATCCATTGTAAATTCATAGTTGACATTTATTTTTTGAAGTGTTTGTTTTATCAGATAAATGTGTTTTTTGTACTGTCATTTTTCTCTTTACTATTGTGTTAAGGCATTGGAATTGAGAACCATTTGTACATATGTTCACCAGCTCTCGTTCTTGACTTCCGTTTTGTTTGTTTGTTTGCCTGTCTCATTTGCCGTCTTTTGTATATCTTTGTATGGGTGCATGTGTTACTTTTCACGTGTGCTAGTGAAGCTATTGCTGTGAGTTTCTGTGGGAAGGCCCATCGTTGCGAATTTGGTTACTGTACCTTATGAATCATGTGTGAAAAATTAAATCCACTTTTTATTGTTCACCTCTGATATTATATCGGCTTTATCGTGAAGTCCATAACTTGTGTTCATAAAAGGCCAACGTCCAACATTCAACTGTGCATTGTAGATTCTTTTTTTCTTGTGCCACCCATGTGTGAAAAAAAAATTGTGAACCTTTTCGTTATAAATTATTTTGTTCATTGTATTTCTTTTATGCTTCATCGATCAGTGGAAGCGTTGAGAAAAAGTTTTACAAAAGCTTGTGTTCAGCTACGTTGGGTCTGCAAAAGTCTGGGCCCCAACCAAATGTTATGTCTCAAATCATGTCTCCAAGTGTCGTTCCTAGCTTTTTGTGTAATAAATGTTTGTGAGTACTGATATCATGTCCTGTATCTGTCATTGGCAAAGCATCATTGGAGTTCATCTACTCTGCAATGCTTTGCATGTTCCCACGCAATCTCACTCCTTCTTAGCTGAATACAAGACATCGTTTAAACACCATGGTATTTGTGCAGATGCCTTTCCTTTATGCACACAGAAACTGGCTCTCCAGGCTTGCGTTAAAGCGGTACTGACAAGAACATTTTCAGTTGCCATTTTCTTGCGTCAAATCAAAGGCCAAGCCCTCAAGAGCATAGAAAATGTACTGCTCAGGGTGAGTGCACCTTCAAAAGGTAATTACATTGTTTTTAAAGACTACTTTCGGTTCTTACTGTATCCTGACGTCACAGTGCGGTATTAGTTTCCTGTCATGTGCTCGCGCAAGATATCATGGCGTTTCCACGACCGCTCTGCATGGTGGTTCTGTTGGTGACGCACAAGCGGCCGTTTTTTAATGTTTTGGTACCCGGCGTGATCACAGCTAGTCAGACTGCTGCGTGAAGTCACCAGAATTAGTACTGTAGCCTGGTGTCAAGCTAGTGTCGATGTTGGTAGGTGCGCCATGAGAAAATTGACTTTAACATCAAAATAAAATATCTTATCAGCATTTGCTGAGCTTCACACTTGCTCAGAGTTGTCTCTGTATACAGGTGATTTGTATGCCAGAGTAAACTCACCTTCGAAGAATGGTGTCAGTACCCCTTTAATTCTTGGGACACGCCTGTGAAACAAAAACAAAGCACAGATGATCAAAATTTAAATGTTGAGTCTACGAACAACAGCACACATGATAATTAAATTCTAATTTTTGGCACGTGAGACTCAAAATTGACCTTTTACAACAAAGTAATCTTTCCAGGCTCCAGTATGCCTGTGTCCACTGCAAACCTAAGCCACTACGATGCTGATCTGGCATTCCCTTTAAAAACCATATGTGCGAAGAGTGTGAAACCATATGTGAAAGAGACTTTGGAACCACATCAAAAGTCAAGATTTTAATACTAGTGTAGGTATTGAGCAGCCTCTGCATAAACGAACTTTTGATGTGCACCTATGCTCGTCATGAAAAGTACATAAAAATGTTTCTGGTACAGAGGAATAAAATGAAACGAAAAAAAAAAGAAAGAAAAAAGACGCCTTTGCCACTCGTCAGAAATGATGCAGAATGCTGGGGGGCCCATGCAGTGCCCGGGCGCTACCTTTTTTGGGATTGTGCATTGTTCTTGCCAGGTATGGGAGGCCATGTGATGTGAGCGCACATTCCAAAACCTGCGCTCACATAATCTGACAAGCTGCTATACAAAACATTAGCGCGCTACCAGTCGCGCAGCTTTGACGATATTATTGGGACATTATTACGAGTTTAGCCAAGGTGAAAATGTCACGAGAAACTAAGAATCGAATTTGTGATCATAGTCATGATTTTATAAATAATCGTGCAGTTGCTGTCCCGCGGCCAAGAAAAAAAAAATTTTTGGCTACGCCCCCCCTGCCAGCTGTAGGGACCACTACCCAGGACCCCCTTTTTTTCAGCAGCAAAGGAAAAGTGCAGAACTTATTACAGTCAATATGACTGAACGAAGGCAGAGAATTTTGGGCGTTCGTTTCGCTGTTTGACACAACGTTAATGATTATAGCATAATATCAGGGGGGCGTAGGCTAAAATTTTTTTCAGAGTTGGGGGGGGGGGGGGGGGGGGCACACACCTTCTTGACCTGAAGTGGGGGGCCGGGCAGGCAATTGTGGTCTGGTGTCACTTTTGCGCTGTGTATGTCATGGCAAAAAAAAAATAAATAGCAGTTGTTCCGGGTACGAATACAACCGATGAGCGAAGATCACAAATGGGACGCACGCGGCGTTCGGCGGCGCGGCGTTTCATTGTCCAGGCAACGGCCCAACCATTGGGCGGACGACAGGGTGAAGCGATGGTTTCGCGCGTTCGCCGGTTTGAGGGGAGAGGGCAGGGTCAAAGAAAGAGGGAGGGAGACTAATCTGCCTCCGTTTCGCATGGGTTCGTATTCTCGTGCTTCGCGCATCGTGCAGACGCCATCCGCGTTCCAGCGCTCATAAAGCTAATTTATCCTCCCGCGTGAGGGGGAGACGCCACAGCTGGCACCATGCCAAGGAGCTTCAACGGCGACGGTGACGGCGGGGTGCCGGCCTAAGGAGCTTCACTCCTAAAAAAAATTACACCATCTCCCGCTAAAGGGAACCATGTGTAGATGTGAAGCAGCGGGCACTAACGCTTACACTGGCGGCGGCGTTGACGCTGGCCCTCATCGCAGCGTTGCGCAGGAGAGAAAACTTGATAGGCGCAAAGCACGCAGTGATGGAGTGGTGTTTCCTACTGGAACATGCCAATCGCTGCTAATGGGCAATGAGAGACAGAAGACTCCGACTGGACACATGGACACAGAGACCCGCAGTCCGCTTTTAGTTAACGCGCACGCTGCGAATTTTTATTGTTCAACAACGCACAGGAGAAATCTCCCACCGGCACCACCTTGCAGGTCAAAATCCATTGCCATATATACGGAGTGGCCAGTGAACGGTTGTGCAGCGCGAGCAGTCGGTTTTTTTCAACCAAGAAACTCGCTAGCAGACGCTGCCTGCGTCGGCGTCGCGAGGCGAGAGGGGGGGAGCGTAGGAGAGGAGAGAGAGGAGGGGACGCGCATGCGCAGTGGGAGTGTGGACGCCGCGGGCAGGGATGCCTAGAGGAGAGAGGGGGGGAGCGTAGGAGAGGAGAGAGAGGGGGGGACGCGCATGCGCAGTGGGAGTGTGGACGCCGCGGGCAGGGATGCCTAGAGGAGAGAGGGGGGGAGCGTAGGAGGGGAGAGAGGAGGGGAGGCGCATGCGCAGTGAGGGTGTGGTGGCCGCGGGGAGGGTGCCTAGAGGAGAGAGAGGGGGGAAAGGAGTTTTTTATTTATTTTTTTTAAAGGGTTTGCGCATGCGCAGTAAGGGAGGGCACGCGGCACACCACCACCACCACCGGATTAACCTTCGCCATAAGATGCTTCACATCTAAAAATCGGAGGGTCATTGCATAATATTGCGTAGCAATATTATGCAGTGTTGTGCCGTTGCGCCACCCCCTAGCTACGCCACTGCATAATATTGCGTAGCAGTCAATGTGAATATAGCATAACGGCAACCCGACAAGCCTATATCCACGTTGTGAAAACGCGCGAAGCGAAAAAAACGCGCGTTGTG
Source organism: Rhipicephalus appendiculatus (assembly GCA_030522465.1). NCBI lineage: Eukaryota > Metazoa > Arthropoda > Arachnida > Ixodida > Ixodidae > Rhipicephalus > Rhipicephalus appendiculatus. Next base: position 5,721,111 of record JALIZH010032971.1, read on the forward strand.
AAAACGGCTTGCACGAAGGAAGGAAACCACCTGAGAAGAGAGAGAGAGAAACATCTAAGGATACCCCAGTTCAGGCTTTCGCTGGTTTGGCTTTTCAGCTCTTCGCTTATGAAGTCTGCCAGGCACTGCTATGCTCGTAGGGTAGCAGAGTGATACCGTGGAAGGGATCAGATGGAGGAAATGGCGGTGGCGCATAGCGTGAGGGGCAGCCAAGAAGAAGAGTACGCGAGGAATTAGGATGTCCACCGCAAGATAGGCATCGCGGCGGAGGCTCATCGCGTTGAGGAAAGTGGCTTGTGTGTTTCGGTCTGGCGGATGAGGGCGTCATGGTGACGAGGTAAGGGACTGTGGACGTCAGTTTATGGATCGGATCACTCGACGCCTTATCATCCGCGGACGAATGGCCTCACCGAGCGAACAAATCGGACACTGGTGAACATGCTTTCGGTGTACGTTGCGTCCAATCATAAGAACTGGGACGACGTCTTACCGTTCGTCACGTACGCCTTTAATACTGCCCAACGTGAGACCACCGGATACAGCCCTTCCGTTCTCCTCTACGTTCGACCCCCACGTTATACATTGGATAACGCTATTTTCCTTTTCTGATCGTGACGATGCCCCTTTAGCAGAAACTCTCTGACTCGCCGAAGAAGCTCGCCGCCTTGCCCGTTTGCGCACAATCGCCTCGCAAGACAGATCAAAAGTCCGTTACGACAGCAAGCACCGGCACGTCACCTATGATCCGGGAGACCTCGTGTTGATGTGGAAGCCTTTGCGCAAGCGAGGCTTGTGCTAAGAACTGCTCGCCCACCACACCGGGCCATTCGTTGTTATTGACCGCCTGAGTGCAGTGGACTATCGCATAGCACGCCTCACACCTAGTGGGACGATCTACCAAGACAGAGGTCACGCATGTGGCTCGCCTGAAACCATTCAGTAGGCGAGAGGCTGCATGAAACGCGCGGCGCGCTTCGTCTGCCAGGGGGGGGACATATTACGTGGCGTATGCGACGGACTAGGAAGCGAGGGGAGTGAAAGAAGATCTCCAAGCAGCTTGGTCCTGTGCAAGCTTGCCATCCTATCCTTCTGCCAATAAACCTCAAACGCCAGCTGTGGGCGTAACAAAATTGAATGTGAAGGAGGTAAAACCCAGCGATATGATGAGCAGGGACGTAGCTAGAAATTTTTTTCCGGGGGGTGGGAGGGGGAGTATTCAACCACCCTTTATGTACGTTCGCGCGTGTTTGTATGTGTGCCTGTATATTTATTTATTTATTTATTTATTTATTTATTTATTTATTTATTTATTTCAAAGTACCTTACAGGCCCCATGGGGAGCATTGGGTAAAGGGGGGCATTAACAAAATATGCGTATATAAACATACCAAATTGGAAAACAATACAAAAGAGACAATCGCAAAACAATAAATTAAAAAGAAAACGATCCAGTCCAATGTGCACTGAAGATACAAGTAACGGTAGTGTAAACAAAGGCGCCGCAGCGGTGGCTACAAGGTTGAGCGTCGGCTTCCAATGCGGTACCGGGTCCGACTCCCAATGACGACAGGAAACCCACTGGTTTTTTCTAATGGGTAGAGGAGTACACCGACGTGGTGCTCGGTTGTTCATGGTTGCTTATCTCCAAAGGTGGCCCTATAAGGTTATGTGAAAGCCACTGGGCGCACCTTAACCCACGACAGCCTTGGTGAAATAGTCGAGCATCCGCCGCTGCTGTGGGGGCAGAGAATTGCTGCCGCCGGCTACCTACTGGTGAAGTAAGGCACAAGCGCACTTCCGGCCTTGTGCTCGGCGGAACGATGTACATAGTCGCTTGGGAGGGCACCCACCCTGTGGGAAATTGACGGCATGGGACCGCCAGACCTAGAAATGAAGGTCGTCGTCTTTTTTTTTATTATTTTTTTTGTACATGCAACATTTATTTTTTCTCGGGGGGGGGGGGGGGGGGCAATGATGATAAGGTTTGAGAGAGCGCGGCTTGTAGCATGGGATAGTTGGCCGGTGTTCGTCGGGAGCTTGGCGCGAGGTATCACAGTCTAGCACGGTAGTCCGTTCGTTCCCCGACATTCTTGTGTGACCAGAGATCCACACAATCTGCTATGATGGAAAGTGAAGGGAGTGAGTGATAGAGGAAAATGTAATGTGAAAGCCAGGGGTACGCTTGCGTGGAATCGGTGAGCTCGACGTGGGGATGTTTAGAGTCCGTTGGTTGATAGCGGAGAGCGGCATCAATGACGCGAACCTCCGCAAAAGCAGGGTTAGTAATTGGAAGTAGTTCACTTGGTTCACTACTTAGAATTGCATGCGCGTGCGTCGGAGCGAAAATGGTCGCAGGCCACGTTCAGGGAGGCACATTCAGGCATGCTATCATCTGCGTGGAGTTGCGGACGGTGAGGATGCTGTTTCATGACGCTGACAGAAGTTTGCTCGTGCCATGCGCTGGAGCGATCATGTGTTGTTGATGCATCAGGCGTCCGGAGCGAAGCAACTGTGAAAAGCGCCTGCGTGGCAGCAGAATGCGCCGTAGAGAAAGCGGCAGGCAGGGGTTACAGCCTGAAATTTCTTTACAAGGGACTGGGAGTGGTCGAACTCGGCCTTTATGCATGTTCGTGCGTGTCCTTGCATGTTTGCGCTATATATATATATATATATATATATATATATATATATATATATATATATGTATATATATATATATATGGCATCCTTGGCATCTTTGTCTGTTAGTTCTCATTAATACTGTGTTTAACAAAGCAAACGAGCCCTTAAGTTTACAATTCTTTCCTTTATATATATATATATATATATATTTGCGATTGTCTCTTTTAGTATCGTCACGCGTATATATATATATATATATATATATATATATATATATATATATATATATATATATATATATATATATATATATATACACGCGTGACGCCGACAGGCAAAAAAGAGTGTTCCACACTCGCCGTAATAGCAACAGGTGGCGCTGACTGACGCTCCCACGTTTAAGTACACATATATACCCTATAAAGTGGACGGAGGGATGACCGCCACCGTAGCTCAGTGGTAGAGCATCGGACGCGTTATCCGAAGGTCGCAGGTTCGGTCCCTGCCGGTGGCAAGTTATCTTTTCGTCCACTTTCCTTTCTTCACATTTACATTACAATTACTTCTAATAGCTTCCCCTATACTTTCCTTGGCATCTTTGTCTGTTAGTTCTCATTAATACTGTGTTTAACAAAGCAAACGAGCCCTTAAGTTTACAATTCTTTCCTTTATATATATATATATATATATATATATATATATATATTTCACGCCCGTAGCCAGGGATGGGGGGTGGAGGCCAAGCCCCCACCCCCCTTCCCATGAAATTGTGATGAAGGGGGGTGTTTTACCGAAATTAAATAATGAAAATAGGTGTTTTACTAAAATAGTCGGGGCCTTCAGTAAGTGCCTCCATCCCGAAAAATATTCCTGGCTACGGGTCTGATATGTGCATACGAAATTGGAAAATTCCGGGGATGGGGGGAGGGGGGGTTGTATTAACCCCCTAAACTCCTGCCGTGCTGCTCTGGCTGCATCACTAGAGGTAGGGGTGTGAGGCATGAAAACCCAGCTGGTAAGGAATGGAACCAGTAAGGGCGCAATGATTTTCTTAATTACGATAATGATTTCCTCACTGGTGCTGTAGAAGAGTTGTTGTAGTGCCAAGTTCCTTTTTCGCTTTGCTAAGCATGAACATCGAGCTTGAGGAGGTCTTTCTGTTGAAGTCTTACCTGTACAGCGAAGGCGGGATGAGGCAACGAAAAAAAGAAAAAAAGAAGCGTCAATGGCGTAGCGGTTGGAGCGGTTAGAATTCGTGGAAATTATTTTTACAACGCGACTATGTCAACGCGACTGCAGTGCGGTGAAGTCACACTGTACTGCAGACGTGCAGTGTGACTTCACTGCAGTGCGCAACGCGTTCGTACGCATTTGCTTTAGGCAAGTGTGGCTTCACCTCAAAGCGAGAGGTGCTTACAAGAAGCCACATCTACAGGCGAATTTCACACGCAGCTCGCGCTCTCCGTTCATTGCTTAAAACATTGAGATTTATCGGTGCGACGCCCCGTATCCTTCGTGCCACGGCAGTTTTGTTAGTTAGTAATTGTTGTAGTTTTACGTCCCAAAACCACGATATGGTTATGAGGGACGCCGTCGTGGAGGGCTCCGGAAATGTTGACCATCTGGTGTTCTTTAACGTGCACGTAAATCTAAGCACATGGGCCGCTACCATGTCGCCTCCATCAAAATGCGGCCGCCGCGGCCAGGTATTCGATCCCGCGACCTTCGGGGCAGCAATCTAGGACCATAAGCCACTAGGCCATCACGGCAAACCAATTTTTTTCGCTATGCTTTTCGATCGACGCGCTGCAAACACAAAGCACGTACGCGTTGCAACGCGTCAGCGCGTGGCGTGCCCTCTCTCTATGCACGCCCTCTCCCTCCATAGGGAGAGGGTGCGCTTAGGGAGAGGGCATGCCGCGCGCTGACGCGTTGTAAAGGCCTGACCACACGTACGCGTTGCAGCGTGTCAGCGCGTGGCATTTTGACGCGGCGCCGCGCCCTCTCCCTATGAAGAGAAGGGGCGCGCAGATTCGCGTGGCCACGCGCCCTCTCTCTATAGGGAGAGGGCACGGCGCTGCGTCAGAAAGCCACGTGCTGACTCTCTGCAACGGGTACGTGTGGTCAGGCCTTTACACGTACGTGTGGTTAGGGAGTCGAAAGTGCGCGTAGCGCACCAAATACATTCCACATCCGCTCCTCGGTCAGGGAAGGTGCATACCACATGACAACCACAGATCGCTCGACATGCTTTGTGTTGGCAGGCGACCGCCCCACGGTGGAGGAAATGCACAAAACGACGACGACACACCGCGGATGCCACCTGGGGTCGCGCGGCTTTGTCCGAACATCCATGGTCTCGACGTCCAGAAAATGTGCAGTCTTCCCTTGTATACAGCAACAGGCAGCAGGTACAGGAAAAACGGCGGAATGCGCGACGCTGAAGCCTGACAATAGCGCTTGAAAACAGCGCAATGTGTGTCCCTGTCTGGATGTGTATGTCTTGGATGCGCTGCGACAATCTGGCTCGCCAAGTCCAACGTGCAATCTTAGTCGGCTTAGCCCGACTCTCTTTAGCTGGGCGCAGAGCTGCCAGTTACGCTTATAATGAGCGGATTCGGGCTTCTTTCTTCGCCGATTCACTTGTGGAATTTTTTGGGCTTATGTGCATTTCTTCAGCAAATATAGATATTTTAGTGATCATCACGTGGGACAGCCAGAAGAGCGTCGCTGACTGGAAGCAGAACTTGGGCTAAGGCCGCCATCCCACAGGCCTGAGCGGCCGGACTAGAGGGAAACGCCACCCGCGTTCTCGGGACGAGGAGGAGGAGGAGAGGTTGAGGAAAGGAAAAGACGCAATTTCTGCAACCCTAAATGGGAGCACGTCTCAGCGTCTGTAGGGGAAAGGGAAGAGGGAAATAAAGATGAGAGCGGCACGCGGCGGATGGACTTCTGCAGCCTGTAGTCCAGTCCAAAGTCTCCAAGGAAGTGAACAACCGCCTTGAAGACATAGGCGTGGTGTTGGACAGGGAACAGGAGGTCCCTCTGTGTAGCCGCGGGTAGGTGCAGAACACGTGAGCAGCGGCCGGGCCCTTTTCAACTAGCCATGACGGCTGGAAGTGTTTTGCAGACCACCTGCCTGAAGACAGATGGCTTTCAGTGGACTATCCGATGGGAGCAGCTCGCCGACGGCCCGCAGCGTAAGCTGCAGCGATGCGATGATGGCGTCTCGCGGATCATTACGCAGTGTCGCCACGGGGTCTGCAAACGGCCTCATTGCAGGGGAAACAGGAGACGCTTTGGAAGCGGGACCGGGTAGCACCTCATGACCACCAACCTGCCGGTCGACAGGGGGTGGGACAGGACGCGATGCACTGCTGGCAGCCTGGACATAAGTGCGGATGCCCGTGCTGGTGGCAGGAGGGCCCGAAAAGTGGGAGTGACTCTCCTCACGTACCACTGCGCGCACAGCTCGCCTTGATAGTGGGACCATAGAGGAAGCCATAATGGTGGCCACCTTGCGTTCCTCTTGCCATTTAGGACAAGCAGGAGTGTTCGAAGGGTGGTTAACCACATTGTTGAGGGGTGGCTCCTACCGCAGCGTAGGCAGCAGTTGGGGCGCCTGCAGGTGGCTGTTGCATGACCAAGACGGCCACACTGCAGGCATTGTAGTGGGCGCGGCCTGGCAGGGCGCACCCGAAACCGCTGCTTGTAGAGGCTCACGTGCTCCGGTGGAACAGGGCCGGCAAACCGTAGCGCCAATGTGTTCCCGGTCCTGGCGGCAGACACCACCGGGACACTCGACTCAATAGACTGAAGCAGCTCGTCGTCTGCAGGGTCGCCATCCACACCGTGCAGATATCCCTTGCTGAATCCTCTATCGGCGGGAACCCGGGCGGATACCCCTGAGCTCCGTGACACCAAGAAGCTCCTCCAGGCACTCCCGTGAAGGACACGTCGGCTGCCACGATATTTCGGCGGCTGTTGACGCGCACGTTGATGACGCCACGCAGCGACGACTACGGTTCCCCCCGTTCTCTCCTCTAGGAATCCTCTACGGAGCGGCGCGCACGACAGGTGGTGCGACAGCTGCATTCTCCGCTGGGGGCGGGCGCCACGGTAGTTCCGCGGTATGAAAATGACGGAGCGCGCCTCATTCTCGGAAGCGTAGCAAAGACGCGTTGCAGGAGTTAATCGCGGGGACCACGGTCATGATGCATTACTTCACTTTGCCGCTCCCAGACGCCGACAACACCCTGCCGAACAAGAGCACTGTGAGAGGAAAGTGGTAGATATAAAAGGCGCGTTTGTAAAGTCTCCGCTGAGTGTGACCGTGGCGCAGTGGCTAACGTGCCCGGCATCTGTTGCCGCGGACCGAGAGTAGTGGGTTCGGCTCCTGTTGAAGGAACTTTTAGGGGCGAAGCTCCTTAGGGTGTGGGTCTGTCCCTCCTCTGTAGTTGTCGTAGTAGTAGTAGTAGCAGGTAGGTAGGTAGGTAGCCACGTGTAGTGGAATGTACCCATTCCACGTGATAAAGATGACGATGACGCAGTATAGTGGAATGAACCCACTACACGTGACAACGATGAAGTATAAGCGCGTTCCAGTATAGTGGAATGTACCCACTACACGTGATAAAGATGATGATGGCGCAGTATAGTGGAATGTACCCACTACACGTGATAACGATGAAGTATAAGCGCGTTCCAGTATAGTGGATTGTACCCACTACACGTGATAACGATGACGATGACGCTGATGACCATGAAGTTAAGCGCGTTCCAGACCACACGTTCTCTTTCTGTCATGGATGAAAACGATCGAGCTTCGCCTATTCATCATCATTCACTTCGTGGATATGGCGTGATTTTTTTTCTTTACCGTCTGATCATGTGCATTTTTTCGACGTCATCTACGTGACGGAAATACGTTACTGAAGTCTTGATGGACCCCGGCATAAAACACTTTCGCGTTGGAAAAAACGCGGCTTTTGGAGGCGCGCTATACGTCCCGTGTCAGCGGCCCCTTTTGATTTTTAGTAAACATCACCGCATAACATTCTTGGATTACGGCGGAGCTGACTTATGATGAGATGGCTTTAAAACTTTCGAGGCAAACATAGCTAGAAGCAGGTTGAATGTGGCCGCAGTAGGCACAGCTTATTTAGAAGTTGTTGAAATTGAATCGGCGTAGCACTTTAGCTTGACCATTCTTCCCAAGGGGGGAGACATAAGGCGGGTGTACTTCACGCTCCATTTGTGTTGATTTATGGCCCCCCACAGCAAGGGGTCACTCATCACTGCCACAAGAGGTCCCCGAAACATCCAGCTAAGAACCACTGAACTAGTGGTTACGGCTGACACGAAAGGCGCGGGTGTTCGATCCCGGCCGCGGCGCTGCATTTTTTTGAAGGCGAAATGCTGGAGGTCCGCGTGCTATGCGATTTCAGTGCACGTGGAAGAACCTTATATAGGCGGTCGAAATTATCCACTACGGCGTCTCTCATATCTTGAGTCGCTTCGGGACGTTAAACCCTAGAATAAAACTAACAAACCAGCATCTCGCGGAGCAACAAAATCTGTGGAATTTCCCAAGCTTCGTCTGTGTCCTCTGCCACGTAACAACCAACACACCAGCCGAAAGACACCCCGCCGGGCACATGTATAGGCAGCAGGCGCATGTACCCTTTGCTGCCTGCAATCGCCGGCCGCACTTGATTTCCTCGGCCTCTCATGCGTGTCGCGTTCCGGTGGTGGCACCTTTTCCTCGTCACTTCCCGCGCTCGAGCGGAAGTTTGAGAGCTGCTACATTCGCCTCGTTCTGCTGTCCTCTCTCCTTCTTTCGTCGCCAGGCTCGCTTCGCTTCATCGAATCGGGCGCGTGACTTCCGCAGCGACCGATGCCATAGTATGGGCACTCTCGCGCAGCCGACGTCGCCTGACGCGCGCACGACGCGATGGCAGCGAGCGGCAAATCAGCTTGGTCAGCGGCCTCTCGTTACGACCAGTGCTGGCACGCGCACGGCGGCAGAAACTCGCTTGCTGAGCGATGCAGGGCGTATCCGCGGCTGCTGACGAAATTATGCGAGAACGCTCGACCGAACGGCAGCTATTTCGGGTCATGCGAAACTTCTCGGCGCCTGCGTTTTGTTTAGGCTACGCAAGCTTACAAGGAGATGAAACAAAAAAGAAAAACCGCTTCGTTTGGCACAATTACGTAAAATTCAACCCAACATTCGTGTAAATTCAACGAAACCGAACAAGAGGCAGACGTATACAAGCACAATATTGTTACCAATAAATACAGCGCCTACTACTATAAAAAGTATTTATTTAGGGCAAACCTGCGCCCGTAAACTCAAGGATTGAATTTTCGACAAGAATGTCCCTTGCCAGCTGTCCCGAACTTCGTCGATCTCTTCTTCCCCACACATAGAGTCTCGTACCGGTCCCGTGGTGTAGCATGATGGCGCGAGCAGGCCGGCGGTAAACGGAGCGTTTTGCTTGCCAGTTGTGTGGCGGCTTTTACAAAAGCAGTGTGCTGCACGCATCTTCTGCTAATGTCGTATAACTTGTGGCAATATTAACGGAAGAAGGGAGATGGATCGAGGGTTCGTTTCTTTCACTGGCAGAGCCAGGGAGGGGGGGGGGGGGGGAGTTCAAACCCCCCCGAAAATTTTCCATTTTGTATGTGTATACATGTATGCACAAATACAAACGCGCGCACGAACATACCTAAAGCGTAGTTGACACCCCACCATACCCCCCCCCCCCCCCCCCCCACCCCCCTCCCCCCCCCCCCCCCAAAAAAAAAATCCGGATACGCTACTGGTTTCTTTGTTTGATGCAACCTAATGAAATGAACAGATAATAAAGCAAAGGAATGTGTAGGAGACGTTGTTTATAGACTATAATAAATGGAAAGGAATTAGAGTGATTTTTTTTGTTTTTCGTCAACTATAGAATTCCTTTCCGTTTGTCATAATTGCTATACTAGAGTTAAAGACGTCAAGTAATGTCCCCTTTACCTTGCTTGGCTACAAAGCCAGCCCCGTACATTGACATAATAGAGGGGGGGGGGGGGGGCGCTGCGATGAACCTTCCCCCCCCCCCCCCCCCTGAAGGGGAACCCTGCGCACGCCTATGTGCCCCACTGTTTGCGTTTCTTTCCACCCCCCACTGCACGTATATATAAACACGATGTCTTTGTGCGAAGATGAAATCATCTTCGTCACATGACAAAGTTATCATATTTTTTCTGCATCGGAGCGTTTACTAAAGAGAGTGAAAACTAGTGCGCAGTATGCCAACCAACCAGAAACTTCACAATGTGAGCGAAAGCGTTATGCAGTGATTCCATATGTACATTCCATTTCACATAGACTAAAGAAACTCGCGGGGCAGTATGGGGTTGATGTTGTTTTTTCGGGTGGAAATAAATTGGGCAGCTTGTGTGGCAAGATTGATAGACGCGCTAAGGGGGGATGCTAGGGCAGTCGATAACGCTTGCGCAGTCAAGCACGTTAAGAAGTACACCGCGTGTTCTTCCGGGGTGGTATATAGAATTCCTTGCACGTGCGGCAGTGTCTACATCGGACAGACTGCCAGATGTGTCAATATCAGGCTGCGCGAGCATGACAATTCTTTGAAGGGTGGGGTCTCATCTCACCTCGCCAGCCATTGCCGTGATTGCGGTTGCACGCCTTCGTTTGCGCAAACCTCAATCATCAATCGCCATCATAATCAACGCGCACGTGAAATAACTGAGGCATACCACATGGCGAAGTGTGATAGCCATTGCATTAGTCAGCCATCTATTTCATTATCGGAACAAGAAATCCGTTTCATTGATCGACTGTAATCTGGTGTGGTGCAGGGTTTTTGTTTGTTTTTTTTCTGCATATATATAAGTGTATTTTTTCAAATAAAAATTTCAGTTGTTAGACCAGCGCCTGTCCTGTCCTCTTCTTCGCTTTGTCTTGTGTCAATTTGTGCGCTACCCAACGATGGATATTTTTTCCGTTCCACTCTTTCTCCATTTATGGTCTACAGTCCTTACATTCTCTTTTCCTTCTCCGTATTATCCACATTGTTTTTTTGTTTCTCCTGGTTGCTCAATGAAGTTAGCTATTCGCATGTAGTCCCATTTCATGCATGAAGACCCTGAAAAAGAGACTTATAGAATCTGTTGTGCGTCAACCATCTATCATAATTATAGCGATAGGTTCGTTACTTCCCAATATTTTACACAAGTGGTATGTATGTGTTTGTTTCTCGCAACAAAGCTTTATTGTTGTGAGAGTTGCGCTTTATTTGTGCGCCTCACTTCAATCTTGTGATTTTTCTTTGCACTATATTTAACAATAATTGGAAAATGAACAGGAATAATGAACTACATGGTCTTGTGTCTTTCGCAGCTTTTACGCGGCAAGCTCTCCTTTATCTACCGTATCACCTTTTTTTTTTTTTTTGTGTGTGTGTGTGTGTGTGTGTGTGTGTGTGTGTGTGTGTGTGTGTGCGTGTGCATGTGCGTGTGCGTGTGCGTGTGCGTGTGTGTGTGTGTGTGTGTGTGTGTGTGTGTGTGTGTGTGTGTGTGTGTGTGTGTGTAGTCTGGGAACTCTGGCCAAAAGGCGTGACCGGTTACGCAATTATGATGTAACGACTTGCTCTACGAAAGAAAGAGAAAAAAGTCGAAAAGCGCACGACACGACTTGACACCGCAACTTCAACTCGCAATGCAGTGCGAAGTGACCGGACCTTGTGGTTACCGCGAGCGGGCATTTTTCAGGTCTGCCGGCGAAGCTGAACGCAGAGCTCGAACAAAAGTGCTGGAAAAAAGTTTTGCCGTAAAGAAGAGAAAACAAGGAACGAAACAGAGGAGTGAGGGGTGAGTTTGGGGAGGTCAGTGAGAGAAACGATTTTGTTCAAGTAGCGCCGATAGCGCTTTCACTGCTTGCTCTGGTGACCGAGGAAATGCGATGAATAAGGCGAGCTTCGCTTCACAAGTTCGCTCAAAGGAACAGACCTTCCGAGAGTCGATTCACGAGAAAAAGAAAAAGAAAGAAACTAACCTTGGTGATACGACGCGGCCTCCGCTTGAAGGCACTTGCGGAAACCGTCAATTAACTTCGCGCGATATTTGACAGGCGCCCTTTCCGAACAATTTTCGGTTGTGCTACATGCAGATGTCAAAGAAAATAAAAACAAAGGTGGTGGGGTGCTGGGGGTCGGGTGTGTGTAAAAGAGGTGTTCAAAGAAAGAAGGGATCCGGCCATTGTTCTTCCTCGTGTGTTTTTTTCTTTATAGTTCATTATACTTTTCTCGTTTTCGCGACCAACCAGCTGTTTCAAACGTTCTCGTTGACGGGCGCACCCCGACGACGTCTCCGGAACCACGTGAGGCGCACGGCGTCCGTGGAAAGGAAAGCGCGGCGCGATGCGGTACAGGCCTCGTATAAAAGCGAAATTTGAGGAAAAAGCCAGTCGTACAGCTTGCCCACACGCGGCCAGCGTGAAAGTCATGGGCCGTTCGGCGAAGGTGAGTTCGTTTTGCTCGACTCCGCGCTCGACAGCACGTCCAAGATATGCTCAGTTTTAATTGGAAGAAGAAAAGAAAGACATTTCACTGCGCGAGCCATACGCTCAACGTTGATAATAATAATAGCAATTGTTGGGGTTTTACGCACTAAAACCACGATATCATCACGAGAGACTGAAAGGCTCAGATAATTTCGACGAGCTAGGGTTCTTCAACGTGCACCTAAATGTAATGGCACGGGTCTCTAGCATTTTGCCTCCATCGAAATGCGGCCGCCGCGGTCGGGACGCGAACCCGCGACCTTCGGGTCAGCAGTCAAGCACCATAACCACGAGAGCACAGCGGCGCGGGTCATGCTCAGTGTTGCCTCACTCCTTACGTGAGGTGTGAAGACCTTACTGGTTTAGAACGAAAATATGCGACCTAATAGATGACAGTGCATGCATTAAAACAACAGTTTCAATCATGGTGAGCTGGAGCGCATCAGGATCGTGTCGACGCCCAAATAATAGGGTAACTAAGGTGTGTACTTGTGTGTGCCTTGAGTAAATATGCGTAGTGCATATAAAGTCGTCACGCCCATTACGACCAAGGGCGGCCCCAGAATTTTCTGCAGGTGGGGGGGGGGGGGGATCATTTAGCACTGGCAACTTTTCTTTCACTGCCATCACATGAGAAGCAAGTTAGTGGATAGTGTGTAACGTGCGAAATTGAATGGCAATTCTGAAAACGTGGACCTCAGTGTGCTAATCAAGCTGCGCAATTTATTGCTACTGCACAGAAAAATGTCATTCCAAGGGAGGGCAGCTGCCCCCCCCCCCCCCCCCCCCTCCGGACGTCCATAATTATGACTTAATAGCGCAAGTTGAGGAGTCCACACGCTTATGCAAAATGTCGCTGCGGTGTACGCCTCTTTCAGCGCTGAACGACGTCACGACGTTTTCATGATGTATGCGTATATTTTCGTGTATCTCGTTTCAATGTGCAATAGAATAATAAATGACTTTGACTTTGGAGTAAGATTACCTGAGGTCCAGAGGCGATGTGCAGCGAAACTGAAGCTTCGCGCGACCTCCCATACCTCCCTGAAGACCTGATATAGAAAAGTCCTACGAAGGAGTGACAAGAAGCATTGCGAGTGCTTAATCAATATATGACACCTTTTCCGGCTTGGAGTCGGATCCAGGAAGCGCCGTACATCTGGTCATAAAATGTTCTTCGTTATTTTTTTGTTTTTTAAGTAAGAATGGCCCACCATGCCGAGAGCGCGTTCTGACACACCGAAACAAGGCCCATAGCGCTAATCTAACTAGGCAAATTCAGCGCTACTTCAGATTCCTATTAAATGACGCTCTCTGAATGACGATGTTCCTCTTTTTCAGGTACTACGGGTTTCATTGTTTGTTCTACTCTGTTCGTGGAAATCAGCGCTGTGCAAAGACAGCAAGGATGACTTGCGAGAGTCAGTAGTGGTAGCCTCATCGGAAACGAAAGCCGCGGCAAGCGAAAGCAAGCTCAGCAACGATCTCGTCGCGCTCGAGACCGGCTACGGTAGTTACGGAGGTCACGGAGGCCACGGCGGTTACGGAGGTCACGGCAGTCACCATGGCGGTCACGGATACGGGCACGACAACCACGGCTACGGCCACGGCAGCCACGGGCACGGCAACAAGCACTACGGCGGTCACGACAGCGGTCACTACGGCGGCCACGGTCACCACGGACACCGCGGCTACGGAGGCTGGGGTGATAGCCACCACGGCGGTCACTCGAACCACGGCGCTTACGGAGGTCACGGCAACAGGCACGGCCACTGGAAGCACCACGGCCAGCACTGGAAGGACCGCGGCTACGGCCACGAGCGCAAGTGGGGCTGGGACAAAGGAGGTGGAAGCCACGGGGCATACGGGGGGACACGGCGAGAACCACGGACACTGGGGACACCACGGCAACAGGGGCCACTACGGCGGGCACAAGCACGGCCATCACGGGCACGACTCGTACGGCGGCCACGGACATTACGGGGGGACACAAGCGGGGACACCACGGCGGCTCGCACCACGGGTACGGTCATCACGGACACGGGCACGGCCACAGGGGCTACGGACACGGACACTATGGCGGACACAAGGGACACTACGGACACCACGGAGGAGGCTACGGACACGGCTAGGTTCGGCACGTATATGGAAGCAGATATATGTATCAGTGCTTGTACAGCACTAGTTCTTTCTGGTTTTCTGCTGAATGAACCTGATGTCCCGCGTAACAGTAGCGTAGCCAGAAATTTTTTTCGGGGGGGGGGGGGGGGGGGGTTCAACCATGCTTTATGTGTGTTCGTGCGTGCGTTTGTATGTGTCCGTGTATATATACGCAAGCAAAATTGAAAATTTTCATGGGGTTGAACCCCCCCCCCCCCTTGGCTACTCCACTGCCGCGTAACAATCTTCAAAACACGTGATTTCTAGAACTATTTCGGTTTTTACTTCCAGAGCACTAGCGCGCGAACGCGATGTATGAAACAGCAAGGTGATCGCTTTCAGTTACCACTGCCATTAAACGCGACATGCGAAACCAGCTTTCAGTTTCCGCTGCCACTAAATTAACGCGAATGCCCACGCAGAGATCTACTTTGAACCGCTGATATTTCATTCAGACTCATCCATTTTTCTTCCCGACCTCGACTTGGCCATAGTGTCAAAAGAAAAATACAGTAACCCTCATAAACTATGTTGCAATTGAATATTGCTGTTAATACGAGGAAACAGGTAACTGTATACCTGTAAAAGAGACATCAACCATCTCCCAAAAGCTCATAAGACACTGCCCAAGCGACGAACAAAAAAAAATGAAGCTTGAGCCAGCCAATCAGGAGCGTTACTGTTCGGATGCACGTGTCTCAGCCACGGGTGTCGCCCCAAGTCATATCCTCGCCTGTCCATACTGAGGCGTCAAAGCCCGCCTTACGTTGACGTGCCACATCAATCTGAAATAGACACAATTGAATAAATAGTACGTGTGCCGGTTTCTGCTTCATTTGGACTGTAGTATGCACTTGTAATAACCCTTAAATGGGACTTTTAAACAGTAACCTCGAAATTCTGAGGTTATCTTTGATAGTTATCTGGTTTTCTTTGATGTGAATTTTCGTCCAGTCATTCGTAGCCCCTGAAGGTAGCTTCTCTGCATACACATATATGTAGCAGTGAAGCTACCCTGCTGTACAGTCAAGTGCAATTGGTCAAGTGCGAGTCGCCGAAAAGAATGTAAATATGTATTAGTGTATTGAAAAAATTTAGCGAACTACCACACAAAAATAATAATAAGCCGCATTTTTATTGTGCTGCTTTTTAACCGAAGGAACAGGAGAGTGTTCCGTTTGTTAAGTTCCACTAAAGCGAAGAACACGAAAATTTCAAAGAATTGACGCTTTTGAAAAATGCCTCAGTGCTTTAATATCACTTTAGCAACAAGAAAAAAAAAATGGTGGGTGGCTGGCGGAGCTGTGCTTTCACAATTTTATCTCTTATAATATTTCAACTGCAGCTATCGAGAGCAAGATCTAGGCGTGGAAATCAGACTTCCAGGTCCTACCGACTCCGTCACGATTTTTTTTTCTCGTTCTCAGGGATCATTACTTGACTGGCAAAGTTCTCATCATGGATGCGTTGTTGCAAATTCAATATCCTTGAACCTTCATTCAACTGTCAGACCGATTAGATTTTGTAAACTATTTATCGCAATGCCTTGACATCTTTTTGGGAATTTTTACAGTACCATACGCCGAATAGCGAGGTCATAGTTACTATTGAAGTTCCGTTTAACCGGTGTTCATGAAGAGATGTGCTCTTTACAAGCGCATGTTTTGTGAAACAACGTAAGTCTGGGCATGTTGGTATTCCATTTCAGCATCTAGCGTACTACACAAGACGTCGGTTAATTGTCACGTCGCTCTGTTCTTGTGCTTGTACGCTAGACACTGAAATGACATATCTAATAATGTGCATATGACCGGCCAACCTACGTTGATATCATATAATTTCGCTGATCCGTCGTTCTGGTTTAGGCGAGTTTCGTTCATAGGAATCCAGTGCACTTACTCTGACAAAAACGGCAAATGTGTGTTTTCTATCTTTGCAGTCTTGATACAACAGAGACGCCACAACACCGACAGTTCGCCAAACGCTCTACGCTCTTATTTATAGAACAAAGGTAACTGACTTAAATAAAGATTTTAAACTCGAGTGGTTCACCTGGCTGCCTTCTTGCCCGTCAATTCGTGGAAATCGCAGACACTCATCTAACAGATGGCTTCTCACACGACTGTAAATAAAATCGCGTGAGAGAACGTAAATATTAAAACATGGAAAAGTGATAACAAATAGTAAAAATTTATTTTCTGCAACCTCGACTAGCGGGAAAAGCTCTTTTCTGCGCACACGCCGCAGTTCTCAACTTCCTTGCGCGTACAGGCACGGTGCACTTGCTCACTTGAACATGCTCATCAATTTGGTACTGTCCTCCTTGTTCTTTTTCTTTTCTTCAGCTTCGAGCTTCTTCAGCTCGTTGTTCACAACCTTCGAAAGGGACGGGTCGGCCTCCTGAAGTTTCAGCAGATCCGCGCGACACTCGTTCGGACTCCAAGATCCGAAGTAGGCCTTTGCCCGCCGAAACAGAGCCTTGGCGTTGTTGGGATCCTTGCTGAGCACTTCGGAAGTGTGACGTATGACCTCGTAGTACTCGCCCCGGTTAAGGAGGCATTGCGAGTAGTTCAGGAGAATCGGCACTTTCATCTTGTACAACTCGTTCCACTCTTCGTCACCCGGTTTCTCGCGAAGCAGCAAGTTTTCCAAATGCTCCAGGGCTTCCCTGTATTTGTTCATGGCTGTGTCCATGTCACCCGACTGAAAAGCTCGATTACCCTGCTCCTTCAGTGTAGGTACGGCACTTAGCCTCTCTTCGGCCGTCATCGCCCAGACATCCTTTTCGTATTCACCCGGCTCTTCCACCTTGAGCAGTTCGAAGGTACACGATAAGTCCACCAGTTTCTCAGTTAGCTTATCGAGGTCTTCGTGACCCGTGGTAAACTTCTCTTCCATCATGCCGCAACATCGGCGCTTGTGCGGCTTCCCAACGCCAGCGAAGGCTCGGTAGCTTTGCGACACGAGCGTGTAGTTGTCCAGCAAACATTTGTTTATCGTGAACTCAGCAACCTCCTTAACCTTCATGGACTTTATGCACTGCTCCCAAATGGGAAGCTTGAACTCCTTGCCTATGAGCAGTTCCATGGGGCGACCAAGCTTGCGGCTGTCGTCGATAACGCCGTCCGGTTCGTCATCGTCGGTGCTTAGGCGCTTTACGCAAAAGTGAAACGTGCACTTGGCACCTTTCTCGAAGCGAGGGATGTCGCCGACTCCGGGGTAGACGACCTTCTTCTGAACGAACTTCGATATCGCTGGGTTCATGTTTGCACGCGAGACTCGCACTTACCGCGCTGAAAAACGTCAATTGTACGAGATCCAGGGAAGCTCGGGGAAACAGTTGATCATGCTGTTTCTGCTAGCTGAGATTCACTTGCCTTAGTAAATGCCCCACCGGCTGATGCGCACAAAAACACGAGCGAACAGAACGCCGAGAGCGGACGTCAATATAAACTCAAAATAACTCCAGAGCAATATTGACGGCAGACGTGAGTATTCCTATTACGACGTCAAAAATTTCACGCTGCTCAAACATTTTTGTACTACAGTAAAGTCGAAAGATGGGAGAGAGAGATTATCTTACAGTGCAAAGAAACAAAACAAAAAGAGGGAGAACGATACGACAGGTTAACCGCTGCAGTATGTTCTTTGTGTTGTTTCTGTGCGCTGTTTTACACGTTAAAATCATTTCTACTGCAAATAATTTCTATTCCTCCAAAATTATTCATTATTTAAAGTAAAAAGTGCTTGCCGATGAAAGCATCAGTCAACGCAAAATGCGTAATTTAGATATATCCTTTAAGACCACCAGGCTGCGAGCATCGGATCTCGGAGGCCACACTTCCCACAGCACTCGGTAGCCGTTAGCAACATTCGCGAAGTGCAATTTAAAGGGCATAAAAGTCGCTACCCCCAACTCACTTTAAAAACAAAAAAGAATCCAGTGAAACTAAATGCAAATGCAATCTGTAACAGAGTGCATTCAATTCATTCCAGAAAAAAAGAGTGCATGTCACTTGAACCAGTGTTTTTCATAGATTATATGGCAGAGAGAGAGAGACTCTTTATTAGAAAAACAGAGATTTTTGCCGGCGTCTATATAGCGCTGACATGCTACTCTGTATAGGGATGGCGAAGGGGACTGTAAGATTTCAGAAGAGAGGGAAGAAAAGAATGAGAAAAAAGAATATAAACAAATAAGAACTGTGCATGTGAACCTGATAAAAGTATTTACAATTAGGGTGTCAGGTAAGTTAAGCTTTTCCTATATGACTCATTCAATCATTACAGCCTTTCGACAAGGCCAATTTCGGACAGGTAATTGACTAATGACTGTACAACCCGACGCTGTTTTGAAGATCCGGCCACTGGGCCTAGTATGTTGCGCAACGTTAACTGGTCATGGTAAATCATGTCCACTTGTTGTTCAAGCAATTGTCTCTCGTCGCGGTACATCTAGCTCCGCAGAGATGTCTTGAAGGAGGTAGTGTGGCGGTGGGCACTAGTTTAGTAGAACATAAAAAAAAAAAAAACTTGCCATGACATAAGTGTAACCACAATGAAGGTTACTAAAGCAAAAATGAATACGCAACTGCTGAAATGTTGAGAAAGATATTCCCCTAAACACGCATCACACATACCATGTAGTTCATTGACAGAAACGGGTATCTTGAACAAATGGATCAAATACCAGTTTATATGCATTTAATAAAGTGTTACAATATCTTGGTCTAGATTAGGACGTATTAAAATTCTATTCTTCGGTAAGTAATGTTATTGTAAGCACTAAAGTGCTCATGTCCATCACACAAAGCACCGTTATAAAAAATCCCAGAGTCATGGTGCAACAAAGGCAAAACATCGTCTATGATGAACATAGTTCAATGCTGGTCAGCCTTCTTCTCGTCATCAGTCTTGACTTCATCTCTATATTCAACAAGCTGGTTATGTACATGCATCAGGCCCTTGAAGTATTTCACTGTCTTCACACGCAGTTCATTGGTTGCATCTTCATCACAGACTATGATTGTCCGGGGGTGCATTTGGAATGCAGACACGGTCCACATGTGATTGACACCCTCCTCGATAGGCTTTGTACAAGGCAAACGCCTTGTGCGCACCGACAATAAGTATCATGACCTGAAAAAAGGAAGAAGACAAAAAGATTTGCAACAGCTTCACTGACTTAACGTCAAGAAGACTGGTTAAACTGCGGAGCTGGTGGCAGCATATTGCTATTTCATTGGTTGACATTGCTCATAACGTTTAGTGGACCAGAGGTGAGTAGTGCGGGTTGTCCAATTTCTGAAGTGCATGCCCACTAGTCTACTTATAGGCAGCTTTTTCATGTTTTCGCTGGACCAGAGGCGAGCAGTGGGGCTTTCTCAATTCCTGTGGCACATAATCAATTGGAGTTGCTGGGCACATACCCGCTATGCTTGTTATAGATGGCTTCATTTTTCAGTAGGCCAGAGGTGAGCAGTGGGGCTTGCCCAATTTCTGTGGCACATTACACCTAGGAGCTGCATTAAGCTCCGCAGGGATTAACCTCGACCTTAAACAGCTCCATTGTTAAAAGGTAAACGAGGGGGTGCTTTATGACACTACAACCAGGCGGCAATCTCACCTCACGTGCATCCATCACGGTGCCCACGCCAACGGTCAAAGCTTCCTTGGGAACCTTGGTCAAATCGTTTCCGAAAAAACGCGCGTTTGCCATAATTGTGTCCTTGGCGAGGGTCTTCACTCGTGTCCGAGATGCGAGACTTGAACCAGGCTCGTTGAAGGCAATATGTCCATCTGGGCCAATGCCTTTTTGTAATAAAAGAATAAGAAAGCAACATTGTGGATTAGGACTATTTGACACGCCCTGCTAAAGAGTTGCAGGAATCAGTTGGAATAGCAGCTAACTTAGGTACACTACTGTTCGAAAACGAACTCCTGTAAATTTATGAGGTCACTGGATCACCATAAGTGATAGTCAGATTAGAATTTGGAGAAACTTCTGGAGCATTTTCGGCGTAGAAAGAATGGTGTTTGGGATCACCTGGAGCTGTATAACAGTAAGTGTGCTAATATTTTCTGCAGAATATTATCAATGTGGGAACAGGAAATGCTGCCTTTAATGTAAACAAGGAGACAAGGTCAACAGATGGAGAACAGCTCTTAATCAGACTCTTCACATGGAGTAATTGCAAAAGGGTACGACATTGGGCTAGTTGGTGTTGCATAGTTTAAAAATTGGCTTCCTCATGATAAAAACTGAAGTAAATTGGCTTCATCATGATACGAAAGATGTGTATTTTGGTGAGGCATTAGGCGAACATGACATGTACATATTCTGTGAGGGACGTAGTACGACTAATGCTCCATCCTATTAAATAATAATTAAGAAGGAAAATAATTGCAGAATCCGTACAGCACTCGTGGCAGCAAGTGCATGCGCTTAAATAATGATTGTCGACTAGACTATCTATATCGTGACCCCAGAGACCCTGCCAAGAGGCTTCACTGCAATAAATTTTCTTTGTTCTTGTGAAGCATATTCGAGATGGAATGGGTTCTGTGAAAGGCTTTCCAAGATTTTCTGTGAGCTTTGAACAAATGCTAACCTAATGACTTTTCCTTCCATTAAATTACACAACCTAGTAATTAGGAAAACATGCATTGCAGTTTATATTTGACAAAGCCATTGAATGCCACATCTGCACATTGATAGTCTAAGAGCAGCGAGAGACTGGAGTGGCAGTGGCACTCAAGCCCCATCATTGTTACTTTATGTGTGCTTTGCAGAAACACTGTGGTATGCCTTGTTTACACCAGAGTTTCTGTTGTCGGTTGAGTCCTTCAATGCCTTCTCTTGGCAATAACAAAATTATAGTAGAACAAGCCCAATAAAAGTGGGCAGTATGTTTTGCCTTCACCTCCAACAAAGAGGTCCACTCCGCCAGCTTCCGTGATCAGCTGCTCAAACCTGTCACATTCAGCGTTCAGGTCGGCCGCATTTCCATCCAAAATATGGGCGTTCTCGGGCAAAATGTCTACGTGCTTGAAGAAATTGTTCCACATGTATGAGTGGTAACTCTCTGGATGGTCTCTTGGCAGCCCTGCAATACAATGTTTTGATGATGTGAAAGCAAAATGTGCAATGTTAACCCAAGTATTTTCAACACAATCACAGGTCATTACATATTTCGCAACGTAACTTCCCATGACAGTGGAATTGCTCGAAACCCAAAACTTGGACATATATACACAAGTGCATTGTCTGCAATGGCGTGGACAACAAGTGCAGAAGTCTTTGTAGTCCCTCCCCAATGGTCCTGGACCGCCTGAGACATTGCATACACAATGCTCCTTGGTTGAAGATACCACCTAAGACAGTCCAGGACTGTCAGGCACGGATAATCAGATTAGCAGATTTCAGGCTTGGTTAGGGGTTGAACACCCATTTTGTGAATAGAAAAACCTTAAATCAATGTTTTATTTTTTTATGCCCCATTTCATATCCTTCAAAGTTTTGAAAAGTAGGGAGTTCTTGCTTGCCTCAGTCTTTATTCCACTTGGGGTACCTAGTCTCATCAAAATCTTGCCGCTCTATAATTAGCCATGTGAACCAGTGCGAAAAATTCTCCAATTCTGTACTAAATAGGTACTACAGCCATTCAGCCACCCAGTAACAGTTTTTCACAATGAAGCTTCGTAATACAGCATTTTGGGCTAGTTAGTATGTCACACTGAAGCTTATAGCCCATGAAATAACAAGGACAAAGAAAGGCGTGACACACACAGGCGCTGCGCGTGTGTCGCACCCTTCTTTGTCCGTGTTTTTTCATGCACTATAAGCCTCAGTATTTGACAAAAAGCTAGAGTGCAGTGATGCACTAAATGCCGGTGGCTTGCTACGATACGAGCTTATTCGTACTTCCTGCAAGCCTACGTTTTTGTTTATACGCTGCAAAAAGTGCAGTAGCAGCTGCATCCCAATCGAGGCATCGCCATGTTGCAACAACAGAGATTAGCAGGTTCTAGCTAAATGTGCTAGCACTGGTGTTCGCTGATGCCGCCAGAATAAACTTAGTTTTTGTTTTGCCCCGGCGTACTTTCCCTACATTACGCTTCATCCAGGGCTCCACCATACAAAGGCACCCACTACCAGAAAGGGAGTTAAAAAGCACGATGCCCAAATTACAGAAAGCCAGCACTTGAAGTGCTCAGTCACAAAAGAGGGCACTGTAGATTTTGTGCCTGTGTACAACTGGCAATAACAATACTGCCGCTACTATGACAAGCCTGCGTGCACATGTTCTCGAGAGGAAATTGTGATGTTCCAGTTCAGTTTTGTTTTATGCAAAAATTTTTTTTATTTCCAGTTTCCATCGACAAGAAACCACTCGACAAACATTAACACTAAATTCAGTTTCAGAAACTGCTATACCTACACCCTAAAGCAATGGCTGCTTTGTGCACACTGGCGCACTTGAACACAGTAACACTAACAATGGTGCGCAACCAAAAGCATACATTGCATACAAACAATCTGCAAGCCATTCCGACAGCAATTGGTACACATTATTTAGTAGTAAAAGCCCTCAAGAAATAAACTTTGTAAGGAAATGACATGTTTACATGCATCGAACAATTTCTGAACTACACAAAACGTTGCCCCCAGTGAAGTTGCCCTTGCTACAATGTCAGAAGTTGATCTCTTCGTAACACACCTCAATGGTGAGCATTATAAATTTTATACTTGCCTACATACTCGTCCATGTTGAATGTCTTCACATATCGAAACGACACCGTCTTTTGATTATAAAATTCAATCAGCTTCTTGTAACAACTCATCGGCGTGCTCCCTGTAAGAGAACAGTTTTTTTTTTTTTTTAGACGTCCAAGAAGTGAACAAAGTTATGCGAAACTCAGCGTTACCTGTCGGCAGTCCCAAGACGAAATACTTGTCTGGGCCTGGGTTGAAATCCTGAATGCGTTTCCTAATATATCTGGCCGCCCAGTCGGCCACTTCGCTGTCATCTTCGAGGATAACCAGCCTCATGTCTGAAACAGAGAATTCAGGCTGAAAAACAGTGTGTTTAAAAATGTGCCAGCGATCTTACTGAAACGAGCACACTACGTGACCACGCAACCAACGACAGCGGTTCCACTAAGCTCAACTACTTGCGCCAGCTGTGACGGCTGGGAATTTAAGTAGTAACTCCCAGCGCACACCCTCAACGATATCACTTATCGTGCCACTCCACGCACAATCACATTTCCCGTGTTTCACCAGCGATGCGATTACTGCGGCGGCTGTACAAATCGCGGGCGCTGCGGCTTTATCAGGCCGCGTGAACCACTTTGTAAGATTCTATCGCTGCAGTGCACGCTGTGTCGTCTAGGAAATATTTTTTTACCACGAGACTCGAAATTGTTTTTCTCCATCGCTTAAACGTTGGTCAACAGCGGATACGCAGCTACATGAAGAAAGCGACGGATGTAGGCCCGAAACTCATCGGCGCAGTGGTTCGCACACGAGACGTCCTGTACGGGCGATCACCAAGCTTGCGAGGCTGAATTCATTCGGAAAGAAACGCGTCACTAAGACGTTTATTTTTACCGCACGCGCAAAGTGAGCACGCACCTCAGCGAGCCGCGGGCCAGCCACGGTGGTGCGAGCGATGATGATGATGTCGTTCACAGTTGCATTCATAGATGACGCCATCATCGCATGCGATTCGTGTTTCGTTTAATATCAAACGCAAAGAGAAATTAAAACCATTAAAACGTTGTTAGTGGAGGAACGTGATTCGTCATACCAGTGTAACTAGCTGCTTACATAGCAGCTCGGCAGCAGGCAATATTAACGCCTTTTACGGCATTACCTAGCCTACGAAGCTTCGGTGTTTTTGTCAACGCACGTATCAGCGGTGTTTACTGCGTGAATAAAGTTTTGACAGTTTCGTTTTTTGAGAGTTGAATGTGAGCACGCCGGTTGCACCGTTATACTCGAGTTGATGTGCTTTAGCAAAACTTGTTGACATGCTCCCAAGACGACGCGGACGAGACTTTAGAAGTATCTAGAAAGTCGTCGCAGGAGCCGGCAAGTTATTTTTGGCTGCTTATTGGGGAGCGAACTTGTAGTGCGAGCTCCCGGCAGAGTACTTGGAGCACGCGTTCCCGAGATCACAGGAGAAACGATGACCACGGACGTGTCGGAGCAGGGCGCTTCACCGAGCCCCGCGCAGGCAGTAAAGCAAGAAGGCAATGATTTGTTCAAAGCTGGAGATTTCGCAGGCGCCCTAGAGAAGTACACGAAAGCATTGTCGATCGTGGACAGCGGGGAGAGGGCCGTCTTGCTAAACAATAGAGCCGCGGCTAACTTGAAGCTGCATAGATACGAAGAAGCCTTAAAGGACGCTTCGGAAGGTAACTCAACTTCGTTGCTGTGGTGAATTTCGTTTCTTTGGTCAACATCGCGTCTTCTGTTCTTACAGTGCTAGAACTTAACCCATCGGATGTGAAGGCACTTTTTCGGCGGAGTCAAGCTTACGAAGCGCTTGGAAAAATGGACGACGCTTTCAAAGATGCCCGTAAGATTCTGCAAATGGATCCGAAAAACGGTGCTGTCCAACAGTGCCTCCGCCGTCTTAGTCAAGCCATCGATAAAATTGCAAGTATATGTTTTGTTACGATTATGGATTAATTATTCTGTAAGCCTACCTTGAGTTATCTGTTGCCGTTTCTTGGTATTTTTAATAGTCTACGTGGAGCCCAAATCAACGTATTAAGTGTGAAAAGTGCTCTTTCTCAACGTTGTATAGTACCCAGATCCAGAGGAGTGCACTATCAGGGCGCCATGTACTTGGTCTGTTTTTGCATTTGTGAGCTGTGGCAGCAATAAAAGCGACAGCCATTGAGCTATAAGTGAATTGAAACCCCTCTACACTTAACGTCTACTCGTTTCACTGGCAGTGTGCTGCATATTGTTTAAGACGGTCACCTTGGCTGAGACAGTACCAGGTTTCAAGGGACGTGTGACATGCCACTAACGACAGCAACGGTGAAAGAGCAATTTTTTTCATGTCTCGCAATGCTTGCAGCCAATAATTAACTCATTCACACACTTCGAGCCACTGATAAAATTGCTTTTATGCGAAAAACAAAATGTGATCAACTGCACAATAAAAATGCTTGTGGGCAATATTTACTTATTTGCATACTTCAGCCACTGATAAAATTGTTTTTATGCGAAAAACAGATTTGAATGACTACACAATAAATAGATATTTAGTTTCTCCGTAATTGTGGCTTGCTAGAACATATGCGAAGCAACTTTCTTGCGATGAAATGTGCGGCACCTTATTATAGGCTGTTGGAAATTCAATGCATTCATCAACAGCGCACCATAAACTGCACCAGAAGGGGATATGTAACTTCCCGTTTCTTTACAGGCGAGAGAAAACGCAAGCACCACCAACAAGGTGACACAAATGATTGGCGTTATTGAGAACAACAGCTCCTCGCTTGAGCTCAAGAACCAGGTAACAACAGACACTCAAGATTCTCATGAACACTCCTGATGTTTTATTGCTTGTGCTTTTTTTTTTACTTGCAGGCCGCGAACAACCTAGTTGTTATAGCTAGGGAAAAGGCTGGTGCAGAGGCCATTATCAATGCCACCGGAATCACAAAATGTCTGAGCGCAATGCGTTCGTTAAAGAATGCAGAGTTTTCCCTGTCTTGCATACGAATCTTCAGCGAGCTGAGTAAGAAGAAGCTGGAGTGGGTATGTGAACTTCATACGATTTGTTAGTGTTTGTACGCTGAACCCAACTGTACCTGCGCAGGCTTTGAGAGTGTTGAATGAGTTCGGACTTCCCGCAATGATTGACCAGTTCGTCAGCAAGGACGAGCAGCACATCACAGCGGTGCAGTACCTTTTCCAGACTATCATCAATGCTCTCAGTGGGATGGACTCTAAGGAGTCAAAAAAGCCAGATCAACAAATGATGAAAGGTATGTTACTTGGGTATCTGGAGATGAGAAGTCGTTAAACATTTCGATGAGTGGAGTCCTGTTCGTCAGCAACACAACTGCTTTCCTTAGCTGTGTTTCACGTACACTTGGCTTACTCTCCATTTAGAAGCATAAGCTAGGCCACAAGATATAATAGGTGCCATTGAAAACACTGCCTTTAATTTTTTTTTTCTGCAGATAACGAAGCACACATCGATGCAATCATGCTTGCACTGGTTAAAAGTTCCTCCAGTCGTGTCATGACAGCTCAAGGCCGTGACGCCATCTTGGAACTTATCACAAAGAATGTTGACTATGATTGCCTCAACTGGGGCATGAAGTTGGTTGATGCTGATGGTAAGGTATAAAACACAATCTATTCAGTGTTGTCTCATTGTCCTCGCTGTATTGCACTCTTGAGGCTTCACGTCTGGTGAATGTTTTCAGGCCTCAGGGAATTGCTGGAAGTTGCAAGTGAGCTCGAGGACATCAAGTACGAAAGCAGCATGGATATAAGTCCAAATACAAGACCGAACTGCTCAGTTGCATTTGAAAGGATATACTTTTGTATGGACTACGACAAAGCAAAAGAAAAGTACAGGGAAAAAGTGATGGAATATGTCAAGTAAGTGTCAAAATGTGTCAATTATGAAAGTGCCCTTTAATGCTGTGCAGAAGCATCCTTGTATTTCCACACCACGGTGGATTTTAGTATTGTCGCATGGTAACGACAGGGCAGAATCACTAGCACGAGTCAGAATCGTTAGCGTGAAGGAGTGCACGAAGCAATAAAGCTCTAGTCTGTGAACTTGTGTCCATAACGCAAAACAACACTTCAGTTAGAGTTATAGCGGCAAGCAGGGCTGTTGAGTTGAATCTTACTGTTACGATACATACGCTGTTTACATATGTATCGTCATACATTGCATAACTATTACTGGTACTCTCATGAGGGACTCTTATGTATTCAGATTTGTACTACATCATTTACAGCACACAATCGCGGATTAGGCATGCCCGTCTAACTATTGAATTGGCTGCGACTTTCAATAAATTTCTGATACTAGTACTGCAAGTGGCATCTTGTGCTAGTGAGACAACAGGCACATGCATATAAATGCGTATGCCTTTGCCCTGTGTGCCTTTGGCAATTACTATTATGCTCCAGATCTTTCAACATTAGCACATGAAAACTAGACCAACGACAAAAGCACAGTTTACTTTTATGCTGGTGAATTTTTTTTCTTTTTTTTGCTGCTGCTGCATGCTACAGGCATCGAAATTCATTTATTTGTAACATGCATTAAAAAAAAATCAGTCCTTTTAAACCTGCCAACAAGGTTCTTTTCATGTCACAGGTAATCAGCATGGGCATTTTTTGGTGGCATCACCACATTTTTATCACTTATCTGGCATTCTGAGCCTTCTAAAGCTTTCTTCTTTTCACTTCTGCAAATGTAATCATGCAGCCTAGTTTAACCTTGTGGTATTAATTTTTAGGGTCTGTTTAATATGCATGAGAAAATAAATTTAAGTGTCAAAAAGAGTGAAATTTAGTGAAAAAGTGTTTCCTGGTGCAACATTTCATAATTTTTTGTTCTGCAAGTATAGAAGCCTTTAAAGAGACACTAAAGAGAAAAACGATTTTTCTCATATTAGCAAATTACTCTTTCAAAATCCAAAATCATGACACTTGCCATGAGAAGGCACTTGATAAGTGAGAAAACGTGCAAAACTAAAATACAGGCGGCGACACCACCTCAAAATTCCGGCACCAAACTGCTTGACGTCATAGATTTTGATGGCATCTACTAGATTCTGTGTAGTTTCTAATCAGTAAAACGAAGGACATTGTACTCTGAAGGGGTCATAGAATTAACATACCGAGTCTCGGGGAAATTTCATTGTGTCAATGTTGCCAAAGTATGAAAAGTACATTTTGAAATCCCTGATGTCGTGCGCAGAGATTTTGGCACAAAATTTGGTAATGAAACTTGGACCTTAATTTTCTTCTGTATTAATAAACCTATGATGGTGAAACAAGTGACATTAGACTTCTCAGAGCACTATTCATTAATCTAAACCAATTCATTGTTTCACTTTAGTGTGTCCCTTTAAAGACAGTTGTAAAAGATCATAGAGCTTTTCAGGAGGCGTTATTGAGAAATACTTGATTTGCCATGAAGGAAATCAAGCCTCCTTATGGGTAGAAATAGGGGTTTATTTACAATAAACCGCAGGCCCGACTCCATGGGTTGCTGCTGATGCGCATGACTTTTTAAGCACAAGAGTATTCTTCTGTCTCTTCTGCATTGATCTTTTTCCAACACCCCGTGCTATCAAATTAAAAAAAAAGGCACAGCCCCACAGGTAAAAAATAAAGGTGAAACCCTTGTAGAACGTAGCATCCATAGATAGTGTGCTGAATATCATCCATGGCAAGCCTGTATACTTATTTTCGTGGCTTTCAGTTCAAAACTTGGAGATGCCGAGATTGAAAGCAAGGTTCGTGTTACAGCTGCAATCACTACATTGCTCCTGGTAAGCCTTGTTGGTTTCAACAAATGTGCCACCTCCTTTTTTTTTGGGCTTTGATGTCTGTATGATAGCCACCAGGATTTTAGTCTTTGCATCTACTTGGCAAGATGATCTTTTTCAACAGTTTTTCAGTGGTAATGATAAGATGCTTACATTTTCGTGTCTGTGGTTGCATGAATATTAGAAAATTTTGTGTAACAAATCAAATTGTGTTCTGTTTGATCTTGTCTTCGAATCGGGCTATCACTATATGTGAATGCGCATATTTGAGTATCTCAGTACTTGAACTGTGCATAAACAGACATACAATTAGACCAAAAGCGCAGTCAGTTTCATTCTCACAGGCGTAGTATAGCCATGAAACATAATCCGTGTGGTTGAGTAGGCTATTATATTCAGGAAGCCAGATTCTATTGGCATACAGTGATCATTCAAAATCTATAGTGTCTCATGTGTGTCAGCAAACTACACAATTTGTTCTTATGTGCATTCTGTTGACACACATTTGCCGACTGCCTACTAAAATGTTAACATCATTTTGCACTAACCGTGAAAACAGATGATATTAATTTTGGAAAGCTATCTCCAGAGTACTTCATATTCGATTAGATTATGGCACAATTCTATTCTTGTTCTATTCACTCTAAAAAATTACTATTGGCATTTTTATTTACATGTCTGAACTTCTTACACATTTCTTTTCTTAAGGATTTTGTCATCAGCATATTTCGCACCTGCTTCCATAAAGAACGTTCACGTATTTGCTCTCTGCACTTCCCTTAGGGTCCACTGGATGTAGGCAACAATTGCCTCGCTTCACCAGGTGTTGTCGAGATGATGCTTGCCATGGCTGGCTCTGAAGAAGAACTGCAGCAGGTATAGTTGCAAGCACATAACTTTGGCTCAGTGGTCACAGACACGCACATACCTGCCAACACTGGCAAATTTTTCCTAAAGTTTATGAATTTGGATCTGTTAAACAATGTTACGAACATTTCGTCAAGTTTTATGAAAAATAGATTAGCGTGTTTGCAAAATGATTCCCTGGAGTGAAGCTTATGTACAATTCAAAGGCATGTCATAATGAATGAACTTTGATATATTTGAATGCACTTATCATGTCCACGTGATTGTGTTTAAGTTGCCTGTGCTTTGTCGGAACACAGGCTTTAAATTTAATTATCTAGACAGTGCATCGAAAGGAGGGATGTGTGGTTATTAACCCTTTCAGACGCCACCTATGAAGAACTGTCTGTAAATGGGCCAAAATAATACAACGTTATTTCAAGGCACTCAGTATACTATTGCAACAAAAATAATGTCATAATATGTTCAATTATGTGTGTTATAGTAAGTTATTCTAATTAAGTTGTAATTAAATATCTGTTTATCCCGAAGTCATCCATGCTCTATTTTGGCATAAATAGAATGAAATCTCAGGCTAGAAATATAGTACAAATTCATTTTTCGTTATGTTCATTTAGAGCAAAGAAAAAGTGTACTTTTGACATGGCTCGCAGGACGCGCATCATCGAACGACTCGTCGAACGGGGTAGTGCCTTCAGAAATGTGATCATACGCAATAGTACGTTGCGAAATCAGGTTAAATGAATACAAATTATTATGCAGCAGGTTCAAATCTATCCGAAGCTCAATGTATCTCGCTCTCTCTTAGCCCCTAGTTGACACAAGGAGCAAAAGCAAATCATGTACACAATTGTGTACATAGCGTCTCAAAGGGTTAACAAAAAAACAGTTGATCTCATTTTGCACCATATAAGCTTACTACATACCTAGAACTTCCGTTGGCACACTTTGTCACAATTATTGTCGCTAGCACATACCTACTTGTGAAAACGTAAAGTTGAGGCAAAAATGTGCATATAGCCGGGGGATAGCAGGCCTCGTAAGTTAGATGTGATCTGCTAGTTGTCTGGGCTGCACATTTAAAGGGTTTCCAAGTTTCGGATACTTTATGACTAAGGTGTTGCATGGATTCTCCTTTTTATTTGATCAGACACTTGGGGCCGTTTCTTGATTCCCTATATTGTGTCATCACACCTTGCAGAGAGTAGCTGCTGAAGCCATCATTGCCGCAGCATCCAAGAAGGACAAGTGTACTAGCATCATATCCACGGGACTGGGCATTCTCAAGAAGCTGTACAAGTCGGAGAACGACAACATCAAAGTTCGCGCGCTTGTCGTAAGTGTCCTACAAACAAAGTTTTTTTGCTATGCTTTCTTAGCTGCTCATTTGCTCTGGCTGCATCACTTGGTTAACTGCAAAATATGCTATAAGAATGCATCCACTTCTAGATGTGCACTTTCATTGTTCCAAGTAAGTCTGGAACCATGGACCATGACGATGCACCAGCTGAAGTACTGTGGTAAATGTCGTTTCACCATGAATTTTCAAACAGGGACTGTGCAAGCTGGGCTCCTTTGGTGGCACTGACAGCAGTTTGCGTCCTTTCTCCGACGGAACCACACTGAAGCTCGTGGGCACGTGTAGAAAGTGAGCTTTTCATTGCATTCTCGATCTGTGTTATCAGCTTGGCGATTCTGTGCAGTACCTACTTTGAAGGTTGGCATTGTTTGCATGTAACATGATAACTAGAACCATTCAAACCTTTGCACAGTTGTCTAAAGAGTTGCGTATCAGAACTAGTACCGTATTTACACGAATATAGGTCGACCCATTTTTTTCAAATTTGACAATCCAATGTTGGGGGGGTCGACTTAGAATCAAAATCAAAACTAAAGCTTTTTTTTTTTTTTTTTTTTTTTTTTTTTTTTTTTTTTTTTTTTTTGTTGAGCGATTTTTTTGGGGGGTTGACCTACATTGGAGTCGACTTACATTCGTGTAAATACGGTACATGCCTGTATTAAAGCAGGCATGTGGGCGCACAGATCTCTTTTTGGTAGATACTAGTATCCATGTCCAAGTGGCTGGTTGGCTTATCATATAGATACTGGATGCAATGATATTAGACAGCCAAGACTGATTTGTGTTATTGTCTGATGGGGCAGATTGACAGCAAGACTTGTACTGTTTGCACTTCCACAGCTAGGCCGCATGTGCAAGCTCCAGTTCTAGATATGGCCAGGCCTGTAGCCAGGGGGGGATGCCCTAGCCCCCCCCCCCCCCTCCCCCCCCCCCGAAATTCTGATGGAGGGGGTGTTTTACCGAAAAATAAATAAGAAAAATAGGTGTTTTTCTGTGTATGTCTCTTCCTTCTTAATGCTCACCTAACCGGTTGTCTTTACCCGCACGGTGGCCTACTGGTTGTGAAATTCTGCCACCGACCAAAAGGTCGTGTGTTTGATTTCTGGCCGTGGTACCTGCATTGTAATTAAAACTGAATGGAAAAATGATGCAAGATGCAAGTTTACCAACTATAGGTGGTCAAAATTCATCTCAAGTGTATCTTAGTGTAACCACATAGCCCCCCTCTCTTTCTCTCTTTCTTTACTCTTCTTTCAAACTCCCCCATCCCTCCCCCCTGTGCAGGGTAGCATACCGGTTACGCCAAACTGGTTAACATCCCTGCCTTTCCTCTCTGTCGTTTTCCTTCCTTCCTTTCAAGTCATGATTTGATTTTTGAACTGGTTGTCTTCCAGCTTCCTTATCAACCCAAAGAAAGACAAGGATCTCAGAAAGTGGGCAGCTGAGGGTCTGGCCTACCTTACGCTTGATGCTGAAGTAAAAGAAGATCTCATTGGCGACAAGGCTGCAATCCACGCTCTCATCGACCTGGCAAAGGTACAGTTTGGTTACCTCTGCCCATGCACAAATGTGATTGATTACATTTATGATGGCATGTTCAGTGACACAGCTTGCATGTTCACAAGTTATATATTGTCACGTGGTTGTGACGTCGACGAAGGCAGCAGGCAGTAGTCCAAGATGAAACTCTTTATTAGGCCGAACTTGTGGCCGGTAAGCGGAAAGTAAGATTACAGCTATACACGCTGGCACTGATAGCGGCGAACAGAGCGTCGGCCGTCGATGAACTGAACATCGTTGGAGCGCGCCGGGCCTTTATGCATCACGCGTCGAACATTCTAGCCTTATCACTGGTCATCACGCAAGCTCAGGAATAATCTCGAGTGGTCGCGTCTTGCGCGGAATCTTCACAAAACGATCTACAATAATCGCGAAGGTTCTAGAACAATAAGGCGCGGTTTGAGCTGAGCTTTGCTGACGGTCTTTGTGGGCGAAAACCGAATACAACAAAAGTGAAAATAAGAATAGCGCGTGGCAATGCCCCCCCTCTGAAAAGGCATCGTCCCGATGCTTAAAACAGAACACGGGGGAAAATGCATGCAACAATAAATCACAACAATAAAGAAAGAAAGTACAATAATTAAGCAATAAGTGCAGTCCTCTGGTTTGCTAACGCGCGTAATACGGCTTGAGGCGCACGACATGGACGACTTCAGGTCGCGCACGGCGCCGTTGAGAGTTCGTTATGCCGTCCGGGACGACCTCGTAGTCCAGAGCACTGAGACGTCGAAGCACCTTGTACGGCCCGAAGTATCGCCGAAGGAGTTTTTCACTAAGTCCACGTCGGCGTATCGGTGTCCACACCCAAACGCGGTCGCCGGCCTGGTATTCCACGAAGCGTCGTCGAAGATTGTAACGGCGGCTGTCGGTCGTCTGCTGATTCTTGATCCGCAGGCGGGCGAGCTGTCGTGCTTCTTCGGCGCGCTGTAGGTAGGCGGTCACGTCAATGTTTTCCTCATCGGTGACGTTCGGTAACATGGCGTCGAGCGTCGTTGCCGGGCTCCGTCCGTAGACCAACTTGTATGGCGTCATCTGCGTCGTTTCTTGCACGGCCGTGTTGTATGCGAAGGTCACGTACGGAAGGATGGCGTCCCCACGTCTTGTGTTCGACGTCGACGTACATGGCCAGCATGTCGGCGATGGTCTTATTTAGACGCTCGGTCAGGCCGTTGGTCTGTGGGTGGTAGGCGGTGGTCCGGCGGTGACTTGTTTGGCTGTACCTTAGGATCGCCTGAGTTAGGTCCGCGGTAAAGGCCGTACCTCTGTCGGTAATGAGGACCTCTGGGGGCGCCATGACGCAGTACGATGTTCTCGACGAAGAACTTTGCTACCTCGGCGGCACTGCCCTTGGGCAAGGCCCTTGTCTCGGCGTAGCGGGTGAGGTAGTCAGTAGCTACGACGATCCACTTATTTCCGGAATTCGACGTCGGGAACGGCCCCAGTAAGTCCATGCCGATTTGCTGGAACGGCCGGCGAGGTGGCTCGATGGGTTGCAGAAGTCCGGCTGGCCTAGTCGGTGGTGTCTTCCGTCGCTGACAATCTCGGCAAGTCCTCACGTAGTGGGTGACGTTGGCAGTGAGGCGAGGCCAGTAGTACTTTTCTTGTATCCTTGCCAGCGTACGGGAAAATCCAAGGTGTCCAGCCGTCGGGTCGTCATGCAAAGCATGCAGAACTTCTGGTCGTAATGCCGAAGGTACTACGAGGAGGGAGTCGGCCCGAAGTGGCGAGAAGTTTTTCTTTAGGAGAACGCCGTTGCGCATGAAAAACGACTCCAGTCCTCGTCTGAATACCTTTGGAGCCACGGTGGCTTTGCCCTCGAGGTATTCCATAAGGCCCTTGAGTTCCGGATCGGCGCGCTGTCGCACGGCGAAGTCGTCGGCACTTATGGTTCCCAGGAAGCCGTCATCATTCTGGTCGTCCAGCGGCGGTGGGTCGACGGGGGCACGAGACAGGCAGTCGGCGTCAGAGTGTTTTCTTCCGGACTTGTAAACGACGGTAATGTCGAATTCTTGAAGTCTCAGGCTCCACCGTGCGAGGCGACCAGAAGGGTCCTTCAAGCTAGCTAGCCAACACAAGGCGTGGTGGTCGCTCACAACTTTGAAGGGCCTGCCGTAAAGGTAGGGGCGAAACTTTGATGTAGCCCAGATGATGACAAGGCACTCCTTTTCTGTTGTGGAGTAGTTGGCCTCTGCCTTTGATAGCGACCGGCTAGCATAACTGATAACCCTTTCCAGTCCGTCTGTCCTCTGCACAAGGACGGCGCCGAGTCCTACGCTGCTCGCGTCGGTGTGCACTTCTGTTTCGGCGTGTTCGTCGAAATGCGCAAGTAACGGAGGCGTTTGCAGGCGTCGTTTTAGTTCTTGAAATGCTTCCTCCTGCGGCGTTTCCCACTTGAACTCGACGTCGGTCCTGGTGAGGTTAGTGAGAGGCTCGGCGATGCGGGCGAAGTTTTTAACAAACCGCCTGTAATAGGCACACAAGCCGAGAAATCGACGCACGGCCTTCTTGTCGGTGGGTGGCGGGAAAGCAGCGATGGCGGTTGTGTTTTGCGGGTCGGGGCGTACTCCAGATTTGCTTATCACGTGGCCCAAGAACAAAAGTTCTTCGTACGCGAAGCGGCACTTCTCTGGCTTGAGAGTTAGTCCGGACGTCTTGATTGCCTGAAGTACAGCTTCAAGGCGCCGCAGGTGTTCATCGAAGTTCGAGGAAAACACAACGACGTCGTCCAAGTACACAAGGCAAGTCTGCCACTTCAAGCCAGCCAGTACAGTATCCATAACGCGTTGGAAGGTCGCGGGGGCCGAGCAAAGACCAAAAGGCATGACCTTAAACTCGAACAGGCCGTCTGGTGTTATAAAGGCAGTCTTTTCTCGGTCTCTCTCGTCGACTTCGATTTGCCAGTAGCCCGTCTTCAGGTCCATCGACGAGAAGTACTTCGCGTTGTGGAGTCGATCCAGGGCGTCGTCTATCCGTGGGAGGGGGTACACGTCCTTCTTCGTGATCTTGTTCAGGCGACGATAGTCGACGCAGAAACGTAGCGTCCCGTCCTTCTTCTTCACCAACACCACGGGAGACGCCCAGGGGCTCTTGGACGGCTGGATTATGTCGTCGCGTAGCATTTCGTCGACTTGCTTCTTTACGGCGTCGCGTTCTCGCGTCGAAATTCGATACGGGCTCTGACGGACTGGTCGGGCACTTTCTTCAGTTATGATACGATGTTTGGCGACTGGGGTCTGTCGAATCCTTGACGACGATGAGAAGCAGTCCCTGAATTGCAGGAGCAGATTTTTGAGCTTGTCTTGCTTCTGCTTTGGGAGGCTGGGGTTGACGTCGAAATCTGTTTCTGGACCTCGATTCGTCGAAGAATGTTCGGCAGTATCGGAGAGGGCGAAAGCATTGCTGGTGTCCACGAATTTCTCGATGTAGGCGACCGTCGTACCAATGTTGAGGTGCCTATATTCGTGGCTGAAGTTTGTCAGTAGTACCTTTGCTTTGCCGTCGCTCAACTCGGCGATGCCTCTTGCGACGCAAATCTGACGGTTTACAAGCAGGTGCTGATCGCCCTCGACGACGCCTTCAAGGTTAGCGGGTATTTCGGTGCCGACGGAAATGACGACGCTGGAAAGAGGCGGAACGGTGACCTGCTCTTCTATTACATTCAAGGCATGATTCTCCGGCGACGTGTGGAGCGGCAACGCTTTTTCTGAAGTCAGTGTTATCGACTCAGACCTCAGGTCAATGACGGCGCCGTGTTGACCCAGGAAGTCCATCCCCAGTATCACATCCCTGGAGCAGTGCTGGAGAATTAGAAAGCTGGCGGGATAAGTCCGTTATTGATGGTGACTCTTGCGGTGCAGACACCAGCCGGCGTTATTAGATGACCTCCAGCGGTCCTGATTTCGAGGCCTTGCCAAGCAGTCTTTACTTTCTTCAACTTCGTCGCGAAAGACCCACTGACGACGGAATAGTCGGCTCCAGTGTCGACGAGCGGTGACGGTGTGGCCGTCGAATATTACGTCGAGGTCGCTGGTTCGTCGTCGTGCGTTGCGGTTGGGTCGCGGCGTCGGATCACGGCTGCGTCGAAATGTTGTGGTGCTTCCATGCTGCATCGTCAGGTTTTCTTCGGTCCACGAGGTTTCCTCGGCAGGGCTTCGTCTGCTTCGCGTCGTGTTGCGCAGGTCTCGTCGCGTTGTCGTCGTCGGCGGCCGCGTAGGATCTTCGGCATTTCGTCGAACAGCAACCGCACCTCCATCGGTTGCTGCCCTTAGTTTCCCGGGTACGGGCTAGGTGACCGGCCCCGGTTTGGGCCAGTGTACTGCCGGCGGTGCGGTGACATGTAGCGGCCGGGCGACGGTGAGCGGGATGGTCGTCGGGCGTCCACTGAGGTCCTGCGAGGTAGTCGGCGATGTCTTGCGGTCGTTCACCCCGCTGTGGACGAGGCGCGTTGACGGCGAATCCGCGTAGCCCCATCTGTCGGTACTCGCAGCGGCGGTACGTGTGGCCGGCCTCCCCGCAGTGGTAGCAGAGCGGGCGGTTGTCAGGGGCGCGCCAAATGTCGGTTTTCCTTGGCGCGCAGCGCGGCGCATAGCGCTGGCCGACAGGAGGACGGTAGGGCGTCGGTGGTGGTGGCGGCGGTGGTGTCTGGCGGCAGAACTGTGCCGATGCGCTGTCTTGACGTTGTCGCGGAGCGGGCACAGGACGGCGGACCACAGCGGCGTAGGTCATGGCCTCCGGATGAAGCTGCGGTGGTTCGGGAATTCCGAGGGATTGATGAACTTCCTCGCGGACAATGTCGGCGATAGAATCCACTTGAGGCTGCGGCGAAGGCAACAGCTTGCGCAGCTCCTCCCGCACGATCGCTCGGATGGTCTCGCGCAGGTCGTTGGTGCTGAGGGCATGAGCTTCGGCGTAGTTGGTTGTTGACGAGGGGCGGTTGTACTGCCTTGTCCGCATCTCAAGTGCCTTTTCGATTGTCGTGGCCTCGGTAAGGAACTCGTCGACAGTCTTGGGTGGGTTGCGGACAAGTCCCGCAAACAGCTCCTGCTTGACACCTCGCATCAGGAACCGAAGCTTCTTCTCCTCAGCCATGGCGGGGTCGGCGTGCCGGAACAGTCGATTCATCTCCTCCGTGTAGATAGCGATGCTTTCATTGGGCAGCTGCACACGGGTCTCCAGCATAGCTGCGGCTCGTTCCTTGCGGACCACGCTGGTGAACGTGCTTAGGAACGTCGTCCGAAAGAGATCCCATGTTTGTAACGTGGATTCACGGTTCTCGAACCGCGTCCTCGCGGCGTCTTCTACGTTGAAGTAGGCGCGGCGCAGTTTTTCGTCGGAGTCCCAGTTGTTGAAAGCCGCGACTCGTTCATATGTCTCCAGCCAGGTTTCGGGGTCCTCGCTTGGCGATCCATGGAAAGTCGGTGGCTCTCTCGGTGGCTGGATCACGATCGTTGCAGGGGACGCAGCGGCCGTCATCGTGCCTGTCGTCTTCGTCGCCGTGCCTTTTCGCTTGTCCGGTAGGAGTCCGTATTGTGGTGCCAATCCTTGCAGTCTCCGGCTAGCTCGACTCTCCTGGGTGGTGTCGGTTTCTTCTTGGCGACTTGGGCTGGGTTCACGGCTTGACGGGGGCGTGCGGTACATTAAAGGAGCAGCACCTCCACCAGATGTCACGTGGTTGTGACGTCGACGAAGGCAGCAGGCAGTAGTCCAAGATGAAACTCTTTATTAGGCCGAACTTGTGGCCGGTAAACGGAAAGTAAGATTACAGCTATACACGCTGGCACTGATAGCGGCGAACAGAGCGTCGGCCGTCGATGAACTGAACATCGTTGGAGCGCGCCGGGCTTTTATGCATCACGCGTCGAACATTCTAGCCTTATCACTGGTCATCACGCAAGCTCAGGAATAATCTCGAGTGGTCGCGTCTTGCGCGGAATCTTCACAAAACGATCTACAATAATCGCGAAGGTTCTAGAACAGTAAGGCGCGGTTTGAGCTGAGCTTTGCTGACGGTCTTTGTGGGCGAAAGCCGAATACAACAAAAGTGAAAATAAGAATAGCGCGTGGCAATATACGTTTTCCAGAGGAGTAAAAGTTAAACATAAGCGAGGACAATGTATGTACTGAGCACAAATAAATTTGTAAGTCGAAGAAGCCAAGATTATCTTGATGTTTGCATTTAATGTTTATTATAGTTTGTTTTCTGACTAGTGCTCATGCGATGTAAACATCACTATCTGCTTAAAAGTGCCTTGCAAAATGTTTGGATTGTTTTAGTACATTCTGGAGCTCTACGTCATTGATTGTAAAAGATTTACTCCGACTTGACTCAACAAAAATATAACAATATTACATAGATGTTCCGCATCCTGTGCGGGTGGCATCCTCAGTATACACTGACAGCAAATGAGCGGAGATCGCCCAGTCCACTGCTAGTCACATATGTCCCTGTAAACATTTGGTAGGGGGGACGTGGTTGTTGTTGCAAGCCAATTTGTCGCGACAGATGAACCACG
This sequence comes from Rhipicephalus appendiculatus, assembly GCA_030522465.1. Classification (NCBI taxonomy): domain Eukaryota; kingdom Metazoa; phylum Arthropoda; class Arachnida; order Ixodida; family Ixodidae; genus Rhipicephalus; species Rhipicephalus appendiculatus. The sequence continues at coordinate 5,760,316 of JALIZH010032971.1, forward strand.
ATTCCAGGACTTTTCTTTTCCCCCCACCTTTGTTCCCGAGCCAGTGTCGTCGCATTGTTGAAATCAAGGGTACGCCCTGTTGTCCAGCAGTGTTCAACGAGCTCTGTCTTGGAACACGTGGCATGGCACTAAAGCATAAACCACTCAAGAAGACGGCGGACAAGGGAAAGGCACGCAAAGACTGGACTAGTGATTGTGCTTAATTAGCTAACACCATCTTCCAAAAGAGCCAAGGCGCATGCGCTGTTCACAAAAAACAAAAAAAAAACAAAAAGCAGCCTATTTGAAAGCTGAGATTCTACCGCCAGAATGACAGGAACTCACATTCCTTCTGCATTAATGAAGCGGATGTAGTGCTGACACAATCGTCACAGTGCATGTTGATATGATATGCTTCAAGAATATCACGTTCCACCTTGCCCCCGCCTCTACCGAGAATTTTAACATTATATAATAGCGGAACACATCCATAGATCCGGCAATGGCGGGGCAGATGAACCCCGTCCGACGTGTTCGATGAGTTGTGGTGCTCGCGCAGTCTTTCATTTAAACATCGGCCAGTTTGGCAGATGTACAACTTATCACAGGTTAGCAGAATCAGATACACCATGCGTGTGGCGCAGGTCGTGTACCTGTTTTCATGCCGAATAGAACAAGCTGGGGTGCTAGTGCTGCTGCTGGCAACACGTGCGCACAGCACAGAAAGTTTGCAAGGCGCAGAAAACACAACATCTATGCCCTGTCTCATAGAGACTTTTTTGACATTGTGGGAAACTCTATGTAAATAAGGCATCACTACAACCCTTTTCCACTGGGAATCTATTGGTTCTGAACATTTTTTCGCCGGTCTTTTGACCTTTCTGCATCAGAGCTTCTGCCATAGCTGTCAGCTCCTGTTTGTCCATATCTGTTTGTCCCTTGTCTGCCGTCTTCTTGACTGGTTTATGCTTTAGCGTCATGTACCATCTGACCCAGACTTTGACTTTATTGCGTGGCATGGGTGGCTTTAGCGACATCCCCTTTGTGTTCTTTTAGCCTCGTTGATCTTTTCCTGGCCTGTTTCGCCGATGTAAGTAGCGTCGCATCCTCACATTGTACTTCGTAAACGAGCCTGCTTTGATCGTTCGCAGGATGTTCGGTTTTTAGGCTTAGTGAACATGTGTCCCAAGGTATAATGAGGCTTAAAAACAGTTTCTACGCCCAGCAGACGCAAGGCTCTCCGAAAAGTCTCATATACCTTGAACGTAAGGAATAGACACAATGGACGTCGTCTTTTCTCGTGGTGCACTCCTTTTACCTTTTCGCATGCGCTTCTGGGTGTGGTTAATAAACTTACTGGGATAATGCCGTCGTTCCAGTGCACTAACCACATTTTCCACTTCACGTAGCCGCAACTGGTTATTAGAGCGTACTGCATCACAACGTGACAAAGTCCTCACGACGGACAGGGGACGTCGCTGAAGCCACCCATGACACGCGTTACAAGACAGAACTCGTTGAACACTGCTGGACAACAAGGCTTTCCTTTGACTTCAACAATGTTATGACGCTGGCTCGAGAAAAAAGGTGGGGGGAAAGAAAAGTCCTGGAATCGCAGTTCATTCATGGCGACAAATCGGCTTGTTACAACAACCGCGGCTCCCTACCAGACGTTTACAGGGACATATGTGACTAACAGTGGACTGGGCGGCCTCCGCTCATTTAGTGTCATTGTATACTAAGGATGTTACCCGAAATAGGTGGCGAAACGTCTATGTAATTTTGTTACATTTTTGTTGAGTCGGAGTAAATCTTTTAGAATCATGAACTCACCCAGCTTTTGGAACATTTTTGCACTCTATGTTAAAGAAAGATATAGCTTCAAAGAAAGGGTGGCATGTGCTACCCAATATCACTGACTCTATACTGTTACACTTTGTTGCAGACCGAACAAAAGTCTGTCCTCTATGGTGTGCTCACAACATTGGTCAACCTCACAAACAGCTATGAGAAGCAGGAAATCATACCAGAGCTCAAGGAACTTGCAAAGTTTGCCAAACAGCATGTACCTGAAGAGCACATATATGTAAGTGATTCCTTTTACTAGTGTTTGGCAGGAAAAAGGAAAATAAAGCAGAATTAGCTGCTGTTTTCACCCTAGGTGGTCTATGGGATGGTTCCTATCAATAAGACAAAGCTGTTGGGTCAGCTGTCATCAAAGCATTTGTGTTCGCCATTGCACCTTCAAACAGTTAAAAGCTGCTCCAAGAATCTAGTATATATATGTAATCATAGTCGATTGACAAGTGTTTCCTAACTGTTTACAATTTTTGCTTTCATTCACAATAAACATTACGTGAGGAATGTATTCCTAATTCACAAAGTTGCAAATAACATGATATTAAGCGCACAGCAGTGTGTAATGATGTCAGTAAATTGTTATGTGCACTAGTTCTGACCATGGTGTTAAATAGTGTCAGTACATCTCATTACCTGCATGCTTCTGATTCTATTCATCGTTTTTCAAAGATCATGTGCAGTGGTGATAATGCATGCATAAGCAAAATTTCGCAAGTAGAATTTCTAGTGAGACTTGTCTACTGCTACACCATCCTTGCTTTAGCTGATGGTAATGCATATTTATTGAGGTTAATATGAAACGAAAAAAATTGTAGTGGGAAAATCAATTTGTTGCACATTTAAAAGCGAATTAACTTCAGTTAGTTGTGACATGTACAACCTGCTTACCGGTAACTGCTTGGTTGCCTTTATTTTGTTCTGTAGGCTGTACACGCGCGCAGCTTGTAGGTCATGTAAATGTCCAAATTATATGTGTTGAGGAATGTTACGGTACTAGAATTTTGCTGGAGTGCCCACATGCATTTAATATTTGTGACATCACTTGGTTTCTCACTGTTTATAGGACTCCAAGGAGCATGTCGACAAGCGAACGAAAATTCTTGCCGAGTCGGGTGTCACAGTGGCACTTGTGGCCCTGTCATCCACAGAAAGCAAGAACAGTCGGGAAATGATTGCCAGGTAAAGCCATCTCACGTGTCCACTAAATTCATGCCCACGTTGCAAGTTATGGAAAGGTTAGCTGCTGGATCTGAGGGATGTTACTCAAGGAAGTAGAACGGTTTTTATTTCAGGATGATTCTAGCTTGGCGCTTTTATCAACATTTGATGCAAAGGGAAAGGAAATGCAGGGGAAGTTGCAATGCCGCCACCGGGACCAAGCACTCAACCTTGCATGCAGTTTATGATGCTCTTGCAACTGTACTGGAAGAAGAAGTGAGCTCCTTGAGAAGTCACCAGGTCAACTAACAGCCGATGTTAACTTCTCAAAGTTACGAGGTGTTTCGTTATGTCATGAAAAGCTGCTGCTGCTAGTGAAGAAATTTCTAGGTTGTTTCTGAGATTCTATGTACAGTAAAAGCTAGTTAATTCGGATTTCCGGGGTCTTAAAAAAATGTCCGAATTAACCGAATTCCGAATCATCGAAATTACCTAGAAAACAGTAAACAAATGTCCATTACATCAACACACTTTCGTTTTCTTGATGAATATGTAAATTTTGTACTTATTTTGTTTAAGAGCTGCAATTTTCATCATCCTGTAGTCTTTTTTTCACAATGCTGCTGTGGCGCAAGAACCCTATGTCTTAATTAGCCTGAAACGTGCTCTGACCTTATTACGTACCACCATGACCACTGCCACCATACGCACGTGACGATACTTTTTTTATTTGGCTGGTAAACGAAAGGTGTTTGCCGCATCCGCTGAAGCATTGGTCGCCAAGAACGTGATTGTGGATGGCGACCGCGCCTTTTTGAATGCCCACGGCCGACGAGGTGTCATACGCAATGGTAAACGCAGATAGGCATGAAGCATTCTGCCTTTCCTGTCGTTAACGTACGGTTTGCAATGATGACGATGGCAATGCGGAATGCGCCGCCTTGTTGTGGTTGGCCGCAACCTCGTTTTCTCTCTTTTGCACCGCACGTATGCAGTGCTTCGTGCTCAGTGCATTCCCAGGATCGTCTGAATGAACCGGGTTACGGCTAAACATGACCGAAATAACAAGTTTGGCACCATTAAACAATGTATATGATGGCCGGGACCGGAGAACACGTCCGAATTATCCGATTTTCCAAATTAACAAGGGTTGAATTAATGAGCTTTTAGTACTGTACTGTGCAGGAATACGATGTATTGATGAGAGGTTTGTAATGCCGTCAAGTGACATCTCACGATTACTTCATGCGCTCAAAAGGTACCTTACCGTATTTACACGATTTGTAGGTCGACCCATTTTGTCTTAATTTTAAATCCGAAGTTGGGGGGGTCGACCTAGAATCGAAAACTAGTTTCGGTTGCAAAATCTTTCTGAAAATGATCTCCACGTATTGCCGCGAAGCTAGCTTTCCTGCACAGCTTTGAAGCAGTGCCGTGAAGCCACCTTGGCAGACCAGAATTCGACTTCGTTTTTTTCGGAGACATCGTAAATAAATTTTTTATGAAACTTGCTCGTGCTCTTTTTTCTTAGTTTGCCTTGCGATATTAGGGGGGTCGACTTACAATCGTGTAAGTACGGTATCTAGCCAGACATTCTGGCAAGCGGAAACGCCTCATAATTTTGCCGTGTCACTGAAGTACACTTGTTCAAGAAGAGGTGTTAACAGTGTGGTTAACAAGGAAGAAATACAGTTAAAATAGTGTTGCTAATCTGTTCATTGTCTTTCATCTTTCATAGTATTGTTGCCTAAATATTAGAAGTCACATGCCATTATAATTTTATCATGTGTACTGTATCTCTTGAGATAGCATTGTGAACATGTGCTGATTGGCAAAAAAGTTTATCGTCCTTCATTTCTTTTGTTTAGGGTATTCAATGCAATATGTGAGCATCAGGAGCTCCGTGGCCACGTTGTTCAGCAAGGTGGAGCAAAGGTAAGGCCCCTTTTTTTTTCTTTACTGCACCCCTTTTTTTTTCTTTACTGTTCGAAGTATACTTTAAACAGTAAAGGAAAAAGTTTATTGAATATTATACGTTTGGATGCAGTTCCCTCATGATATTGTGATGCCAACGTAGTGCTTTGCACATATGTCCCGGTTACACTGAATGCATAGATGAAAGTAGGTTCAATATGCCCTGTGTTTTAAGTGCTCTTGGAACTTTCGTATGGTTTGTTCCATGAATCTGCACTTGCTATGGTTTTCATCCTTCATTTTGTAAAGCACGATTTTCTCTAAACATGCCAAAGTGTACATTTGGGAGGCTGGAGCTGGTCAAGCTGCTTGTCAGCTTTTTCTCCCAGCCACCCTCATCTTCTTGATGAAAAATAAAGGACCTATTATTATTAGTAGTATTTTAGTATTCTTTCTTCATTACTCTCCCCTATGTGCTGGGTGCCACATAGAAAAATGTTCTTGACTTCTGAGTTGTTGCATTTTCTTACCGTCTCTTTGCACTTGCAATGCATTTCTTGTGGGAACTCGTGTCCTATATACAGTAGAACCTCGTTGATACATTTCCGAAAAAAACGCGGAAAATAAACGTACGATCCGGGAAAATGTATGATCCGAATCGGGTTAACTTGATTTTCGCAATTGCGATTGGAGGAGCCGGGAAATCGTATTAAGCGGGAACGTATGAACGAGGTTCTACTGTACAATCTGTGACGTTGGGTTTCTTAAACTTCTTAAAACAACATTAAATCCTTGTTGAAGATATTCTTGCGCAATTTTATCAATAGGAAAAGTTCACATGGCACAGTTCACATAGTCAGTATGATAATGCAATAATTTCTATTATCTTGCAATTGCATTGACCTTTGATGTCATATGATTGCATTGACTTTTGAGCACAGCACTTAAACAATAGACAGGCTCGCTTATTTTAGCACATTCTGCGGTTGCAGGTGCTGCTCAAGCTTGCTCTGGAAAACACGCCCAATGGGAAGATGATAGCAGCGCAGGCCTTAGCTCGGCTCGGAATCACCATCAATCCTGAGGTTGCCTTCCCTGGTCAGAGGGTGAGCCGTACTCGTCTTTTTTTGTCTGCATGCTGTCATAGCTTAAGGGCACCTCTCACCAGGCCACAGTGTAAATTTTGGTTACTCACATAGTGTAAAGGCGCTCTCCAGGGAGTATTTTACAGATATAATATTAAAAGTAGGCTTATTGTTGGAAGACTGAGGAAGAATTGAACTGTCCTGTTCACATGCCATCAGCAGGGAAAAGCCACTGTCAGCAAAGGCACACTCTACCCTTTTGCTTTGGATAGTGTCTGCAAGTGGCGTATTTTTCCCACATTCTCCCATGTGCTGCAGCTTCTTCACAGCAGTAGCAATAACTTTTGATTGTATGCAGTATGAAGATCCTGAAACTGTTATCTTAGGAAGCTGCATGAGCCAGACTACATATTAGCAACAGCAAGAATGCAGGCTACCACTGTATTGCACCATTGGTCTTCTTAGAGATCAAATTGAAGATAATGCATGTGTGTGTGTGTCTTGTAGCAGCTATGGTCCTTCGTCACTTTTTTGTGTGCTTTAAGGGTATAATGAAAAAAGGAAAGCACATTGGCGCAAACTCTGGACTCGCTTTCTGTGTAAGCAGTGATGCACTGCACTCATGTAGCTTGCGAAATCTACCTTGCACAGCATCATGATGATGTATAATGGACTGTTCTTTGGAGAATGCGAACCAGTTGGCGAATGAAAAGTTCAATGAAATATTTGTTCTATGTTAGTGCAGTATCTAGCAGAAAATGCGTCAAATATCTTTCTTAGAGTTGGCAGAGCAAAATGCACTGAAGTTATATTTCTTCATTTCTTTCTTAAAGAAAGGGTTCATTTGTTCCATAGATTACATTTCAGTCATTACTTCACAGGAACGTGGGAAGTATTTTCATATGATACAGCTGCTGCATCATTCTTTCCTTTTCCATTTATTATACCTCATGGACATTTAAATGAAGAGTCGGTATACTGTCACATTTCAAAAAGATATATGTATACTAACCTTTTCGCTACCGAAATAAATGAAGAAAAGTGTGCCAAAATTACCGAAAAAAATTTTTTTGCTCAAATTGTAGAGCTTCTTTTTTTTCTGAATGAAATGGTACCATTTGTTCAATTCAATGGGGATTCCTTTATTTCACTAATTACGTAAAGAAGGTTACTTCACCGTATGGCAATACAATGAAAAATGGCAATGAAGTCAAAGCTGAGACACAAATGGCTCAACATGGACAAGTGTTGCCAGGAAAAACAAGCATGATGAGTATAGTCTTCATTGTTTCTGTGTGGGACCAATTTTTGTTGATGATGAGTATAGTTGTCATCGGTTATTTTTTTACAAAATCTCATGACAACTATAGTCGTCAACGGTCGTGAAGGTGTTAATTAGCAAGGTACATCCTCTGTGGTAATGATGAACACAGTAGATACTACATGAAAGAACCAGAACCAATACTTTTACTGGTCATGAAGCTTCGCCTTAACTCTATGGGGAAGCTTTGTGTGCCGCAAGCAGAGGCTGCGGGGCGGCGCTGCGTCCAGTCCGTTGGCATCGGGCGGACGGCAGCGAAGGCGGCTGCTGGTGTGAATGCAAAATGGTGCGTCGAGTCAGCGCGCAGTTTTCAGCTATGTCCTGTATTGTACCTAGTGCATTGTGCCCGAAGGTCGGAAAGGATGCGGCGTTCCTGCTGTGTACCTTTGTGTCGATTAGGATACAAGGGAAATGACGAAAAAGTTTTGATGTTTTGGCTGCCTAGAGACAGCGAACGGCGGGAAAAGTGGAAGCAGCATACCTCGACAAGAAAGGGGTGGTTTCACATTTGACTCCCCGCATGTTTGCATCTTCAAAAAGCACTTCGATGAGAGAGACAGTGTTCACGTGGACCAGTGGCCAGTTGGAGGTGTTAATGTGACATCGTAGCGCGATGTTCCGATACTTCTGCCGGATGCTGTGCTGAGGATTTGTCTAATGCAAAAACATCCAGAGCTCGCCCGCCTACACAACAAGAACATAAAATACACACAAGGTATGTGCTGTGATCTGAACTAAATAAAAATATTTGGTTGCGAGGACCGGTCTCATGGGGTTTGAATTTGGTGGGGCAATAATCAGTTCCTAACCGTTGTGCAAAACAAGCCTGGTTCTGACACGCTAACTGTAGATGATGACATCTGATGAAGACCTGGGCGCTTACGAAGGCTGGAAACAACGAAAAATAGTTTAGTGGAACTGAAGAGCAGAATAAACTCACAGGGTTCCTTATCCTTTCGCCTAAGACGACTCGAAGGCGAAAGCCATCTTCTTTTTTTTTTTCTTCAGTCAATGCACTGACGGTCCCCCCGCACCCTTCGAAAGCTGTCTGCACCTTGCATGATTCTGCACTGCCTCTGTGATCGGCCCAACGATCACACAGGCAACGCAAAATGACGATGTTATGTGATGGCCTCATCATGTGACGTCACCGTGACATCACAAATTTTGACAATCTGTGATGTCGTGATGACGTCACGTGGTGACGTCATCATGTGATTTTTTACATCACTCGTGTTGATGCCACCGACGTGGGATGCCGACGCCGACAGTCAATTTTCACGTTTGATGAGGCATCTAATGCTTTTGCCTTAAAAACAGTACAGGAGGACTGTGAAAACCACACAGCCTTGCATGAGCAACTGAACATTAAAATGTGGCAGGGCGCCTAGTGATGAATCAATGCAAAATAAAACACGAAAACCAGGGAAAAGCCGTATGAAGTATCCCTTTATCCTCGTCAATTGCTTAATTCAAAGCAATAATTCATTCAAGATGACTGTTGGTTCGATAAATACGAGATAATTTTTAGATACATTCGTTAGAAACACCAGGTGTATAGCCTGAAAGACGATGTGTGCAGTCAAGAGTTGCAACCACTGCACTTCTGCGAAACATTAAGCCAGAGTCCTTGAAGGACTCTGGATCATCCACAGATTGTGACTAGATGCTTTAGGGAAACAGAAGAAACATGCTTTTATAGCAGTAGTACATCGCACAGCGGAAGCAGCACGCGTTTGTTGCCATCAAGTTTCTAGCTCCAAGGCCTCATTTGTCGCTAAAGTGCACTGTATTAGACTTTCCCCAAATTTCCTTGAAGGTGACATCACTTTGAAGGTATAATCAACATTCACGGGTACATTTAACCTGTGTTTTGCAGTTCCAACGCGTGCCATAGAACTGCAGCGCCAGTGCCGCTCCAGTGCCCACACATGGGCGAGGGCTCCCCCTAGCGGCTGCTCCTATCCCTATATCAAAGTTTCGCGCAAGCTTCATGACCAGTAAAAGTATTGAAGGACTCCGAAAGAACTGTAACCGGCATTGGTTTGTTAGTGACTCGTGACAGGAATGTAGACGACGCACTTGGTACGCGGGTTGCTTCTGCTCCTAATTGGAAGTCTTTGATGACTTTACACCTTTTTCTTCCTTTGCACAGGCTGTCGAGGTGGTCCGGCCCCTTTTGTCCCTGCTTCACCCAGACTGCTCTGCGCTGCAGGGATTTGAAGCACTGATGGCACTCACGAATCTCGCAACAGTCAGTGAGAGCGTCAGGTAAGCCCTACAAATAAGACCGGTCTTACCATCAATATCTTTCGCCCGTACAATTTCTGTAAATCTTGAGACAAAGGACAAAGATTGTCTGATCGCCACATTCCTGTTTCGCATTAACCTGCAGTTGCATACAGCTGAAGTAGGAATGCGGTTTATACCCTAATGTCAGTGTGCAAGTTGGCTTCACGGCAATACCTGATCCTTTCTTTTTTGAATTTTTTTTTCGCAGTTTGCAATTGCAGATGTGGGTTATGTGAAAGTATAGTAGGCTGTCTCGAGGAAGAGCTGTTCGAAAATCACACAGATCTTCACTGCCTCAGGTTTATAATCCTATACCGTCTAATAAAGAGTGCTTTGTGTTTTCGATCTGCCTTGTATTGCAGCCTCAGTATGGTGAAAGGAAGAAATGACATCGTGTTAACGTCACACATTGTATGAATGAATGTCTTGTGTGTAGTACATTGGCATGTTATGACATCAGCGGTCAATGTTGTGTCTCCAAAGGGCCCGCATGGTCAAGGATGGAGGCATCACCACGATAGAGAACTATTGCTACGAAGATCATGTCATGCTCAAACGGGCTGCTACCCAGTGCATCCTGAACTTGATGCAAAGTGAAGAGGTAAGCATTAGTCTTACTATTGAAATGATTTTTAAGTGCAGTCTTACGACTTTTTTGTGTGTGTTTGTGTATGCATGCATTGTTTTGTTGTGCCTGTTGAGAATAGCAGCTTTGAGTGCTATAGTTTTAAACCAGGAGCCCCAAAGAAATAGCATTGCTGTTGCTGTGCATATTCAGACTGCAACTAGTGTAGTAAACTGCAAAAGAGTAGCTACTTGGGCTGGTTGGTATTGCATTTTTAAAAGAAATATAGTTTCTTAGTGCGCAGAACGTTTTAGAAAGGAGTCAGAAGAAAAGGATTGAGGGAACTGAGGAGCTCGATATTTAGTCAAGCAACTATGCACTGATGCAAAGAAAAGTGCGAGAGAAACAAAGGTCTTTCTATTAAAATAATAAGAATTGTTGAGGGTTTTACGTGCAGTTTACTACACTAGTTGCAGTCTGTGCGCTCTTTCCTATCTGACTCCTTTCTAAAACGTTCTGCACACTAAGAAACTATATAGTGTAGTAAAACTGCTCTGAAAAAGAAAAAAAGAAAAAAGAAGGGAAAGAAATGGGTATTTCAATATCACAATTTTTTAGTTGGCAAGAGGTACCAATACCGAAAATTTATGAAGGGCATGAAACCACATGCGATTATACAGAAGCTGCAAGTTCAGCTACCCTTTATTGGAAAGCTTTCTTTCGTTTCTTTTGTCCTTTATGACAGACATGAATAAACATGCATGTTATCTAACCCACCTTCACAACTTCAAGACCTTTTATTTTAATGGAACCCATGTGCTTACATTAGGTGACCCGAACCCCAGGTGATGAAAATTTCCTGAGCCCTCCTCTATGGCATCTCTCGTTATAGTATCGTGGTTTTGGCACGTAAAACCCTCAACAATTCTTATTATTTTAATAGAAAGACCTTTGTTTCCCTCGCACTTTTCTTTGCATCAGTGCATAGTTGCTTGACTAAATATCGAGCTCCTCAGTTCCCTCAATCCTTTTCTTGCTGCAGAATGACTTGCAATTTTGGTATGACAACTTTAAAAAGAAATCCTTATATACTTACCACTGCCTTTTTTTTTCGCCCGGGTTTTGCAAAAAGATCATGCTTCTTCATGCACATCCCTCATTAAAGTACTGAGCATCTTTGCGCTCTCCGTTTGTATGGGGTTAAAAAAAATCATTCCGTGCACCCCTCACCATCAGGGGAATGAACTCACAAACAGCTATAGACTGCTATCACAGAATTTACATTGCCAATTGTTTTATTTAGCGATGCAGGCGAAACAAAATGCAACTCCATGATGGTGAAGCGCTAAAAGAAATGGAGACTTGTGAAGAACACAGGAAAAGGTGCTTCCTGTGTTCTTCATAAGTCGCATCATGAATGTATACCAACACGCCCAACTGGCAGTTATTCTAAACAAAATGCAATCTTGTTCAGAAAAGGGAACTTCGTCCAATAATACAGCTACATGCGTTCTGCCTATGCACCAAATGGAAGCGACAACTGCAGTTGTGGTTAGAGTTTACGCTTATGTTTGCTGCCAACTCCCCCTTTTCACATTGCATTTAAACGGCATGCTTTATTTTAGATTAGAAAAATGAGTGCAGAACTGCATTGCTAGTATACTGTGCTTCTCTTTTTTTGCTACTACCACCCCTTATGAGCAATACATTTGGCAGGTGGTCGCAATATACGAGAAGGGCGATCGGGTGAAGTACCTCACATTGTGCCTCGAGGACGAGGACTACGACACAGCATTAGCCGCTGCTGGAGCATTGGCCATGCTTACATCAGTCAGCACTGAAGCCTGTAGTAAAGTGGTGGAGGTAAGTCTGTTGTCAGAAAAGATTACATGATAATAACCACAGTGTTGTCTGGTGGGACTTGTATAGCAGAGGTCAGCAACTTGCCATTTTCAGTTTTCATTAATAGTTCAGAAGGCAACATGAATGTCCTAGCACATCAGTACATGCAAAATAGTATGGGGCCAAAGTGTGAAGTTTGTGGCGCCAGTTGCTGAAGGTTTAATATATATATACTCAGGGTTCGATAATAAGTATAAATAAAGAAATTCTAAAAAAAAAATTTAATGTTTGCACTATGTCGCACAAAGCTTGGCACAGCGAAGCATGACCCCGTCGCCGCTCGCACTTCTCATCAGCCGACATGTCTAGCTTCGAGATACATGGCTTCCTCCTCGGGAGTACGCACTTTCTTGGGACACCCCATGGCTCTCCGGACATGATCAGGCGCAGCCAGGCTATGCATTGTAGAACGGAAGTTGCGTGCGATGTCTCTGTTAGTGGGCTTGGCTTGCTTGCTTCCCGTTTCTTTTTTCTCTCTCTCACTACTTTCTCCCTCTTTCGTTGATGTTCCTCCTCTTTTTTTTTCTGTGCTGTTTTACTCTCCTCCTCACCATCATGTCTCCTCACACTCCCCTTTCTCACCCCCTTGCTACACTATACTACACAAGGCTATGCTATGCTCTGCTAGCGTGTCTGGATAGCCACACGTGTGGTTGGGACGCTCGCCTTCGGATCGAGGGTACGTGGGTTCGAATACTGGCTTGTGAAGAATTTTTCTTTCTTTATATCTTCCTATCCGTCTTTGTCTCTCTCTCTCTCTCTCTTTATGTACTCGTTCTCTCACCCGTCAGGGTTATTACAGAGCACGCCATAGCGGTGAGTAGTGGGATTTGCCCAAATACTGTAGCACATACCAGTTTGTGATGACGATAGTGGCAGGGTTGACACTTTACGGCCGGTTGAACAGCTTTGCTGCTAAAAATTCTGTTTGCATAAGGCTAGCGACCGTGTACCATTTGTCAGTATACAAGTTCTCAGGGAGAGTCTCAAAACTCCAAAAAATCTAGGAAAGGGAATTTATCTATGGCTTTTCTCTGCATTCTTTCAAGTTTTTAACTGTTTGGTTTGGCATGGGAGTCGCAGAATATACGTACATATTCAAGTATGCATCCTAATCTTCACTAAAGATTAGCAGACTTTGTTCTTTTAGACTTATTGCGAACAGGCACTCAGCTCCCTAGGTTGACAGACTCAAATCGAGCCACGAGTCTGGGGGAGTCCAGCTGAGTAATATTTTGGCGAGCTTGAGTTCAAGTGAGTACAGATGAGGAAAGTTTTGGCAAGCCCAAAGTGCAAAATATATTTCTTGAGTGAGTGAGCTCCACTTTTTTTTTTTTTTTGGACCTATGCTCAGCTCTGTATTGGTCACTGCAGGAATGAGCTTGTAAAAACACATGCACAGGTCAAGGACTGGGAGGACATATTTGGCGGCCTGGCGGCTCACCAGAACGAGGGCCTCCAGCACCGCGGCATCTGCATCCTGCACAACCTGGTGCACTCCACGCGAGAGGTGGCAGAGAAGCTGGTCGACACTAAGGTACTGGAAGTGCTCCTCGCAGTCAGCCAGATCGAAGGGACGGCCAGCAGCGAGAAGGTGAAGAAACTGGCACAGGAAACGCTCAAAAAGGCCGAGGAGTGGAAACTCATAGAGAAGTCCGAACAGCCTGATGAGGGTGATGACGTCCAGTAAAATGTTTCACGGTTTCGACAACATATGGAAGAGATTGAAGACAGGAGAGAATAAACTCCTTTTGTACGTAACTTTAGAAAAAGATAGTTTGGTTGTTCTTAACCACCAATGTAGCGTAGAGGTGAAGGTGATGCACTGGTAAGCTCAAAGATGTGGGAACAATTCTTGGCCATGGCAGCCAGATTTTCATGGGGGGTGCAAAATGCTAGAGCACTTAGATTTAGGTGCACCTTCCACATTCCCAGGTAGTCAAAATTATTCTGCACTACCGCACTGTGGTGTGCCTTGCAATCATGTTGTGGTCTTGGCAGATTAAGCCCCCACTTAATTTACTTTGGTTGTTCTTAAAGGGGCCCTGCAACACTTTTCTAAGTAGCCATGGAATAGATTCACTAAAGGAGCTTATTGCCTCACGAATTCACTGCCGCAAAAATTTTTAGAATCCGTCCAGTACAAGCGGAGTTACAAAGATTTGTTGCACACTGCAATTGCATTCTCTCTTCTCTCGTCCCGACGAAAGCGCTGGAAGCTAAGCAGGGAGGGATGGCACGGGGGAAGAAAACACGTCACGCGCGCCTCGTGACCTCGAGCACTTTTTCTCTTTTTTTTTTTTCTTCGAATATGCCGCTTTGCAGTGAGATCGCGCGTGCACGCGTGGACAAGTCGCGGCCTCCCGCGGCGGCTTTAGTAACGACCGAGCGCGCCATGCTCAAATCAGCCAATGGCTGATACAATGGCTGTGACGAGTGATTTTTGAGCTTGTAGCGTCATTTGTCCAGAGAAGAGAAAGCGATTTTTAGCTGACTTTGAGAATTTATTGTAAATTCCAGGCTGCGTGCTGCGCTATAATATTTGGCTCGCGTGTTCTCGGGAGCCTCGACTACCGATCGGCAGCGTTTTCTGACCTTGCTCAAAAAGTGTTGCAGGGCCCCTTTAAGCTACTGTTGATCAGTCAGCAGTAAAAAAAATCTCAATTTTAACATCTTTTAAAGCTTACCACTGTGTGTACACTCATGAAGGAGCCTCAACAGTGCTACTTGTCAACAGAAACTGCTACTCAGTAATGCTCTGCTGTGACATTTGTGTTCATGTATGCTTAGCCTCTTATGTCATGCAATTGCAACAGGACATATATAATCTTAGCTCGTGAATCCAAATAACACACTTGGGGAAGATAAAACCCGTCGGCATACAGTCATCTCAGATTCGGGAAACGATTTGCACACCACTCCAAGGAAACTATTGTGTGGCTGTATCCATTCAAATGCACAAATACAAGTTGCCATCTTTGCAGTACTAAGTGCTTCTTGGACTGGCACAAGACATTAGACTGGTTCACCTGCCAGGTTTCTGTTTATACAGTGTAAAAAAACAATGCAAATATACGCATCTGCTTGTATTTAAAGCATTGAATTTTGCAATGGAGGCTCCTGTATATACATCTACACTATTTGAAGCTAGGTTTTTTACACGATCTAAAAATTTTGTTGCAGTTGGCCTGCAACAGTTCTGCAGAGCTACACCACGAAAACGAGTGTTCACAGCAAGTCCCACAATGCTGTATGTAGTAAGTCACATATATTTTCTTTTATCACGTAGTACAACAAAACACATCTGCAAACCAGATTTATTCGCATGCCATTTAGCTTTGACTTATAACTTTTCGAGATTAAAACATTACAACAAAAGTCATTGCAAAAATGTAGCAGCATTTTGTTAAAGTGGCACTCAAAAAAGCAAACACCAGTGAATTGTATTACATTACAGATAAAGAAAAAACACTGTGAAGAAAAAAAAAGATAAATTTATAAGTGGTTACAAACTCTGTACAGCTAAACAAAGCAATGTAGGTATAGATAGTGGGCCTTGATTTTGTTGACAGTAAAGCTGCTAAGGGGTACAGAGGACATATAAAAAAAGAAAGCCTCTAGGGTACGTGGTAAAGAGTGTGATTAAAGAACAGTTGCACACTCTCTGAAAAGCATCGATTGTGTGGCAAAGACAAAACACAGAAAAAAAAAGGGCTGCAGAAACGTAAAGGAGTTATTAAAAGCACAACAAGCTCTGATCCAAGACTAAACACAACTTCCACAATGCCATGATTGTGTTGGTGCAAGTGTTAGGCACAGAAAAACGGGTTTCTCCGCAAGACATCACATGTCGACACACACACAACGTTCGTAGTAGTATATATGTATAGAGTATACAGTAAACTTGCGCACAACCACACAAGAGTGTTAACACGGTGTGCAAAAAACAGCTCTCACGGGGACGTGAGGGAAGGTTATAAAAGGGCTACGTGATAAAAGGGCTCAACTTTCTTTTTTTTCTTTTCTGTTTGACGGCGAAGCAAAGCACAAGACACCTCTACTCTCTGCAAGGGTCACCAACTGGAATGCTGGAAGTGTGACGACATTGAAAGGAATTACAAGGAGAAGACCCTGCTCTAATGGGTTAAAATAATGCCTGCCATGTACTAGTTGGAAGATACAAGTGCCAGCAAATCAGACTAAACTAAAAGTACTGCATTACGATTACACGTATGGCTTGACAACTAGCACGGGAGTGCTGTTCTGAACCGGTTAAAGTTCTGCCATGCTGGCATTTTGAGTCAACCAGTTCTGCTGTGTAGCAGCACTATGCACTAATCAAAGAATTAGACAATGTGGCAGAATTCGACAGCGTCCAGAATAGTATGCAGAAAAAGAGATATGACCATAACAAAAACAGCAGTTTTCACGAACTTATACCACACCATAACAAATGACTAGAACAAAGAAAAAAAGGAAAGCTAAAAATTCATATTCACGATGTCTGTGGTTACCAAATTCAAACAAAAGGACTTGTAGCCAAGTGACGACAAGCTTTTAGAGTTTTCCGAGGCAGCTGCTGGCCAAGGGTGACAAAAGCACAGTTTTAAAAAGGTGCTTGTTTCTGTTGGGAACACCATGTCATGTTGCATCATACAAAACATTATGCAACACAATAGCTTTCTCAATTAGCGCGAGAACAATGCAAAAAAAAAAATCTCTTTGCGGAGGCTGGTATCACAGCCATCACAACAGGCATTAAAAATAAGCAACAAGAACTGTTCTGCGAGGTCTCGAAACGGCAGCAGCCATGTCTACAACGAGGATCCCTTCCTTACGCATTTTTTTTTCTTGCATAGCTATGGCCTACAACCCGATAGTAGTCATGAGACGAGCGAAACCCGTTACGTCCTTGTCATGGGCTTGGACCTAACAATCCCTACACTAATAAAAGATGTCAACGCGGTAGTACTACAAAGCGCTCTCGATCTGGACAGCCTAGCTGCGGACCTCAGGTGGTGTGCAACGCTAGCAACATAAGCGTCTTCTGTTTTTCTCCCCCTTTTCCCGAGAGTACAAAAAGAATGTTGTGATGACGTCTTCGCGAAAGCGCGACACGTTTGACTCGATGGATCCTTGCAGTGCGATGGGGTAGAAAGCGCAGGAGAAGGCGGGGGGGGAGAGGAGGAGGAGGAGGCACCTGTCTCTTCTTCCCGGCTGATTTAGGAATCTATCGAATTGGTGTGCGTCAGTTCTTTGTAGCAGTGTCGGCAAACTGGTACGGGCCGCTTGGTCATGTGCCCGGGTAGACACAACCTCTTGTCTATGCAACGAATGCAGAACACGTCTCCGCAGCTCCAGCAGTGGAACTGAAACAAATCAGATGTGCAATAGTGTCGGGGCATTGAAAGATCTCCAAATATGTGCAGTTGCTGCACTTGTAAATCACGCAAGCAGGGAAAAGCTGTTCTCCATTTTCATCCTTCATTATGTACATACACTGCGCAACACTTACACTGGTGTTACTTTGACTGCATATACAGTCGCCGACCGTTTATTCGGACTCGGCGGGAACCGCCGAAAAGTCCGAATAATCGAGTCCGAATAAAAGGATGCACCAGAAAAAAAGCACCTTTATTGGACCAGCGGCCGGAAAAGCTCGTCAATGCACGTCTGCACACAAGCACAATCACAGAAGACCGAGTCGGGCTGTATTTCAGCCAAAGTTTGGCCATAACCGCAGGTTGTAGCGCTGCCACGGCCTGCGCGTCATTGGAGTCGCGGTTCACCTACGCTGATTCGGGGACCCGACAGACGATTTCATCATCGCCCAACTCGGCGAAAGCTCCCGAATAACATCGTATTGAGGTCGGCCGCCTTCGAATTGGCGAATAATTAATTGTGGCCTTTTTCGCCATCCCCAATGTCTTGTGGTTGCCGCGTTTCTTCGTTAGTACCGACCGCGCAGATGGAATGGATGGCGTCGTAGCTGTCGTAGCCATTTCAGTAGATTAGCCCTAGCCACAAAACAACTGACAAGCAAACTTCCAAACGCCAAAAGGGAACGACATCAGGCTAGTTCGTAATTCCGTCCTTCCTTGGTCCGTTTCGTACGCGCGGCCATTTTGAACATCCAAGCAGACTCCGAGCGTGGCTTGGCTTGGCTTGCTGTTTGGCTGTGGTAGCTATTCAACGGATACTCGGCTGGCTGAAGTAGAAAACGCCCATTACGAGTCGCCAAAACACATAGCCTTCGAGATCGGCAATTGCAATTTCTGCACTTTTACAGTGGCATGATGTCCAGCCATACACAGTGCAACCTTTCAGTGCTGGCAACCTAGCGAAGATATTGTAAACACGTGTTCACGTGTGTAAACATTGCGGACAGCTGGTCATGGAGTTCGACGCCGCTCTCGAGCAGCCAGCCGGAGTCCGAAATATCGAACGGCGCGCCGTGGGGGCGTCTGAATTTTCGGTCGTGAGTTTACATTACTTCAATGGGACGAGTGGCGGTGCCGCGAGGGTGTCCGAATAAACGGGCATGTCCGAATTATCGGCGTCCGAATAAACGGTCGGCGACTGTAACTGCTTTGTCATGATGTTTTTTCCTCACTTATTAAGGGGATGCTAAGGAAAATAAATAATTTGACCAATCTTAGTAAATTACCCTTCCGAAATAGCAAAACTGCAACTCTTGCCACGAGGATACGTGTGGTAACAGAACACACTTAAAAAGAAGCAGGTGGCAACGCCGCCTTGACTTTCCTGTACAAACTTTCTGTGATAATTTTTCATGGCATCTGCTAGGGCTGCATAACTACGAGTAAAAATTAATTATGTTGTAAGTGAACCAGAGGCTGAATGTGGCAATATTAAATAAATTTTGTTTGGACTACACAGCCAAGATACGACACAAAAAAAAAACCTTCAAAATCTGTGACGTCACACTGACGCTACGGCTTTGGTGCAAAATTCAAAAGTAAAACTGACCTTCACTTTGCTTTCTACTAATGAACCTATTAATGCAAAAATCAACGACAACAGAATTTCTAACAGAACAGTTTTTCAGTCTGTACTGATTATAGGGACCCTAAAGTGAAACACTAAAAGTGTAATTAATTATGACATAGTACTTCACAGGCTGCATGCACATTTCATCCAATATCATTGTATTCTGTTCATTTATGCTAACAATGCACAACATTACAGTAACCACACTACAAAAAAAAAAAAGAAGAGGACTCTAGATATGTGAGAAATTTGTAAAACCAACCAATTTCACTGCTATGCTAGTATATAAGCAATGGATTACCTTTCTCCTGAAGTGGTCAAATGGTGTGGAGCAGGGACATTCCTTGATGTTCCTAAACGACTTCCAGTCCACAGCCACCGAGTCAAACTCCTCCATCAACTTCTGAAGCACTGTGGAACCAAAACTGTCTCCCCCAGCTCTGCAACAAGAAAAATTTCGAGAAAGAGAGTAACAAACGGCAAAGAAGAAGCGGACAGCTGCGGAAGCAGCGCACTCACTGTGTTGATGCAGCTTCTGTCGAAGCTCTTTGCACTCATTGTAGTCGGCGTCTCCGAATCCCGAGTCACGCACGCTGACGGCCCCCTCCGATGAGGCCGGCTGGGAGTCCAGCTCGTCCCCGGTCAGCGACTCCCCCAGCACAGAATCCAGGTCCTTGCTCGGGGTGTCCGCGTGGTGCAGCAGCTCTCGCAGCTGCGCTATGCGCTGCATACGGGCACACAAATACTCGTATTGTTTGCCAGCTACATCTCACTTAACATAATACTCTTTGGTGCTTTACGTGCCAAGACCACAATATTGCCACGCGCACTTTCTGTATGTACTTTACCTCCTGTGAACGAGCTTGGAATGTCTGCACATTTCGGGTAGGTAACACCCACAAAGGAAAGTACTAGGAAGCAAAATCCTGCAAACAAATTTTCCATTGAGCTGGCATCTAAAAAAATGTAGATCAGCCGTCCAAACAAATTTTTTAGGCCACTGCAAAATGCCATACATCATGGATTGCGAGAAAGCTGCAGCGGCCATGTATGCCAAGCCTCTTCAGCGTGAGTGCATGTAAAGCCTGTTCCTTCATTGGATGCAGTATGTGTGCAGTAAGACATAATCTGCACGCCAATATATCTGTCATGCCTGATATGGAATGTAAAATGTGGCAATGCGACAGAACATAATACATGAAGTGGGAACACAATGCATACAAAATATATGTCCAGACAGTGCCAATGCAGCAGTCAGGATAACCCAACAACCAAGGAAGCATCAATGGGGTTATAAAGCACAGAGCTCAGATCTGCCAATAGTAACATGCAAAATGCATGTCCAAAAAGTACTGTTCATGACCACTAGTATTATTGATGAAGTGTGCACTGGAAGAAACCGACACCACTGTTTAAGTTCACTTTTACATTCTTAGTGACACAGGTTACTGGAATAATAATTATTTTTGGGATTTTACGTGGCAGCGTTATGAGAGAGATGCCATAGTGGAGGGCTCCAAAAAATTCAAACACCTAGGGTTCTAATGCACCTAAATCTAAGCACACATGCCTCTAGCATGTTGCCTTCATTGAAATGCTACCGCCGCAGCCGGGATTCAATCCCGTGGACTTTCGGGTCAGCAGTCGAGCACCATAACCACTAGACCACTGCGGCAGGTACAAGTCGCTGGAAGCCTGCTGGAAGGCACCAGTGATCTCACTGAGGAACAAGCCTCCGGCAATCGAATGCTCCTTCGTCGGTCTCTGCCAATTCACTGGAATGCCATCTGCTTTACTACTAGCGATGCACTGTGCGTAATCTTGAGTTCTTGCGCAGGAATTTGGTAGTTTGAATGGTGAGTGGTTACAAGAACATTTCTTTTGTACTGAGCATTACCTAATGTTAGGAGAGCATGCACACACAAGCATGCACACACCTTGACGAGGTGTTGGATGTGGTCTTCCAGGCTGAGGATGTGATCTTTTGTTGCGGCCAGGATATCACTCAAGGGTTCACGTGGATGGACTCCATTCTCAAATCGGTTGTACATGCCCCTCCAGAACCTGTGGATAAGGCACACATAATATTGACAGCTCAAAGACCGCTGTTCTCGAAACACCCACGGAGAACTTGGGAGTTGAGTGCAGTACGGATTTGTCTGAGAGATAATCAATAACATGCGCTGCCTCTGCTTTTGTCAGATGAAAAATGTAAATTTTCCGAGCATGACATGTGTTGCTTAAGGTACGCTCGCTAGTCTGATAGCCATGTTTTTCTAATCAACTACTTTCACGCACATGGTAAGCTATGACGACCAATTTGCACTCTGCACCTTCGATTGCCATGGGCAATGTATATATGAAATTAATTTTAGCTTTCATGTGGCACCTGAATCTAAGTGCGCAAGCATTTTTGCATTCTGCCCCATTGAAATGTGGCCTCAGGATAAGCAACAGAAAAAGGTTGGTGAAGAGTCTTTAGCTATGCCTGAAGTCTTACCAAGTAGAGAAAGGTGTTTTAACTTGGTTTATGGGGTGTAACGTCCCAAAGGAACTCTGGCTATGAGAGATGCAATTTTGGGCACTAGATAATTTCCCACCAGCAGTTATTTAACGTGCACTGACATTGTACAGTACGCGAGCCTCTAGCATTTCGCTGCGAAATGCGATCGCCGTGGCTGAAAGGTGTTTCAAGTGACAGACGCCAACGCAAGGGCCCTGCTTTCATAAATAGTATCTAAATCTAAATTACAAACTAGTCAGCACATGACGACCGTAATACCTACAGACTGCTCATGCTTGCGTACAGGAAGTAGGATACTTTACAATTGTCTACTCTGTAAAACTCAAGCCACACAAACATAGGAGAACTATTGCTCTAGAGGCAACTTTATTCAAAACACAACGCGGGTGATCCTAGATGTTACTGTTTTTCAGCACTATTCTGGGTGTTGTTATTGATGTTAAAAAAGCAAACTTGTTGCAGACCTGATTGCCTGTGGAGCCAGTGATGGGTGCAGGGTGTCAGCTCCTCTCCTGTCTGTCCTGTACAAGGGGTTGATGTACTCCGAGATGTGGTTGCCCAGATAGGCCCACAGTGAGTAGGTCCTGGAGCTCAGCCTACGGCACAGGCAACGTTACTTAGTGATGGCTTTCACTTGTAAATTGTAGCACTTTGAGTTTCACATTTCGGGAGAAAGGACAGCGGGTCTTACGAGCTCACAGGCACAGAATAATTTTATACCCAAGGATGCATACGAATTGAGGAGCACATAACAAGACCAAGTGCCAAACAGAAGTTGTCAATGACAATGAATGCCTTTGCGGTTCTCCTTTCTCTTTGTCCCTTTTAAGCAGCCTTTATTACTGCCAAACGCCGCTGCAATGAACACCTTTACAATAAAATTACCAGCATAACTATTCCTAGCATCTCGGCTACATTGCAAGCATTACAATGTGCAACATTTACAACAAAGGAAACCTATGTAGCAAAGTACTTCAACTGTCCCAAGCACATGGCTAAAAAAATGTTTTACTGCATAATCAAACAAGTCCACGAACACGTTTTACTAACCCACAGAACTAAAGGCGATGCTCATGATAAGTTGTCAGATTAAGTGATGACATACCATAGCTAGTGACAGCCATCTTACATGGCAACGTACAGTACTCACTGATTTAAATGCGAGAATTTAGGGCTAAGCAAAGCACATGCTTTTGTTTCCAGCATCTACAGCTTGTGTCATATCGGCGCAATTTCGACTCAGACACTTAAATCAGATCTAACATTACCTTTAACAACCAGATGTGCAGCGACATGACATGGTTATCACGAGCCATTGCTCGCTCACTGCGGTCATCATAGTAAAAAAAGTGATGTCGCGTTTCAGTCCGCATGTACTGTATATATAGTAAAAGCCTTAACCAGTACAATAACAAGCAACTTTTACAAGGCGCTCGCATATGGTTCAAAGGAGTTCGTAGTAGGTACACGCATCCTCAGTGCTGCTCAATCCCAGTAGTACCAACCTCAAGTCAAGGCGATCCTTCTCGCAGTTCCCGACGAAAGTGCCAAACTGGCACGAGTAGACGTGGTCATGGATGGTGAGCAGGAAGCGTTCGTTGAACTGGAACGAGGAGGGAAACTGGTGCATCAGCTGCCAGACGGCGTCCACAAACTGGGTGAACACGGGCGCCACTTCACGTTGGTCGCCCTGAACCAGGCCACATCGATCCATGAACTTGTGCCCAAAGGCCAGCCAGTCTTTCTCAATCAAAGCCTGCAACACATACAGATGAAGAGCCCTGGTAACACCAAAACCTGCAGCTTGCACGTTATATTGAGTTATCGAGGTCACTTTTTTGAGGGTGGCCTGAATTAATAATAAAGAATGATCGCCCTACTTTGAAAAGAGGAAAAAAGGGTGAAGGTTTCATGTTGGAAAAGAAGCTAGGACATATGCCTGGATGGTGAAATTTCTAGCCCGTTAATTCAGCACTAGAGAAAAGGGAAATAGAATTATATTAATGATAAGGACATGATAATGATTATGAGAATAAGAATAACATGGCAATATGTATATACAAAAGCCAGGGCATTCCTCAAAGCTTTTCAACTGAGTTTTCTGTCACGCAAGAACTTTACCCCAAATGCCTGGTAAACCTGCTGAATGTCTGGCCAAGACATCATGTTAGCTGTTTCAGACAAAGCTACCACTCAGGCTACAAGAGACAGTGTGGCAAGAAGTTCAAGATTGATCCTTATCAGGGGCAGCGCCAGCAGGGCGCAGCTGTTCCCAATATTCCCCCCTCCCCCAAGAGCAAACATATTCAACACTCAAAGCATACATTCTCTGCCTCCCTGCCCGCCTGAAAGAACTCGCTTGTCGCGAGTGGCCCCCCCCCAGGAAAAAATCCTGGCACTGTCCCTGATCCTTATCATGCAACAGTCTCATTACCAACCTATTCAATGCAATAAAAAAATCAGCATAGGTGATGACAGCATCGCTAAGCAGTAGGACGAGACTGCAACAACCCTGTTACACTGCCGATACCAGAGAAGTAGGAAGAAACAGTCAACACTGATATCTGGATATGAAGCATCTTCAAGTGCTTCACAAACATGGCACATTCTTTTTTCTTTCTACTACCGTATTTTCTTGCATATAACCCATCCCTGCAAATAACCTGCACCCTAACTTTAACTGTACAAAAAAAAAAAAAAAAAAAAAAAAAAAAAAAAAAAAAAAAAAAAGCACGCAGAAAGGAAAAAAAAAAAATAAATAAAGCACAGGTGTATAAAACTGCATATAACCCACACCCCCCACTTTTTAAGCACATTTTACCGTTTTTTTTTTGTGTGTGTGGGTTATATGCATGAAAATATGGTAATCTCATGACAACAAATTTCCACCAGAAGCACTTTTTGCCAACTGCAAGTTTCTTTGTGAAAGAATTACTCCATCACTACAGAGGATGACACTGCATTACGAAATTAGAATGTGCATGACAGCTTCCTTAATACCACTTTGACAGCGTCAATTGGGCGACCTTACTTGGTTTCAGAAGATGGCATGAACCAACAAGACTGTGCCAACCTGAAAACCCATGATGGTGCGATAGTAAGGATCCAGCAGGAGGCTTGCCAGGGAGCATGTCTGCGCTGTGCGGTCCCAGCCATCCGAGCAATGCACTAACACGCTCACGCCGTCTTCTACTGCTCGGGCCACAAAGTGTGCAGTCTCCAGAATGGCTCGGACGTGTCGCAGCCACCCGCTTGCCTCCAGGCCTCCCAGAAAGGCCCCCCATTGAGGGTTCACTTGCTTCACACGCTGCACGATGGCAAAGTCTAGCTGCGACATCCTTCGTCCAACTCCAGATACTATCTGCTTTTACCTATATTTAAGTCTGCTTACTTATTTATTTACCAATTGGTTCAAACATTCCAGTATCTTAGTATGCATACTTATTGCCATTCATGGATTGCCATGTGGTAACTGGAGTTATGGGCAGCAGTCATAACAATGCTGGTGGTGGTGCACATATGAATGAGATGATCCATGACCAGTTGAAATTTTAGTGCTCACTGTCCCCCCCTCTCTTCCCCCTTTCTTTATTATTAGTTGATTTGTGCTAAGTGGCCATAATTTACATCATGAACCTGCGAGGTCAGCACACATACTATGGTTTAATTAACAAAGTATTTCATGCAAGAATGTTTAGCTTTGGTTGAGAGCATGCACAGTGAGCATGCACATCAAGCGTACACATTCCATGCACATTGAGATATACGCATGTCACTCACTGTCGATGAGCTTCTGCAGGCTATTGCGCATTACATGAATGTTTTCTATGCCAAAGAACTGAAACTTGATGTTCTCGTAGAAGTTCTCATTCTCGTAGCCTTTTCCAGCAGCCTTGTTAGCCATTGCATTGATCTGCACAAAGGGAGAAGACACAGATGAGCACAAGAACAGACTACCATCTCTCTAGAGACTACAATAGTACCATAAGTGATAATTAGTACAGACTTGTTACAACTTTCTTTCTACCAAGACGAGTACCTAATGCAGTGCTGAATAAAGAATGTCCGCAGCACCATTTACAATAAATCCAGTATGCTTAGACATCTGCTTACACTGTCGCTTGAACATTTCCTTGTCAATGTCTTAATGAACAGCTGCCTCACACAAGGCAGGGAATGTTTTCAACCCGTACAGTGTTTATTTTGTGAAGCGTATCGCTTTAGATGAACAAGTGGATGATGGTGCATATGGTATTTCATGGAACAAGGGCCAAGACACTTGTGTGTACCAAATACATATGCTCAAGTTCCTGTATATTCTGGCAACAATGTTACGGCCTGTTTATTACCCAATCCTACCACAGGTTCAAATGAAGATGGGAACTGCAACAAGCAAGAGGACAACTACCATATCCTATGACAAATTTATCAGCATAAGCACACGAGACAAATGAATGAACACTGAGTGCAACACTTACCCGAGGCCGTGTGTCCACCACATACATAAATTTAGAGGTAGGATTTGACTTCAGGATACAATTCAAGAGTTGCTCATCTTCAACACATCGTGCTGAGAATCCTGACAGTGGCTGACTGCATCGGCATATTGCTGCCTGGAAAGAGGATTACTCCAAGTTTAGACATAATACATGAAAGAACACGCACAAGCCAACAAACTACAACACAATGAAATTAAACGCTAGCCTATTACTTCACTATGAACAGCATTATTCAATTTATGATCTGTATATGAAGCTTTAGAAGCCTCAATGGATTACATCCAATAAACATTCAGCACTTGCACTCACCATGTTTTTATTCAGGTAGGAGAGAACGGGCAACCTTCCTTTACTGCGGAACTGACTACTGCCGACGAGTATTGCAGTACTGGCCACGGAGGGGACATATAGGTGCCTAGGGTATGTATCACAAATCTGGAACATATACCCACAAGAAATTGGTTACACTATCTCCAAATGTCAAAGCAGGTATGGTTCATTTGACATGTGCCACACTTTTATAGCTCGATTCAGGCAACAGTTCGGTGCAAGTTCATTAACAATGCTCATGGTCAGCGGGAGTGCTGTGAACTTGTACTGCACCATGCCTGCACTGTATAGAACTCATGGCAATATACAGATGTTGTCATGCTGCAAATGTTGAAACACACTGGTGGATGTGGAGGCCCTGTGCTAGATCACAAAGAGCTAGAAAATCCAATGGACTCTTACATCCAGGATATGTGACCACATACTCTAAAATCACTGCTCTACTTTAGGCTTTAGAGCACATATTCTGGTGGGCTCTTAACACTCCAAACAGTGATAGAAGTTACATTTTGCTTTTCGGGGCAGATTTTGGAGCAGGAAAAATTATAGTTTGGAACAGCTATTGGTGTTTTGGAGCAGACCGGTAAAATATTCTGAACGACTCCTGGTGTCTAAAGCACCATTTAACCCTTTAATGCCTGAATTATGAAACCGCCGAAACAAAATAAAAACTGTTTTCATTTTCTAGCTTTAAATAGCAACCTTTAATTGATTCTGCATTTAAATTATCTAAAATGCAACTTTAATGCATACTTTTAGGTATGTCGCGAATTTGCGATATGCCACAGAAACGAGGATATTTATTATTAAACATATTGCACATACAATAATCACTGCAAATTGCAACAAACAAATAATTAAGTAGGTGAATGGTCATTGGACACTAAGTAAGATGAGCTATATATGTAAAGTACCAGGAACTTGTGGTAGAAATGATATAAAACCGATAAAGCCAAGCTTTAAGTTATAAAAGAGACCAAAACTACATACAGCAGTTTATAATCGGTGCGAGAGCAAAGCAATCTGTTATTTTCATATATCACCAAAATAGCCTGCCTTTAAAATTTTAAAAGGAAAAAAGCCCAAAATGCCAGGTCTTGTGGCAAAAATGAGGTCGGAGCTGATAAAGCGACAAATGTAATCAGCCACACATTACAGTTATCACACCAGCAGTTAGTAATCAGCAAGATATCAAGCTAATCTCGCACACGTTTGAACAAAATAGTCTGCTTGCCAGGTACAAATATTAAAGCTAAGTTGGATATGTATATTAACAATGCCACTACATGTGTCATTGTCGATATGCTAGTATAAAGCAAGAATATAAGCTGCATACTAGCATACTAGGATGATTGTAGACAGCTTGTTTTTTTTTTTTTTTTTTTTTTTTTTTTTTTTTTTTTTTTTTTTTTTTTTAATGTTTGTTTAGGCTCGCTGGATGGTCATGCGTTTAAAGTTCAAATTTTCAGTTTTCCCAGTGCCATTTTGGAGCAAGTGTGGAGCAGTTACTAACAAATATTACACTTTGGAGCAGCATGGCACAGCATTTCTGTTTTGGAGCAGTTTGGAGCAGCATTTCCATCACTTCTCCAAAGGACACTGTGGCTACACCCAGCAAGACCACAGCAGGAATTTCTATAGACACAGAGTAATCTCGTGTTTTATGTATTCACAACGGAAAGAAAGTATGCAATTTTTTCCCACCATGCATGAGAACAAGGGAGCCACAAACAAAATTTAAGGATTTATGCCAAGCAAGAATTGTTGTTTGGTATTTATGACGCACTTTGAACAGCTTAGACAAAGGGCCATGCTATATTTTGTATACCATGGGTTGCCTTTAAAAAAGTGTTGGAGTGGATGCCATCATAGGTTGAAAACAAATTCACTCCTAACAATAATAACCGCACGGTCCTACTGTCAAATTGTATGCATGAAAATGGTTGTACCGATGCAGTCAATGTTTCACGGCCAGGCAAATTTGATGCGATGCTACCACATGGAGTTGAGAAGTCATTTGAATATCAAACCAAGTTGGGGGCACTCATTAACCAAAACTAATATTATATATATCATATTGCTACATACCAGTGGCATCAACATCAACAAGACGAAGAGAAGGACGACAAAGGATAGACTGGCGCAAGCTCTTCGATTGGCAGCGCTCGCCTAACCAGCTGTAAATATATATATGCGTATTCCCTCAAGTCTGTGTCCCCGGAGTGTCTTTCCCGTAACAATATGATGGTATGCATGAACTGGAACAAGCACCACAGATGTAGATGCCTTAGCAGCAGAGCAAGGACTCAAGTTATGGCCTCTATTAACGTATATGCACAGGCTTGTATATTTGCAACGATACCTAACTAAATAAAGCAAGGTAAAAAAATAAGTGTACCTCATAATCTTGATTGATGTTTGTTGCGGACCAATAGGTGTTTGGCACACCCATTCGAACATACTCCGCTTGGAAGTCGAACTTGCTCCAGCCCATTGTCTTTGTGAGGTCTTCATTTGATGCGGTATAATGGAAGCAGTATAGGTCGTTGATGTGTACTGAAAGAAAGCGGGTACTCAATTTAAAACATTGCATAGTAGTGATGCTTAAAAGTGGTGCCATGCAAACATGTGAAAGTGGGCAACGACAAAATGCTTTGTCAACGTCAGTACAATCGTACTCACGGGGCTGGGAGAGTTGCTGCAGAGAGATAAAGATGTCATGGCAGTCCCTCTCCTTAGGAATCAAAAAGGTTACACAGAGGAAGTTCTTGCACCTAATTTGAAGCGGCGTGCCGTTTGCCGAAATGGGAAGCTTTGCTATCGATGCAATGTGCATGTGAAGGATCTGCGAATCAAAGAAGGCACGTATAAGAGCTCCTTCATAAGAGTAAACAGGCTCCGATCTGCAAAAGCCAGTGAAACTTTACCCATGTTTCTTTTTTGCGATCTGGGTCGAAAAAAATGAGATGAGTCGTGGTCAGATAAAGGGACCCGGTTGAAGATTTACGGTTGTTGAATCGATCCAGCATGCGGACATTTTCAACCTGCCGTGACAAAAGAACAGAACAAGGCAGCTGATTAGGGCAAATGAACGGAAACGCTTCGAAAGAGCTGGTATATCATTTGTTTACGTTCGTGATGTTGCGCTTCGTAGCGTTCTCAATATCGGTGAAGCGTGTGCCACTAAGCGAATCTTACGAGGCGCTGAGATAGCGCCAGGCTGCTAGCGTCGTGCTTCCAACTATGGTTACATATGACACATGAAAATCTGCTAGTTCAACAAGCCGTTTACATTTGTGATGGCACATCAGTGCGGGGGGCACCGTATCAGCTGTGAACATTTACCGGCTTGGTACCAGATTGCACGAAATGGGGGGGGTGGTGATTCATGCCAGCATACGGACAGTAGAAGATACTTACTTTAGGGGTCCGAATTGCTTCCATTACGGTCCAATCAAGAGAAAAATAAACTATAAACACATGAGGAACTGCCTCCCCCACGTACAGAGGAGGGATAAGAGTTTTGTTTACGTCCCCCCCTAAAACCACACGCAGGCTTGCCGCTTCGCTACATCTCTCACATTTGTACTTTTGTCGCTGCGTTCCGCTTGCCATAAAAATGAGCGCCTGGAGCGCCAACGCGTGGTTGGCGCGCATTTCGAATGCAGCTCTGGGCCTCTAGATATTCTAGTACACACTGTATCTGGGCTAGTACAGCACGTTCGAGAAAGTTTCATCATCATCAAGTACGTGAACTGGCAGTTGCATCTCCTTAGTTTTGGAACGGTTTTGAACTATATAAATGTGCCATGACCGAACTACCGCATGAGATATTGTGAGCTCTAAAATAGGCGTCATCTTATTCCCAAGCAATAATAACCATCTCGGGCACTTTTCCTTTCCCAAGGGACAGGTCACGAGGAAAGCATGCGCATACGTTATCAGCGTGACATGACATTAGTGAATGCGAAGTTATAAAAAAAATGTACCGTTTGGGGACAAAATGTACTCCCTAATGTGTGCAAACTATTTTTAGAGGGCAGGTGTGATGACTGTGACCCTAAAATTTAAAAAAAAAAAAAGCTAATTTTCAACGTATATACTCTCACTGAGAATGAGTGCCGCGATTTCATCACTGAAAGTTGTACAACTTTCATGTTGCTATGTAGTAACACGGCGCCGTTTCGATCGTGATCCAGGCGCGTGATCGGAATTGCACTTTTCAGTCGTGATTGGTTGTTGTGCGCAAGATGCAGAAATGATAATCACATTTGAAAATTCAGATCCAGGAATTAAGAAGTCAATCGCGATCGAAACTGCACGATACTGTGACTGAACTTAATTGGCAAGTTTCCGAGAAGTAATAACATTTTGTTGTAACAAAATTAGTTTCGTTGATGTAAGCCTTGAGTTTTGCGAACAAAAAGAAATCTCTGAAAAGAAATCCGTGCACGTACCTTGATTATCTTCGTTTTTCAAAATCCATCTTGGCTCCAATGTCTGTGCATTTCTTCCTTCGAGATAGTAATATATGTGCATAGCCGCCGTCGCCGCGCTGTCATGAATGCGATGGCACATGCGTAGCGTGCGCACCGTGTGTTGAAGATCACGTGATTTGCTGCGGGAAGGCTGGTGCCTTCTTGATGCACGCTTTCTTTGGCCACACACAGTTTAGGAAGTCGCGATATCTGCTGTGTTTCAGAGGAATGACCTCGAAAAACTATAAAGAAAGCGGCAGCAATTAATTTCCTTTTGGATCAAGATCGAGCTCCTCATAACGCCAGCGTTGTGACCGCGAGATTTCACGGTCATCGAGCGAATTTGCCTCACGTGTCTTGGTCACGTGATCATAGGCGTGCGCAGGGTTCCCCTTCGGGGGGGGGGGGGGGCGAAGGTTCATAATAGCGCCCCCCCCCCCCCCCCCCCCATTAAGTCAAGGTATGGGGCAGACTTTGCGCCCCCCCCCCCCTCCCCCCCCTGTTAGTTGACTCACCCATGCGCACGCCTATTTACGGGATAGTGTACAGGTTTTTTGTTGAACAGCGATTTTTTAATGCATATTACCACCAATATAAGTGTGAGCCTTAAATCGTGTAATATTCTCACACCATGCTGTCGCTGTCAATGTTTTAGTATTCAGAGAAAACCGTGGCTTCTTCTTCCCCCCCCCCCCCCCCCTCTCTGCTTTTGCTCTGCTTTATTCTGTGACGATCAGTCATGGTCGAGGGTTCGGCTCTTCGTGTTACCCGCAGTTCTATTGTAGACAGTGTCCGATTCCATCATATTGACTTTTCGAGTCAATCGGAGGTGTATCCTTCCTGACATGATGGTGAATTTAACAATATGGCGGAATTCTACAATGACTAGAAGTAGTAGTAAGTCCGAATAGATGTGGGGAGGAGGTCGATTCTTTTTTGGTGTTGCCTTTGTAAATGACTCAATAGTGTTAATTAATTGAATACAGTACTTATAAAAATTCGCTGATGAACTTTTTCATGTACGATTAATCCTAATGGTAAACAACATGTCGTCCGCAGAGTGGTTCATTTTATCCCATACACATATATTCACACAGAAAGCTAGCACTGCTGATTTGTGTAGCGTAATGAATTCTTACGGAGAACCGAAAGTTAATGACCGTCACTGTATTCATGAGTGACATAACTTTACGTCTGACTGTCGAATCAAGTTGAATGAACATGAAGAGTGCATCCCTATCAAGCAGTGGTCTTGCACGCTACCGCAGGCTGCTCCAACAAAAACCTCAGATGCGTCTTCATTTTCAGGCAAGCGTAAACAAAAGTTGGCTTTTATGTTTATTTGAAATTGTGACTATAGACTAGCCCAGTATATTTGTTTTCCCCTTTTTCGAAATGAGATATGCCTTAAAGGGCCCCTAAACCACCCAGGGGTCGAAATTTAGTTGGGGTGTTGCAGTTGTGCACGAGTCTTCAACAAACACGTAGCCGCGAGAATTTTTCGAAATGGTGCCGTATTAGCGGAGTTACACGCGATTCATGATCCGAAAGAGGCCAGGCCTCGCTCGTTTTGCTCTTTCCTTCGCTACATGCTATGCTCCGTTCGTTTGTCGGCTCGTCTCTCCTCCTGGCCGAGTGCTCCTCCTCACCGCGCGAGGAGAAAGAGCGGCGAGCGCGTACCTGCGAGAAAACAGTTTCTTTTGTGGATGACATGATTAGATGCGAACGTTGACATCACGTTGGTCCATCGCTGGGGATTTTCAAAAGGCCCGGATAGGAGAAGGGATTGCTTCTTGGAATTTGTGGCGCGCCCGCGGCTCGTAGCGCTGCCGCGTTGGGCATCGTTGATCGTGACGGCGTTCTGAGCTCTGTGCGCGCGTTTGTTTGAAATGTTAAAAAGTTATCGGAGGTGGTTTAGGGGCCCTTCAATTTTTTCACAAGTGTTGTTTTCCTGCGTACTGCTGCGAAACTATTTCTATGGCATGGCAGAACACGACGCCGACAAAAATGACATCAGACAACACGAAACAGAAAGTACAATATAGTATTAACAATAATAATACATTGTAGTAATAACCTTCACGGAAGGTTATTATGAAACGTCGCACGATAAACGACAAGCGCAAGCAATCGACAGTCACATATGCGCTCTGCGTGCTTTGAGCACCTTGAGGCCTTCGGCAACTGCGCCTTGAACGAAAAGTTATCGAAGTATATCTGATGGCATCATGGCCTGGAATGTACCCTGAATATACAATAGCGCTGGTACCCTGTCTTTAAATTGTCATCGTAGTGCACGACAACAAACACAGA
Organism: Rhipicephalus appendiculatus; assembly: GCA_030522465.1. Lineage (NCBI taxonomy): Eukaryota > Metazoa > Arthropoda > Arachnida > Ixodida > Ixodidae > Rhipicephalus > Rhipicephalus appendiculatus. Next base: position 5,793,547 of record JALIZH010032971.1, read on the forward strand.
ACGACAACAGCAAACACTACAGCTACAACAATGTAACGCAAAAAAAAAAATAATAACAATTAAATAGTTCTAGCTGGGACTCTCTTTGGTCGTGGTGCTTATCTGAGCCCTTTAAACGAGTTCATCACGAGCGTTCAATCTCCACTCTCGTAGGCAGACTTCCAGATGTCGGCGAGGCACACGGACGCGTGGAAACGGTAGAAGAGCATCAGCGGGAACGTGGCGTGCTTGACCATAACCCAGGCGTCGTCGCCGAAGCAGAGGCGGACGTTCTGGTTCAAATGGTGCTTCTCCATGTTGAACGTGTTTGTCACCCAGATGGTGACGTTGCAGATGATGAGGAAGGTGACCATCTCCCTGCCTGGCTTGGTGAACCGGTGTCGCCTCGAGTTGCTGCATCGGCGGAGGCCGTCGCTCAGGAAGATTGTCTGCACCACCACCTGGGCGACGGTCAGCAGGTGACTGACGACGCTCGTGAAGTTCCAGTACCACACGTCCGCGGTGACAGACATGATGTAGTACACGAAGTAGAAAGGCAGCGGCACGTACAGTAGCACGTCGTCGAGGAGTGTGATAGGGTGGACGTTGCAGTCCAGCTTGGAGATCTTGACGTAGCCCCAGACGACGGCCAGGAGGGACACGACGATGAGGACAGTGTCCTGAACGAGGAAGATAATGCTCTCGACGCCGTCAAAGCGGGGTCCGCTGAACGCCACCTGGCCGATGACGAGAGACACGATGGCCGTGAGCAGAAGGAAGATGCCGGCGAACAAGCCCTTGTTGGCGGCGTGGCAGTCGGCGCTGACGACCAGGTTGCTGTGGTAGCTGGCGTCGTGCTGCTGGTCGGCGCTCGACTCCGCAGACACGGACTCCCGCCGCGCGAAGTGGTGGCTCGGTTCGGTGCCCACATTCTGCCACACGATGAACCAGACGCCCGCGAGGATGATGTTGTACTCGATTGTGAATGGGTGCAGATAGGGCGTGATGGCGATTGTGTTTAACATGGGACCTCCGTCGGTGCTTGAACCATTGCCATGGTACGAGTACACTGTCTCGTTCATCACCGCTAAAAAAATGAAAGAAAGGAATGGAGACGGAAATGATAAATGGCAGTGGCATCGAAAGAGCCTGATATGTACTACAGTCGAATCCACTTATAATGATACCGGTTTTAACAGTATATCGGTTATAACAATGAGCAGCTGTTGCACCGTCAACTTTTGTATGTACAGAGAACTTCCACAGACTCATTCTAGTTCAGAATGTGGAGCTTCTTTAATCAAATCAATGTTAGTCGTTTTACTGTACGCCAAAAAAAGAAAAAGGAAGGTCTTGAAACGTGGGAGGCATAGGCCCAGCCAACTAAACTGCTGGTTTTATTAAAATTTTATTCCTCCTCCTCAAACAACATGAAGAAAGAGAACATTCCGTGTGTTGCCTGACAAATTTCAGTCGCCACCGTTTTTCCCTTTATTTTCTCCCGTCCTTGTTTCATAACCTGCTTTCGAACCTGTCGATGCACATTTCTATTTGGTCATCACGCAATAACAGCGTTACAAGGTAAACTGATGCGTGAAGCTATATGCTTTGAGCAATGGTATATACGTACCCAAGTATCCGCTGTCATCACCGTAATGGGTGTTATGCCGATACTCTTGTACGATACTGCTGAACCAAAAGTACAGGCAAGTGCCAATCATGTGCATAAGCCCAAACCTAGCGAAGCCAGTCGAATGATTTATCACAATCTGAAAAGAAAATTGAGCGGAAAAGAAATGGTATCGTTGCGCTTTTCCACACGTAAGCCGCGTGAGTGGGATAAGAAAAGGTATACCTACGTTTGAGTACTTGAACGCCATGAACAGCTGGTAAAAGGAGTATGTCGGTCTTTGCACGTGAAAAACTATGTTAAGGACGTCCTTCGTATTGCATCCGTGCCACAGGAGAGCTTGAATGCTACGCTGTAGCAATAGGCCTTCGTTCACCAAGTGGCAAAAGCAGAATACTGGAAGAGTGAAAAGAAATGCATCTATTAAGTACGGGTTATTGAGATGGACAAATGAAACACCGGGCTGTTAAAGCGCTCCGTCGCGGTGCTTTGGACGACCTCCTGCTTACCTCCGACTACATTTCGCTCCTCTTTGGCAACCATCGAATTAGTTTCTATATTCCTGAGGCTGACATTTTTGTACTGCTGGTAACTTTATCATTATGCTTTGTACTGCTAGACCTGCGTTCGCTTTGCCTGTCATGTATTCGAGGGGTGTTACTCGTAAGACGATTACGTCAATTCTGGACTGCTGCAATTAATTCGATATTCGCTATCACTCGCGCGACCGACACGCAGGGCTTCAAATTTTGATAATACTGAAATAATACTGAATGCGCAAATGGCTGACTGATAGCTCCGGGTGTATGCTTGAGTTAAACTGACGCACACTGATCTTAATTATCGGTATCTACACTTATCGATTGAATATAGGTGTAATTTTCAGTAAGCAGGCTTCTCCTTGCAATAACTCCTGTTGCGGTAAAGCCAGCTTTGAGGGCGCGCACTGTATACGCACAGACATGTTCATAACTGAGTCAGGGTTCGCGCGTGTGGCGCCATACACGCTGCTGCCCACACAAGGCGTGAACCTGTGGTAAATCGAATAGTGTAAGTCTCTCAATGCCGCGTATTTACATCATATATTTGACTGCTTTGCTGCCGGCTTTCATATATCCTTGGGAAGCAAAGCACGCGTGGCCGTTATTGCATAGTGGATAGAAAGGAAAACGTAACGAAATTCGCCATGTGCATCAGTAATAACACAGTGGAGGTTCAATCTAGCGTGCACTAGTAAAGGAGGAGAAAGCGAGATAAAATTATAATCATGCGGCTAGAACTGGTCACTCTGAAACACTTGTGCTTTGAGAGTGCATGCAGTAGCTGCCTCTGACCCATACAATTCGCCTTCAACTGAACTATTACGGAGGCACATGGTGAATTCTGGTATGTTGCCCTTTCGAATCGCTATATAATGGTGACGCAGACTTTGTTGCAAAAGGATGCAGCAAAGCCGGCTGTGAAGCAGTCAAAAGCGTGCAGAGCGCACGCGATACGAAGTCACTTATACTGTTCGAGAAACCCTTCGTTGATGCCTTTCGTGGGCAACATCGTGTATGGGACCATCTGCACCACCAACCCTTGCAGATTTATGAACTTCCAAATGGTGGTTATGCGGGTTTGTTGGTACGTGCACATAGGTTTTTTAACAGCGCATGAACAGAACGCAGAAATGAACCACATTGCACAGCACCACTACACTGTTAGACTGCACAGCCACACTGCACAGCCACACTACACAACGCCTGTGCAGTGTGGTTTTTTTTTTTTTTTTTTTTTTTTTTTTTTTTTTTTTTGTCCTGTTTTTGCGCTGTTAAAAATTAAGGCAGCTTCGCCCTAGTGGTGCCAAAGCCTGAAAGAAGTGCGCAGCTGGGCAGCTTTCTTTGTTTCTCTTCGGTTTTCTCTTTCCTTCCTCCTCTCTTTCTTTCTATTTCTCTTTTCCAGTTTTTTCTGTCTTTTTTTCTCTCTTTATTTCTATTTATTTATATTTTTGTTTCTATTATTTCTCTCTCTTTCTATTTCTCGCTTGCTTCCTCTTTTTTTTCTATTTTTATACGTGGTTTTGCCTGCGTTACGCCAAGCGACGACAGTATGAGACAGAATACGACAGCGCACGACAGCCCGGACCCATCAAGTTCTCCGCACTTAATCATCATCAAGGCGTTCGAAGAACAAGAGGAAGAATTCTTCTCCTTGGCGCGAGCGTGCGCTCAATATGCTGCAGATGGCCATGCTATACGTGGTTTTGCCTGCGTTACGCCAAGCGACGACGACAGCATGCGACAGCATACGACAGGCTGGGCCCCTAAAGGTGCTCCTCACTTAAGAAAAAATTGGCCGCGTATCTGCGTGCTTCGCTGCAAATGTCGTCGAAAGACGATAGTCTTGTGCCGACCGTACTGCATGAGTACCACAATTTAATAGCTGGGCTAGCCGCTGGGCTCGTTTTTCGGACGTTTCCCGGGCACGCTTAGACGGACGCCGGCGTTTCTCCGCTGAAATTTGGTCGTAGGTCTTTTCTCTGCGTTCTCTGATCATGTCTTGTAGAGTGGGTCGTATTTCATCAAGTGGACATATATGTTTTGCCTTGCCTGCGACAGCCCTCTTCTACCGTTGAATCAGCCGCATCTGGCTGGCATTGATAAAACAGAAGGGGACGCCACCTGCAGCGTTATCGAGGAACATCGGCTTGTGTTGAACTATGCTGCTGCCAGGTGGCAGCACCACAGCGTCGAAGTTAAAACACTGGGCGGAGACTTATTTTATACACAGCGGCGCATTTTCAGCGCCGCGTAATAAACACTAGGATCTTTATAATTACGTATCTATAGATTTTGTTTTAAAGGAACACTGTGAATAGTACTAAGGTATTGATGTTGTGCCTCAGATATGCGTAATATTTGATTTTTAATTGCCCACGCTCACCCGTATGAACACATGCTTATCGGTCAAGATTGGAGGTCGGGTTAAACTTTGGCCAGCTAGCTGAAACGTGCGACGTGCCGACAAACAGATAAACAGACAGACCAAAATTTCTCCGTTTAGGTATCCCAAGAAAGAATATATCGTCTTTAAAATTATGAACATGTCTGCGCGTGTACGACGTACGCCTCTAAAGCTGGTTTTACAGCAATAAGAGCTCCTATGAGGAGAAGCCTGCTTTTTCAACACGTCTCTGTTTGCGTATTTAATAAAAATGACACATTGCAGCGATAAGTGCAGCTACAGCAGTGTACTTGTCGTAGAAAATAAGTAACCGATTACAATTACAATTACTTCCTTTAAAATGTAATCAACTACAGCCCCAGAAACGTAAGTGAACAATTAGAGAAATGTAATCGATTACTTTTGCGTTACTTTCCTTTGAAATTTTATTGCCGTAACACAATATCACAAGTTAACTCAAACTACAGTGAACTACTTTAGCTTGCATGGTAGAGAGAAGGCTGGAGGCTTGCGTGAAGGCTGGGAGGCTTACTGTGGCTTCTGTGATATAGTGTTACACGTTCTTAACTTTCAACAAATTTGTGTTTTTCAAAGTTGTCGTCGCTGTTTCTTCCATGTTCCCTCGTTATGAAGTCAGATGCTACCTTGAATGCCCTCTCAGTGCATGCGCTGAAGGGAAGGGCGGTATTATAACGTAGGAACACCTTGCGCACCGGCTCGTAGTTTGGCAGTGATTCGATAATAGTGTCCATGTCCCTTATGAAGCGTCGCACTTCGATGTTGCTGGCGCTCGGGTCAGGCTTTGCAGGTAAGGTTAAGGAAAAGGTGGGAAAATAGGCTCTGCATCCTCCCGTTTGAAACACCGGGGGTCTCTATAGAGTGGTCGCATATTTTTCGGGACGAGAACTGCCGTATAGAAGACTGATTACAACTTGATTTTGGGAAAGGAAAAAAAAAGGTAATCGATTACCGGTAATCAGTTACAAGAATATGTAATTGAATTACCCGGAGCGTTAAAGTTTAGAAAAAGTAATCGATTATATTTCAAAGTCACAAGAAAATGAAACAGATTACAAGTAACCGATTACTTGTAACGCGTTACGTACAACTCTGAGCTACAGATAAATAAGATAAGTATCCATAACATAACTAATGAAGTGGGCGAAACTTTCACGAATTATGCATTGCCCAGCGCACTCTTTCATAGCTAATTCTATTCGCATGCCATTTAACGGCGCACAGTTTATGAGCATGAATGTTCTCATGATGCGCTTTCTCCGCATGACGCTTGTAACTGCCTATTCAAGCCGCCAGAGGTGCGCAGATTCGCATGCAAAGGGCAGCCGCCTTTTACGGGGGAGATCGCCTACTTACCGACCATGCCACCTTTGAGGTAAAAGCTGCCGCTGTGCCGTCCGCTCAGGAACCACAGCTCCGGCGCGGGAGTCTTGCGGGCGTACGTACTGAACACGCTAGCGGCGCTGTGCACGTAGAGGCCGATCTGCGAGGGACGCACTTTGGAACGCACCTGCCGGCTGGCCGAATACTTGTATCTCAGGATGTCCACGTGGAACAGCGCCAACCAGCTCATGCCAACAGACGCGATCACGATGCTGAATATCTGCGCGTTCACATGAAAAGCAGTGTTTATTGAACACATGCGAAAGGATTAACTACACATGGCACTACGGTTTAAAATAAAATGAAAGGGAAGGTTCTGCTACAGTATTGAGTCGTCGACTGCAGCCGATATATGTCTAGGAAAGCTTGCAGCAATTTTCATAGACACATATACATATATGCCGAAATGATGTCTTAGCTATACCGGCTTTATCTTATAGTTTCTAGGTGCGGGTAAAATATATAGTGAGTAATACTGGGCGCTGATCATATTGCATCATCGCATGCATCGTTACATTCCACTAATAAAAGAAAATAGTCTTGTGTTAAATTTTTAATTAAAGGCTGTGAAATAACTAAAGTTCTCGTTTTCGCAGGTAACTGATGTCATGAATGTATGCTTCGGCACACCGTATACACTACATATTCATATGCACGAAACATTCTCGCCCCAACGAACTATCATTTGTAGCCAACTTAGATTAGCGTTGTCATAACATGCAGCAAGATAAGACCAATTTGATATTCATCCAGCAGACAATTTCGGGACCAAATGCTACAAATAGTAAGATGATGTCCTACCTCAGGAGCATGAAATTCGTCCAGGACACGGTCGGTAACGCAGAATGTAGAGCCCATGGTGAAGACGAACACCCCGTAGATGCAACTAAGCACGATGCTGAAGAACCTCCTGCACAAGTAGACCAGGCAAGGTTATTAGAGGAGGTCACCGTACGCTGTAGCTTTGATTTATGCCGCATTTCTTTATGCAGCGTTGCTTACATGCACTCGTATTAAAAGACAAGGACTAAGGTACCTTGGTCTCACGACGTCTTCGTCCTTGGAGTACCTATTCGTTCTCTGTACGGAGTGCTCTACCACGCTTTCGTTCCACGTAACCCCGGAGGACTTGGCGCTTCGGACGCTGCCCGCCGATGGGCAGCGCACCTTATCGCTGCTGCCGTCGAAGCCGTGGACTTTCTCCACGTCGCCGCCTTTCGTCGGTACCGTCACGACGCTGAGCGCCTCGTCTCCGAGAGCGCTCACTGCCCTCGACAGGAGGTGGCTCTCGTTCTGAGAGTTGTTGTTGCATTCGTCCAACTCGGCTTTTCGGTTTCTGAGCGCCGCTATTTGCTGTGGCAGCAGAGAAGGATGAGAGATCAAAGAAGGTTATGTTAGTTGCAGCGTGCCGGGAAATGAGACACCACATTCATGCCGCATCACCCTCTAGCAGTCTTTCCCTATAAAGAACACTGCGCAAAGTGCAGCACTCTAAAAGAAAGCTGGAAACCAAACACTGTCAGATGTAGTTTATATACCCGCATATTATCATGGTTGTTTAGAAAGGCTCTCGAAGTGCTACGAAGCTCGTGAAACACGATTGAGAGCTGTACTACAAGAATAACCGTGTATATATTGGTCATAACCTGGCCTCGTGATCGTCAGTTAAGCCGTTCCATCCTGGCTCAAGCGTTTCGCTGCCTTTTACAGCGAAAGCTGTTATGAGATCACAACAAGGGTCGTTTCTGCGCCGTAGTTGTCCGCCGCCGCCGCCGGTGTCCGTAACCAATATCACACGAAATAAGAAAAAAACTAAATAAATAAAAAAAACACCTATGACAGAATGGGAATCGAACCCGGGTTCCTCTGCGTGGCAGCGCAGCACTCTACCACTGAGCTACGCCGCTGCTTGAAACTGCGGTGCAAACTGACCCTACGCAGGCTTCATATCGGGTAAGGAATCGCGTTAACGTGTGTTGTAAAGCGTTTTAGAGCAGTAAAGTAAGAACCAGGCATCACACAATGCGAATTGCGTAACGAGTGGGTCGTTCAATGCTCCAACCCATTACAAAAGCCTGAGGCATAATTCTTGATCGTCGTCAGCCACAGCATCAACAGAGCGCACATAATTCGTTACAAGAGTGTAGCGGGCACCGCGCTTTTCCGAAGAATGACGAATAATGGCATAGTAGACGCTTCCCCATTACATAAAAATTATGATGATTTATGGCGTAGTGGGTACCATGCAAGTGGGCTTGTAGTAGTTGCCCCAAGAGTGTTTAAAAAAAGGCTAAAGGCCGCTCTCCCAGCTTTCGCTGTGGCTGTGCTGCGCGTTCTGCGCAGGCCTGGCGGTTTTTTTCCAGGGCGTTCTGAAACTATACCAACCGAATATACCATATATACTACACAACGAACTCAGTGAACCGCACGGTTTGCAAAGTAAGCTCGGGACCACTGTTACCATGTGATACGATCGCTGTTACTCATGCATGCACCTTTGACTATTTGCTGTTAATGATAATAATGCGCCTCATAAGTAATGGCGCTCTTTGACCAACAGTGGCCCTTATTTTGCGCCATTAAAACCACATATATCATCATAATAATGCGCTGGTTATAAAGTCACGCCTGCTCAGTTTCACTGATGGTTCTAGATCAGTGTCTGTGGTCTAGTGGTTATATGGTGCTCCACTGCTGATCCCGGAGGTCGCGGGATCAAATCCCGGCTGCGGCGGCCGCATTTTGGTGGAGGCAAAATGCTTGAAACCCGTGTACTTAGTTTTAGGTGCACGTTAAAGAACTCGAGGAGGCCGAAATTTACGGAGCCCCACACTACGGCGTCTCTCATTATCATATCGTGGTTTTGCGACATTAAACCCTAACAATTATTATTGACGCTTGCAGGTTTTTGTGCGCAGTCGCACAGACACCACTTCTGAGCCACGAAGTAAAACAACTACAACGCCCTGAATAAAGTACGATGGCCTTGAAATGGAACCGAACCAACCATCGACATCATAGACGGTCTTCCAAGAGTGCGTAGCGACGTACACCCTATAGTGTAAAGAACGAACTTCTTAGAAGACGATGTTTTCGCATTGTATGACGCACATCCCGAACTGCACTGCGTTGTTAGCCACGACGCACACGCATGTGACGTGTTGAGATCGCTATCAGTTGTTGATTCCCTGGTCATTGTCTATGGTCATGCCTCTCATTATTTTCAGCGCTCTTAAGTCAAGCTGTAATATACATGCAGCAAGCGAATTCGGAATGAACATGTAGCTTTTTGTATAATTTACGAATTATGCATGAAGGCGCAGTGTATACGCAATGCAGAGATCGAGTACAGTACAAGGTTCGGAATCATGAATCTTGGTGTACATGTAAGACTTCCATGCATTTTTAATCATATATCATTCATTTCTTACATTTTATGCCTTGTACACGCCTTTCATTCTTCGTTACCTACTGTAAAAGAAATATTGTCTCTTTTGACACGCGTTCGTGCAAGCGCTTTCTCTTCTTCGCCGTAGTCTGAGCTGGTGCGTCATACTTATAGTCCGCAAGGCAGCGACAACATGGCCAATTAAGCGTATGCAACTCTTGCGACATTGGGCTTAAACGAAATCAAAGACCAATTCACCTCAGGTAATGAGTCCATGGCGGCTTCTGCTTTGCAGTATGTGTGCGCGCCCGTGTCGATACCGACCTGTCACCATGCAGGTAAGCACGTCTCTGGCACTTCCAGGGCACTGCGTATACCTTCTAGGTTGCCCGCTGATCGCGACACCGGAAGTGGAGAGGAGGACGTCGTTACGTCACCGCCGGCGGTATTACTCGGCCAATCTGCTCGAAGGTTGCCGTCCCCCCCCCCCTTACAACCTACCCACCCTTACATTCTCGGCAAAAAGAAAGAACCGATGCCTTCCAATGCGGCAGCATGCTCGCGTATATGGCACGAACGCCAGGCGGGCCGGCACTGCGCAATGCGTCCGACACCCTTTGGTGCCAGCTTGAACGCCTCTGCGCGGAAGAGAGTATAATCACGTGGTTCGCATGGCTGTCAGTCAATCTAGCGTGAACGAAATGCCCACGGTGTCTTACAATGCGGGCCTCTCTGAAGCACGCTCCGAGTGTGATATTACGCTCGGTGTGTTTTGTTCCTCTATTAATTAATTCACGCGGTGGATTCGTGTTTCAGCGCTATGTAAAAGAAGAAAAAGCTCGAAGAGAACACAACGGAGAAGCTAAGCCTCGAAGTATGGCGTGCCTCCGGCGCTCGAGACCTTGAAGAAGATCTCGTTAGTCGGACTGCCGCGAGTGTGAAAATGGCGTTCTCTGTGCAACGGGCATCGTAGCGCGGCGGCCGGAAGAGCCGATATGCGTCTGCGCTTTCCCCTGTAATTTCATTTTTCCCTTTCTCGTTGTTATTGCCATTGTTTCTTCGGAATCGACGTCTCTCAATCTTCTCGTCGTTCTTGTCGAAGAACCCGCGGGAATTTATGCGCCCTTGTGTAGGAGAAAATTGCGGTCTGTTTACACGATTCGATAACGGCTCAGTCCGCGAAAAAAAAAAAAAGAAAAGGAAAAAAAAGGGAGAAAGCTACTCTGGCCGCCCGCTGGCTGCAAGGACACATCACTCACTTTTTTTTTTTGCTTGCTTTTCTGATGATTTATAGAGATTATAGAGGACGTTATCGAAGTTCGAGAATGATTATTTCACTGCGAAATCCCCTGTCCATCACTTTCCTTGACGCCAATACGGGCTTTCTGAAATGCAAGTGCATCGAAGTGCAAATGCGTCGATCGCACTTGGCGCCGCTGTTTCCGCTTTCATAAACAGCGTCAAGCATTCCAGTGTGCATTGAACAGCACTGATGATCGGCCTTTTACGGAATAAAAGACAATGGGAGCCTGCAGCTTCATGTACTCATTAGCCCTGAAAGTCGTACACGAGCCCTTATGCAGCACCTGTTTTAGTAAATGAAAGTTTCCTTGCACTGTATAACTAACGTTCGCGCAGCTACCCGCCACAACGAACGCGTGCATAATGACCATGTAAAATGTTTTAATGGATTGAAATGCGAATGGTGTGGCTTAGCTGAATAACACCTCACATGCTGGGTGTGAGAGAATAAGGAAGGATAGACACATAGGAGAGGCGTTGCTGTTTAAGTAGCGTTGTGACTATAATTAAAAAATAAAGGACACACAACTGCTAAGTGTCTGTTACAATTTCCCATTATTGCATTAAAACTGTCTCATTTTCGCTTGAATAATTGGCGGATTTCAGTTTTCATACTACAGGAAACACATTTGTTCACGTTTTTTATGGGTAATTATGCTTAAGTAAGGGCTTATAGTCCGCAACTACCGTACTCACCGAAGGCCGTTGCGTCTATGACTACGGCAGTCATAGGCGCAACTGCCGCCTATGATAGATGAGTAGGCGGGGCAACCGCCCCCTTGCCACCCCCCCCCCCCCCCCCTGCCCAACCTCTCGTCTAGGATGGGGATGCAAAGTCGGTCCCCATACTTTTACTCAGTCGGACTTGTCCCGCCGTTGTTTAATGAGAAAGTTTATGGCCGCGCAGGTTTCAGGCGATAATGGCGGTCGAAGGCTCTTGATTTCGCATTCCAAGAACTGTTTGCTTCCCATCTTTACTTCCGGAAACGGAAAGCCAGGGACCACAGGCGGGCTGTTGTGAGAAGCATGTCATCGCCAGAGGGGCGGATCCAGCCCCTCATTTTAGGGGGGGGGGGGGGGTCGCTTGAAGTAACACCGGAGAGGGGGGCGGGGTCATGACTTTTCTTGTTTTTACTAGCACAAAAACTCCATCATAGCATATACACTGTTCAACGTGTGCTCACAGTTGTCCCAACTCATTTGTCCTAATTAATGATAGGAGGTGGACGGCAAGCACTGAATAGAGAGAGAGAGGGAGGGGGGGGGTTCTGGCACAGGCTTTGGGGGAGGGGGGGGCGATCGCCCCCCCCCCCCCCCCCATCTGGATCCGCCACTGGTCATCGCTTCATTTTAATTTTTTTTCATCCCCATCGCGAGCGCGTTGTCTTTTGTACTCGATCAATAAGGGGGGGGGGGGCAATAAACATTCGTCAACCTCACCCCCCACCCCCCTCTTGAGGAACCCTGCGCCGTCCCTGTCAATGACAAAGGCATCTTTCAAGGCATCAACAAAGGCATCTGTAAATGACAAAGGCGCAAGTGACGGACCTGTGCTAACAAATAAAGACAAGAAAAAATAAAGTGCAGCGAGGACAACACTCGCAGAATATATATAACTTATAAGGGACTGTTCCGCGCGTACGAAATTCTCCTTTGGCAAGCGCATTTTCTGCACGTATAGAACGGCGATGGGGCTGCAGAAGCGCGGCTCCATGAGCCGGCTAAACCTCGCGCGATATTCAGGCAGCGTCGAGTGGAAAAAAACTCGGAAGCTCCGCCGTTCTTTTCCACGGAAATCTATAGGGACAGCAGCGAGGGAAAAAAGCACGGATGAAGTAAGAACGACACCAACACCGTCAACATCAATAACAAAAAAGCGAGTGGAAGGGGGGCAAGACGAAGATGAACAACGCACAAAGAAAAAAGCGCAGGTCTGCCACCGGCAGGAATCCATCTGAAGTCATCGCGGGCGTCCGGGGGTTGCGCGCCCCGACCGTGCCATCGCATACGATGTGTTACTGAGGGCGGCCAGACCGTACTGAGACCGCGCTCGCGTCACACAGCGAAACAGCTGGGGCTGAATGAAAGGCCGGGATCGCATATGTCACGGACGAAACCCCTTCCATTGCAAAGGTGCAAGTCACCTACCGAATGCAGTCGCTAATTTGGTTGCGTAATCTCGTCCGTTATGAAAGGGATAGTTGACAGTCACCCGTTTGTAGCACGAAGCCACGAGGAAATCCATACGGATTTTTTTTAGAAAGGAAGACTTCCAGTTGAAGAAAATTTCGCTACAATCCGGACATTGAGCCCGGGACCAACGTCTTTCCGGGGCGGTCGCTCTGCCAAGTGTGCTAACCAGGGCGAATTTTTCTTCAGCTGGAAGCTTTTCTTTCTGATCTATCCGTATGGATTTCCTGGTGGCTTCGTGCTACAAACGGGTGGTTGTCAGTTATTTCTTTTTCATAACCCTTTCGCCCCAGCTTGCGGGATTCCGCAGAACTCATTTGCCATCTCGTACCGTTTCATCACCTTTTCAAAATTTCATCACCATCCTTCAAAATTAAGTATATGGAATTCGAACGAAAAGCTACAAAAGTAAGCGCGCCCGCATGCGCATGATATACAATTTGATCGAGAATGCCCAAATATCGCAGTTGTCCCGGGATCCTTGGAAATTACGCTGCTCGATCTATACGTAGCCTATTGTAAAGATAATGACAGTTATATCATAACCGTCGTCGTGTTCACTACAAAATTCTCGAACAGCTATCTCTGTGTATGTGAACTGGCTGCCGACCGGACCGAGCTACAGGATGTACTTACAAAGAGCCACAAGTGTGCTTCTCCACATACCTCGCCTAACCCATCCAATTAACATGGCACATTCAGGTCTGAAACCAGTGTCAGTGTTGAGATCGGTGACGATTCCTGCCACCCTCTGTTCACCGCAACGTCCAAACTTCTAAAAACTGTCCCGGTTTTAACAGCCCTACTACACTACATACGCCCATAGCTTCTAGACTGCTCTAATACAGGGAACGCCGCCATCTTGGTTGAAACAGGTCCCCCCATGTGGAAAAAACCTGCTTACGAAATTTTGCGCATTGTCCATTAATCTATACCAGAGTCCTGTCTATACTGAAGCTTCTGCAACACTCGGCTGCTTTTTCGCTTTCCTTGACACTCGCGTACGTACTATACGGTCTAGGAAAAAAAAAAAAGAAAAGAAAAAGAGAAACTGCTTACGTAGTTTCTGTGCATTTCGTGACCGTCATTTCATTTTTGAACTCGGGCATGCTACTGTTCTCTCTTTTTTTTTTTTTTGTTCCATCGCTCGTTGCGTATTCAATGGTTCCCTTAAAATGTACGAAGATACCTAAATCTGCCATGCTACATTTCAACAAAGAGCGTGATTGTTACGGATGTGCGAATAGTGAAATTTAGAACCGCATCGAATAAGAATCGAATTGTAATCATACCGAATCGAATACGAATACGCATACTATTCGAATATTTTTCGAATAGTTAGGCAAGCTGAGAATTCCTACCACTTTTAGTTCAAACAAATATTCACAAACTTTAACAAAGTAACAGTACCGTTGCTTTACATTTAACCAACATAGAATACCACAGTTATGTAAACTGGGGCAAGCTCGTATACAGTAGTGTCTATAGTCGAATACAACTTTGGAAGTCTGCGGTATTTCCTCCTCAAAGGCGGATGCACACCAGGCTGGACAAACGGGCGCGTAATCCGGACTGACGTCATGGGCCAGACTGTCGGTGACCCCGCCTTCGGGAACATTGCCGAGCGGGAATATTTCTTTAGTCGCGGAGGCGATCGGCTGCCACGCTTCGGCGGGACCTCTCCGGACTTTTAAGGCGAAAGCCTTTAATGTCTCATGCTCACGTCCGTCCGTTCGTCCGTCCTTCCCTCCGTCCGAGCCCTGGCACGGTGCCAGGTGGCCGCCGGGGCAGCAAACGGACGCCGGTCGCGTCGGACTCTACAGCGCTCGCGCTTTGCTTGCGTAGCGTCGCTGTGCCCAGCGTTTCCAATCATGCAAGGAGGGAGACGCGCGCATCGCTTTCCATTCTGACCGACCCCGTCTCAATGAACACAGGCGTTCGCGGAACATACTTTGGAATTTACAAAGTGTCCGTCAATTTAAGCGTTGCAACGAGGATGGCGTCTGCACGATGCGCAAAGCGTGAGAATACGAACGCATGCGAACGGAGGCAGATTTGTCTCGCATCTCGCTGCGATTCGCGGTGAAATATTAAAAAAGAAAACACGCACTCATTCCGTTTGTGTGCCATCCCACTGAGAGTGTAAAAGAAGAAAAAAAAGACATGGCATAGTCAGTCGAATGGCCACCATCTTTCGCCGAACACACTTTGGAATGTACAAAGTGTCCTTCAATTTTTTTAAAGTTGTATCTGACTGTACAGCCTTCGACGTAGTATATTTTAACTGTACGGTGAATACAGCAGTTACTTCAGTATTCGATGTGGTACTTCGTCACCAGCTTTTAACTAACACAAATACCTAAAAGCTAAATAATATTTCATGAATGAACATCATGAATCTCGGGATAATGATAGTGAATTAAAAACACATTCGCTTCGGTGACACTGGAGTTTAGAGCGAAAATAACTTCATCCGGTGATGAGTAAAGCTTCGATAGTCCCGTAAAAGCTTGACCTGCATGCATCTCGGTAATTGACTAATTAAAACAACAAAAATGATCCTTCGCTGTTCAGACGTCTTGTTCCTTTGGGGTTTTCCGGTCGATGCTGGGTATTGGAAAAATTTGCGAAAAATGTTATATAGTTGGAATATGCGCTTGAATAAAACGATATTCGGTTCTTTATTCGAAATTTTCGAATATTTGTACACTCCCTAGTGATTGTGGAAGTACGCATATCCCCAACAAACATTTACCTCCATTGCGAACATAGCTTTGTCTGTTAAGCCGCCAACAACTTCACCCTCGGTCGGCGATTCGCATTTCGGATTGAAATAGCGCTTTTCCCAATATCTCGCGTCGTGAGAGCATCATTTCCTCAGGTTTTACTCCGGCCAAAGTAGCGAGCGTACTAGTATATGTAGTTTTATTTTGTCAAGAACCGTGGGGCCTCTCCTCATCCCCAATGTTAGTGAAAAAAAAAAATCACGTATACCTATAATGACTTCATTGAAGGAATTTATTTCCTCGCGAATCGACTGCCGCAAAAATTTTTAGAAGTCGTCATGTACGAGCGGGGTTACGTGGATTTGTCGCACGCTTTAAGCAGTTTCTCTCTCCTTTCGTTCTAGCGAGGGCGCTTCAATCTAAGCAGGGGTACAAGGGGACAAGAAGCTGCGTCCGTTCGTCAGTGCATGTCATGACGTTGAGAACCTTTTTTTTTTTCTTCTTCGAACGGTCGTGGCATCCCGCGGCGCCTGCAGTATAGCTATGCAGCTCACGATGCTCAAATCAGCCAATGGCCGTGGACTTTATGTATTTATAACGCCGTCATTTTTGGTATATGGCATCATTTGTCTAGCGATTTCTAGCTGACTTTGAAAATTAATCGTTAATTCCAGGCCGCGTGCAGCGCTATATTGTCTGGCTCACATGTTCTCAGGAGCCTCGACTTCCGATCGGCAGCGTTTTCTGAGCACGCTCAAAAAATGTCGCAATACAATTCGTCCTATCACAGATATCCGTAGGCGTGCGCACTTCGGGAGAGGGGGGGGGGGGGGGGGCATTCGCTTAGGAGGGGGCCGCAAAGTCTGCCCCATACGTTCACTCATTTATGGCCACGCAGGTTTTTGACTGCAACGGCGGCCGCAGGCCACTGATGTTGAATTCGAAGGACTGTTTGGTTCCCATCGTTACCTCAGGAAAGCCAAGGACCAAAGGCAGGCCATTGTGACAAGCATCCCACGAAACACAAGACGTCTAAAAGACTTCTCGAAACGGCTACAAACAACTATAGACGTCTTGGTCTACAGAAGACCTAAAATAGACATTTTGAAAATCGAATATTCGTAAAAAACATCTAAACAACATCTTAGCTTGGTCTTGTCAAAACGTTTTGTTTGGACAACTTCTAGCGGGACATTAGCACGGCTATCCGACGGTCGGATAGCCGTCTGTAGCCGTCCACGGCTATAGAATGTCTTGACCAAACATCTATTAGCTCTTTCGGCTAGCCGTTCAAGACGTTTTTTAGACGTGAAGTAGCTTCTTGTGTGTTTCATGGGATGTCTTCGCTTCATTTTCATTTTTTTCCCATCCATTGTGTAGCATAGTACATACTACATACTGACGACGAAAAATAGCGCTGAATGAACGGGGACACAAGACGCGAGCGGCATATCGTGTTGTGTGTCCTTTTCTTGTGTCCCCGTTCATTCAGCGCTATTTTTCGTCGTCAAGAGTTATAGTATCGCTTCGATCGGCTTGTGTTGTGGTTGACCCGCACACTCTTCGCACAGGGAAGTACGAGAACTACGGCACTTCAAATCTTCCCGCTCGATGCACTAACTTTTTTTTTTTTTTTTATCTTACACTTATGGTGCTCACGTACATAGGAAAAACATTAAAAACTTTACAGAAACCTTTTTGTGTGGTTATTTGGACGAATAGTCAACTTCATGGTTTTGTTGTCTCGTTCTGTGTTTGGTTTCATTTCAGAGTTCTGGTAGTTCTGGTTTCATTTCTCTCGATAATTGGCAAACCTATCGCAATCGCTTGCAAGGACGTGAGCGTGCGTGAGCTCCAGTCCACGTGAAAAGTAAACAAACCTGAAACTAATTGTCGGCGGGAAAATGTTACGGGGGGCGTTAGAAAAGAACAGCTGTGGTTGCATCAGATAGACTGCGACCACATCTTGAGCTGTCTTCGCGCATTCAACGCCTACAATCACGTGTGGTTGTGTGTAGCGCGCACTTCCTTGTTTAAGGTCTCTGACAAGGAAGGAAGGCATCGCCACGACTTCAAAAAACGAACTTGGCCCGAGGCGCATGCGGTAGCTGCGAACACAGTGCAAACAGCTGTAAACACGCAGTTCTGTTCTCCTTTTTGCATTCACCAGATGAACCTTGGAGCGGCGTTGTCTCCGCCTAGCTGCCACTGTTTTATTTATTTTTGCGCCCCGAAATACCCACAGACTTTCGCGCGTGCAGCAGTTGACAGCACGTCTCCAAGACAGCTTGGGAGCAGCTCAACAGCTGAAACATGATTTCTCTCATCAACCATATGGTTTTCTTCGTTCGGGATCTGTTCTGCTTATACATCCTGTCAGCCTACTATCTTCTCTGGGAGTGCCTACTACGGATAAAAAGCCAACTGTCACCGCAAGAACAGATTTCGTGTAAGTTAATAGTGCATTTCGCTGCTTATGTGACGTCGCACATCTGCTTGCTGATACCATTTCAGACCGCTCCATGGTAAACAAAACTGTTGTCGTGACGGGAGGATCAGGAGGAATAGGGCACGAGACAATGCGCGCGCTTTTATCATTGGGCGCTCGAGTTATTGATGGTAACAATTTTTCTCTACCAACAGAGCAGGCTAAGAGCGATCGTAGTTACAGATGATGTCTGTTACAGGAAGTCCGGATGCCACCTGCAAGGAAGAACGAAAACGTTCGCTTTTGGAAGGCCACCCAACAGCTCAAGGTTTACCAAGGTTTCTAATTTCTTCTCCTGCGCAGGTGTCTCGTATTGTTATTGTCTAATCAAAGCTAAACGTCTTTACAGTGGACCTCCTGCATCTTGACTTGAGCTCAATGGCTTCTGTGAAGTTATTTGCGGAAGAGATACTGAAAAGCGAAAGCAAAATTGATGCCCTTATTTGCAACGGTAGGTTAACTTGAAACTCCTGATGACACAGGGCAATTCACAATATCATCTTCTGTCTAGCTGGTGTGATGCTGATGCCATACCGGGAAACCGAAGATGGCTTCGAGTCGCACATGAGCATTAACTACCTTGGCCACTGCCTCCTGACAGCCTTACTGCTACCTCTGCTGATTTCTGCCAGTAGCAAAGGACAAACTGCGAGGATCGTTAATGTATCATCATGCGTGCATAAAGCTGGCCGCATGAATATTGATGATCTCAACAGCAGGTGAGCTTCATGTATGTGATGTTTACTAAGGAACGCACAAAAATTGCACACATTGTGAAGGAATAAGCACGTTATGTGCTAGCCACAATAAGCTTTTAGTCCATCGTAGATATATTTCTTTCACCCTGCCTCGAATCTTCATCAAGTAGTGTGTTTGGCAAATCTTATCTTTTAAACTGTGCTCATATAATTGTTTCCTTACCGTATTTGGCCATGCCATTTACTTCGTATTTGCTAATGCTTCTGGTGCCATGGTTTACTTTTAGATATCAAAGTAATACACCTATATACTGTGGACAGCATTGGTGGCCATAGGTAACCTCATGATGTGCAGATTCAGATGAACTTCTGCAAATCTTTTGCATGCATCTAGGTGCAGGACAGATTGTGTTATCTGGTTTTGGGTTGTGACGCAGGAAAGCACCCAGAAATAAACAGGAGCACTATACAGGAAATAAACACAAATAAACAGGAGCAAGGGGTCCCAAACTCACCTCAGCTAACGGGATAATAAAATAAAGTAGGGGTGTGGGAATAGTGAAAATTCATCTCGAATCGAATAGTGCCGAATAGTGGCCAAAAATGTCGAATATCGAATACCAAAGATTTCGTTGAAAAATGAAAGAAAGAACAAAGATATGCAATCTGCTCATGTCCTGGAGCACATAACGCGGCGAGTGACTGCCACCGCAGTCTGCATGACTACAAATTTATGCATCACTACAAGTTGTCATGCAGAAATGCAAGCTGTTCCATGTGACCTTGCTTCAAAGTTTCTCACCGTGAAGTTACGGCGTTTCCTGCAGTTGAAAAACATGCACTCACTAGGTGCCTCAGTAGCAGGGCTGGGAAGGTATCGCTAAGCAATTTTGGCGATACCTGGATAAAGTGCAGCTCTATGCGCTTCCCACTATGTCAAAGGATCATCCTTTCTTAGGGTCAGGAGCTCATTCAAGTATTTTTGAACCTCTTGACTATAAGGTGAGAGCTCAGTGCTGGTTATTTTTTGACGCTAGTAGTTTGACAGTATCCCAGACTGTTCTCCGGCCTTTCCTGCTGGAGCCATGACATGCGGAAATGACATAACCTTCTTTAAAATAAACATGTGCTCACTTTTGAATCAGTATATCTGTGAAAGATTTAAGGCAAGGCCTTCTGTAACTACGTTAGCATTAGTTACAGTCGATTCGAATTCGAAACTCGAATATTCGCACACCCCTAAAATAAAGTCTTTTCACTCACTCCCACAAGGGCCAAAACAATGAGGAAGGTAGGACGGAAGGGAGGGGAATTGGTTGTACAAAATATGTGCTAACATTTCCATTTGAAAGAAGGCCTTCCCCATATCTCATATGTGGGTTATTTCTAGAGAAGGTCTGGCACAAACATTATATCGATATCTATCTCCAATATGACTAAAATCCGGATGCCGATGCCGAAATATAGAGTTTTGTTTGATGGTTATGTACAACACATGGTGACCGCAGGGTGTGCTTCATGAAAAAAAAATGCTTTAGACCAGTCATACCTCTGTAGCACATGCACTTAACATACTTATTAGGCAAATTTTAAAAATGGGACGAAGATAGTCACGTGTGGGCCCGCGGGCCGCTTGCGACGTGTTTGATACCCCTGATTTAAAGTCTTTTCTACATTTAATACATGTCATCTAAAACCATGCGATGCATGCTATCACATCAAGGCGTTCTATTTCTTTCTTCTTGAACTGTATGGCTCCTCTACATTCCCCCCTTCTACATTCTTTTAACAGAAAGACATACTCTTGTTACAACGGCTACGCTCAGTCAAAGCTGGCACAGGTGCTGTTCACAAAAGCGCTTGGAAGGCATTTGAAAGCTAAGGGTATTCCTGTGACCGTCAACTGCGTTCCACCCGGGAATTGTGAACACCCAGCTCTATCAGAGAGGGTATGGTGGGCACCTCTAGTTGCTGGTCTTTTCTTCAGGGTGAGTCTTGACACTCTTTTTGTGCATACGTGTGCAGAGTACAGTTTAAGCATGTAAGCACACGAAAGTGCTTGAAGTCCAAAGTAAAAAAAAAAAAAGTGCTCACTCCCTCCTGAATTGTACAAGCTTCTATTCTAACCCAATGTGTATGGTACTAAAATAGAAAATAAGGGCCCAAAGTTCTGCCTTTCATATTTCACTCACACAAAAGAAAGACAGCACTGGTAAACCGTTGTAGTATCACACTTGAAAGTATTTTCTCCTATACTAACCTTTTTGGTGAAGTAAAAGTTCTCAAGCCATCCTATATTTAGTCATTGGTACATTTAAGATATAATGTGGCTTATTGTTGTCGATAGGAAAACAACTTTGTTTAAGCAGGCATTATTGCAATCCATGAACTTCACAGCAAGCCAAGTATTGGAGTATCAAAGTGACGTCACCACCAGTTTTCATTGTCTTTTCTGGCTTATTAGACCTCCTTTCAATGTGGGAGTCGACATTGTGGCAAAGTACTGGAGAGTTGATTTACTTACACAGCTCTCTTTCTTTTTCCATTCTAATGTTAAACTTTTTTTACAGCATCCTGAATGCATTGCTAGCAAATTTTATACTCATAGCATGCACATGCTGCATTGGATGTAGAAAGTATTCTAGCTTGTGGATTCTTTTTGTGGGGGGAAAAGTGAAAATTCAGTGCATTATGTTTATCACCTTGCATTGTAGGGGATACAAGCTTAAAGGGACACTAAAGGCAAATGTTAAGTCGACGTTGATTGCTGAAATAGTGGTCCAGAAACCTTGTAGTGCTACTTTCGGGCCAAGGAAATTCTTAATTTGAAGTAAAATCACGTTATGGTGTTCCGCACTGCGTTAGCGCACTTCAAATCACCCGACAGTAGTGGGAGCCACAGCAGCAACAATGTCCATTGAAGCTTGCCGCGATGGATGTTGTCAGCGGACCTGAAAACGAGACATTGGCTCACGACACTGGCGCAGAGGCACAGCACTCAGCCACTTTGATTGTAGGGGTTCGTTTTGTGGCACCCAGTGGAAATTCACGACGGTTTTTTTGCTGCTGCTCAAGCAGCGTACACCATTCGGGTATCCGGCAACATCACATGCACTCGGCAATCGGGGCTTTTAACTTGTACGTATACTTGTTAACGTTACCGTGTTACCAGAATACAGGACTGCGTTTGCTGTGTTACTGGAACGCATGTTTTAGCAATGTTTTATTACCCCATACGTAAAGGTTTACATATGTACAAACCACTAAATGGTGAGGATAACTGCACTTGAACTATACTTAATTTAGATAAGGTTGAATCGCCGCTGCAGCAAAATCATGAGAGGTTTTTATTGTGTACGGTATCCTGGCATATGCAAAGGGTTGTAGGAATGCAGGGCTATCCGGACGATGGTGTCGACATCTTGTGACGTTTTGTGCAACCACAGTCATGGACACCTTTGTACTTGCCTAGCATATTGAGCGAAAAAAAATGATTAAAAAGGCAGCTTATTTGTGATTACGCCGCTGCAAGGCATTCTCACCAGAAGTAGAATGCACGATGCTTCTGCAATAAAAATTTTGTGCTTGCCGGGGTCAACTGGGCCCCGCTAGATGGCACCACCTATCCTAGCCTAACCAGGCGAAAACGGACTTTTTGAACCACTCGCACCATTCTCCATGGTAAAATGCCAAGCTGTTCTTTTTTCCATGAATCAAACAGAAATGGACAAGCAGCATTTCAAGTACATGTTGTAATGCACGCAAGGTTCTTTTTTTATTGCCAACTGGTTTGATCACTAGTGATTAATTGTACTCGGGCCTTTTGACGTCATTGGAATCATTTCAAAATGTCCCACTCGTGGCACATATGGGAATCGTACATTTATTTACCTTAATTTCTTGATTAATACAGCACTGTTGATAATATTGACGTTTCAGATGTTCTCAAACATTGATCTTTCACTCTGATGCAAATTCTTACTTGCCTTTAGTGTCCCTTTATGGTTACTTTAATAGCTACCTGTAGTGTTGGGTTAATGGCTGTGGCATTCTGCTTGAGGTCACAAGTTCAAATGTGACCATGGCAACTATACTATCCAAAAGGGTCATAAATGCAAAAATGTGCTAAGTGAGCATTTGGGTCAATTTGAAAGAGCCCCCCAGTTATCATGCCTTTTATAGTCCGCATGTTGCTTGGGACAGCAAACATGACTTGTGCAAGCTTAAAAAGAAGTGCACAGAGCTAGATTAATTTACTTAATGATTGACCCTTTCAGTGACCACCATGTTTAAGGGCATCGGGTAAGCCCTACACGTCCCATGCATTTTTGACCATTTTGAGGTACCGTTTTCTCAGTGAATAAAAGGGACATTCATGTAGTCCATATATAATTTTCCTCCAAATTTTCCGCTCGTTTAACTGGAGCAGATTTATTTAAATCTGGACTAATATTGGAATTCTGGCTGAATTTTTTACTTCTAAGACTTAAATTTTGAGTTAATTGGCATTTATGAATATTTGTAACAAAAAATGAAAAGTGCATAATTTCAATTCTGATTCAGTAGTTGTGTGCATTTATGCAGAATACAAGAAAAAATCAACTGGTTATCTTGGAATACATAGGAAATAATGGTACCTAAGTAATAAAAAAACATGGTTTTGTAATAATCGTGTTTCAAGTTAGAAAACAGTTGAAAAGCAAACATACTTTGTCACAAAGAAAGACTGCTCAACTATTTTATTTAGTAGCTAGAAGCTTGGTAATCATTGCCAAAGTCAATTTTTCACTATGGAGCCTGTCATAGTGCTTGCCTTGCTTCTTTTGAAAGCCGTCATGCAGCTCTCTGTGCAATGTATCGTCGATTGTGGTCAACGTTTTTCAGCAAATTTACTATAGTTTGGCCAGGCTTCAATCCTAACTATTTCAGAACTATTTCAGAATTTTGGCTCATGCGATATTGCCATTATTAAATGAAAGAACAACGTCCAATGTCGCAATCCTTAAGACTCTGAACCTAAACAAAGACAGCAAAGACTCTGCGACGCAATTCCCATTACCTCAACATTTGTACAGGGCAGTTTGCATGTGCTATTTGGTTTAATTGCATCACAAATAATAATCATGTCTATTAGAGCATGCCCGTTGTCATCCTGCACACGATTCGCCTGGAAGGACGCTGAAAAATCTGAGAGGTTCAACGATAAACAGCTTGCTGGTTCAGCGTTCAGCGCCTCAGCACGTCACCAATATTTATTCGCATGTACAAGAGAGCCGTATTAGCTGCCACGAAATTTACACTTGCTGAAGACCTTCCTTACCCTCAGCATCTCAACTTGTCGACAAGCAAGGCAACCACAAGGTGTAATGAAGCTAGGAGCTGAAAGTGTTCGAGCCAAAGCGCTCCAAAGACAAAGTGTGAATATAAAGGCGCACAGCGTCTTCAGACTGCCTTAGAAGTTACCCGACAATTTCCTATACACAGCTGAATCTAGACAAGCATATTGGCTTTCGTACACAAAGTTTTTTTTTAGAAAAATAGACCGTAAGAACGGAGTGCATATGAGGGGCTTGCCCCAGAGATCACTCAGTACTTGCTTTCAGAAAAACTGGTTTTCAGCCACAAAGAGACACCCTTCCTAAATTTCAATGAATAAAAAAAATTTTTTTTCAAATTTTGCCCCACCCTGTGCCCTTGGGAAGCATCTTAGCAAAGGCCATAGTGGACATGCTCCAAGAGATCATTCACTGATGCTTTGTGGCATTTAAAGTTCCACAGGCCACTTCTTCACAAAAAAGGACTACACAAGTTTATTTATCCCTGTTACACCATTCAGCAAACGACACAGTAAAGAAAAACTTTGTACATAGTGATCTGCGCATAATAAAACTTTACAGTTGGACACAGATTAAACAAATGGCAACTGGGTTTATCAATATTTCATTGATGAGTAGCTATATTATTTTATTGCTCTTTTCTTTTTCTCTTACTTTTGTTGACAGACACCAGAAGAATGTGTTAAGACAGTACTGCACACAACTCTTTTGGGCGAGCTTGAAGGCATCAGTGGCTGCTATCTGGAGGAATGTTCACCTGGCTCAGCCACTATCTCTGTGCGACGACCACTCTGTCCAAGAGAGACTTTGGAACAAGACGTGGGCGCTGCTCAGGCCATGGTTAAACGACCAAGCTTGTGCCATAGATATCCTGCTCGCCTCTTGAAGTAGCCCGCTCACTGAGACTTCGAGAATCGGGGTACCAGGCCTCATTTGGACACGATAAACTGCAGGGCTGAGACTCCAGTGACCAAAAATGACCGAATTGCTTGAGCGTAAGAAAAAAATACGATAATTTATTTCTGTGGTCACGTCACGTGGAATGGCAGCTAGTGGAACATCTGCAAAGAAAGAAGGCACAATGAAGCGACATACGCGCTCACATTAATTGTTATACCTATCATAACACAACTTTCCCGTAGACATGCATTTCTCTAGCTCTTTAATGACGGTTTCCAGACTGTGACACTTGCTCAACTTGGCAAATAAAACATAGGTAAAATGCAGGAACCACCTAGCATTAAAAGCAAGGATTAAATTCCTCTTTGCACTATTAATACATGTGCTATTATAGTAACACGCAATCATTACATATCATTCCTACCACCACTTTTATTACTTCAGAACACGCTTGTAAGTAATTCACTGTATTCCCATTTTTCTCCTCTTCTACATCAAACCACTTTTGGCATGGTCCAACTCGCACTAAGTGCACTGCAGGCACTTTGGACGCACAATCGCTTAACCAAGAGCACAGGCTTCAGCATCCAAAACTTTTGTGGTTTAGTTCCTAGCTTGACCTATTAGATGTAAGATACCTTTTGATGTGTCAAACCTAACGCGTTTCATAACCTAATGACTAGTGATGTAAGGTTGTCACCAAAACTGAGGAGAGGGACTCTGACCATTAGCAAGGCCCTGCTAAAAAAAAAAAAAAAAGTCCGTCTATGTCCTACAGAATGTTATGCTAGAACAGTGTCTGTGCCCACATCAAGCCGAATGCACATGCACACCACCAATGCTTACAGGTGAGTCTTGATCATAATTGATGTCGTCCGCATCCAGCTCGTCGTCTTCATCCTCGTTGCTATCACTTTCATCGTCCTCATTGTCGTCGTCTTCATCGTCTTCCTCATCTTCATCCTGCAACTTTTCGAGAACACAACTTAGAATGCCAAACCACTTGGCAACAAGATTCCGCAGAGTTTAAATCCTTACGATAATGGTTTCGTGCATCGGTCGATTGCCCTGTTGTGAAGGCTAAGATCGAACACAAGTCAGGTGCATTTCCTCGAGACCAAGTCCTTCACACGTATAACGAAAACAAAAGGTCTTCTCTGGCTTGTCTGCGTTTGCTGACTGCGCAGGGGTATTAAGCTTGCAATGTAACTAGTGCATTAGGTTCTCCTGCACAATTAGGCGACGTTCCCGACCTGTGCCAAATTCCGCGATGACGCGAAAGAGTCACTGCAACGATGTATCCCCGCGTTTTATCCGGTATGTGGCACACGTACAATCTATCGAGCATGATAATATACATTCCTTTGTGCTTGTATCACCCCGGTGGTTTCGCCCATGCGGCATTTAAAGAAAGGAAACTACATCATCGCTGCGCAAGCTGAAGCACGCAAACAAGTCAGTAACACAGAAAAAAAAAAAAAAGAACCAATCTAACTCGAGAAGCCAATGCGTAGGCTAAGTTGAGAATGCCACAGCCGGCCAAGCTTACTTCTGCTGCAGTTTTCCCAATCGGAACAAGGTCGCTGTGCCTCTGCGCGATGCTCGTGAGCTGAAATGACACATACACCGCACATGTCTCACGACAGAAGGCAAAAAGAGGCAAGGCGGCGAGCAGCTGCAATACCTACCGCGCTTTGATGTTCTTTCTCTAGCTGGGTTAACTCTGATTCATCATCGCAAGGCCGGTCAACGTAGAACCAAGGCTGGTCGGCTATTCTCGGCTGCAGAGAAGGAAACTGAGGCGCCTCCATCAACTCTAATAATTAGCAGCTCAGCACTTCTGCCTCCTGTGAAGCATAGCGATCGCAACAAACCGAAATATATCAACAGCGTAAACGGCGTAAACAAACTTTCTCTACGGTGGATTGGCTTAGGCGCTTAGGCTTGTGTTGGATACGGACAATGTAAAGATGTCGATGGCGTTCCCGTTTCTGGTGTTCGTTTAAAATAGTAGGAAGCCTAGATGATGCGGCCGGTCATGTGGGCTCCCTATAAAATAGTGTCACGCAACGCCAGCTATGTAAGGGACAAAAAAAAAGTTTCCTCTGACGCTTTCTTATGCGAAATGTGAGCGCAGCCGTAAGCGTACTCCATTTTGGCGATATATTGAGGCAAAGTATTTCAGAGCGACATGTATGCATGGACAGTTCCGAACTACTCTTTCATTGCAATTTAGGCTGTAATTTGCGTGTGTGGCCTACGAGAAAACTACCATCATCGTAAACAAGTGTGTGCCACAGAAATTGGGTTAGTCACACTACTCACCACTGGTCTACTAAAAATGAAGAAGGCAACAGTTAGCCCAACAAATGGCTGCGAAGCGACGGCGGCGAGCCGAAGACCCCGAGTACGTACGGGAGAATACTAAGGACAGAGAAAGGCAGTGGCGGCTGCGAGAAGACCCCGAAGCGATGTAAGGCTAGCCACCCTAGGAAGGCGTACGCCAACGACGACGCGAGAGGCATAGACGTGCCCACCGGGGGTACAGCCCCCCCCCCCCCCCAAGCGCATTTAGGAGGGGGGGGGGGCGCAAAGCCAGCCCCATACTTATCGCCCCGAGGTCGGGCTATAGGCGGCAGCACCGTCACCGCGCTAGTGTGGATAGGCGGCCGGCGGCGCGCATACAAATGTACGCAGCGGCGCATTTTTGTGAGTGGTGTGAGCCGATTGTCGGCAAATAAAATGCGCTGACTGCAGCCTACTATAATATATATGACATCCATTGCCGAATGAATGCACAAAGCTCGCTGAACGTTATTATTACTTTTGAGATAAATGCAATCTGCCATTGAAAGGGATGTACGCGCTTGGCTACTGTCCGCGTTTTCGCACTATGGCACGTTTCTTGTATTTTTCTTTGTAAGTGTTGAGCTTGTGTCCCGCCTACTTCGCACTGCTGTAGTGCGACTTAATTCATTCTTTGCTTCATGCATGCTGGTCTTGGATACTAAAAATATGAGAAAGAAAGAAATCCCATATTCTTGGTGAGCTGAAGTAACCGCGAATACGCATCCGCATTCTTTATTATTCAATTTTCCATGAAACGGACGTAGGACAGTTGATAAGCTCATTCAGGAAAGCCACCTGGCTGGCAGCGCTTTAGCGCGTTTGTTCAATTACTCCAATAACAGAATAAAAAGTTCAGCACGCAGCTTCCTTCGATGGATTATCTGCATGACAGTGATGCAACAAAGGTTCGGTTATTTGATGGGACAAAAGGTTTTTTTTTTTTTTAATGCGGTGGTGGTATCAACTTTATTTGACTCAGTCACTCGCCTGGCGCCTCAGGGTGGCTCCACGCGGGAAGCGACTCTTTCAGCCCATGTTGATTTTGAGGGAGCTGGTAGAAGTGATTTTGGAGGAAAACCCCCACATCCCCACAAGATGTGATCTTGGGTAGCTATTGCATTTATATTACAATTTTTGCAGTTTGGTTCGAATTCTCCGTTAGTGATAATTGCCAGTCTATGAGGGCCGGTGAAAGCGTGCGTTTGTATGCGGCGTAGAATTGTGGCCTGCGCTCTCGTGAGGTCGTCATCTGGCGGGGGGTAAAGCCGCCGTTCGTTTTTGTAGTAATTTGTGACGTCCTTATAGGAAATCGGTGCCTCACCCAGCATTTCTTTGCGTACTGTAAGTACTTTTGCGTTTCTTTCTTTCTTTCTTTCTATCTATCTATCTATCTATAGATAGATAGAAAGAAAAGAGGCCTCCTTAATTTGTGGTAGACCAAATTTTTTATGGGGGGGGTAAGAGGTATTGACGAATATGTCTGGCTGGTCATGACATGAATAACGTGAAAATCTCGTCGCGTACGTCGTCAAACTCATTTCTCCAGACACGTGTGGCTCATACCCGTATATCACGGGCAGCGGAATGCGGGTATGCGCCACAGGACTTGGACAATTTATATCTACCCAGGAACAGCGAGAACAGGCATTTGTAATTTAAATGAGAGAGCGTTAAGAGAAACTGACATCGGCGGCGTTGACACTAGTAATTTAAAGGTGATAGCGTTAAGAAAAACGGACAATAGAAATCTGAGTCCCAGCAGGAATACAAAGAATACAAATCAGAGTCGAACCCAAGCATTCTGCGTGGCAATCAAGCATTCTACCACAGAGCCACGTCAGGTCTCGAAACTGCTTTGGAAGAACACCCTATGCAGGCGTAATGTTGGTGAAACGTATATTGTGGTTGCAGCGCTGGCTATCTAATTTTATAAACATTACATACGTACTCGTATGACGAATGAGTCATGTCGGGTTAACGTCAGTTGCAGTAGCGTAGCCAGAAATTTTTTTTTTCGGGGGGGGGGGGGGGGGTTCAACCATACTTTATGTATGTTTGTGCGTGCGTTTGTATGTGTGCGTGCATATATACGCAAGCAAAACTGAAAAATTTCGGGGGGGGGGGGTTTGAACCCCCCCCCCTTGGCTACGCCACTGGTCAGTTGTGTACTTAAGCGCCATACGTGTACGTAGCACTATCCAGGGCTACCATCCTTGCAAGCACAAACTCTACGTATCAGCTTAGGGCTTCTGGTGTACCATGTTTCTGTCGGCATCGTTACACAACTGTAAACAACTGGTTATATGAAACATAGCAACTATTCAACATGTCTGTGCGCGCAACATTTGTACATATCTTTAGCGTCATTTCATAACGTTTAGCTCAATAAAAAAATTACGACCCAGTCACCTTACCTCCGGATGCTTCGCATAACATCGATTCCCATGGTACTTGGGATCTGCCCAATTTTTTTCTTTTTTTCAAGCGAATAATGTCCGATCCTTCCGTCAGTCTATGACGACGCCACAAAAGCACTCAAGACATTGTAAAAAAAAGATGACGTTTTGCGTGAAGTTATACGGCATAAGTGTGAGGCACGCCGTCTGGATTAATTTTGACCATCTGGATTCTGTAAAGCGAACCCAAATCTAAGCATACGGGTGTGTCTGTATAAATTTCACCCAATGTTAAAATTGCGCTCGGCGACTCAAGTTTAATCACCTCCATGTCATTCCATTTTATGTTGTTTTTAAGGGACAATAAGTACCGAAGTGTCAGATTTTACTACGCAGACATATTTCGCTCTAGTGGGACCGGGACTGCACAATAAAATTTTATCTCAAGCACCATTAAAGCTCGTCGCATAACCTAAAGCAACAGCGCCGCAGTTAGACACCTAACAACAATGCAAAACTTTGTTTATCACCGAGTCGCTAAAACGCTACTTTCACGCAATATTTCATACTCCTCATGTTTGGGACGACGCCAAGTGCACTTTACGATGTGCTTCAACTGCAAAGTGGCACCTACACCGAAATGATCCTGGCGAACGGAGGATACACAACACTCTCGGCAAGGGCACAAACTGATCTTATTGCAGTGAATGTACAGCCGAACAAGGTCAAATGTGTCTGTAGATCATGCTAGGCAAACGTACAAGCAGTTAAACTTGCGCTAACAGAGCGGGACAAACCGCCCTTTGAGGATGAGCATGGGGGGACGCGCACATGCTAGCCTTATGTGGCTAGCAGACGACGTGAGGAGCAATCCACACTAGGCGCGCTTCAGCCAGTGGCCACCAGGCGGCGACTCCGCTCAATCTCGGGGCGAATAGGGAGGGGGGGGCTCTGCGACGAACCTTCGCTACCCCTCCCCCCCCCTCCCTGAAGGGGAATCCTGCGCACGCCTATGGTGAGCGGTGCGAACGCTTGTTTCAGTGCAAGGTTCTGTCTCTGGAGTTCGGACATCCGTGTCGTGTCTGTGACTGTCTACGGTTTAACTCGAACCTTTCTGCTCTGAGAATGAACTTAGAAACAACCTAGCATCAGCTAGCCAGTCTAACAACGAGCTAGAAGCAACCTCCTAGAAACAACCTGCATCACCTAGAAGGCCTAGAAACAGGGGCGGCGCCAGGATTTTTTACTGGGTGGGGGGGGGGGGGGGGCACCGACGCTGGGAACATATGCGTTGTGTTTTGACTACGCATGCATGCTCTTGAGGGGGGGGGGGGCAAAAGGGGGGCAGGCAGAAATTTTGGGGGGTGCTCCAGCCCCTCCATACCCCCCGCTGGCGCCGCCCCTGCCTAGAAACAACCGAGAAGCAGCTAGATTGGTCTTCAGAATTCTCCAGTTTTGCTGTTTCAAGCTTAGCGCGGCTTATGGAAGCTTCGACTTTTCTTTCTCTCTCTCTCTCTTTTTACAGCGAATCTGTATATGCTTCTAGGTCGTTGCTAGACTTGAGCTAGCTATGTGATGCAAGGTTGTTTGTACGTTGCACAGAGAGGTTCGAGTTAAACCATGCACACACAGTCGGACACGACAAGAGTTCGCACCTCTCATGCGGGCACGTCGTCGTTGGCGTATGCCTTCCATCACTTCGGGGTCCTCTTGCAGCCGCCTTTGCCTTTCCCGTTCACTAGAATTCTCTCGTTGTAAGTACTCGGGGTTCTTCGGCTCGCCGCCGTCGCTTCGCAACCATTTGTTGGGCTAACTGTTGCCTTCGTTTTTAGTGGACCAGTGGGGAGTAGTAGGATTTACCAAATTTCTGTGCCCCATACCCGTTTATGATGATAGTTTTCTGATAGCTCGCACATTGGCACATACCCGTTTGATGACGGTAGTTTTCTTCTTCATTTTAAGTGAACCAGTGGTGAGTGATTTCCACAATTTCTGTGACACATATACCTGTTATGACGATGATAGTTTTCACGTAGGCCGCACGGCACATGCCCGTAGGCCGCACAAATATCTTAAACAGCTGTGCTGTTAAAAAATTTGGCAGATCCCATGGTGACGTACCGTGGGCATCGATGTTGTGCGAAGCATGCTGAGGGAAGGTGACTGTGGTGAAATTTTTTTTTTATTGAGCGAAACGTTACGAAATGACGCTAAAGATATGTACAAAGGTTGTACGCACAGACATCAAATCAAGTTTCATTCTGTCGTACAGAAAGAAAGGACTGTGAAAAAAAAAAGCTGTGTTTAAAACAGCTTGACTAGTTCACAGCCCCATAAAAAAATAAAAGAAAGCAGAAAAATAAAATACAAAGTAAAAGTCGGAGTGGTAGCAGCACCGGGGTAAACATGGCAATCTGGCACCTCACGGGCAGTGCGCTACAACAGGGCGTACACATTGAAATTGTGATTTTAATACATATATTATTATACATACATATATACATATATTATTATTACACTGTGTAGAAAACATAAACATGATAACGTGATTGTCATCCAGAAACAAAGTATAAGGGCACATAATACACTGCATACAAAAAATACATTAATAGATTACAACATTATACACTATATAGATTACTGCCCTAGAAGGGCCTACATACAATTGAAAAAAAGTAAATATATATCTAAGAGTTTTGTTTTAGAACTGAGAGAAAAACGTGTAACTGAATGTGCTATTGATTTGAAGATCAAGTATTATGTCTCTGCGAATAATTCATGGATATCGTGATATGAGCAGCGGAATAAGTCAAAACCTTTCACGTCACAGTGATTCAGAAGAGCTGGAAGAGTGTAAGATAAACACTGTTTGCGGGAGTTTAACCGTGTCGTATCAACCTTCCACTTTTCTCCATGACAGGTGGGGTAGATTAGATTCCTGGCACGCAGGTTGGCTAGACTGCGTAGATTTTAAATGCGAAGCATTTCTTTGCGTACTGTAAGCACTTTTGCGTTTCTATCTACGTATCTATCTATCTATCTATCTAGCCGCGAATGGGTGCTCTCGTGATCGCCTCCTTAACTTGGTGTGGACCAAAATTTGTATGGGAGGGTAAGAGGTATTGAAGAATATGTCTGGCTGGTCATGTCATAAATAACGTGAAAATCCTGTCGCATACGTAGTAAAACCCTTTCCTGCAGACACGTGTGGCACATACCCGTATACAGTGAAACCTCGGTGATACGATCACAGCTCATACGAATTTCGGGGTGATACGAATTTTTCTTTGGTCCCGGCCAAGACCAATTGTCCTGTAATGTAATGGAGTACGGTTGTTGCGAACCGAGTTTCACCCCGCGACGTTTGATACGAACGTACGCTACCGCCCAGGTACGAAGACGTGGTGTCCGCGCTGTCGCGGAACACGCGCCAAGCACGTGCGAGCGCGGGAACGCAAGCGCAGGCATGCGCGCCGCACCGCCGAATCGTCAGAAAGAAGGAGAGGACGGTCTTGGCGAAGGAGTCAGGCCTCATAACGTCAACATGCGCTAGTGTTGAGGTCGCACTTGTGCGGGCACGACCGTAAATCTCCCCAAAAAACATCCCCAGCACCACCGCGATAAGAAAATCATAGCATTGGACCGTGGTTCTGAAGTTTTGTGGCCTTGATCTATCGCGTCAAAGCGCTTCTCCGTTACTTTCGCCGCTGTACTCCGGTGTCATGCGAAAACGCATACTAAAATTTGGGAGGGGCTACTCCTGTCGCGGGTCACAACGCAGCTGGTTCATTAATTAAACACGCGCGTATGGGCCGTTTATTTACGAGTGCTGGTATGATTTCCGACATCTAAAAACTTAACTGACATTCATTCAAAGTTCTTCCTGACGTTGCTGCGGCCCTGAAAAAGAATAAATGAAAATGTACGCCAGCTTTCTTTTGTCTCATGGTAAATTTCCATGCTTTCTGGTGATACGAATTCCGGATGATACGAATATTTTTGTTGGTCCCATGAGATTCGTATCACCGAGGTTTCACTGTACCACGGGCCACGGTATGCGGGTATGCACCACAGGTGTTTGACAATTTATGTCTACCCAAGAGCGGCGAGGACAGACATTAGTAACTTAAATGCGAGGGCGTTAAGAAAAACTGACGTCAACAGCGTTGACCCAACGAATGCAAATAATAAATATCAGTGTCCCAGCAGGAATCGAACCCAAGCAATCTGCGTGGCAATCAAGTATTCTACCGCAGAGCCACGCCAGGTCTCGAAACTGCTTTGGAAAAAGACCCTGTGTAGGTGTAATGTTGGTGAAACGTCAATTGCGGTTGCAGTGCTGGCTATCTGATTTTATAAACATTACATATGTACTCCTATGAGGCCCGCGTCATGTCGGGTTAACGTCAATTGTATAATTAAGCGCCATCCACTGTAGTTGGTCCACGAAGCGCTATCCAGGGCTACCATCCTCACAAGGACAAGTGGTATACATATCAGTCTACCGCTTCTGGTGTTGGTAATGCCCATGTTTCTGTCGGCATCGTTACCCAACTGTAAAGAACTGGTTATATGAAACATATGCGACTGTTCAACATATGTCTGTGCTTACAACGTTTGTACATATCTTTAACGTCATTTCGTAACGTTTCGCTCAATAAAAAAGTTACAGTCCAGTCACCTTGCCTCCGCATGCTTCGCATAACATCGATTCCCATGGTACTTAGGATCTGCCATTTCTTTTTTTTTTTTTTTTTTTTTTTTTTTTTTTTTTTTTATGTGCTAAGAGTTTCCGATCTGAATTTTCGGCTTAATGTATAATTGTATAGCTGGTGCACCTTAATTATTCCTGAACTACAAAATAAGGGTCAAGTGGATGCCACAAAATGAGCATTAAAATATGCCTAATGCATTTTTTCTGAAGCATGTGTATTTTATCAACATTAGTAGCCGTCGTTGTACCCCATACCAATTGACAATAGTTTAAACGAGACTTAAAAAGTGAATGATATAGCGAAAGCTTAATTTTTTTTTTTGAAGCAAATGCCTAATTCGACCCATTACACCATATGTTGAACAACCGCATATGTTTTATATAACGAGTTGTTTACAGTTGCATAACGATGCCAACAGCAACATGGGTGTTACCAACACCAGAAGCTGATATGTAGCGCTTGTGCTTGCGAGGACGGTAGTCCTGGCTATACATAGATCAACTTCAGTGCATAGATGGTGGACCCGACGTGACGCCGGTATCATAGGAGTACATATGTTATGTTTATAAAATTAGATAGCCAGCACTGCAACCACAATTGACGTTTCACCAACAATACGCCTGCATAGCGTCTTTTTTCCAAAGCAGTTTCGATACCTGATGTGGCTCATGTGGATAGAAAACTTGATTGCCACGCAGAATGCTTGGGTTCGATTCCTGCTGGGACCCTGATATTTATTATTTGCATTCGTCTGGTCAACGCTGCCGATATAAGTTTTTCTTAACGCTCTCGCACTTAAGCTACCAATGTCTGTTCTTGCCGTTCCTGGATAGATAGGTGGGTAGGTATAAACTTTATTTGATCCATGAAAGAATCATGTGAGGGGGGGAGTGGAAGCAGGAATACGAGGCCTTCAGGCCGCTCTAGATGGCCGGACACTTCTGTGCTTCGGCGACCCCTTCCCCTCTGGCCCAGCCCACTGTCCGGAGCTGTAACCCCGGTTGTGGCTTGGGTCAGAACACCAGGAGCGATGGGAGGCTGCCCGGGTAGATATAAACAGTCAATCACCTGTGGCGCATACCTGCATAACGCGGTCCGTGGTATACGGGTATGTGCCACACGTGTCTGGAGGAAAGGGTTTGGTGACTTACGCGACGGGATTTCCGCGTCAATAGCGTCTAGACCAGCCAAACATATTCGTCAAGCACCCTTGCCCTCCCATACTAATTGTGGTCTACCCCAAGTTAAGGATTCGATCACGAGAGCACCCAGACGTAGGCAGCTAGACAGATAGTACGTAGATAGAAATGCTCAAAGTGCCTGTAGTTCGCTAAGGAATGCTTCGCATTTAAAATTAAGCACCTCCCCTGCGTCTTCTCTGGACCTACATAAAGTTTTCATCGCCATCACGAAGTTTTGTGTGAGGTGACTACGCTCCCTGTTATAAAGACACGGAGCTTTCTCACCGAGAACTGCGCATATCTACAAGTGATGAACGCTGCTTGAAAGAAATTGAGTTCCAGAAACGCGTTCGCACCTCGGTGATGACGGTCGGATGTACTTATACTACAAGTAGTTTTGTACCCCAATCAGGCGCCTGTGTTATGCTATACAACATTGGGATGCCTGAGGAAATGCTGTTATTTTCCCCCTGCAAAAGTTTGTTTGAGTCGAGCCTACCACAGGTGGTTCCCGCGTTGGTTCAAAGCACAAATGTCGGCCTAGTGACAGCTTATAATCAGTTATGGGCATTGTATGCAGTGGGAATTTGTTAAAGATATTGAAAGCATGCGCGCAGGCTACACGAAAGGATTAATTATACAAGAAGCCAGCACGAGAAGCAATTTCCTTTTTAAAGTGAGGGTGGAGTCCCGTTTATACGCGACATAGCAGTAATTTATATAATCATTTAATGATAACGGGATTTTGACATATATAACACACGACCAGTTGTTGCACATCGGGTATATTTGATTCGTCGCATTAAAAAAGGAGGAACGGCAATGCGCGCTGACAAAAAAGTCACGGCGAAATTACGTTCATAAACAGTCCGCTCGTTTCCGGCATATGTGCGTCGTTAATACATAGTAAATCTTGATCGTTTCCTGTCTAATCTTGCGCGAATAAACTATCAGCAAAAAAAAAAAAAAAGAAGAAGAAAAGCTCGAGGTGATGCCTCGCAGTTTTAAAACAACGCAACACAAGTCTCTTCATTAAGGGTGGCTTCACTGCATGTATGCGGTTAGTGCGGAAAAGCTACACACCCTACGTAGCGTTGACCACGCGCATTCGCTAAAATATGTCCCGCCCCTGTCTGTGCATTATGCAAGACTGATTACGATCTTGTGCATCGTAAGCTTGCTAGATGGAAGTTGCGAGTCACTGCATAGGGGCGTCCCAAGTTCGTAAACTGTCCAAGAGGGACACACTAAAGCCTCTGGCTTTAGGCCACGGCCACACTCGATGTACGCGTCCCTAGCGGAACCTTCCGCCACCACGGGAAGGAGGCCCCCGGTTGCCCCGCGGGATCTCCGGTCTTCTCAGTGTAACGGTGCACGTCATCCCAGCGGGCGGGGCGACTGGATGCCTCGAATGGACGCTGCAGGTCGCTCCGAATCCCTGGGATCTCGCAGGGCGGAGGGCCTCAGCCTGTCCTGCGAGCCCATTCTACTCAGAACCTGAGCTGGGCACCGGTCCTTAGGCGGCCCCTGATCAAGACCTCGTCGAGAAAGCTGCCGGTAGGGGCCGCTCCAGCACCGCGATCGGTGGCCATCCTTAGCTCGGCCAGCTCCCGCCGGAGACGGTCGTTGTAGCGGCGCTGTTCTTCGATTCTCTCGCGCCGCTGCCCTCTCGAGGCGCTGCCTGCGCTGTTCCTCGAGGCGGGCTTCGAACGAAAGCCGCTGTTCCTCGCGAATGCGTTCCTCGATGCGCAGCCGTTCTTCCTGTCGCAACCGCTCCTCTTCGAGCTCGCGTCGCCTTCGCTCCTCCTTGCGAGCCCGTTCCTCGCGTCGCAACCGCTCCTCCTGCCGCACGCGCTCCTCGCGCCGCAGCTTTTCTTCACGCAGCTGCTTCTCCTCTAGGCGCAACCTCTCTTCTTGGCGCACGCGCTGCTCGCGGCGTAGAAAGTCCTCCATGCTTATGGTCGGTGGCGGCTGACCACCGCCGAGCGAGAGCTGGCCCAAGAGCGCTTGTGCGCAGCACGTGGCGCAGCCCCCGGTAGCCGCGGGAAACGCTGTCGCTGGTGGCATCGGGTACGGCTGTGGAAAAGCGGCCGGCGCTGGGAACAACGGGGGCCTCTGGTAGGGTCCCTGTAGGTTTGGTTGATAGGCGTTGTAGTAGATGTCTTGCCCCTGCGCTCCCGGGGGATATAATTGTTGCGCGGAGTACGGGGGTGGAGTGGCTGACGGAAAAGGCGTACGGATAGGGCATTCGGTCTGCAAACTGCACGCCTCCTAATTGCAAACCTCTGCCGGCGGTGTCGGTCATCTCGGTTCGTCGCTTGGAGGAGCGTGAGGCCGGCTTTGGACCGAAATTACGCACCTCGTACCATTCGTCTCCGGCGGGGCCTTCGTCACCACGGCGCAAGCGACGTCGCCATGTTTTTCTTTGTCCTTGAGTTCGCCTTCATCCTCGACTCGTCCATGTGGCTTGGCCAGCAGGATCCGCAACAGGGACAGGTACCTGTCTCCTTATCGTCGATGTCTTGCGCTGGTGGGAACGTCTCGTCCGCTTCGCTGGTTGTAGTCTCGCTCTTCTTTTCTGCGTCGTTCTCGTCATCGCGCTGTTTCTTCTCGCTAGCGGTGGTTGGCGTATGTTTTGAACTGGGATGCTCGCCCGACTTGCGAGCGCCCGGCTTGCCGTACTTGCGCTTCTTGGTAGTGGAACGTGTCGTGCGACGCGTTACAAGTCCGCCGCGCCCTTGGCGCCAATCGTTAGGGTCGGGCTCTACGACTTCTTCAGTCACCTCCTCGTAATAGTCCTCCGAACCCGTCGAGTACTTGTCTTCGTCGTCCAACGTTTCTTCGGCAACGGCCACGGGCGTCTTGTCTGGGCCTTTCTCTTCTGCCACCTGCTTTGCGGGACCTAAATCTTTCGTAGACTCAGGAGGCTCCTTCTGCTCGGTAGCGCTCTTCGTGACCTTCGTCAAAGCGTTTGCTTCGCGCTCCTTGCGGTTGCCAGGTTCACGAGTCTCGTCCGTCGCTTTTTCGGCTTTCCTTTCTCGTTCCGCGAGGTCCAGTGGAGGGCTCTCTCCGGTCTGACCTTCGGACCCCCGATTCCCTTCTCGTACGATTCTGGAGGTTCTCACGGTAATACTTTTCGATAATCGAGCGCCTTGGTTCTCTCCTGGTCGCCACCGGCTTGCGCGCTCTCTCCTTGCTCCTGGAAAACGACCTTTCATCGTTACCGTCGGAATCGGAGCCGGGTTCGTCACGATGTCTTTCTGTTGCGGGGGTCCTCGGACGGCTGTGCCGCCTGGCCGGCCTCAACTCTGCACCTTCAGCCCTCGAGCGACGGCCCGAATCTCTAGTCCGGCCTCTGTCCCTGCCACGTTGCCTGTCCGAGGAGCTATCCGACGGGTGATCACCTTCCTCCGCAATGGTCCGAGTCTCTTCTAGTTCAGCGTGTAGCCTAGCGTCGGTTCCACGCCTGTGTCCGATGCCGCGTCTTCTTTCGGCGCCGTGCCCGCCTTCGTCGCCTTGTTTCCGATCGGCCTCTGCACTCGCTTCGAGACCATCCTTATTGCGGTATGCGTGATCCCTGCCGGCAGCCATGGCTTCGGTCGAGGATTCTAGAAGGACGTCTTGCGGGGCGAAGAGGATTCTAGAAGCTGGCTTGGCTACCTTCTACCCTTGGTCGTTTTTCTTGCTCTCGGAGCACGGTTAGCCGGTCACGCGCCTCTTCACTTTTAGTCTATGCACAGGTCCCGCTCACCAGTTTTTGGGGTCGACAAAACCACTCAACGTGCATTTCATTTCACGAAGCAGCACTTCCGAGCCAGACACCAAGACATCGGCCTTTGTCACAAGGCGTGCTCTCGCGCATGAATAATGCGCCACGTGCGTGCCCTTGATCTTCTTCCTATTTTACCGCCGTTTATCCACGCGGCTTTATTGATTGATTTCAGCCTCACAAGCTTGAACACCGCCCCGCCCTCTTTGTGTCGCTTTAAACAGTCCTACTCCGGATATTCCACTCACACGCATATCCGAGTATCGTACAAAATTAAGGGAACAAAAGAAGTGGGCTTATCTGTATGAAGTGTCTTTCTGCGGAGAAGCCGGCTTTAAAGGCATCTACCACGTGTGCGCACTGCATACGGTTTAAAAAAAAAAAAAATGTTAGTCTAGCCAGGAGTTGGTTGTATAAACACCACATCCTCTTTCTACGGACCAAATAAATGTCTTTTTCTCTCTCTCACCCTTTTGAGCGCATCTCTTAACAAATTCCGGTGTCGGAGTCGTTGGTTGCGAGCGAAAAATCATCATTCTGTCCGTGACCGAGATGCAAATAAAATAAATAACAAAAATATTCGGTTCGAGTGAGAATCGAACCCGTGCCATATGCGTGGCAAGCAGGTGTTCTACCACAGAGCCATGAAAAAAACTCACTATGAATGTCATAAAATGGGAGGAGTCTCCTTAACGCATGTAATATTGCGTGGCAGAAGCGTAGAATCGCGCCAGGCATCAAAACCTGTGCATTGCGCAGCGAGTGGATATTTTAAAGGCCCACTCGTCACAAAGCGCAAAGACATATTTAATCATCATCAGCAGCAAAAGCATCAACAAATTTAACAGCTCCGTAGGATCGCGTGTTGCCTTCGGACGCGTAATGGCACCCTTCACTGATTCGCTAAAGGAAGAATTATCGCGTAGTTGGCATTATACAACTGTATTTGCAGTAGACATTCTAGGATAGTTGAAGCGACCGATGTTACGCGCACAGGCGTTCGTGTCCTTGTGGCGCGGCTGAGGCATGCGCCGAGAATTAACCGAAGCTAGGCTAGCAATTGAGAAGGCGATGCGCACGGGGCCCCGATTACGATATTGCGTTCTATTCTTGAAGGCGAAGCTCAATCATCCTCCAAGTTTTTCTTCAAGCAACAGTCGTGATTTGTTTTGCTTGCGTTCCCTTTCCTCAAAACTCCGCGCCCGCTACTTTCATGCCAAGAATTCTTCGCCACGCTCGTATAACGCGCATGTCATTATTGTCGTTATTGTTTGGGGTACAAATTTAAATAAACTCCGAAGGGTGCAAACTTTTTCTTTCCCTCTCATCACAAGAAGGCTGTTAAGGTTTCATCATGCTGTTAGTCATCAACAGAAAACTATCATCATCATGAACCGGCACGCGCTGTCTTCGTCCTCTTCTGCTTCGCTCCCAGAACACGTGCGCCGATTTGTCCAACGTGGGGTGCAATAACTCTGATGGGCGAGAGAGAAAGAAAGAACGAGAGATAGAAAGAAAGAGAGAAATTCATGGCGAGGCAGTATTCGAACCCGTGTACGCGCGCGATCCGAAGGCGAGCGTCGTAACCGCTCGGCTATCCAGGTACTCTAGTAGAGCTTAGTATAGCCTGGTACAGTATAGTATAGCAACGGAGTGGGCAAAAGGAAGTGAGGGTGAGGAGGAGGGGAGGGAGTAAAGCATAGCATAGAAAGAAAGAAATAGAGAGAAACAAAATAGAAGAAAGACGGAAAGAGAAAGGAAAGACATAAAGAGACAAAAATGGAAGGAAGAGAAAGATACGTAAAGAGAGAAAGAAAGAAATAAACAGCGACAGAAAAAAGACATACAATAAACAGAGAGATGAGAGAAAAATAAAGAACGAGAGGAAGAAAGAAAGACAAAAATAAAGATATGCAATTAAAGTCACCCAGCTCTGCACTCTTTTCAGACTTGGCACCACTAGGTGCTCAGCTGCCTTATTGTTATTTTTTTTTTTTAGAGATGGTTACAAGCTTTTGAGTATTTCAATTACAGTCTTCCTTTTGTGAGCCCCTGCTTCTCGGTAATAACTCAACCACATAAGGGCTGTAATATAATAACAATATCTGGGGTTTTACATGCCTAAACCACAGTATGATTATGAGGCACGCCGCAGTGGAGGGCTCTGGAAATTTCAACCATCTGGTGTTCTTTAACATGCAATGGGGAGGAGGAGGATGATGAAACTTTATTGTAAGAATCCAGCAGCCTCGGTGATGTGGATCCCACGCCTAGGCGTCAGCCAGCAGCCCTTGGGCCCTGGTGGTGTCCTCGGCCCGTCAGATTACCGAGAGCTGTTCCTCTGGATCTGTGCTGAGCCGCACGACATCACACAGTGCACGGACCTCGAGTATTTCGCCTTCATACATAAGAGCTGTCAACTGTAAAGTGTAAAAGCAGCAAGGGCTAATGCAAATTTGTATATGCTGTGTCGAATGTGGGTCGGCGTGGCATCCACCATAGGCATAGCCAGGGGGAGGGGGGGGTTCACTCCCCCTCAAAATTTTTTAAATTTGCATATTGATATATACTTGCACACATACTAACATACACACAGGTGACATAAAATGTGGTTGACCCCCTCTCCTGAAAAAAATTTCTGGTTACGCTCCTGGCATTCACCATCGCATGCAGTTATCGCATTGGAATGACGAATTCTCCCACGCACGCTAACTGAAAATGTGAAGAGAGCATAGAGCTTGTGCTACTGTTCCCAACTTGACAAACATTGCCGCGCTCTCCAGTGTGGCGACGTACGTCACACTGGAGGAATAGAGTGGAGTCGATGATTGACCTTTTACTGAAGAAAAGGATTTTGGAAGCCTGGCCTCACATCTCATCAGCCCAGACAGCTGTACGAGCCCTTCTGCAGTTCTTGAAGGCAACTGACTTAAACGATTGCCTGTAGCTACACTGATCTGTGCATGTGCATTGCAAATTGTTTGGCACTCATGCTTTCTATTTATTTTGCCTCCTCATTCCCCTCCCCACATGTAGGGTAGCAAAATGGACAAAGTCCTAGTTAACGTACCTGCCTTTCCCTCTATGAATATGTGGACTATCACATCTAGGGTAAGGTTTCTGAAAGACTACATGAGTGCATGAGGAAACAAAACATAACAAGTGAAGCTTTGGAGCACACACAGCTTTTCCATTAGTGCCAGGAACATGAGGAGATTGACCAAAAGCCACAAATAATGTTTTCAATAGCATCCATGAAGTAGACTGAATGCACTTTGTGTGTAAATAGCGATATCTACGAATCCCCGTTGTGCACTTGTCTTACTGCCCATCTTAATGACCATACTTAGCATGAGAAAAAAAGAAGTTCATGGTATGATAAAACTATTAATTCAAACACATAAATTTTTAGTTGAAATCATGATGCTTTTGACTTAGGAGTTTTTAAATATCCATATCTCTTAAAGCAACTTCTCTGTATGTATATCTCCCTAGTCCTGTATAACAAGCATGATTGTGGATGAGTTTTACAAATTATGTTACTCTTGATACAAATAATTGTTTGCAGACACTTCCAGGTATCATGTTTCAAAGTGCAAGTTGATCTGCTGCCCTTACGAATTTCGTTCCAATGTAATTCATACAAGCTTTCCCGTGCAACTTTATGCCACTTCCAGCTGCAGCAGAGGTTCATGAGTCTTTCTCCGGCTGAGCAATTTTTCCAGAACTGCCATGCTCAGTGGTACAGATAGAGGAAGTGAAAGACTTTTAGCCTCCAGAGACTTGGCTATAGACATTTGTCTAGTATATTGGACAAAGAGTATGGGCGGCTGCCAAAACGACTGGGCCAAGTTCTACGAAACCTGAGTGTTTAATAAGTTGGATTCGTGAAGTGGGATGAAAATGGCTTGAAAGCAAGCCTTGCTGGAGACAATCAAAATTCAAGCAGGTTGCAAAAGACGCTACAAAGCGATCAAGAGATTACTTCTTAGTATTGAGACGCAGTGGATGTCAATGACATGGTAGAGTGGGCTTTACCAGCTCGCTTGTAAGGGACACCTGTATCGGTTCCATTAGATCCCCACGCTTGCCACCGAGCACTTTAACAGGACATATATGTGCCTTAGTTTTCTGATGTGTATGCAGTGATGTGATTGGCCAAAGCCATTTTGGCGCAGCTTCTAGAGCAACTAAATCCTCACTTTGGAGCAGCATAACAACCGTTTGGAGCAGTTACTTGCCACACATTTTCGGATGCAAATATTTGTCTCCAAGCCGGAGCGGATGCACCACATGTCAAACGAAATCCATTTATGCATGCATGCATGCATGTTCATTTGCAGTACTCCTAAGCATTAAAAATTAGATCACTGCTCTTCGCTTTTTTAAGTCCAGTCAGCTCAATTCACCTAACACTTCCCACGAATTCACTTGGTATTTGATAAAAGACTCTGGCTTTCCCTGATGCTTTAGTTTGAATGCTGGAAGCACAAGCTGTATAAATTTTTCTTGCATTCTGTTTACTTTCAAAAAGAACAAAGTCTGATTGCGTAATTGTGCTTTTAGTACAAGCTAGGCCTTCATTGTGTGTAGAAGTGTCTGCTGTAGTGCTTTTTGTGCAGAAATGTTAGGGTCCTGGTTAATGGGCAGTTAATAATGAACAGGGCTTAGTAGCTGGTCCTTTGTTCCCATTATTTAATGTGTGCTCGACAAAATGTATGGTGATGGGGCAGGGGCAGTACATATTTACATTTGACAAACCGTTTGACAAATCCGAGTTGCCGAGGTCAAGAAGCCCAGCCAAGATATACCGGAATACTGGGACACCATGCTTTCTGAGCAAAGTAACAGTCACTATATAGCACGTGGTATTGTTGATAAAGCCTGCCCATTGTATG
Organism: Rhipicephalus appendiculatus; assembly: GCA_030522465.1. Taxonomy (NCBI): domain Eukaryota; kingdom Metazoa; phylum Arthropoda; class Arachnida; order Ixodida; family Ixodidae; genus Rhipicephalus; species Rhipicephalus appendiculatus. The sequence continues at coordinate 5,837,839 of JALIZH010032971.1, forward strand.
GTGTTAAAACTTTAAGCACCCTGCATGAAATATTTTAGAAGTAAACTAGAACAAATAGCACAACAAATTAAAAAAATCAAATTTAATAAACGGTCCATTCTACATACACGTACTGATAATAATATAATAATTGATGGGGTTTAACGTCCCAAAACCATACATACATTAATTATAGGCTTGTGCGAATAGTGAACTTTAGGTTCGAAGTGAATTCGAAGCGACTAGTGACTTTGGTCGAATAATTTCGAATCGAATTCGAATAGTATACATCACATATTATAGAGAAAAATGGACATATTTGTCATGACCTAACTAACCTGCGCAATATTTTTTAAAAAGTGACACAAGGCCTGTGCAAATGCCTTTTTTTTGTTCAAAGGAAGTGGGAACAACTTTGGATGGTAGCAGGATTTGGACAAGTGATAACCTGTAAATTATGTTACGTTTTACAATTTACTATAGTTAGAGCATATAAGCCGGTATAACAAGCTTTTAAATTTAAAAAATGATGAATCGATGTGAGGGTAATACGTTCATTTAACCTTGAAGTGGGGTTTCGCGGCAGTGCGGATTTTTTCTGGATAGGTGTTTTCACGGCTTAGCACCCCTTCACTGCAGTGAAACCACCTTTACAGGAAGTTACATGCGAACTAATATACTTGGATAGGTGCTTTCATGGCTTAGCACCGCTCCACTGCAGTGAAACCACCTTTAGAGGGGGTTACATGCGGACTAATATACACCTATTCGTTCATTTCGAATACATCGAAATTTTCAATAATTTAAATTCGAATTGAAGCGAATTCGAATACTGTAATGTTCGTTCGAATATTCGAAGCATTGGAATATTCGCACAAGCCTAATTAATTACATACATTAATTACAGTAATTCAGTACTTACACGTACTGTATTACTGTAATTAATACAGTCAGTCACGTAAGACTGTCGTCCAAGAACAACTAGGTCATTATTACTTTTCTCTGACTGTATCCACAACAGTTCGAAACTATTTTATTGAGCTCAATAATGTACTTTCACAGTATGGTCTAGTAGTAATAGAAAACTAATGCAGTAAGTTTCACAGTATGGGCGAGTTGAAATAGTTTGGAAGGCTTGCGCCCAGCAACTATCAACTACATAGCACTTTCCTGTCTGCTACGATGACCACTTGAAGTTACAGTGGTAACCTATGGATTTCGAGCGCTTGCAGTGTTATTTCTCACGGAAAGAACGCAAAAATGACGTCTTGGCACAAGCTTGGTGCAAGTAATTAAACTTTTTGCCAAGATGTAGCAGGATGTAGCAGGTTTGCCTCTATATCACTGTGTATGATTCCTTCCCCATAACTTCACCTGGGCGTCGGAAGCAATTCTTCGGAGGTTTCTTCAAGCTGGAGTGGCCTTTACAGCATCCATTAGCTGGGTTTGAGAATTGATGTAAGGCGACCCCCAGTGCTTGGCTCCTGTGGCCATCAGAGGCCAGACATTGTCTGCTTCGGATGATGTTGGTTTTGTCTGATTGGCCTAGAAGAATAACTAATCAGACAAAACACTTTAGAAAAGGCTGGACTGAAGCAAGATGAGCCTGAAAATGCATCTGTTGGGTAACGGAATCGTTTGCAGACATTCATTTACCATTCATATACCCAACGTTACTAGAATTTATTCTACTAACGTTGCATATGCCTTGTGGCGAATCTTGTTAGAAAAAAAAAGAAGAAAATTATGCAGATGTTACACTCTTGTAACACAAGAAGACGAGAGCCTAGCCCACTCATGTAATACAAATGAGCTACTACAAGCAGGTATGTATGTTTTGCATTAAATCAACCCTTCAAATGCCTCATCGGAGCGCAATCATCTTTGTATGTCTTTTTCAATGTGACAGACTTTAAGCGAAGTACCCACTACCTATGCATCTGTAAGGCACCTACATAGCTGTACACTTTGCTGATACTATGTCTGATGATGATGAATTATGGCCGAGCCCTTTGTAATAATGGCCGGGAAGCTTTAAGCTACTCACTTGTTACGCAATCCACATGGTGCAATGCCTGGTGCGAATGTATGCTTCTGCCACACAATATTATGTCTATTAACGTGACTCCTTCACCTGGCATGACGCCTGTATAGGGTCTTTTTCCAAAGCAGTTTTAAGTACTGCTGTAGCTCTGTGGTTGGACACTTGGCTGCCACGTAGAGTGCCTGGGTTCAACTCTGGCTCAAACCCCTGTTTTTTGAGGTCATGCTTGAGAGATCACACGTTTCTGTGCTGCACACCACAATTTTCAAGGCCATTGTCTGATGACGACGTTCAAAAAGGACGAGTGCTCAAGTGTAGTGTTCACCAAATTGCTCAAAGCATGGTAGCTTGTTACGGCTTGTATCGCCAATAAAGCAACAGGCTACGTCCTTATTGGTCAATGAAAAAAAAAAGGGGGCCAAATTACAGCAAGCATTTCAGAATAAAAGCAACTGATTAATTGCAGTGTTACCAAGAAATGCAACCAATTGCAAGCAATTAACTGCTCGTCATCTTTTCACGCCTGATTTACACCTTTAATTAGCCTGTACATTGTTATCAACTTCTTTGAGCTTTTACTCCAATCTGCAACCATGCTTATGAGGTATACATACTTTAAGCACTTCAGCTGCCCATAGTATTTCATTTTTTCGCTGGCATTCCAGTCTTTCTTCAGGGCAAATCATGCTCTGCACTTATCTCACTTCAAAAGAAGCCAAGCCCAGATCACCTTGCACTGCCTAAGTTGTAGATTTTCCATGAACCCTCAACGCCAATAGCCTCACTGACCTTTTGTTAACTTCCATCCAATACAAGAATTGATTTTATGCAGAAAAGTGCATTTAAAGACATTGGAGACAGCACTACACCTTTCCAAATTCCTTGCACAATCATATTATTTCTTGCAGCTCCAAGGGGGTCCCTATCAAAACGCCGAAAATCAAAAGGCCGAACGTGGAACGACGCGAAAAATTGAAAGGCCGAAAAATTGAAATGCCTAAAAAGCGAAATGCCGAAAAATCTAAACGTCGAAGTGACATAACGCCGAAAGCCACGTGAAAAATAAATGGCGACGCTTTATGAATACCACTTGTCCGTTTTCCGCCGTGTCACTGTGCTGACACGAACCTATAGCTGTTCAACTTGTTCTGCAAAATCACCAGCATCAGCATATTAAACCGCTTGTCTTGTGTTCCTTTCTCGTTTGTCTTCGTTGAAGTGCGCTTAATGACTATACCATGCATATTAAACCGATATAAAATTTTGTATTTTTTTTATCTGTTGTAAAGGTAGGTATGCATATCGGTTGGACAGGATGGCTCTTATATTCCCGCCATCTCTTTGGAATGTGCTTTCCCTCACTCAGGACGGATTTCCAAGAGACAACAACGCCGTTAAGGCATGGCACCGCTTGATGGGAAATATTGGTTGGCACACAACACGTAAGCGTCTTCCGCCTCATCACCACCATGAAAAGGGAGCAGGCCAGAGTCGAAGACGACATCGAGACGATCAGAGGCCAACCCCGCCGCTTACAAAGCAAGAAGCAGAAGTTACGTGAAAGTCGTTAGGCAGCTGCTCTGGCCAACCGGGACAAGCGTGGATGTTTTAAGTTTCCTACGAGGCATTGCACACAATTTATCTGTATGATATGAAATTTAATGAACAAGGAAATATATTCCTGTTTTCGAAGGGCTGATGAAAACCATGTGAAAAGGGAGAACATGGCTATTGGAAAAGAGGGCGAAAGCGCATGCAACATCGTACAAAGCCGGCGGAACCTTTATTTTGCCAAGGTACATTATCTTCCACTATGACTGGGTAATGTCAGCGTTTTGATGTTTCGGTGTTTTGATTTTTTCGGCAATTTAAATTTTCGGCTTTTTATATTTTCAGCGTTTTGAATTTTCGGCGTTTTAAATTTCGGCATTCCGATAATTCGTCATTTTGATTTTCGGCGTTTTGAATGCCACCCGCTCCAAGGTGCTCTCTTTCATTATCACTGCATTTTATCTTGCCCTTATTCTCACATTATCTTGGCGGATGCTTACATAGGTCCTTCCTTCATTGATGCATACACATAGGTACCCGACAACAAGAATGACTTGCTGTTGCACTTACATCATGTTTTAGTACTTATTTCTTAATTAAAAACCGTTCTTTTTTTCAAGACACTTACTTGCTCTTAACGCAAAGCATGAAAGGCAATGAAGACAGAGACCATCCTTTCTTCAGTCCTTCGTGAATTTTCCCACGCTTTATTTTTTAACTTGCGAGCGCGCATTTATTAAAGATGTAAACTAACAAGCCCACAGCACAACAACCGGACACAACACGCAGGCTTCCAAGTTACAGCCAACAAATAAGGCGCATCTTCTAGGTATCTCGCGTCGCTGCACTTTTTGAAAATTTTGAGAGCAACAGTGGTAATAGCAACAACAGCGACTGACAAGCACAAGACGATGACATCATCACTTGCAGCCTAGTCAAGGCTCAAGCGGAGATGAATGTCGGTCGGCAGCACGAATTCCAGCCGGAACGACAAAGCTGCTTCGAGCGTGGGTGCCGCACGGTCAACATTCATCGCACAACTGCGTGTTTTCAGTCTCCGACTCTCAGCTCGCGTCTTCATCACCTGCATCGACTTCGCCGTCGTCTCCCATTTCGGCGTCGCCAGCTGAGACCACGTCACTAGCATCTTGGTGCTTTTTGGCTCGGTTCGCGTCCTTTTTCGTTTTCCCCTGACGGAACTGCTCCAGATTCCCGCTGAGTGTGTCGATGAAACTCTCAAACTCCATCTCTTCCATCGCCGATATGATATCGGAGCCGGTCACAGTTTTCCGCTTGCCTTTCAACGCGAAGTTGTTTGCGCACGAGGTGGTGTAGAGGACAAACACGCTCGCCGCTTTAGCCAAAGCAGCTCGTGCTTCCTTCGAAACGTTGACGCCATCGGGAAGGGCATCTTTGACGATACGCGTAACGACAGACAGAGGCAAGTTGAGATCTTCAGGTCGCTCTGCCATCTTGGATGATGTAGACAAAAAGTTCACCTGTCACAACAAGGCCCGTGTTGCGACGCGTTGAACGTTTTACAGATTCTGAGTGAGACGGCACATAAACCAACGATCTATCACGGAACCGCGCGCGCGCGCACACGCACGTTGGAAAGCAAAGCAGGCCAGTCAGCCAAACTGAGCCGCTCGAAGAGCCGTTGTTGTGGGTGGCGGCGCGGTCAATATGCAGCCAACAAGAGACATCTACGAAGTCGCACCAAGCATCTGCTATACATCTGCTGCTGAAAGCGCTGGAAGTGCGCGCTCCGATGCGATCCGATGCGCAGGGTTTAAACCAGCGAAGTGTCTGTACTTTTGACCTCAAGTGGGAATTTCGATAATTGTGCCAATGGCCTTCGCGGATGCGATATTTGCGCCGTAATTGGCATGCGTTGTTTGCTTTGAAAGATTAACGCAGTTCTTGATTTACTGAGACGATAATGGATTCTTTTCCTAGGGTAGGTAGTCAACTGTCACTAATATCGGGTATATATTCTGACTCGCCTGTGCTATTTACAGGGTAAGAAAAAGAAGGGGAAGCAAAAGCACAAGAAGCGATCTTCTAAAGCAAAGAAAGCTTCCAGTGGATCGGTGAGCTTATTGCACGCGAAAACGTACCTTCCGTTGCAATGAATCACGAACAGAGGTCGAATTTGGTTCATGTCTTTTAGGACTCCAGCAGCAGCAATGGTAGCAGCGATGAATGGGCTGAGGCACCGAAAGCGCGTTCAACTGAAGAGTTTGGGAGGAGCGCAGACCATACTTCAAAAGCTGTTCAGGTAATGCATGAGTTTTATTCTCAACAGAAACACACACACACACGAAGAATTGCCAAGCGCTTGTGTAATGCGGATGACAGTTAATATCTGTTCTACCGTTTTCTGTTTTTGATTAGAGGTGTTTGAATATCTGTTCTACCGTTTTCTGTTTTTGATTAGAGGTGTTTGCTGCGAGGTGTGCGCATTAAAAATGCCAGAAGGGCACCAAATAAATGCATGCAATAGGCACCGCAGCAATGAAAGAGCGCGTGCACTTGACTGCCACCAAGCGACTGAACTAATCCGGAATACTTGTTTTTAGCTTGACCTTCATAGGCATTCTCCACCTAATGTCCTCGGTACCAGGGCACAACAGCAAAATATGATGAATGTGTACCGTAGACACGACACAGGTGCCGTGCTCAGAGGACACGTTGTAGCCTTGAGCCCTTGTCACTCGCACATTTCCCTTGACAATTAAAGTGTGGTTACCGATCAAGAAGAATGCTTCTCATCATCCACCACAGAGAGACGCATGGATGAACTTCGAAGATGTCATTCCAACCATATCGGCAAAGGATCACAGAGCGCAGAGAAGAGGCGAGAGGGCAGGCGGGTCCGGCCAGAGGGAAAAGACTTTAAGGACTGTTTATGAGGTGTGTGCATAATTGCAATGGATCTGGTACTATTTTAATAATGCTGCCTGATGTGTGACTGGCTTATGCTGCGTGTGTATTGCTGCTTTGTAGCACACATGACAACGCAAACATGATTGTGTTACGACTGGAATGCAGTTTAACGGATTTACATTCATGCTTCTAGAGCAAGCTAGATTTGACATGGCTTACAAACATGATGTGGCTTACAATTTGTTCCTGTTTATACCTGCCATCATGCATTCTGGTTCACTGTATGGTTATCAAATTACATTGGATTAAAAAAGAAATGTTAAAATATTCAGCAAATATTTTAAATTGCACAAAGAAGACAGGATGGAAAGGAGGAACACAGATGCACACGAAGTGTAGAACACGCGAAGCGCATAAACAAGAACAAATTGTCAGCCTTAGACACACACACACACACTCGAAGTGCGGAACTTCCAACTGAATTTATTTTGCAAAAGCAGGTGATTTATAGGTTCTTCAAAATAACAAAGTCAGTTGGAAGTTCCTCACTTCGCATGTGTGTCAGTGATCCTGTTTTTTTGTCCTGTCTTTGCACAGTTCAAAATTTTTGCAGAATCTGTGAACTGACTAACCCAACAACATGCCTTGCTTCTGTTAAAATATCTTCAGCAAATCAGAGTGAGGTATGGGGTATGGAGCATGTTTTATACAAAGAAAGAAAAGGGCAACAACACCGCATATATTGCGTGAACTTCATGTGGCCCTGCAACACTTTTCCAGGTAACCATCGAATGGCTTCATTAAAGGATTTTATTGCCTCACGAATTGACCACTGCAAATATTTTTAGAATCCATCGAGTAGGAGCGGAGTTACAGAGATTTGTCGCACGCTTTAATTGCTTTCTCTCTTCTCTTGTCCCGACAAGCCCGCTGGAAGCTATGCAGGGAGGGATGGCATGGCTGAAAGAACTCGCGTTACGTGTGCGTCATGACCTTGACCACTATTTCATTTCTTTTTTTACAGTGAAAGCTGTTATGAAATCACAAGGGCTGTTTTTGGCGCCGTAGTCCGCCGCCGCTGGTGTCCGTAACCACTATCACTTGAAATAAGAAAAAAAATATCCTGGATGGAATGGGGTTCGAACCTGGGTCCTTTCCGTGGCAGCCCAGTATTCTACCACAGAGCCACGCCGGTGATCGAAGCTCCTTTTCAAAAAGGCCCTATACAGGCGTCATTTCGGGAAGGAACCGCATTAACAGATATAATATAACGTGGTAGAAGAGTAAAATAACAACCAGGCGTCACACAATACGAATTGAATAACGAGTGGGTCGTTGAATGCTTCCAACCCATTACAAAGGGCTCAGCCAAAATTCATTATTGTCATCAGACACAGCATCAACAAAGTGCACATAATGCTTTGCAAATGCATAGCAGGTACCTCGCTTCTCCACAGAATGACAAATAATGGCGTAATGACTGCTTCCCAACTTGACAAAAATTATGATTTATGGCATAGTGGGTACCTTGCAAGCGTACTTGTATTAGTAGCCCCAAGAGAGTTTAGAACGGCCTCTAGAAATGCCGCTCTTGCAGCTTTTGCTGTGACTGTGCTGTGCTGTCTGCGCAGGCCTGGTGTTTTTTTTCTTCGAACGGATGGCTTACTTTCAGTGTGATCGATTGCGTGCGTGCGGGCATGTGCGGTCTTTCACGGTGGTTGCGGTAACATTGTAGCTCAGGATGCTCAAGTCAGCCAATAGTCGTGAATTTGGGTATATGGCATCATCTGAGAAAGAAGAGGGAACTATTTCTAGCTGAGTTTAAGAATTAATTGTAAATTCTAAGCCACGTGCTGTGTTATATGTTTGGCTCACGTGTTCTCAGGCCTTGACCACCGATCGGCAGCGTTTTCTTACCATGCTGAAAAAGTGTTGCAGGGCTCCAAAGGGTGCATTAATGTGAAACACTCAGTCAATTTACCCTGAGCAATTATTCTTTGAGGACACTCTTCTCTTTTACGGTTATAAATTTATAAGCTGATAATTTATAAATTAATCATAAAATCAATATCAAAAATCAGTTTTTTGAATTTTGTGCCATCACATATCTCAAACTAAATTCTGTATTGTGACCCCATTTGCCCTATAAGTGTTTCTAAAACTTGCTATGTTATCAAGTATGACTCTCTTTGAACACAGTGTAGTCAATTCTTTGGTGCTGGTAAAGAATATAGAGGCTGTAGTAGACGCTGTCAAGGCAAGTTAACATCATCGTGGCGAGTTGGCGCGAAAATTCAAGGGGGCGTCACCACCCATCTTCTGTTTTTGCATGTTTTCTGGCCTCCCAAGACACGAAAGTGTAATTTTCTGATACAAGCCAGCAATCTTTTGTTATTCTTTCTTTGAAAGAAAGCCAACAGGTGCAGGTCATGTCGGCACGTTCTCTTGTTGTCATAGATGTGTCTCGATGCCATAGTAAAGGGCAATGTTTCACTGAAGTTAGTGCACATTTGACTGCGAACTGCTGAAATATCTGTGGGAATCGCTTGTAGGCTGGCATGTGAGAGCAGACATCCTCTCCATGTTGTGACTGCCTCTGGTAACACACAGTTGTTTTGCTTTAGCCTGGCCAACACGAACGTGAGTTGAACCCGTACTGGAAAGAAGGCGGGATTGGACTGCCCAAGGAAGATGAAGCCAAGCCGGCAGAGCCAACACTAGTCGCATCTGCCGTTGGTGATGGAGGCCTTAGGTGGCTGAAGCGTGCCTACCAGAGGATACGTGAACAAGCTGCCGATGAAGGTCGACCATTGGAGGAAGTAGCAGCGGAGCGATATGGGGTTAGTTTATTACCACAACAATCCTGAATTTCAATTGTGTTTTAGTCAGGGATGGCCTTGCACCATGAAGCACCCTGGGAAAATTCTGGCTGTTTGTTTGCTTATTATAGGTAGTCTGAAATTGTTATGCAAGCAATGATGCTGTCAGGTGACACCTGCTTGGCCTCTGCCACTTTTTCTATGAACTGCACCAACCTATGCAAAGTTTTGAATCCATGTAATGCAGCAGAAGCTGGTGCAGCCGTCACTATTACAGTTAGCGTCTTTCTGCTACTTTGAGTGCTAGTGCCTTCAGCGTCCAAGTGTTTAAAATGGGAACAGCTTCAGGTTCAAAAATTTAAAGCCTCTTTAGGCCCTCTTCAACAGAAATGGTATTCATTTACATTGGTCATTTACATTTTTTTTCCTTCATATCTGTGTGTTCAAAGGCTTTGTTACTGTGCAAATAATAAGTGTCTTATTTTTAAATTTGTGTTGTTAGCACACACCAGAGTTGCCAGATGCTGCCGAGCTAACAAGCAAATAATCATCACAAAAGAAGCCCATAAAAGAGTGGTGCAATTTTCATGAAGAAGTCCAGAAGAAGTGGAAATTTAATCGATTTTCCCATTCTTGAAAATATTTTGCAATTATACTAAAAAAATGTCACAGTTTCGCTGCAAGGGCATAGCAATAAATGCAATAGCAACAAATTGGAATGTTACACGAAGAACGACTAGCAGCTCGATACTTGCAGCTTCCCGCTGAAGCACAAAGAAGGGCGCTCGAAAAGAATGCGCAGGTATACACAGGACAAGCGTGAACTAACGACTATCACAGTTGTTACACCTTTGTGTTCGAGCAATGCGCTGCAAGTGTTGACAATGCAGAACACGACGCTCTTAGATATTTCTTTTTCTTTTAAACTGTGGTGCGTGGAGAGACCCCTCTGCGTCTCTTGCCATGCGGTGGCGTCTGACACAAGGTATTCATTCTTTTAGGGGCGAAGCTCCTCTTAGTCTAACCTTGTCAGGCGTAACGCGTAACCCCCCAGTACGCCGCCATCTCGGAGGCCAGATAAGAGATGACCATTTCTCGTCTCATTTCCTAGATGGCGTTACTCTGCCGCTACTCCGATTGGCTGCTGAGCGCGCTTTGCCTCCGAGTGCGCGGCGATCGAGTGCCTCTCTCAGTCTCCTGGATCGTCGCCGTACGTGTCGAAGCGTTGGTGGGGCATGGACGAAGCGAAGCAGCGGGCGCGGAGGGCCGGCGGCTCGTGCTCGCCTTCGGGGTCCGCTGCGCTGCTCGGAGTGCACGTTGCCTCGCGGCGCCATTTGCGCGCACCGCTCGGGATCCGCAAGGTGCAGCGCACGCTTCGCTGCCGCTTCTCCGACTGCACCGCGGCATCCTGACGAAACGGCATCAACCATAACCTCTCAAGCTTCGCCCACCTCACCATCATTCACCTCGTGGATATGCTGTGATTTTTTTCTTTCCACATCGTGAGTGGATGCAGAAAGGGGCCACTTTTTCGTGCATGTCTCAGGGGCAATTTTCAAAGTGAAAGAAAATGTAGGACGTTGCGTGATAGAAAACATGCTCAAGCCCCTCCGAGATCTTTTTACCGCCAGCGGTAAATGGTGTATATATAAATAGCTCGCCGTTATTCCTGCTGGCGCATGCATGGCGCGTGGCTGAGTGGTCTAACCCAGCGCGCTGTGGACCGAGGGGGTCGCTGGTCCGAATCCCCGGTCAGGTGCCTCGGAAGTTTTTTCTTCTGATTTATTTTTCTTTGTGCCTTTTTTATATATATACATACGTATACATATCCGGGCATGACGGTGACAGCAAAAATTAGCCAAGAGTGTCGATATAATTGCTATCCCAATAAAAGTGTCACTAAAATACAAAGGGGGGGTTGAAAAAATCCTTTCCATTGTTTTGTACAGTGAAAACATGTGCAACTATGAACGAAAGCACATATTTACTTCTTAACATTGTCTCCAGGGTAGTATCCATTTGGTTGAATGCCCATTTGGCCAGTGCATGATTGTTACTTGTTAATGCGATAGCATTAAAGAGCTCGTTTCGCAGAAATACCGGCATCGGTGTCAGTGCCGGCGTTGTTGGTTGTGAGTGAAAAATCATCATCTTGTCCGTGATCGAAAAATCGAGAAAGATGCAAATAAAATAAATAATAAAAATTTCCGGGTCCGAGTGAGGATCGAACCCGTGCCGCCTGCGTGGCAAGCAGGTGTTCTACCACACAGCCATGCCTCCGCTTGGAAATACGGTGAAAATAACTTCCTCTGCTTGGAAATGCAGTGAAAGTGACTTTCATGCTTCGCAAACGCAAGCGTCCTTTATATAGGCGTTGCAATATAACATGTAATATTGCAGTAATATTGCGTGGTACAAGCGTACATTGCCATTGGGCGTCAGAACATGTGACTATTATGACGACTTCGTAGTTTAAAGCCGGCCACCCATTACACAAGGTACACACGTTACTGCGCGTATTCCCTTAAGACCACGTAGTGGGTGCATAGCAAGTATGCACTAAATGGTTGAAGTATGCACTCGGGACAGGATATCGCTATCGTGTTCAACTCTTGAAGGCGAAGCTTAAGGGTCCCCCCAATTTTTACACTCACCTATCAATGTCATCGACAGACGCATTATTAGTGAATGACGAACGTGCTTTTGGTGAACACAATGATCACTAAAATAACTATATTTGCTGGAAAAATGCAAATACAGTAGACTCTCATTAAATGGAACCTGAAGGCACCATGACAATATGTTCTATTTAACAGGAGTTCTGTTTACTGAGAGATGAATAGGGGTGCAGAATACAAGTACGAAACCAATCATATCTGAGACAGTTGTTATTTAAGCAGCAATGCCATCTAACAGATTTCCGTTTACTGAGAGTCTACTGTAAACCCAAAAAGCGCGACAAACGGCTGGAAGATTCTACAAGTGACTCAGCAAAAAAAAAAAAAGAAGCCTAAATCCGCTTATAAGCGGAACTGGCAATTCTGGCACACACGTGCCAGAAGCCCAATGATGTGTCCAGGTCTGCGTGCAGGCCTACTTCATAGTGTCCGGTTGTTTATAGAACTTAGATTGCTGTCAGAGGCTTACACGTAATTTGGAACAGTGTTGTGTTCCAGTGTTGTGTGCAGTGTTGGTGAAGTTAAATGTGAAAAAAGTACAGAGCCAGCAGAAGTGCCAGGGTGATAGATTTCTTAATGATTCTGCTACTAGCAATGGACAACCTGTGCTGTTCTTATGGTACAACCACGCAATGTCATGGGAAGTTTGCACACTATAACCAAGATCTGTTCATGGAGGCTTTGGAAACTTCTTTATACCTAGTGAAAGTTCGCTTTTGGGTTGTTTTGGACCTGGGAAAACACGTAATGGTTTGTCTCTTGTTATTCCTCTAGAGAACACTTCGTAACTTAGTGGATGAAACTGATCACTTGTAAAGTAACCGCTTTTCTACTTTTCATTTCATTTTAGTCCTTAGAGAAACTGGAAAGCATGATTGCGGAAGCTGAGTCAAGGGCTAGTTCAGCTGGTGACAGGCATCACGGAAGGCGTGGCACGTCCAGAAGATGTGGGAGAATGCAAAGACCAGGCTCGGATGACGAGACAGAGAGACCGTCACGTTACAAAGCGATGCAAAGACCGGGCTCGGATGAGGAAAGAGAGAGATCGTCACGTTACAAAGCAATGCAAAGACCGGGCTCGGATGAAGAAAAGGAGAGACCGTCACGTTACAAAGCAATGCAAAGACCGGGCTCAGATGAGGAAATGGAGAGACCATCACATCACCGTGAAACACGTAAGTAATATAAATCAGTCGTATTCTCCTATAAAGATGCTAGTTGCAAGTCCTGATTGGTCGACCACTAACCTTAAGCTTAACATCCAGACAGAGACAGTCATTCGTCAGGGTCCAAGAAGCGGTCTGAAGAACGTGGAAGATTCCAGCGACCAGGTGATGACGACGACAGCTCTGATCAGGACGACTACCGTGGCAAACATCGGCACAGAAGGGAGCACTCATCATCATCATCTTCTTCAAAGCCCAGCTGGATGAAAAAAGAGTTCTACAAAGACACAAAAGGTTATCCTCCTTCTTGATCTGTTAATTAAAACCAACAGAGAGTGAAGTCAAGGAAGGTAGAGGGGATGTTATCCGCAGGTCGCGGGTTCGGTCTATGCCGGCGGCAAGTTGTCTTGTCGTCCACTTTAATTTCATCAAATTTATATGATAATTACTACAATACAGTTAAAAGACTACAGATAAAATTTCATTTACCTTTCTTGGCCTCATTTTCTGCTGGTTTTCATTAAAGGGAACTTTAAAAGATTTTTTTTGAAGTTTTGTTAGCGTTTAGGCTAGAGCATCATCAGATCATTTGCACCACAAATTACACAACACGCTTTGTATCATGGTCGATACAGACAATTATATCTATACTCTACTTCTCATCACTGCCTTGCCTCCTCAACTCATGATACATGCTGGCATCACTGGTGATTGCAGCGCTCTCATGAGTGCACGCGACGGTTTGAGCTTCGCCAGTGATGGCCTCCAAGATTGTGCGCCAACAGGAGGTGCGCAGTCTCGGAGGCCAAGGCACAGTGCGCCAGATGACACACTGGGCTGGATGGTGCACTGGCCTAGTGCGCGAACTTTTTCTCTGGCAACAGAGACGAAGCTTGCGGAATGGTTGATATCTGCTCCGATGGGTGCTGCCACACTACCAGCCTATCTTATTTTAATCTCCTGTACGGCGACAACCCGCAAAGGCATGCGGACCAAAAAAAAAAAAAAAAAAAAAAAAAAAAAAAAAAAAAAAAAAAAAAAAGGAATTCGAGAACGATTACCGATAAGTGTAAACTCGGGCAATGTAGTTGTGTCTTCAGGGGTGAAGTTACAGCCTGCAGACACAGGGATTATGGCGTTGACCGGGTAGCAAGAGCGCGGCGCTCATTGCAGCGACGAGCTGAAGTGATTCCGCTTGCCAAATGCCTCACAAGCATTACACTATGTCGTAGCTTTACAAGTCACCAACTGCTATGTATGTGGTACACAGCACAACGAGGGCAATTGATTGTGTCCAAGAAAAGAAACCTCGAGATAAACACTGTTGCCCGGCTCACGTCAATACGGAGCACGTTGTAACACAGACAGATGATGCTCACTGCCCACAGGAGGTTCTGCGACGTTGACTGGAAATATTCACTCAGATCAGTTGCTGGTGCTACGTGTATCGGAACAATTCTATGTGTAAAATGCACGAGAATTTGAAAACTCGTTCGTCTGAGCCGCTGCGATCTGTAGCAATTCACATGTTTAAAGTCTCGTAATAAATTACACAGTTTACGCATAAATTACACAGTTTACGCAGAGAGGTTAAATCGGGCTTCAAATGATTCTGAGTACTTGCTTTACCGGCTCAATGCGTTTGTACAAAATCGTCAAAACCATTTCAGGGTCCCTTTAAGGTTGTGTCCAAAAAAGGAAAACAAGCTTTTGAATTCTGTTATTTCGTTCTTTGGTCTGTTGTATTATGACACTTGTGTCCACTGTTTTAATGTGGATGCAGTGTCGTGTTTCAACCAAATCTATTTCAGATAGTGCAAATTTTAGCGTTTATGCAGGTGTCACACGTTGCATGTCTTATTGCGCCCATGCCTGATTGAGATTGAAATGCATTGTCGTGATTGGCTTCCATGACTTGTGTCAATGAACCTATCACGATAGAGGAGTTTGGTCCTGCGCTGGTTCGAACGATATTGAAAATGCACCATTTGCCGTCACACTAATGTGGAGTGAATGCCGATGATTGAGATATGTGCGACCTCAACAGCTGGCAAAAAGGAGTTTCCAGAAAGTGAATTTTATACTGGGCTGTATGTACCTTATTAAGTCCTTTGTTTGATTAGGAATGAGTTAAGGTTCACTTGGACCATCCCTTGTCATTGCACAAGCACTGAGACACCTAATAGGACATTATTGAATATACAAACAGCGCAACAGACAAGACTGAAGAAGGTAACAACACACAGCGCTGTGTGTTGTTACCTTCTTCAGTCCTTGTCTGTTGCGCTGTTCGTATATTCAATTATGTCCTACCCACTTGCCCAAGTTTCCACGCTTCATACCTCATAGGAGTACTGGCAGATACTCAGAGCTATTTCGGATGTGGCTGTGGCAATTTGAGCCCTCTAGAGCAGCGAAAAGGCATGCGTTCATTTTTCAGGACAATCACAGTACCTAAGGAGTCTGATAATTTGAATGTAGACTGTAGTTTGGACGATCACATTCGGGTCATAGTAGTTCATTGGCTACTATATTGCCTTTAAAGGGAGCGCTGTCACAAAAATTTTGCATCTTGTTTTTTCTGTTGCAATAAGTAGCTAACGACCCTCTTATAATGGCTGGAAAGCTCGTTTGCATGACTGCACGACGGTTAATTATTTGGAAAGGGTTTTATATACCGCCCAGTCACAGTTTCGTTTTCAGAGAGCACTGAGTGAAACGGGAGCCAGAGTGGTTTTCGTGTAAACACAGCTGGCTACATGAGCACAAAAAATACGAGTGCCTGTGGGCACTGCAGTGACAGCTCTCTTCAACGAAGGCTCCCTCCGAGACGTTGTAAATATGCGTGACCGCCCAAAAATGCACTGCCAAGGCAAAGACATCAGCCTTTGCACTCCCGCGCAAACCTGCCCCCCTCTTTCCGTTGAAACAGTCTGCTACGAGAGAGCACTCGCAAGGATCGCGGCAGCCAACACAAACTCATGACGCAGGTGGTGGTTGGTTGTTTACAAGAAAACCAGAGGCGCGTTTTGTGGGTGGTACTCCCCGAAACGCACTTCGAAATTGATTTTAAACATGTTCTAGGCTATATTATTCTTTGATATTTTCGTAGATGGTGCGTTTGTGTCCACAAAAATCATCCCACAAGTTATCTCGCCTACAAAATTTTGTGTCAGGACTCCTTTAAGTTAGTGTGCAAACTTAATTCCATTTTCTTCGGTCCCCCCAATTGTATCCTTACGTTATATTTATGACTGCCTTATAACTGATTAACACGTTCGCTGCGGCGCGCTTTCTTAAGGTCTCGTTTTAGGTGCGGAGTGACCACTCGGCATATCTTTCAGGTGCGCCGTGACCCACCGGTGGGTCACGCGCTTGTGTCTGTCTCATTCGCTCCAAAGAGATGGCTTTGCTACCTTTGCGGCTGGCGTTTGGCATGCTTATTTGAAAGACACAGATCTATTCTTTGCCTTCTTCGCATAAAGCTATGCTGAAATCGAAAGTTCCTGGCACCAGAAAATGCAAACACACGTTTTTTTCTTTGTGTTGCGCTTCCTTTTGCGTCTGCGAAATGTACCGTGATAAATGAGTTGCGCTAAAATGTTTGTTAGCAGCAGGAAGAACGCATCTATACTTATTCGACTGAAACGTATTTCAAAAGCCGTGGCAAAATGATGGCGAGAAACACAATAGGGATATAGGCCACCACTCCGCTCCTTAAAAAGAACATCGCCATCCCACATCGAATGCAATAAAAACAGATGTATTGGTTGCATTATGAAACCTTAGACCACAGCACATGACGGAGAGTACTTGAGCGTGGGTCACTGGTGGGTCACACCGCGTGCAGCATTAACACATTTTCATTCAGTACGTCGAGGGTCACCGGTGGGTCACGGCATCTAACACCAGAAAAGCATTCTTCTGGTTATTTATAATCTTTTGCAACAGGAGTCGTACCTCTGCATTCAATTGTGATGAAGTTATCACATTAGCAAGCAAATGCATCCTCGTAACACCGCGACCGCATAGGAGGAGCACAGGCCGTGACCCACCGGTGACCCATGCCGCAGTGAACGTGTTCAAAACAATATTTTTCCTAGGGCTGAGAAAGTTTGTACCATTATTTAATGCAAAAATGAAAGTCATGCCGTATCAGTACCCCTTTAAAAGGCACTACATAAAAGGAAAAGGAGAAAGTTTGTGGGATGTCTTCTACTTCTGTTGTCTTGTGTTCACTATGCTGGCTCACGTTCTTAACGTTTGCCACTAGGCCTTTTCTTGGCAGTACTGTACACATTGTTAATGTACACTGAACTAGCAGGCCAAATATGCTGTATCCATTCTCTTAATAGACAGACAAGATACGCAGAAGCAAGACATCAGCAACAAGGGAAGGGATTGCTTGCAGGAGGAACGTCGGCCTCCGAGGCAGCAGGAGAGCCCCAGACTGCACGAGCAGCCGAAACGAGAAAACGAGCCTGATTCAATCGCCCAAAGAGAGGAGCGTGCTGCCCCTAAACTGCTGTCGGACAAGGAGCTGAATGCGTTGGGGGCAAAGCTCATAAAGGCCGAGATGCTGGGAAACACGGTGCTATACGAAAAACTGAAGAACGAAATTGAGGAAGCGAGGAAGGCGAGGGAGTCTGCCGGTGCTTCCACATGTCCCGATGGGGCGCAGCGGGGCTCTCGCGAGGAAGTGGTCATCCTCACTAAGACTGACGGCCGTGGCTTTGCGCATCCACTCTCGGAGCCGTCTGAAGTCGGTGGGCCATCGAGGAAGAAAGCAAAGGTACATGTCTTGCAACGTGCTCATGCAACTCTTTATCCGACTATGCCGTGTATCAGCATGGGACTGCAGGGTATTTGTGGTCCTTTGCAGGTTCCCACGCATGACAGAGGTGGTGAACGGGTGCGATACTTTGCCGACGACGACCGACATTCTCTCA
Organism: Rhipicephalus appendiculatus; assembly: GCA_030522465.1. Lineage (NCBI taxonomy): Eukaryota > Metazoa > Arthropoda > Arachnida > Ixodida > Ixodidae > Rhipicephalus > Rhipicephalus appendiculatus. The sequence continues at coordinate 5,855,914 of JALIZH010032971.1, forward strand.
AGAATTTGGTAAGCCGCGTACAAGTGTATTCAGCGTTAGCAACACAAGGGCCAAGGAAGACCAAACTTGACAGTGCCCGTCCCGTTTGGTCTCCCTTTGTCCTTGTGTTGCTTGCGCTGTTGTTAAGATGCATACTAACCAACTTGCCCAATTGTGTGTTATACAAATGCATTCCTGTGCAGGAATAAAATTTGCCGTATTTGCTTTTTCTTTTACGCCACCAGTTTGAGCGGGAGAAAATGACCACAGCCGAAGATCAAAATGCGGAGTTTGCACGTCTTGCTGGCAAGGTGAGGTGATGCTGCTTAGGTGGTATGCATGCAGACATTACACAAGTGTTGCGGTTTCCTCTTTTGGATATGTGTTTATGACAGGGAGATTTTGTACAGGTACGAATTTCTAAGAGTCAAGATTATGACTTTGATGATGCTGTCATGGACAAAGCAAGTCAGCACGATTCCTCTGCGAAGCAAGATGCCCGGGACAGAATGAAAGCTATTCAAGGTAGCACCACTTTTCCTTCTCTTTCACACATATAGTATCTAAAGGGTGGCAAATTAGATTCAACGAAAATCTGCGTGATGAAAAAAGATTTATTGAAGAAAAAAAAAGTTTCATCCATTTCAGAACTGTACTAAGGTACAAATTATACCCAGGCTGGTCTTTTAGAAAGAAATCTTCCTGATTGACCAAATATTTGCTCTTGATGGGTGACTGCACTATGGACTGGCCTATCTATGATGGTCACTCTGCCATCTGAGCTAACTGAGAAATAACTGTTAGCACTGAAAAACGGGGAAAGATGAAAAGAACGGACAGTGCAAGCGCTGTTCATGTTTTTGTCTGATCCCGTTTTTTGGCACTGCACTTTGGAACTGTCATGAAGTCGTGCTAACTTGTTCAAGCTTTCATGTTTACCAGGAAGCTAGCAGGCCACTGAGCAAGGCGCAATTAATCAACTACAGGGGTACTGCATTGATCATTTACAGCTATGAAAATAGGATGCACATTGTAGTCGAGGGCTTGCTAGGATTGATTTTAAATACTGTTGCTTAATTTTTTTTTCATGACAGAGCATAAGCACATGTCTAAAGCGTTGGAGAAGTGTAGATACTGCCTCGACAGCCATGAAATGAAGAAACACCTAATCATCGCCATAGGTATCAGGGTGAGTTGCACATGCAGCAAGTACCAATACAGCTTGCAATCAGCTTTCGTCATATTTATCCAATGAAAACAAGTGCAGCTTGTAAATTTATTTCCCTTTGTTGAAATACCTTGTCCGTGGCTTTACAACAGTATGTGAAGTAGTTGCAGTATGGGATCAGTGATGGGAGATGGTGCTTTTGTTATGCAATGTACCAAGAAATGGAGAATTGAATCATCCCACTTCTGAGATGTCTTCATACAAAATCAGTGTGCACTACATTAGTAATGGAAACATCAAAGGATGAGTCTTAAGGCATAGCTTATCCATCTTCCTAGATTTTTTTCTTTTTTTGGGGGGGTGTGAAGGAATTTGGTGGCCTCATAGTAGCTCTGGATTAAAAGAGGAACACAAAATAATCATTATTTTGACCAAAATATTATATTTATTTACACAAGGTTCATTCCAGCATTATGCTAAATATCTCAAATAAATTCAGCTGGTATGCCATATGGGGATAAGGCATTCAGCAAGGGGTAGCTTTGCTACCCTCACCCCCCATTGTCCCTAAGCAAAGGGGGGGAGGGGGGGAGCACACTCTTGCACCCCCCACCCCTGCTTATGGTAACACATGGTAAATAGATCTGGGGGGAGGCATTTTTGTATTCGTCTAAACTGGCACATTTAATGTCTGCTGTGCTGCTTTCGTGTGTTAGCTGGCAAACACGTTTGACTGCACTACAGTAGATGCCAGCAGGATAATATGTGGTAAGACAGCCGTAGTTTATGTTTTTTATAAACTTCTCAACTTATCAGGAGTTAATTATAGCAAGAAGTAGAGCTCTGTGACAGAGATTTAGCCTTTTGCTGACATTTACATATAACGTGCAACTTAGTAAATTGAATGATTTGTTTGCATTCTTCATTTAGTGCCGTTTTGCCTGTAATTTTGTACCATCTTGCTCCCAATTTTCAGGCTTACTTATGCTTGCCGCCATATCAGTCGTTGACTGAGGGGCATTGTTTGATTGTCCCGCAAGCACATGTTGCTTGTGGAACATTGCTCGACGAAGATGTGTGGCTCGAAGTGCAGGTAAGCTGACAAATTTATATAAATAGCTGTTTCATGTCTTTTGTTTTTCAGTGGACATTTTCAGTAAGAAACTTCAGATTTTGATTCTATTAGCAAAAAGGATCAGGCTTTTTGAATAACTGTTTTTCGCTTTCATCTTTTCATGATGCGTTTGACCGCAAGACTTGCATTGTATCATGATGTGAGAAGGTGTGACCAGAACAGCGCACAATAATAGGAAACAGGATGACACGCTAGTCCTTGCTAGATGCCTACCCAGTGCTAGACCATAGTCTTTGTTAGATACCCGGTGCTCTTTACTGCCATTGGAAAATCAAATTTTTCTCCGGGGTTTGACCAGCTTGCGGAAATCGAGTCTACTCCAGTGCTTAACTCTTGCGTTACCGTGGGAAAATGGGCAACTTTTCGTAGGTTTTTCTTGGTATTTTTTTGTAATAAGTAATAAAATGGTTATACTGTAATGCAATACATCAAGAGAAAGCTAAGTAAATGTACTTTTGACGTGTGTAAGTTTAAAAAACTGAACTTGGAAACTAATATGCAGAAAAAATCGTTAAAGGTAACATTTCTTGCAAATTTGAAAGAACATTTGCAATTGTATGTTTACTACATAAAAGAAGTAAATCTGGAAAATATTCTGAAATATACAAATTGTTTAGATAGGAGACATCTACCTAACAGAAAAGCTTCACTGACCTAGCTCAACAACTGCACGAGTTACACTTGTTTACTTGTTGCCCAGTAGAAAGTGTCTTGTTCAGCCAGGTTGCACAGTTTTTTCTTTTTATTGCACAAATTACTCACACACAAAAGCACAGTAAATATTAGTAAAAAGGGAAAGAAATGGGCTATTGAACCATGTATATATGGACATATTGCGCTCTATGGTTGCTCAAGAAAAAAAATCTTAACTGGGAAAGTACAGTGTCGCAGACGGCGCCAGAACATCATTATGTATGACTTCACTACACAAAAAATATGTGGAATTGGTGTAATTAAAAAAAAAAAAGAAGGGATCATCATCAGAATCACTGCTGCTAGAAGCAGCCAAATGATTGCTTCCAGATGCAACAGAATCGCCAGAAAGGCATCGTTCGCGCGAGGGACCGGCAACAAAAGCGTCTGCCATCTTCGTAAACAGACAGAGCGAACCGCACAATTGGAACCGCCGCTTAAATCGCCGCCGCACGGGAAAAATACAAACTACGCAAAAAATGAAAGATTGGTGTCTAGAGAATACGACAGATAATGCTGCAAGTTTATAGGAGCGCTCATATTTTAAAAATAGCTTGTGGCGCGTATGGGTCACCGGTGACCCATGTCCTATGGACACGGTAACGAAAGAGTTAATGCATGAAAGAATCCTGGTTGTTGAGAGATGTTGCTTTGTCTTCTCACCTTTATCTGTTAGAATATGGTTTCACATTATTGATACATGGAAGATGAACTGGCTTTGCTTGTAAAGATTTTCTGATATCTTTGTTGTACTTGTGCTGTTTTCTTTAGTTGCAGACAGATTATGAAACTGTCTGTGACCAAGCAACACCTAGGTTCTGCACATAAGACAGCGATCTAAAATTTTTTTTTTCCTTTGTGAACGAGGAGTGAAGCAGTGTCATGTTTGATGTCGACGTATGTGCACCAAAAAATGTCATCTTGGGGGAAATTTGGCCTTAAACAAAAGCATGATATGAGCAAAACCTTTTTTGTTTAATTTGTTAAAATAGAAAATACTAATACTAAGCACTTTTTTTGAAAGCAAAGCAGGCTACATGCCACACAGATTTATGCCGGTCTGACCATTGGTTCACATTGAAGCTATAGTGCATTGCCGCTGCGGTACCATCTGCATAAATCTCTTTACACAATGGAAGCAACCTTGATTTTGGGTACATTCACTGTTTTCAAGTAAATTTTTTTTACCTAGGTGTTTAGGAAAGGCTTGACAAAGATGTTTGAGGAGATGGGAAAGGACACTGTATTTATGGAGACGGCCGTCGCATTTCGTCATCACCCACATGCAGTCATAGAGTGCATACCGGTGCCCATGGATGTTGGAAACTTGGCACCAATGTACTTCAAGGTTAGTTGAAAATGTAGTGATGTCTGAAAACTCTGCACACAAAAGTGATTGCCATTAAATACGCTTTATATCAAGCACAAGCAACTGTTATATACGCGATAATTGTTATCACGCAAGTTTGAACACGGATGGACATGAATACACGATCCTGTCCTCATTTCAGAAAGCCATAATGGAATGTGAGAGTGAGTGGGCCCAAAACAAAAAACTTGTTGACCTGTCAAAGAAAGGCCTACGGAACTCGGTATGTTAATTTTATTTTGATCTTTCGCTATTGACTTGAACCTATAAGGCTGTCAAATTACTTGGTCGTACAAGGAGACAACATTGTCTACCTTTCAAGCTTTCAAAGCATGTGGCTGCAGCTGTTCACTAAGACATGAATTTTTCAACTGATAATTTTACAACGGGAAGTGTACCCTTTGCGGTGCAAGAATGAAAGACTGTACAAATTGTCGTAATTTCCTGATTATTGTTCGCACTGTTCCTTTTTATGGTTTTAGGTCCTTGTATTTATAGACTTGTAAAGTTTGTGCAGTATAAGAATATTTATATTTCCGCATGCTCTGAAAGAACGCAGGGGTGTTTATGGATTTTCTTCTACTGGATGGAAAGCACTGGTTGTTTTTTAACATCCTAATGTTGCTTCTGTCTTACTATAAAAAATGAATGTAATCTATAAGCTCTGTGAATGCTATCCACCTTTTGTGTGTACCTACCAAAGTACTATTAGGAAGTGGATTCATTTTTCTTACGCGGGAATGTGGCCTCCCATAGCCCCAAATGTTCTCTTATGACCTGTAAACAGTAAAAGGCAACAGTCCTGCTCTCTTATTCCTTCTAATTATCATCTACTTACCCTTCTTACCATTGCAGATTCCCAGAGGCTTACCCTATTTCTCCGGTTGACTTCGGTCTTCAAGGAGGATTTGCCCACGTTATCGAAGATGAAAAAGACTTTCCAGTTTACTTTGGAAAGGTACTGGTAGCAATGTAGATCGATTGGTGGTCAGCTTTCATGATGTCGAAAGAGATTCAGGTGTTACAGTACCAACGGGTTCTAACACTTTAATATTAATGTGTCACAAAGCTAAGTCTATGTGAAACATAGTTGATTGTTTCGCTGGTAGGAGCTATCGTGGGTTGCGGCTTTTCGGTCATCTGCGGTTGCGGCTTTTCGGTCATTTTCGGTCAGGTAGCTGTTTGACCAAAAGTCGCATGGCTAGTCAAGCAGCTTTGACTGAGTCACACAGCTATAAAACGTGGGAATTTTGCTTTAAAAAAAAAAAATTGGACTTTAGGCATCAACTGTGCTGCAGAAACCTTGAGAAGCAAGCCCCAAGGGCACAATTTGCACACAAGGTAGCAGTTGTAGTGCAGAGCAATATATGAGTATGAACCTGGGCAAAAGTAGCTAGCGAAGCTGGCAATATCGTTTGGCTGATACCGTAGGACACGGTATACCATTGTGTAGTAATAATGCATTACAGAAGTCACTGTTTGCATCGTTTGGGAACTCGGGTAAAACTGAAGTTCCCTTTATGCCAACTCATGTATATTGTCCATATTCATATGACTGTGGGGATCCTCTCAATAACTTCTGTAAAAGAGAAAGACTATAACGTGCCAATCGTCTTGTATGCAGCACACATAGTACATGCCATTATTTCTGTGAAGTGAAAAAGCAAGCCCTGCTGTGTTCAGTCTTTGTTGTAATGTTCTATCAAAATTTTCAGTCTTTTATTCTCTTGGTGATTGTAAGTGTGCAGTATAAGAATATTTATATTTCCGCATGCTCTGAAAGCATGCGGAAATGCTTCCCCATTCCCCATTCCTAAATACTGCAAGAGCAGTATTTAGGAATGGGGAATCAGTACTTGTGTCTGTTCGGTGGTTGCACCAGCAACTAAAGCAGTTGCAGTGCATATTGTCCTTGACAAAGCATACCGTATTTTTTTATCACTCATCAGGAAGTGGTGGGTGGCATGCTGGACTCGGAGCCCAGACTCTGGCTGAAACAGCAGCACGAGAGCTTTGACGAGCAAAAGAAGAAAGTCCTGGAGTTTGCCAAGTGGTGGGAACCTTACGACTGGACAGAGCGGCTCAAAACCGAATCATCTTAGAACACAGCGCTAAAACATTAATTTCTGTTCCTTCTGCATTAAACCATAAGGAGAGAGAGAGAGAATCATTCAGCACCGTCTTAGATGTTTATGCGGTGTTACTACAACTTCATTGCATAAACAGCCACAAATAAACAATGTATGGTAAAGCTTAAAGGGACACTAAAGGCTAAGTCGTCGTTGATGACTGAAATAGCGATCCAGAAACCTCGTAGTGCTACTTTCGTGCCAAGACAATGCTTATTTTGAAATAAAATCACGTTTTAGTGGTACGCACGGCATTAGCGCACTTCAAGTTACCCGCCTGAGAATGGGCCTCTCCGACGTAGCAGTTGCCTTGCCCAACGTTGCCCACCTTTACTGTGCGGCCGTCGACATATGCAAAGGGTTGTAACAATGCAGGGTTACTGGACGATGGTGTCAACATCTTGTGATGCTTTGTGCAACCACTGTCATAGACGCGTTTGTATTTGCCTAGCGTTCTAGAGGGAAAAAAATTATTAAAAAGGCAACTTATTCGTATTTACGTCGCTGAAACACATTCACACCAGAAGTAGAATGCACAATGTTTCTGCTATAAAAATTTTGTGCTTGCCTGGTTCAAGTGGGCCCCGCTAGATGGCACCACCTATCCAGCCTAACCAGGCGAAAACGGACTTTTTGAACCACTCTCGCCATTCTCCATGGTAATGCCAAGCGGTTCTTTTTTCCATGAATCAAACAGAAACGGACAAGCAGCATTTCAGTACGTGTTGTAATGCACGCAAGGTTCTTTTTTTATTGCAACTGGTTTGATTACTAGTGGTTAATTGTAGTCGAACGCTTTGACGTCATCGGGATCATTTCAAAATGTCCCACTGATGGCGCGTATGGTGTCGTACACTTACCTTAATTTCTCGATAAGTAGAGCACTTCTGTTGATAAGGATGTTTTAGACGTTCTCAAACCTTGATCTTTCATGTTAAAAAATGCCGTGTGTGTCACTTTTTTCCTCCGTCCTGTGTGTTAGCGCTGTAGTATTTTTTAACATGGAACCTCACCAACTCGCCCAATCTGCCTGTCTTCTACAGTTGATCTTTCACTCTGATGTAAATTGTTATTTGCCTTTAGTGTCCCTTTAAGGTGAAATCACATTGGCTTTTAGTGATGTTTGCGGAACCTTTTGACCTTCTGTATTCTCCTTGAATATGTACAGAATAGAGCCAATAAATGAATTTGGCTTTAAATTGGCAGCCGCAAGGACTGCAGTCTTCTGCTGGAGCTTATGAGGTCGTGTTGCATAGGAGAGCGCGATTATCATTGTCTAACCTTGCAAACAAATTCTCTTTGCATGTGTTCGTAGCATAGGCTGAGAAATTAATTTGCTCTATGATTGTGTCTGTGTGACCTTGTAAACAAATTCACTTTGCATGTGTTCTTAGCATATACGTACTTAAGAATTTATTTGCTCTATGCTGAGAAGACATTGTAGTTGTCCACTTCCGTAAGCAGCACTTTATTGCTGCGAATATTTAAAGGTGAAAGGAACTTTCGGAACCTTTTGATGCAGCATGCTAGCAGCAGAAAACTTTAAACAGAAAAAAAAAAATCCATGCCATATCCACGAAGTGAATGATGATGAGTGGGCGAAGCTCCGGAGGTTAAATCTGGTAAACCGTGAATCCTCCGTACATTTTGCCCACTCGATCATACAAAGACGCGACATAAACACGGGGGTGGTGTGATTATATACAGTATATACAGAACGGTTCATTATTCACATATGGATGGATGATGTTGTTTTGTTCAAGGGCTCTTTTATTATTTTACGGACCACAAGGAGGGGGTTCCCCTGATTTTAGTCATATGTGACTTTAAGCTCAGGGGAACGTTTCCCTTTGAGTATAACTGCCTTGTGGTCCGTAAAGTATGAAGCCAAGGGTTCTTGAATTGGATGTAGTGCCAAGTTCGAAAAGGCAATGTCTATACAAGTTCCCCTGATTGTGGTGGGACGTTTTTAGTCATATGAAATGCACCGGAGAGCGTAACGGGACACGCTTATTCTTGATCATCGGTGTCATCGTTATGACGTATACTAGTGGGTATATTCCATGTGCTGTGCCGCGATGGCAGCGTCATCGTCATCGCACTAGTGTGGCTACACCGGGGGACACCGGGGGAGTGATGGACAAGCCTTGACCTTAAGGAGCTTCACCCCCCTATCAGTAAAAGGTCAAGATTACCGTGACTTTGCCTTGTAAGTGTAAACTTAAGCAAGTACTCTACTGGCTTCCTTTCACTGTCAGAAGACTTCTAACGATTAGATTGGAGACTGACGAGCAAAACTGTTTAGCAGATTAAATATGTTCCTCGCGAAACTTGATGCAGAATCTGCTCTTATTTGTAAACATTTCAGGAAATTCGAGATAGTTGGCAAGTGCCTTTATGGCTGATGTATCGAGATGTTTTGGATTACATTTCACTGATATCTACTAGGTGTCATTGTACATGTACGTGACATTGCACATAACAATGCTACTGCATATAACGGTGCCTTTGTAGGTGGGCGACAATGATGGCGGGGCAGTTGCACCAGATAAAAGAGAGAGAAATCAACACGGTAAACACAGAATGGTTTAAGCAGTTCTTTATGTTTTATTTTTTCCATACTCTATGACGATTGGCTTTCCTCTTAGAACATATCCATTGCACAGCTCCAGCGCCCTTTTGGCAGCTTGTACATCTGCAATAACAAAGAAAAAATGAAAAGAGTGTTCTGGCTTGGTCTTGAAGTTCACTAGGGCATTGCACTTACTTGGTAAAGTGATAAATGCTTGTCCCCTCAACTTGCCGGACAGAAGCCTGTACTTCACCGGGCAAGCCTCCTCGTCAAAGCGGCAAAAGAGCGCCATGAGTTCTCGAATGTCTGTTTTGTGGTGCAGGTTTTTCAGATACAGCACCTGGGTTTGCAAAATGTGTTTGTGAACCACAAAGCAAACTGATGCAGTAGAATTTTGTTGTAGGGAAGGCTATTTTGGGGCACAGATAATCTGCTACTGTACCTCATGACTTTCATGGGAGAAGACAAAAATTCATTCAAACAATGCTAAAACAGAAAATTAGATTGGTGCAAATGAGATGCAGTGCTTTATGAACATGTATAATCTCTCTCCTCTTGTAAGTAGCCTTAAAAGTAAATGGTAAGTATGGTAAAGTGTATTATTGCACGAAGAGCAACGCTGACCAACACGTATTGTGTGACTTCATGTTTGGCGACTTTGAAATGTAGGTGATGGTGTATTGCTGTACAGCTCTTACGCTGATGTCTGCAACAGGAAACATGTGCTCTGGTAAAAACACTACAATGTAGGATGCTGCATTTGGAGGTTTCGCTGAACTGTGCCACTCACTAAAATAGAGCATGGTCAACAAAATCTTGCATGTATGCCATCACATCTGACACACTGACATATCACACTTCACTTTACCTTCCTCTGCATGTTCAGGATTACTGATGAGCAGGCAGAGAATGAATCTGAGAGCTCCAACTTCAGTTGGATACCTTACGAGTTCATCAATGTGTTCATCAGTTATTATTTTCTTTCCTTCATATAAGTTTTTCTAACACAAGTGCATGTTAGATTTTCTAAGGACAAATGCACTTATCTGGACTATTAAATAGACAACAATTAAAAGAGTGAAATTTCCAACTCACTTCACTTTCACACCCTGCGCTGTAATTCTGGAAACGTGGCAGCTTCTTAATACCGTCGAGCCCGAGTCTTTCTGCTGCTATTTCGTGTTCCGGAAGGGGCACAACGGCATGATAGATGGTGGGGTCTGGAAGAGGCTTCTCTTCAGTGCATTCGTTGCCCTTATCCGATGTTTGCTTCTCATCTTCATTTGTAGGCGACGGGGATTGCTCTGGTTTAGTTTGTCTCTTCTTTTTTCTCCTGCTCATCACTCTTTCCATCAATCTCTGTGAAAACTCTGCAATGTGGCTCATGGGATCTTTGGGAAGTGCTGTTTGTGAGGAACAACTCTCCGTGCAGGTGATGTTCTTTGAGGGCAATGTGCCATCATCATCAATCCCTAAGTAAGCGAAGTGCTCTTCACTCTTCGGTTGGTCTAAGCTGGCATCTTCAATGCACTTCTTGCCATTTTTCACCTTCAACTCTATTTGATTCAGCCTCGAATTCAGCATGGTTGGATCCATCAAGGGGTGCTTTTGCTTTACCGTCTGAAAGGCAATGAGGTAGTCTAAGTTTGGGTACCTAAGTTTGATCTTGATACACGCATATGCTTGTAACGGATTCCTGGGATCTTTCTGAATACTTAAGTTACACAGGTGTTACCTCGTTGTAAATTTCAGGCACCGTAAAGCTCGCAACATAGCCGGAACGTTAGCCATGCATTATTCGCCATACAGGCCATTTCATTGTAGTGGCGTTCGGCTGTATAGACATTATACAGGCAGCACAGAGCTAACATTAAACATAAACAGAAAAGTGGTTTGTAAAGGTGCGTGAACCGTAACAACTTCGGGATGGTCTCGCATGTGTTTCTGTGTCTGTAAACAGGCAAGTTAACTGTGACGCAACAATAACTTAACTGTCATCTTTAAATACAGAACGCTCAGTTTACATGTCCAACTACCCCTGACATCCAACTTACCGCAGAGTCTTTTGACTGGAGATATAGTTCAATTTCTTCGTTCGTGAGCCCGCATTGCAGCAATATTTGTATCTCGTGTTCACGTGAACCGACCGCTTTGTACTCGTCCAAGGAGCAAGCGCCGGCGACAGGGAGTTCCACGTAGTTTCCGGCTGCTGTGAAATGCTTCTGCTTCTCTGAAAGACTAAGGACGTTCGCAAAAGTGTGAGCCATGTATGACACAAGAACGCTCAAGTAAAGACTAACGGAAGCGCTCTTGATTTACACTTAACTGTTTGACGGAAAACCGGGTGTCAAGCTGTTTTGTTAGCATCTCTTGAAGGAGCCTGTCGGATTCCGTTTCGACACCGTGTTCGCCTCTCAGACGCTTGCGAGGACATTTTCCAGGCAGCTCGTCCTCGTACGGGGAACGAAGATTGTCGTAGTTCATGATTGTAGTACTACGCACATACACACAGATGTATCTAATTGTACGAAGCTTTAGGTATTAGACCATGACAATCGCAGTTTTACTTAATTATTTTTACGAGGCTAGGAGAAATTTAATGTTGCGCGCACATCAATGCAACCGCTCAAAGACTGTGTAGCGTCAACAACATCGTCTGCTTTATGGCTACCGAACACCTCTGTTGTGGCTAGAACGGTGAAAACTATCCAAGTTCAATCCAGCCACAAAAACAGGCATAGACAGCTCACATGGGCGATATCTGTTTGTAATGAACAATATATCTAAATAAAACTTCACCTAAATATTTTAAAAACGTAGATGTTTAAAAAACTGTTTTCGGTGTAACAACAATTTTCTACATCAAGATATACGAATGCGGCTCAGAAGCACTGGCTTGGTAACCAATATGGCTGAACACAAGGCAATCTTGCAGGTACGGTCGTCCTACGTGTCAACGCTTGTGTCAACGGTTATTCTAATACGCTAGCAGACTTCATCAGTCCTGGTGGTTGGGCTCTTAGTGCGGAACACGTGTATATTGTCCTGCGTTAGCCGATCATGTTGCTGAGATCGCTGTACAGAGTATAGTCGTAGGTGCAAACTTCGTTTCGTGCTTGGTTTCTGATGCCATCGAATTGTGTTCCGGGCCAGTTTCGGCAAGTGCTACTGTTACGGCGTTGTTGTGGCAAGGTTGTCTAGAACAGCCGAACTCACACGTCTTTGGAATGGTCAGTAGTGCATGTGCGATGTGCTTGGGATGAGAAATCGAATTCGTGTGCTTAGATTCATGATCTCTTTTTCGCACGCAGTCTGGTTCAAGCGGCTACCAAAGACCCCCTTACCAGGACTATGACACCCCCTTGGAAGGCGACATTGCCGCTGCGGCAACGCCTTCTGAAGAAAGGGAGTTCAACACACTCGACGAACCAGTGCTTACAACCATCGTAAGGCGCCCTACTTTTAGTCTACTGCTGGTACCAAGCCGGTCGATTATCATCAAGGTGCTCAGGTTGTGCTACGGAGCAAGCTAGCGAGAACTGACAGTAATAGCTCGGTTTCGTAATAACATGTTTTATAACTGAAGCATCCAAACAGTCTCGAACTCTAGAAAATCTCTCTGGGCTTAACACGTAGCACAATAAAAGATGTTTGTATGCGTGTGCAACATTTCCCTGCTTCTGCTTTTGATATTATTAGTCATAGATGCAGATGTTCAGAGTATGTTCTGGCTGTAAGAGACGAGGACTGGATCAAAGAAGGTTGTTAGAGCTGTCAACCGAGGGACTGACAAAACCGAAAGTTGTTGACATTTTTTTTCTTTTGTAGAATATAAGCTCGTTAGCACACTGCTATATTTTCTACATATATATGCTCTACAACCATTCATATTAACATTCCAATGGATAACATGGAAATGCTCCAAATTAAAAAGCAGATGCGTTAGTTTTACGAGTTATGATGCAGCTACACTTTATAAATTTCTTGACTGGGAGCAGCAGACACATCCTAATTTTGACGTCACTGTGACGGATAATAAGGGAAAAGTATATTTAGCAGACTGCAAAGCACCAGTATCAAGTATAGCTTTCCTTATGTGAAGCTTAAAGCACACTGTAGTTGCGGTCACGTTTGTACATTCATAATGCGTATAGTGACGTGATAGTAGGCCATCGAAGCTGTTTATTGTAGAAGTATGTAGGCTGGAAGTGTGTAGCTATTTATCTAGTTTTGGGCGTGCACATTGTCTTAGTTAACATATGTATTTCTTTTTTTCAGGTAAGGGATCTGAAGGCAATTGGCATCAAGTTTGCACATGTCTTGTACCCAAAACAAAAAAACACCATCTTGAGGGACTGTAAGTATAACACTTATGGTTCTCATGCTTGATAAAATGAAATTTTATTAATTCATTGAATTGCTAATGCAGGGGACTTATGGGGACCTCTAATCCTCTGCGTCTTCCTTGCCATGTAAGCAAACAGTTTTCACATATGATTGCAAAAGACTAACGTAACAAATGTTACACAAATCCTTAATGTATGAGTATCTGACACTGTATCTGCATGTGAAAGTGTTAGTGAATGCGGTCAATAACTGGCCAAGATATATTTTTGGTCTAGTTAGTTCATACTTGCAATAAAACAGGGCCAGCTAAAACAAGGAACCAGATGAGGAAGAACGGCACTTGCACAGGGCACACTAACAACTTGTTATTGTGCCCTGTGTATGTGTCATTCCTCTGCGTCAGGTCTCTTGTTTTTGCTGGCGCTGTTTTACTGCAATAACTGACAATACTATTGAAAGCTTATGCACTTAGTAGGAAATTATCACAGCGTAGGTGGAAGGAAAAGTTCTTTCTATATCGATCAGGCTCACAGCTATCCTTGGTGCTGTGGCAATTATTCTAGGACGCTCCTGATGTTGTCCCAAGATGCTGTGCTGCCTTCAATCCATCACTCACAGAAATTCTTGTTCTGAATTGCCTGACATACAGTTGAGCTGAACAAAAAAAAAAAGCAAATAACATCTCTCCAGTGCACACATTGGCTACAGTGACATAAACTTGGATAATGGTGAATGGTGACCAGCGTCATCTAACTGCTACAGAAGCCAAGTCACTTCTTCCCCAACCACTCTTCATGCTAGCACACATTGCCTGCTCCCTTTTAAATTAATGGCCAAATTGTTGAGTCATCCCAACTTGCCACATATTGAAAGGAAAATGCTGTTGTTCTTGTGTGCACTTTGGAGCATCAAAAACATTAAGAAATAGTTATGCCACAAGGTGTAGTCATGCCACAAGGTATAGTATAATGTATAATCCGAGTCCATGCTTTCATGTTTCTTTGTGTTGCACTTTTGTGCCTTGCCTTGTGTGGCTATCATCATAGCGGCCTATCTTGTACCTTATGATCATGCAGGAAGGTGGCCAGCCTCAGGAATATGGAAATGCCCGGTAGCTTTTCTGTGCTCCAGCGAAAAAGAAAGTTGAGAAGTTCTGTTCATATTTTGCACCCTCTTTCATTTTCCAGGATGCTACAGCAACCAGAGGATGAAAAAATACACAGTGGTGCTCCTCAGTTTGCCCAGATATTCGTCTTGGTTTGGCTGGGCGCTGGCATCGTCACATTGAACTGCAGGCTTTTGGGAGGGACAATGTGAGCACAGCTTTGTTGAATTACTCAGTGCATGTTCCTCGAGTATAGTGCCATTTTTTTAGTACTTTTGCATTGCCTGCTATTTTGTTGCTGCTGTAGGCAAACCTCCTCCCAGTCTGGTGCTGATAGAGTATAGTGAGTGGATATTGTGTGTGATGTTTGCTAGTTATTCACCTAATATTTCTTTAGACACAGATCTTACTACTTTTGTTGCTGAGGTAGGTAATTCAGCCTGGAAGAATATTTTTCTGCAGAAAGTGCCACTCTACGGTTACAGTACCATACTTTTTTGATTGTCTTATACTCTCATGATTTAAAGGACCATAGGCGTGTGCACGAGGGGGGGCAGGGGGGGCCGGCCACCCTCCCTAGTCACCTAAGAGAGGGGGGGTGCAAGGTCTGCCCTATACATTGACTAAATAGAGAGAGGGGCGCTGCGACAAACCTTTGCACCCCCTGAAGGGGAACCCTGCTCCGAAAGGGGAACCCTGCGCCGAACCCTGCGACAAACCTTTGCCCCCCCCCCCCCCCCCCCCATGAAGGGGAACCCTGCGCCGAGATCCGTGTACTTAGATTTATGTGCACTTTAATAAATCCTAGGTGGTTGAAATTTTCTGAGCCCTCCACCATGGCATGCCTCATAATCATATTGTGGTTTTGGCATGTAAAGCCCCTGCACTAATTATTATTCAGTTGTGTCAATTCAATAACATTATCTGCATAACTGCATTATAGGAATGAGCAGAACTTTTAGTGTTTATCAAGTAGCATAATGGCGTTTACGATTGTGTTCCTGTTTGCCGCTTCTATGAAATTGATTGTTTTAAGTGATAAAGATAGCCTTTAGAAAGTGGTTACTCAGAAGAAGCAGTGTCGCCAAGCTATTTTTTATAATGGAAAGTATCAAAACGTCTTTGTTAAGGATCCATTTATTTTTAAGAAGCTCAGGTAGAAGAGTAGTTGCTGCTTCTGCGCACAGGTTTCAGGCTAACCATGTGAATGTTGTATGTCAAGTCAAGTTAACCTTGAACAATTGAGCATGGCAGTACCACTGTGATGTGCCAATGGCCTCAGAACATTTGTTGTCAACTAATGCATTACGATGTTCAAAACATGGTCACAGGCCATCAGTTTATTTCAGTGCAGGAAATGTGCACTGAAATCTCAAAGCTTGTTAGACATTCGCTTGTGATGCTATGTAATGTGCTATGCTATGTGATGCTATGACCTCTGAAATGTTTCTTTTGTAGCATACACTTCATTGCAGCATTTGCCATACATTTATAATTTAACAGGTGCATTAATCCTTAGGTAGACACTTGGCGCACAGTGAGAACTTGCTTCTTTTTGCTGGCTCTTGCACTATTTAGCAGCAGGGCTGAAAAAGGCAGTGTTGGTGAACTAGTTATAGTTAGTGTGCTTAAACTTCTCACTTCTTACCAATCCTGTACTTGCTTTTCCCTGTGCCCAGATCATTCTTTCAGAGTGTGTGTGTGCTGGGATACTGCTTGCTGGCACCCTGTGTTGCATTGGTCATATGCCGAATCATTCTGCTAGCTGGGAACCAGACTGTTGGCCTGTTCGTCCTCCGCTTCTTTGTGACCATGCTTGGCTTTGGCTGGGCTGTATTCGGTGAGCCTGTATTTATTTATTTTTTGTGCAGCCTTAAAACGCCAAGAGCGAACTGTAAAATGTCTCGATGCCCTCATGCTTTTATATTGGTCTCTTTTTGGATGTAATGGATTCTCAGAAACTTGCATTTGAAACTTGCTTTTCTATTTGCAAACATTATGCAAGTGGAATTACTCGATCACATTGTCAACTAACTGCAGTTAAGCTAAATCTTAAGTGTGCTTCATCTGTAAATAGCTTTTCTTTTAAGGCAAGGAAAGCCTATAGGTTTTATGGATTTGAATTGTAACAAGAATGTCTAACTGTGTTTTTACCTTTACATAGAAAGCTAATTTGTTTCTGGAATATTGTGGCATCCCTTATTATTTTCTGTTGGTAACAATGACTCCTTTCTTTTTCTTCCTTTACAAGCATCAACGGCATTCCTCGCAGACAGCCAGCCGTCATCAAAGAAAGCACTGGCCGTGTATCCCATCTGTCTTTTCTATTTTGTGATCAGCTGGCTGATACTGGCGCGGTCACCCTAGGATCTTGTGGAACAAGTCGGAGACATATCTTCCTTTGTCCCTCCTCGTGAAGTGAACTGAACTCAAACAACAATCACAGTGTATGCACTGATACTGATTTGTGTGTGCATTTTTCTCTTTCTCTCGTTCAAAGGGGACACTGGGATTGAGACCTAATTTATTTTTTTGCTCGTTGAGTAGCAGAAAGAAAGAAAAAAAATCAGGGGTGCTTTGGAACTGGTAAGCTTTCCTTTGGAAGGAAGGAATGTGTTGTTCCAGCAGTTCAAAGAACTAGGAGTCGCTTCTACTTTGATGGCGGTAGCTGTTCTGAGTGTGATAACGAGAATGCTTTCTCAAGAGGCATTCTTTGCGCTTTGTTTCTGTTTGTGTGGGAGGCTGATTGTTGAAATGTCTAGTCACATTCCACAATTTTCTGTACAAAGAACACTTTTATAATAAAGGTTGCTTCTTAAGCCTCTTGGTTTCTCTTGTCATATCGTAACCATAACCTGACGCTTTTTTTGCTGAAATAAGCTTTGATAAAATGTGCTGCAGTGGAACGCAGGCAACTATCGTAGGCATGGACGTCATTGTTGCCAATTAACAGTGTAATTTACTTCAGCACCATAGGCGTGCGCTGGGGGGGGGGCAGGGGGCGGGCTGCTGCCCCCCCCCCCCCCAGTCACCTATGAAGGGGGGGGGGGGCACAAAACTGCCCCATACATTGACATAATGGGGTGGGGGGGCATTGTGACATACCTTCGCGACCCCCCCCCCCCTTGATGGGGAAGCCTGCCCCCCCTGATGGGAAACCCTGCGCGCGCCTATGTTAAGCACTGTGGTCATATTTCCTGCTGTGTTGTCTTGGGCCTTGGTGCTGGAGCTGTGGCTTCAATGGCTGCTTTGTCGCAGAAGGGTTGAAAGACGGGCTAGTTTGTATAGATTCATAGTGAAATATTGGCAGCGCGAACTAACGGGACCTTTTCTGTGTCCCGTTAGTTTGCGCTGCCAATATTTCACTATGGATGCTTTGTCGCTACATGGCATCGATGCCGACAATCTTGGCAGCGAAGGAGGTTCAGCGACTGGCATAGGCGTGCGCACGGGGAGGGGGGCAGGGGGAGTGGCCTCCCCCCCGCCCCCCCTAGTCACCTAAGAGCGGGGGGGGGGCGGGGGAAGCAAAGTCAGCCCCATACATTGACATAATAGGGAGGAGGTATACTGCAACGAACTCCCCCCCCCCCCTCCCCCCCCCTTCTGAAGGTAAAGGGGAACCCTGCTCACGCCTATGGCGACTGGATCTGCATTATCCCTGCCCTGTGTAAAACTAAAATATTTAATTGCTGGGCTGTTGTTGTGCATGACTGGCTGAGACATAGCACAAAATAAGACCATATAAAACTGACGACCACAAAAAAGAAAGAAGCGCGTGTCCTCGTCTTCTTTCTTTCTTGTGGTCGTCAATTTTATTTTGCGCTAATATGCCTCAGCTGCGTAAAGCTATCGCGCTGAATCGAGCAGTAAAGTGCCGCGCTGAGTCAGCGAAGTGCGCGTTAATTGAACGGACCCCATATTGGTTGGGACATGCTAGCTGCAGAAAGGTCTAGTTTGCTATGTTTTGCTGTCATGCATAGTGGGACACAACTTTAGAAAGCAGCGGCGTTTCCACCTCAAAGGCCGTTGCACGCGAGCCTGCACCAGTGATCGTGCACTTTAGACTGACATCATAAGCGGGACGTTCGGTGACTCCACTGTTGATGAACATCGCCAAGTACATCATACAGTCGCGGAGGCAATCGGCTGTCGCGCTTTCGTATTCTAGGCGGGGCCTCTTCTGCCTTCTTAAGTTGTAACCAACTGCAGTAAAGATTGAGTGAATTTGTGCAATCGTTTGACAAGACGGCTTAGCTCTGCAAAATGCCATATTTGCACTAATCTAACGCGAGATGCTTCCATTTTCTAGCTTCGACATGGTGCACACTTAGCCACTAGATAGCGATGCTGTGCTGGAAAGCCAACCGCGTGAGAGCAGGGGGTGTAGATCTAGGACAGGGGCGTAGCCAAAAATTTGGTGCGTGTATCTGTGTTTTGTGTCTTTGCGCTACACCATGATTATTAGCAAGCACAAACTAGCCCAAGAACAAGTTCTGCAGAAATTTTTGTCAAGAGGGGTTGGAGGTTGGCTGGGCCGTAACTAGGGGGGGAGTTGAGGGGGTTCTGACACCCCCCGAAATTATTTCATGCTTCAACTTTTCGGGTGATACTAAAGTATCTACACGCCTTCGCATCGACCACCAGTAGCCGAAGTTAGCCTTTCTACACATTAACACTCCCCGAAAAAAAATTCCTTGGTACAGCCCTGGGGGTTGGGTTCAACCACCCTTCATATACGTTCGTGTACACACACACAAGATATCGTGGTGGAGGGGTGGGGGGTGGGAGGTCTGAGTCCCCCCCTTGGTTACACCAGTGATATGGGAATACCGGAATCGCAATATGCTGTCGAGTCGTGCAGCTAGAGCAGGGAAGTATATATCTAGAGTCCTTGAATCCCATTGGCCGATTCTTTAGGGCTGTATGCGTCCATGCGGCCTTCTCGTTATCCGCTGCAAATGAAAGCACAATTGAAGGTAGCACGCTTCGGGCTCGAAACATCTTTGTCGCTTAGTAAGGCGAAAGCCTCAAATGTCTCGTGCGAAGGCGGTCTTGAGCGAAAAGCTGGTGTAGACTCGAAATCGTACAAAAAAAGGTGAAGGGAGCGCGCGAACTGCGCGTACACTTCGTCTTTACGAAAGTGTGAAACCGAGGCTAAAGCAGATGAAGGAGACGATCGCCTGGCGCAGCAGACACCGCACACGTCATGGAAAGGTATATACGACGATAATATGATCAAACTGAGTGTGTAGTGCATTAGCGAAAGTTAATTATGATGATAATCACAACAAGTTCATTGAGTACTGAGTTACTTAGTGAACGTTGGACATCGGTATAAAGCGCACGGTAAAACAGTAACACCGCACGGCTCTTGCTTTCGAGTTGTCGTACGCGAATGCATAAGGGACCCCGTGAATTTAGCTTTCTTTTTTTTTAAAATGCGAATGCATTTCTTAGTCGGGCTATGTCAGGCGGCGTTGTCCCGCGTTGTCCGCGGAGGAGGAGGAGGAGGATAGGTTGAGGAGGTGTCCGCGCGCCGGCAGGTGTTATCTCTCCGTTCTCACTCCCTCTCCCATAGCAACAGCTGCGGGCGCGCGCGCTTATCCTCGCCCCTAGCAACCGGAGCATGTGGTGCGAGAGAGGGTAGGAGAGGGTAGGTGCAGTGCTTCGCCGCTCCTTCTCTCGCCGTTCGCTCTCTCTCCTCCCTGCGCCCCACTCTCCCGACCGCTCGCGCCTCACTCTCGACCGTTCGGTGGCTGGGCGCCTCTTAAGGCGATGGCAGAAGTGGAGAGGAGGAGCACGCTCTGGTGCGTGAGGGCGCTCGCATCGCGGGAGCTCGGCGGAGGTCCCGCGATAAAAAAAAAAAAAAAAAGAAAAAAAACGCGCTGCGCCGTGTTCTCGACCGGGCTGCAGAAATAAGGCGCCTTTTCCTTCTTCGAACCACAACCACCATATATAAATGGAGTGAAGCGCGCGCGAAATGCATTCGCATTTCCTCACGATTCCCTTCGGGGAGGTGGGGGGCATTTTTTTTTTCAAGGACTGCCGCAAAACCTGTTCTTTTTGGCTGAGTGGTCGCGGCAGCCATGTCGAAATTTAAATGCCGCGTAAATGATGTGCTAATTAAGGAAAACAACAACAAAAAGAGGTGTGCGGTTTGTACACGTGGCTGCCTGTGCCATCACCGAAAGTATATCAACCTAAGTTCACTTATACACTTCTGACACCCTCAACAAAATAAAAAATTAGGGGACCCTTAAGCCTCGCCTTTAAGAGTTGAACGCGATAGCGATATCCTGTCCCTAGCGCGTACTTCAATCACTTAGTGCATACTATGTAATGGGTAGCATGCTTTAAACCACGAGCAATTATGCGCGAGAAATGCCGGAAATGTTTTCGAACTTGCTATGCACCCACTACGTGGTTTTAAAGGAATACGCGCAGTAACGTGTGTGCCTCATGTAATGGGTGGACGGCTTTGAACCACAATGTCGTTATGATATTCACATCTTCTGACGCGCGATGGCAATGTACGCTTGTACCACGCAATATTACTGCGATATTACATGGTGTATTGTGACGCCTGTATACAGGACGCGTGTGTTTGTAAAGCATGGAAGTTATTTTCACTGCATTTCCAAGCAGAGGAAGTTATTTTCAATGTAATCCCAAGCAGAAGCGTGGCTGTGTGGTCGAACACCTGTTTGCCACGCGGACGGCCTTTGTTCGATCCTCATTCGGACCTAGAAATGTTTATTATTTATTTTATTTGCATCTTTCTCGATTTTTCGGTCACGCACAAGATGTTTTTTCGCTGACAACCACCGACGCCGACACCGACGCCGGAGTTTCTGCGAAACGAGCTCTTTAACGCTATCGCGTTAATACCTATTAAGACAAATATAATATCAACTAAGCTTTATTCGAGAGCTCTATTCGATTAGTTAGCGGATGCATTTCAAATGCCAGCTGAAGAATGTGTACTTCTGAGGGTGAGGTTGCAGTCACGTTAGTTGGTTGCAGGTTCGTCTACAAGCTGCTCTTGTAGGTACTTTAGGTGCAGAGCAGAGTTGCCAGTTCCACTTATAATAAGCGGATTTGGGCTTCTTTTTTTCACCGAGTCGCTTGTGGAATTTTCCAGTCGCTTGTTGTCGCGTTTTTTTTGGGCTTATTCACGTTTTTCCTGCAAATATATTTACTTTACTGCTCCTCAGGTGCATTAATAGAGCGTTCGTTGATTACTTTGTGTAGCTGACTGTTGTAATCAAACACACGCTGGAGTATTCAACAAACATAATTCATGCACTGGCATTAAGAGTGGAGACCACTTTGAGATTTGTGACTTCGCTCATAGTTGCGCGTATGTCGCTGTGTCGAACAAATAAAGTTATTTCTTTAGCTTCACTTCGTATTTGAGCGACTTCTTATCATAATTAAAAAAATATTTTCAAGAATGAGAAAGTTTATTGAACTTCCTCTTCTTTTGGGTTTCTCCGCATAAGTCGCGCCGCTTTTTTTGGGCTTCTTTTGGGATGATCAATTGCTTGTTAGCTCAGCAGCATCTGACAACTCTGGTGCAGAGTGTTGGAATCCAGGGTGATCGAAATTATGCTGGAGTTTTCACTACGGCATTTCTCATATACTTCGTAGCTTCGCGACTCGATCAACATAATCTATTCATTCTCTATTCTACATTCCGTGGAGCAGGAGGCCGTACATAGCTTCGGAGCGAAGTGAGATGCATACAGTGCGATTAAACAGAGTAATTCAGCCAGGAAAGTGATTTTCTTATTTAGTCAACTCGGGAAGCTGAGAAAAACTGCATAAAAAGATAATAATCCTATAGCACTGCATGAGTAAACGAACAGATGGAAAAAAGAAACGATGAAAGTCCTGGGCAGAAAAAGGAACACGAACTAATGTGTACTGCTCTAATTCCTAACACTTCCAGGTTTAAGTGCACAAATATACCCTATAAATTTAATAGATGGGGGGTGGGGGGGGAGTGGTGACCGCCGCTTTAGCTCAGTTGGTAGAGCATCGGTCGCGTTATTCGAAGGTCGCAGGTTCGGTCTCTGCCAGCGGCAAGTTATCCTTTCGTCCACTTTCTTCACATCATAAGTGCTACATATAACTTCCCTTATACTTTCCTTGGCTTTCTTGTCAGTTCTTACTAATGTAATCCTTTTAGTAATATGTGGCGTAGGGCGATATCTCACGTGCAAGAAATTAACGGCGCTGCGTGTTCACACATGTTTACGAACAGGGGCGATCCAGAAAATTTTTGGTAAATCCTGTCGAGGACGCCATTTTTCCGGCACTCGTAAAAAACAACTGCGTACCAATTTCGAATGAATTCCAAACATATGAATAATATTTTGTGGAATCATATTTATCGCACCTCTGCCCAGATCACTTAGTTTCTCTAAAAGAAAGAAAGAAAGAAAGAAAAAAGGAAGAAACAGCTGTTTTTGAGGAATCGCCACAAGAGGAGGACACACGTGCCCTACATTTCTCAAAAATAACTGGCGCAAAATGAACGAGAGAGCTTATGTCGGGGAGAGGAAAGTTACATGAAGAATTTGGAGGGACAAAATCTGCAATGAAGTGCAAAAGTATAAAATGACAAACCTCGCTGCTCATTATAACTAATGCGTGTACTTTCTCCAAGATGCTGCTTCCGTGTTAGAGCGAGATATTTCTATTAAAAAAAAAGTACTTGAGAGGAGGGAGATGCCGTGAGAATGAAAAAGGACACGCGCAGACTGTGCCGGCCGAGTTGTAATTATCGGAGTTAAGGGTCCCCGGCTCTCGCGGCAGCGTAGCTCGTTAGATGGCGCTTAGCCCCGCGAGCTTCGTACGTGGAGGGAGTAAATATAAGCGACTGGGACGAAGGAAAAGGGAGGTTGAGGAAGGGTTGGATGGATGCCACTGGAGGTCCCTTGTTATTCCGAACGCGTGGAAGAAGAAGAAGAAGAAGAAGAAGAAGAAGAAGAAGAAGAAGAAGAAGAAGAAGAAGAAAGAAAGAAAGAAACCTGATGGCCACATCGACTGCTGGAGGAACTGAAGTCATTTGCGCAACGTCGCAAGAAAGTAACAGGGAACGTTCATGAAAACACCACGTTTCGGCTACGAGAAAGTCGAATTATGGAAACAGAAGACAGAAAGTGAGGGATAGATGGGGGAGAAGTAAGAGTAAAGTATGCGTGACATTCTTGCTTTTCAGCTAATCATTTAACTCGTCTTGGCTGCAACCCCGAGGCGTGAGCTTTTCACACTACGCAATGATTTTCTTTTTTCCTCATCCCGTGGGGTACTTCGACGGTTGTTCCTTTTATACGCTTCTCTCGTTTATCCCGCAGACACAGTTTCCATGATCAAGCGGTGATGCGCGGCCCTGCTTTATTCAGCGGCAAAACGGAACCGTTTCTTCCATCTTCACCTTCGTATCGCCAACTGCATGCCGTTTCTTTCTTCTCATTCATATTCTTCTTGTCGGGCTGCAGTCTGCGAACACGCACATATATGCTTGTGTGTCATCTGCCAGGCAAGCCACAAGGCTTGGTCGAGCGCGCCTAGCTGTGTTTGTTACTACGGTGGTTGCAGCGTACCGCACGGTCGACCTGCGGGCATAGCCTGCATGGTTAGCTGTCGCTCGCCCTCGTCGCATATATACTTATGTAGTAGGTAGCTTGGGCGGGATGATGCTTACGTTCGCG
This sequence comes from Rhipicephalus appendiculatus, assembly GCA_030522465.1. Classification (NCBI taxonomy): domain Eukaryota; kingdom Metazoa; phylum Arthropoda; class Arachnida; order Ixodida; family Ixodidae; genus Rhipicephalus; species Rhipicephalus appendiculatus. The sequence goes on from JALIZH010032971.1 coordinate 5,880,130, forward strand.
TACGCTGCGAGTACCCACGTATTGATTTCCATCGATCTTCGAACAATGTGCCGCCGTTCGGCCCTTACAACACGCCGCCGTTCTTCGGTCACCACCGCACCCTTTTCGCGAGGACAACAGAACGTACCCACTTGTAAATCGGCACGGCGACGCGCCAGTCGGGATCGTGCGCAAAAAGAAGCACAGCTGTGACTGTTCTGCGGGCAGCCCCGAAGCTTACGTTGAGTGTGTAGCCCTTGTTTCGAGCACCGTGTATGCCTCGACCCACTTTATTTTTCTTGTACGACACGAAGAGAGGGACGAAACGAACGCGAACGAGGGCATCTGTTCCCCAACGCAGGCAGCGCGCAGGGCAAATGCACATGTACATACGTGCATTTGCCCTGCAAAACGTACTATAGTATGTTTGCAAGGTCAAAAATAACGTTCGCGTTCTTTTGCTTGTGCGTTCGTTGAGCCTAACGCATACGGCACGTGTGTACACAGCACCTGTCTCTAAACCGCTCGGATATTCTGCCTTTACGCGCGCAAAAAAAAAAAAAAAAAAAAAGATTCATGAAGAATTCTTTTTTTAGGAATGATGCTTAAAAGCTTAGGGTTTTACCGCAGAAAAGTCGCTCCCTGGAACGTTGTTTTCGGGTGGCGTCAACGGTTGACACGACGTCTTTCTTGTTGCTAGCGTTCGTCAGCTTCTGAAGTGGCTCATCGAAAGGCGAAACCCGTGATCATGAAAACGCGTGTTCAACATTAAATTTTCAAAAGATCGGAATTTTTAGCGATGTGTAAAATGCTGAACGCTTTTATTCCACCATGACGAGATATTTCAACAAAGCCTTCTCAGAAGATATTATTTTAATTTTTTCCCTTTTTGTCGACGGTACAACGAATTCGTATGGTTCAGATATATTTCCATTATACAAGCGTGGCTGTGTGTCCAAGATAGCAAGAGACTCGCCTTCGGAGTGCGGGTTTCTAGTTCGAAACCCAACAATACTAGAAAAAGGAGTTATTTATTTTATACTTCTGTTTCTTCGTAGCGCTTCGTGCTACGTGACAGAGGGACGGACGGAATGACGGACCGTGGCCTCCGAGATTAGCCGGCTAATCTCGGAGGCCATGGACGGACGCACAATCTTCTCGTTCAGACGGCATAAAAATGCTTACGCATTTAAAATAAAACAAAGCTTGTTGGCGGCGCTGGAATTAGGACCTTGTGCACAAAGATCCGAAGGCGAGCATCTTACCAAATAGGCTACGCACCAACGCTTGAAGAACATCTGAATACACAGGAACTCACGGCTCCACTGCATGGAACGCCGCCTTTTCCATCCAGTGCAGTCGTGTTGGAACTATATGAATTCGTTGTTACCGGTGGTACAAAACTAATGTAAAAAAAATGCTTTTTATAAGGCTTCGATGAAGTATTTAATGAATGTGGAATAAAGAATCAAGGCAGCTTCGCACAAGTGGTGCCAAGCGTGAAGGAAGTTCGGAGCTGAGCGGCCTTCTTTGTTTCTCTGTATATTCCTCTTTCTTTCTTCTTTTTTTTTGTATGTGTTTATTTCTCTTTCTTTCTTTCTCTCTCTCTCTATTTCTTTCTCTTTCTGTCTTTCTTTCTATTTCTACCCTTTTCTCTCTCTCTCTCTTATTTCTTCCTTCCTTTTTCTTTCTATTTCTCTCTCTTTCTTTTTCTTTCTTTGATTCTATCTTTCTCTCTCTGCCTTTCTCTCTACCTATCTTTTTCTCACTCTTTCTATGGTATGCTCTACTCTCGCCCCTTCCCCTCTCCCTTCTCTTCGCACTCACTTTCCTTTCCCACTCCCTTGCTATACTATACTATGCGAGACTATTCAACAGGTCTGCTAGCGTGCCTGGATGGCCGAGTGGTTACGACACTCGCCTTCTGATCGTGAATGCGCGGGTTCGAATCCAGCCTCACCAACAAATTTTTTTTCGACAATTATTTTTCTGTTTTTCTTTCTGTCTCTTTCTCTCTCTCTGTACCCGTTACCTCGCCTATCAGAGTTATTGAATCCCACGTTGATCAAATCGGCGCACGTGTTTTGGGAGCGAAGCAGAATACGAAGAAGAGGACGTCCGACATCTGTCTGGCAGTCTGTCGGCGTCACACCTGGCAGCGATGGGCCTACTATGCGGGAAATAGCCTTCCGAGCTAACGGTTCCCATGATGCGTGCTTCACCGCAATAAATGCAGAAAAGTGGTAGAAAAAGTTGAGGCCCTTATCACCGGTGATAAGGCTGAACCTTTGTTTAATGTTACACCTTGCAGCTATGGGCCTGCAATACGTGCAAGAACCTTCCGAGCTAAAGGTTTGACTAATGCGTTTGCTTCACTGCAGTAAATGGCAAAAACCAGTCGAAAAAAGTTCAAGCCTTTATCACCGATGATAAGGCTCAACTTTTGTTTGATGTCACACCCGGCAGCTATGGGCCTACTATGCGTGCAAGAGCCTTCCAAGTTAAGGTTCGCCTGATGCATTTGCTTCACCGCAATAAATAGCGAAAGCCAGTCGAAAAAGTTGAGGCTTTTATCACCAATGATAAGGCCCAACTTTTGTCTGACGTCACACCTTGTAGCGAATGACATACTGTGCATATATTTCGTTCCACATGTGTCAGAAACAGCCGAAAAGATTTTCCCGTGGTCTGTGTTGTTGAAAAGAGTCCAACTTCCTGTCGTAACAGGTGCGGGTGTGTCGCAGTTGCTGTTAATGCGACACTCCACATTTTCGCCAGATAGCCGTTCTAGGCTGTAGACGGCACGTTAAATCAGCTAACGCACGACGCGATATTTGGTGTGACGTCCGACAAAGGTGGACCCTATCACAGGTGATAGGGGCCTCAAACTTTTCCGGCTGCTTTTCGACATCTATTGCGGTGAAGCAAACACATAGCCTTCAGCTCGGAAGGCTCCTATTTGAATACATAATCGCGCAAGCAGGCGCACGAAACCGGAAACACTAAGAAAAGTGGTATGGAGAGGTTTAATTGAATAAAGCAACTGTGCTCGTTATCGCATACATTCGTTACGCTGAAGACAATCACGTAATCTTTGTCGTTTTTCTTCGTAGTGGTGCTGTTTCAAGCATAGTTTTGACGCGGCTAATATAAACAGAATCGAGTCACATGGGGTTTTTCAAATATGTCTATGCCGACTCAGCTAAACCGGAAGGATGTCTCTGTCACGTGGTCTCTGTCCGTCCGTCCGTCCCTGTAAAGAAAAAAAGAAAAAAAGGACTTTTATTGGCCGCCTTGGGATTCGAACCAGTGACCTTACTCTGCGGAAGCGAGTGTCACACCCGCTAGGCTGAACATTAGCGCTTACAAGTTGCGAATGTATACCTGAATCATATGAATGGGATTGTACTAGCAATAAATTAAAAAAAAAAGAAAAAAAGAGAACACTTTATATGAAGGCTTTGTTGAAATATTTCGCAATGGTGCCATAAAATCCCTCTCCAAGAAAACATGTCAAACCGACATAGAAGCACCAGGATAATTCCGGCTTTGCGAAAATTTATTGGCAAAACGCGTTTCAGTGATCGTGGGAAGCGCCTTCCACTGGGCCGTTCCGCTGGAGAACGCTAGAAAGATGAAAGATCGAAGACGCCATGCCGATGCCGCCGGACTATAGGTCCCAGGGAAGGCCGCGATCATACAGTTTCCTGCAAATTCTACGCTTGCGCATCACTAAGACAATTCCAGTAGGAGGTTCGACGTGGATTTTTAAATGCGCAAGCATTTCTATGCCAGCTAAACAGGAAAGAAACTGTGTGTCCTTCTGTCTTTCTGCTTAATAGGACGAATCGCCACACGGAAGAACATCTAAATTTTTTTTTTTTTTTTTGTCTGGTGGTGCTGGTATTCGAACCCATGCCCCCCATGCTGTGAAGGCTAGTGTCTTAACGACTGGGCCACATGGCCACACTTACAGAAAGGGGATAAACTTGAACCATATGAATGCGCGGTGCCGGCTATACAAAAAATAAAAAAAAATAAAAAGACGTGTTTTACAGCACAGCTGTTATGCGCGAGGTTTGCCGTGTGTCGTAGAAAGAAAATTATCACAATCATGAACCGGCGCGCGCTCTCTTCTTCTTCTGCTTCGCTCTCAGAACACGTCGCTTTCAGAACATTTGTCCGGCGTGGGATGCAATAACTCTTGATGATTATTGGCGAGAGAACGAGTACAGAGAAAGAGAAAGAAAGAGGAAAACAAATTTTTGGCGCAAAAAATTTGTTGCCGAGATTCGAACCCACGCACCCACGATCCGTCGCAAAAACTCGGATCGTAACCACAGCGTCGTAACCGCTCGGCTATCCTTGTACGCTAGAAGAGCATGGCATAGCCTTGCATAGTGTAGTATAGTATAACAAGGAGGCTTGATAGGGGAAGCGAGGGTGAGAGCAGAGATGTGAAAGTGAGGAGGAGGGAAAGGAGGAGGGGATAACGAGTACAGAGAGTGGGAGAGAAAGATAGATAGAAAGAAAGAGAAATAGAGAAATATATAGTAGAAAGGGAAGAAAGAGAGCAAAAGATAGAAGGCGAGAGAACGACTACGAGGAGAGAGAGGAAGAAAAAGAAGAAAGAGAGAAAAAATGATAGAGAGACAGAGAGAGAATGGACCGAGGGAGAAATAGATGGAAAGAAGCAGATACAAAAAATGTAGAAAAAGAAAAGAGAGCACGCATAGCCATCTATATGATGGAAAAGCAAGGCGTGGGAAAGAGAGAGGTGAAAGAGTAAAAGCCTAGCCAAGCCAGGACCAGCTAGATGCCCACCAGCTCTGCTGTGACCCAGCCTTGCGCGACTTAGTGCAAGCTGCTCTAACTTTATGGAGGAATTGCTGGACTACTTCGTGATGGTGGAGTGAAAGCTCTCTCCAGAAAGACACGTAAGGCCGACACGGGGTGAATTTGTCGGTAAGTTGGTTAAACATCCTAAACTAGGGGATAGCGCGAAAATGTGGGCGCTACGTGTGGCTGCTGTGTGCCTCTTCTGCGTCTGCATCATTGTTTTATGGTGCTAGCTGCTGGCGACGTGAGGCTACAGCGCAGAGGCTGACCTATCGTGACCCCCCCCAAAAAAGGGGAAATGAAGAGTCGGGAAGAAAAAAAAAACTTATATAAAAGGTAGTACTTGTTCCAGTTAATGAATGTATAGGATAAAGAGGATAGTGGGGATGAAGTTGAGGGAAGAAAATATTTAGCTAGCCCCGTGGATGGTTAATTAAAACCTAATTAAAATGGCTACTTACACTTTGAAAGCACAGAAATGTGCCCTACAGGTCCACCCTAAGTGAACATAGGAAAGTGGCATTTCGTGGGCACGTAGTACCCAAGTGCTGGCCTAGGAACGAGTATGCTGTATGCTGACCACGTGAATTACTTAACTAGGGTTAATTAATGGGCTCATTATACCGTAGAATGCCTATAGACGGTTTCAAGATTGCGATAACAGCAGCAAGCGTTGTACCCTAAGAAACTTCCGGTCACCTGATTACACCGAAACTGAAAGCGCGTTTTCAAGTTGTTTCAGGGTAAGGAAAGTCTTTCTTTAGCTTTTTAGATAAAAGGAAGGTGCATAAAGTTCAAAGAAATCTGTTATAATCTTTGTGTAACTCAAAAGAAGCTTTATTTGAAAATATTTTGCTAAATAGGGAAGGAAAGTGTAGAAAATCAGCCGGCTACTCGCTAAGGCTCTTCTTGCCCGCCGGTGCTATTATAGGCACATCGGTGGACGAAACCGGATGCCGTCGAGGGCCTGTGTTTGTAAACAGTGAAAGGGTCTATAGCTTCGCTGCAAATAAAGCTGGGAAGATGTTTGGCGACTAGGTGTGCATAACAGTAGACTACAGTACTATGCTGTACCTCTCGTCTCAGTTGAGGGTAAGGGAAAGGTGATGTCACTCACTGCGCCTGCTCGCAGCATGCTCCGGGCGAGCATTGCGCATATCAGGAAAATCCCTACTTCGCGAAAATTTCATGCCACACTTGATTTTCGATGATCACGGGATGGGCCTTTTGTTTGTCCGTTCGAGACGCTGACGAACGCTTAAAAATGTACCGACCGAGAACAAGAGCTCCGAGAGGCCTCAACCATAGACTTTCATTTCACTCTTAATCAGGTCCTGGTTAAATGCCGGCTATATCCAGGAAACCAGACGAAAAATGTCCGGTTTCCTGGCTATATCTATCACTTTAAGCGGGACCTGCTTAAGTGTATGGTAAAACTCTGTGCTTACGAATCGCTTAGACAACTCCCGAACAAGATTCTGCGTGGATTTTTTTTTATGGGTAATACTTAAGCACATGGCATTTCAAGGACACATTGCAGGATGAGGATAGAGGACGCTGCGTGCGGCGTTATTAATATGGTATGTGGTAATTATGTATGGGAACTACGCTGTACCGAATAATAAAGTTTTTCAACGAACCAAGCAACTACGCTGCACTGAATCCATCCGGCCGTGTGCGGGATCTTACTTAGACAAGTGCGGCACGCTGAAGTAGGTAATAGAATGCGAAAAGGACTTGTTCATAATTGTAGAGTCTCCGCAAGACGACTGCAACACATCGCGTACAGAATACGATAACAAACAAACAGAGAAACGAACTAAAACACAAGCTAGTAGGCTGCAACAGAATGTCAGGAATTTTTGGCGGGGATGTTTACGAGTTCTACGAACACAATGCCGTTCATTAGAGACCCGCCAGATCAGGCATGAAACACTTCGCGATTACTTCATTTTCTAATGCAGTGCACACCTAAAGATTTTGCCACACGCGCTTTATCCCAGCTCATCGGCGTCGTACTTCATTTTTTTTTAAAATTTTTGCAAAAGAACCCTTCTCATTGTAGAAGACAGCCGTTTGCAGAATACATTATCAAGGAAGTGTATTCAAGCGCACTTTTTACGCCACTTCATTTCGTCAACCGGCGCAAAACAAACAGCGAGTGCGCGCGAACGCTTCCTTTTGCAAGCGCATGGTAACGTAATTTTCGCGGGCGCGTGCCGCTATGTAACAGCGTTGAAAAGTCAAGTAAACGCGAGAAGGCGATTACTTTGCGAAGATTCCACGTGAAGTATACGCTCACGGCGTGTTCTAATACTGCATAGCGCATTCCGTTTTCTCCGTTGATTCGAGACAGCCCTTTGCAAGGCATCGAGCAATAAACCAGTGCGGAGCTTACTTAAATACTAAAAAGAAGAATACAGAAACAAAATCTGCACGAGAGCACTTATGTACTTGTGTCTGGGTTTGTTTTCTTTTCAAAATTCGCACACGTGTTGATGTATAGCCCCGAGTGTTGCAAGCAAGCTGGGAATTCCAGGACCACTCTAAACAATCTCGTTTGAATTCTTACAACAGCCACGGCCTGTTCGAAGGATGTTTTCTTCCGCCTGCTGGGAATGAAGACACGAATTCGCGACAAGTCGACAACGAACAGACGGGCGGGCGCATGTTTATGCCGCCTTTACGGGACAGCAGCTTTGCAGAATAACGCGCGTCTGAGCATTCACCATCCGGGCATGTGGACATTTTGAGGCTTCGTGACAACGAAACTTTCGGGACTTCTTCGTATTGAATACGGCTTTTTGTTTTTCCGTTTAGAGTATGGGCTCAAGCTTTCCGGTGGAGAGGAGCTACTTTGGTGTTTTTCGGCCTCGTTTATCCTTCTTGTGGGGTCCAGCGAAGACTTCAAGCCGAAGCGGCGCTCCTGACGCTTGAGTATCCAATTCAGCTCATGGTGAGCAGATCTTGAAGCGCAACAGCGCACAGACGCAACGTTACAGACAGGCTTCGTGAGCAATGTTAATCGCGTAACCTTCTCTGAAAGCGTTTGTGGTGAATGAAAAAAAAAAATCACTTGAGAGTGAAGTACCACTCTGCCTTTGTCTATAAAAGTATAGACATTTGGAGCTTGCTCTGTCGAGCTTCAAGATATGTTCACCATGAATTTAAGGTAATCAGCTCAACTCGCCCCCCTTGAAGAACCTCAGAACATGGGACTTGAAGGTTTTGCCAGACCTCCATCTGTCCTCTATGCTCGGCGCGCCTGCATAGTGGGGTTTCGGACGTTCGCGAAGGCAGGGAGGACTCAAATGATGTGTTGTATTATCTTTCCTGTTGATGAGAAGTACAGGGGGCATTCCTGGTGGAGAAATAAGGTACCATACTTACACGCAAAAATTTGGAGGGCGCTTCAGCTTCACTTTCAAGAGTGGAACGCGATAGCGTAATCGGGCCCCGTGCGCGTCGCCTTCAACCATGACGCAAGGAAATGAATGTTTGTACGCGTAACATTGGCCGTTTTAAGCTATTCTAGAATGCCTACTGCAAGTAGTTTCGAAGTGCCCACTACGCCATAATTCTTCCTTTTGAAAATTGCCAAAGTACCCACTACGCGTCCGTAAGATGCCTATGCGCGCCATGCACACCTGCCCAGTACACTTTGTAATGGGTGGGTAGCTTCAAACTGCCCACTCGTTGCGCAGCTCACATGTTTTGACGCCTGGTGCGATTCTACGATTCTGCCACGCTATATTACATGTGTTAAGGAGACCCCTCCCACTACATGACATTCTTACAGCATTTTTTTTTACGCAGGAGTTTCAAACACTGGCATGGCTCCATGGTAGAACACCTGCTTGCCACGCAGAAGTCCCGGGTTCTGTTCTCACTTGGACAAAGAATGTTTTATTTATTTATTTATTTATTTATTTATTTATTTATTTATTTATTTATTTATTTATTTATTTGCATCTATCTCGAATTTTCGCTCACGGACAACGCTGGATTTTTCGCTCACAACCAACAACGCCGGCATCGACACCGGAATTTCTGCGAAACGAGCTCTTTAACGCAATCGCGTTAGAACGAAGTATGCAGACCGAAGGTTCTACGAAAAAGACACGAGTTTCCTCGTGCGTTGTCATGTAACCTAGAATTGAAGATTGCAAGCTAATTTGTCGTGGGTGATAACGTGCATACGCACCGCAAGAATGCGCCTCCGCCCGGAGCAAGATGGTGGAAATATGCTTATTGCGATAGAGATGGCACATAGGCCTATACTTCGTGGAAAGGGTAGAGGGCAAGGCAAAAATTGGGGGACGCTTAAGCTTCGCCTTTAAGAGTTGAACGCGATAGCGATATCCTGTCCCTAGCGCGTACTTCAATCACTTAGTGCATACTATGTAATGGGTAGCATGCTTTAAACCACGAGCAATTATGCGCGGGAAATGCGGGAAATGTTTTCGAACTTGCTATGCACCCATGGTTTTAAGGGAATACGCGCAGTAACATGTGTGCCTCTTGTCAACGCCTCCTCTATTTACAATGCCAGTGCAAATGCTTGCTCCTCAAAGGGAGCCGTCGGTCCGCTTTAGTTCAGGGAGTGGTCGTGATGCGACGCTGCATAATGGGTAGGGCTGCTTGCGTCACACGTGCGTCCACGACGCTTTCCCACTGAGATGCGATAGACGCGTTTTCCCTCTCCAATACCATGGGTCTGTCAGATTTGTTCCTTCGTACTCCTTCTTTGTAGCTCCAAGCAATGCCGCCACCGCCTCACAGCGCTCGTGTGGCACCTCTTAAAGACTGCACAAGCACTGCAGCATCGCAGTGACGCGTCCCCATTGGTTGCCCGCATAGCGCCACGAACGGGCACGCGCTATCTCAAAACACCGTGTCCCTTACTGAGCCAGCGTGACCGCGAACATAGTGAACACGAGGGATGCAAGACGCCACCCCACGGATCTGCACACAACTGAACAAAAAATTACTTCATATGATTTCCGTCGTGATGCACCACATATTGGGTTCTCTCCCCCATGACCTACAAAGCACACGCAAAGGCTAGGCGATGGGCGAGAGTAGGAAAGGGTTAGAGGAGAGGGCGGTGGACGGCTGGAACGGGCGCATTTGGCTGGCATTGATAAAATAGAGGAGGCGTTGCTCTTGTAATGGGTGGACGGCTTTGAACCACAAGTGTCGTTATGATATTCACATCTTCTGACGCCCGATGGCAATGTACGCTTGTACCACGCAATATTACTGCGATATTACATGTTGTATTGTGACGCCTGTATACAGGACGCGTGTGTTTGTAAAACATGAAAGTTATTTTCACTGCATTTCCAAGCAGAGGAAGTTATTTTATATGTAATCCCAAGCAGAAGCGTGGCTAAAAGACTTTTATCAACAGCTAGAGTTCCAGCCGGACTGGTTTCCACTTTTCATGAAGTGCACTGCTCTGATTCCCTTTTTTGAAGACATTGCTATTTGGAACTTTGCTATTTGAAACTTCGTTCTGTGCAAAACCTGATGTACGCTTGTAGAGGTGCCCTTGAGTAATTTGTTCGCTTGGGATGTATATTACGCACATCTGTAATAAATACCATGAAAGAAAAAAAAAAAAGAAGCGCGGCTGTGTGGTAGAACACCTGCTTGCCACGCAGACGGCCTGGGTTCGATCCTCATTCGGACCCGGATATTTTTATTATTTATTTTCTTTGCATCTTTCTCGATTTTTCGGTCACGGACAAGATGATGATTTTTCGCTCACAACCAACGACGCCGACGCCGACGCCCGGAATTTCTGCGAAACGAGCGCTTTAACGCTCTCGCGTTAATAACCTGTGCCGCGGTCACAGTGCTAGAGCCAGCGTACAAGCTCGCTCTAAAATGGTTAGATGTGAAGGAGGAAGGTTAATAAGCAGAGTATTTGGTTTGCTACCCTGTACGGGGAGAGATAAAAAAGGGGGTTCTGAATAAGGTAATTGAATGAGGGCGGATGAAACAGTTACGATATTCAATAAAAGTTACTCATGTATACGCAGGGTGGTCACAAAGTCAGTAATGATTTTAATACGTTCCTATGAAAACGTGATCGAGTAGTACTGATGCTGTGAAATGATCTTTTCAAAAATATTGACAAGTGCCTATAAGAGGGTGCCTTCATATGGTGGAGGTGGCGAACATCATGCGAATGGTCTCAGAAATCTCTTCGGCTAACAACATTGCAGGGAACCTGAAGGTATACGCTACAGCAGCAGTTGTAGCGTCATGTACCCTTACCTGGAATACTAAGGAAAAAAAAAGTGTGTTTGTAGGGGGGAGGGGGGGGATTCGCTGCATCAGTAGCAACCTCTCGCAATATAAAAAACGTAATCAACGCTCGCTTTTGCAGTTGCAATAGGTAGCGAGGTAGTTATCGCGCCTACAACTAGCTACTGTATGCTGCCGCACCCATAAAGTTTTCCAATAATATCCTAGAGGGAACTCTGGCGCAAGTGTCCATGGGAGCTGCAACGCATGGCGCTTCAGCCAGCATGAACATTATGTGTAATAGGCGGATTTGTCTAAGCTTCATTCTTTCGGCTCCGTTAGGCTTCATGTGGCCTGGAGCCGCTTTGTCGCAGGACCAAGTTCAGCAAATGTTCAGCAGTTCCACTTAACCACCTTAACCTTTCAGGCTCACCAATTCAAATCGGCTCACGACGTTCATAACGATCCCTTCTTTTATCCGAAACAGACGCCAAAGCACAACATTAAACAAAGCCACAAGTGCGTTCGAAGCAGCAAGCACAAAGATTGGGCAAAGCCGTTTTCTACTCATCATTACCATGGTGGCTGAATGATCGCAGTAACAGAGTTCCCTCTAGTAAATATTGCAGGAAACTCTATATGGCCGCACTGACATGGGTTGGCATGCCGGTGTTGGCTGGACATGCTTAGCGTTTCTCTCTTTTATGGTGAAAGTGAGGCGAGGACGAGGTGTAGGCCTGGTGACTGCAGCGTAATGGAAAGGAGGAACGGACGCTGCACAGAGGCTTCGGAACCCACCTATCAGTGGGAGCGGGCACCCTCAAGTTCCTGAGCAAGAAGACACTGGAACAACCCACAAAAATTTGTCGTTTCCTAAATGGCTTCAAAAATGGAGGAAATGTTTTATTTTCCACGGTGCTTTTTTTTGTCACCTGTTACGCCAGCTAAGCACTGAGGGAACATTGACGTATCTTGAGTCCTCCGCGGTAGTACGGTAGTTACCGTACTCGGCTGCTTACTCGAAGGTCGTGGGTTCGATCTCGGCCGTGGCGGTTGCATATCAGGCGAAATGCTAGAGCTTAGTGTACTGTGCCATGTCTGTGCACGTTACAGAACACCAGATGGTCAAAATTTCCGAATCCCTGACCCACGGCGTGCCTCGTAATCATATCGTGGTTGTGGCAGGTGAAACGCCAGAAATTATTATACTCACGTATCTTACCGACGTATATACTGACGTATCAAATAATGGCTAGCGCGCTATGAGTTATACGAAGGCAAATCCCGCATCTCGGCTTGCCCTATAAGATCATGGCTTTTGTGTGTATAAAATCCGACGGTTCTGTTTAATCTTAAAAGAGGGAAAGGCAAAGTGTGAGGCGGTTTTCTTGCAGCCATAAAGTGGGCGTGGCGTGCGGGAACGCACACACACTCACGCACACAAGTTGCACGCGTGTACTTCTTCACTCTACCACTCGGCATTCGCGCGCTTGCAGTGTGGCTGACAGTGCGGCATGTGATGTTTGCGGCACTGAAGAAAACATAGAACACCTGCTGTGCCACTGTCCTCATTCTGCCTGGGAGAGAGATGTACTTTCCCAGTCCCTGCGGCGACTTGATGATCGGCCACTTTGCGTGCAGGTGCTACTACAGCACCGTCCATCTCTCGACGGCCCACAAGGCAGTGATGACACTCTTGTGCTTTTTGAGGACGATGGGCTCGTGCGAACGCCGTTGACTTGTGCAGTCCCACATGCTGCAGTGAATTCCCTGCTTCTTTTCTTCTTCTCTTTTCTCTTCTCCCTCTCTCTCATCTTTCTATTCCCCTTCCCTAATCTCCCAGTGTAGGGTAGCCAACCGGAAGTTTTTCTGGTTAAACTCCCTGCCCTTGTCCCTTTCTCTTTCCTTCCTCCCTTGTCCGCCTCGGTGGATCAGTGGCTAAGGTGCTCGGCTGCTGACCCGAAGGTCGCGGGTTCGATCCCGGCCGCGGCGGTCGCATTTCGATGGAGGCGAAATGGTAGAGGCCCATGTACTGTGCGATGTCAGTGCACGTTAAAGAACACCAGATGGTCAAAATTTCCGGAGTCCTCCACTACGGCGTCTCTCATAATCATATCGTGGTTTTGGGACGTTAAACCACTCATATTATTATTATTATTATTATTATTATTATTATTATTATTATTATTATCATTCCTTCCTCCCTTGCAGTGTCACTCTCTCGTTCGTAGACGGGAGTATACCCTCACATAGAATGCAACTACAGAAGCGAAGGACACGCTAGTCGACGATGCAGACTCGTGTGTTTACCCTCATCGTGTATGCTGACAGAGCGTGTCTTTCTGCAAGCAGTCGAATTTCTGCGGCGCCTGACTTCAGTAACAGTTCCCTTCGACGTAAAAGGAGGAGAAAGAAAGGAGCTGCGTTGGTCAAACGAGCAAACCGAGTGTTGTGGTGGAGACCACCATGCACCTTTTTCCGACTGCGTTTGTTTAGCATTGCGCTCGGACCCTGCCGAGTATGCATTTATATTTCCTATTCCTTCCATTGAAACAAAAGATTGGTGCAACCTAGTTCCATATGTGATTCAATATGGCTGATTTTCAGCACCAGATGTATTCCGGAAGGCGCTTTGATAAGCGAGCTTTCTACTTCACTTGATTTTTAAATAATACAAGCAAAAGTACGTTTTCTCTTTTTTGGACAAATTGAGAGTAAACATAGGAGGTCGTCGTATGGCGGAGACAAGCTATTCTTAACATATATGAAATAAATATTTGGTGTTTTTAGCTGAGGCTCGCTTCTTCGCGTGCCATACGTTTAAGGGACACTAAACAGACAAACAGTTTTGCTCGTTTAAGCAAATTGTCCTTTCACCATATTTCTTGCGAAGTGTCGCTCTTCGTTCTCTCTCTTTCCTTCCCTTCTTTCTATCCCCTTTCTCCTTTCCCCCCATTGTAGGGTAGCAAACCGGACGTGCGTCTCGTTAACCTCCCTGTCTTTCCTTTTCCTCTTCTTTCTCTCTCTCTTGTAACGAGAAGGCGCTTTGTAAGACAGAAAATGCGCGAAAAGAAAATGTAGGTGGCGATGACACATTGAGGTTCCCGCAACAACTCACTGTGATATCACAGATTTTGACGGCGTCTGCTAGGGCCTACATAGATTTATATTGGCAACAAATGAACTATCATGTCTACTCAGGGAGCCAGAGACTTAACGTTCGTTAACGTGACGTATCGGGACATTTCGTAGAGCCGATGGGACCCAAATGCAAAAAAAAAAAAAAAAGGACACTTCGAAATTCCTACGTACGTCGACATTCATATGCGGAGACTGGCGCAAAATTAAAATAAAAAAAAATGAAACGTTGATCTTCATTTTTCCCTCTATTAACAATATTATGGCGGTGACATTCACGACGATAGAGTTGTGAAGGAATAAATTGATTTATTGTTTCATTATAGTATCCATTTAAGTATATAATATACGTACATACAGAACCAAAGTGTTAACGAGTCCACTCGCGAGTGTGCGGTTCGATAGAAAAGTGCTTGATTTGAAGCCGCTTTTGACTAATATACTAAATAGACAGTTATTTGAACGTCGAGTCTTCAAACCATAAGCAAGAATTAACCGTTTGTGCAGCGAACGCAAACTGATAACGTTGCTTCGTAAAGCCAACATACAGCGTCTTCCTGTTTATTATGTTCAAACACGCTGGGAAAGCCATCTTTCAGTTGCTTCGTGACTTCGTTTTTCCATTCGGCGGAAAATATAAGCGCGTAAGAGCATTTCAGCCTCCCCATACCAGTCAGCCAAATGAGGGAGACGCGGGTCGGTGGTGGAGAACACGCATTTCCAGGCCTTTAAATGTCGAAATTAACGCGCCAGCGTACATTCGGCGCTCGGAATGGGTATTTAACGTTAACACGTAACGAGCGGACTCTGATTTACGACTACGCACATGTGACTGTACTTTCGCTAACTCTAAAGTCACGTGCTTGTTTTCTTCGTTCCGCAGGCGGGGAGAGTTTTCGCGCGAAGTTGCGATCAAACTGGGGGGCAGACACTGTGTATATAACGCACATAAACGCCAGAGAATGTAGAAACTGCGGTCATTCCTTATCTTTAATACCTGGGAACATTAAACTTGCGCGCGGCGTAGCCGAATCGAGCCGAATAGCGGGAAGCCGAAAAGCCGGTAAGGTCGCAGAGAGAAAGAGAAGCACGGGGAGATGCTGGGGAAGAAAATATTATAAAACAGCGCAAATAAACACATGGAAAGTGACGAAGCAAGGGTTAGCGAAGTGGAGTATACCGACGGTGCCGGTCAGGAGCGGATTAGCCGGAAATGTTCCGCACATTTCTCTATTACTCTTGCCTTTTTTTTCCTCGTTTTTCTGCAACGTTTTCTGGAAGCGAGCGGCCGATGTTGGATGGAGCAGTGAGAAGCGACGGCGGCGGGCGGCGGCGCAGGTTTTCGGCATCTTTGGGGAAGGGAAAGGAGCGCTCGGGAAAGGGACGAAAGTCAGTGAAGAAAGGAGGGAGACTGGGGGAGAGAGGGGGAGAGAGAGTAGGGAAAGCAGGAGGGATGCGAGGCGGCGGTCGCCAGAAGTGAGGCTCTCGCCGGCTGCCGCTCTGGGGCGTCCCAACAGTGTTGGCTCCTCGAGCGGAGCGTCAAAGTCGCGCGCGGCCGTCGACGCGCCACTTTAAGATGGACTTTGAGCCGCCTTGACAGAAGCAAGAGGACGACGCCGCCGCTGCCACGCTTCCCCATTCGAGAGCTGCACCGTCGCGTCTTTTTAATATTGTCTTGTCTTTCGTTGCATTTCGGTGCACTTCGTATACTAACAGTTATTTTTGTTTTGTTTTGTGAAGCCAAGGTGCGCCTTTGTTTTCGCCTTGGTTACCTGTCAGCTCGTGTTGACAGTGCCCGCACGTGCTTTTATAAAGACGCAATAAGCAGTGCGGAAAGCGAACCCAAACTATCGATCGAGAAGCTGTGAGGTGTACCTTTGTTTATTAACCGTCAAACTGTGGCTTCGGCGTGGAACTCTTTCGAGTGTACCGTTGTGACCAAAGCTGCGGGAGTCTGAAGAGGCTGCGGCTGCAAAGTGGTGAGTGGGTCTATCACGTTTCCTCGACTCAAATGTCCTCTCTCGCGTTTCGCCCCTCTAGTATTTGATTGATATGAAGTATCGCGTAGTGTTTTACAGCGAAAGCTGTTATGAGATCACAACAAGGGTCGTTTCTGCGCCGTAGTTGTCCGCCGCCGCCGCCGCCGGTGTCCGTAACCAATATCGCATGAAATTAGAAAACTAAATAAATAAATAAAAAAAACACCCATGACGGAGCGGGAATCGAACCCCGCATCGTCTGCGTGGCACCCAGCACTCTACCACTGAGCTACGCCGCTGCTTGAAACTGCGGTGCAAAATGACTCTATGCAGGCTTCATGTCGGGTTAGGAATCGCGTTAACGTGTGTTGTAAAGCGTTTTAGAACAGTAAAGCAAGAACCAGGTGTCACACAATGCGAATTGCCTAACGAGTGGGTCATTCAATGCTCCAAGCCCATTACAAAAGCCTGAGGCATAATTCTTCATCGTCGTCAGCCACAGCATCAACAAAGTGCACATAATTCGTTACAAAGAGTGTAGCGGGTACCGTGCTTTTCTGAAGAATGACGAATAATGGCATAGTAGACGCTTCCCCAATACACAAAAATTATGATTATTTATGGCGTAGTGGGTACCATGCAAGTGCGTTTGTAGTAGTTGCCCCAAGGTGTTTAAAAAAGGCTCTAGAAAGGCCGCTCTCCCAGCTTTCGCTGTGGCTGTGTTGCGCGTCCCGCGCAGGCCTGGAAGTTTTTTTCTTTTTTTACCACTGTATGGAGTAATATTGCTGCGGTACCTCGAGTGAAGAATAAGTAATGGTCGAAGCGAGGAAAAAGGGCTTACGCCGACGTTATTAAATGTCACGCTGCCAAAATATCGCCGGATGTTGCGTCACAGGGAAATACGAATACAGGCGCTGGTGTGTTCAGCAATTGCGCCTTCAGCGAGTACATTGATGCGCCTTATCCAGTGACATCACTGAAAGGTTATGTGAATTGTAGCGCCGTTCGTGAGAGAGTAATGATTTATTTGCCTGTCGACAAATTTGGCGTGACGAAAGCGCGTTTTTGAGAACTACTGTCACGCAGTCATGACCAGGACGAAGAAGGCGGTTTCACTACGCAGACACGAGCGCTATTGGTTCATGTTGCATCACGTACCCTTGTCTTGCTTTCGCAGCGCTACTGTTCCATGATCCATAATGGCTTACAGCGCACACTGACACTAGACACGAAGACAAGCGCTGTTCCATGATGACATAAGCCCGCATTACGACTCAGAAATACTGCACGTTGAAAGACATTAAACACGTTTTCCTTGTTTACGTATCACTTAATTACGTGTTTTTGCCAGTTGATATCAACAGACTCTTCATCAGTGACCTATGTAAAAAAAATTTACTCATCACAATGTTCTCGCAATTTCTCGATGTAACTTGTCAACATAAACTGAAATATTTTTTTTTCTGAATTTCCATTTCACTTACTGCTGACCGTCGAAAAAATACGGGAAATTTTATCTTTAAACATCTGTACGTATGACAAGCTGAAAATGCCTCCTTCGTGTTTTATTATTTTACTTTTCCAACTACATCTCGTCTGCTAATATCAAAGTGCAACCTTTGCTAGTTCCGTGGGGATTCGAAATCTGACCGCTATATCTGCTGTTAAGTAATATATATAAAAAAAAGCACCACACGTGCGCAGTATTAAATAGTATAAAGTATGTGGAACGAGGTATAAAAGGTTGCAATGTGATGCGAGAGCAATAGATTATAACCCTGTCCGTTGAAAACAAAAGTACTTCAGAAAATAAGCGACTAACCGGGTGCTAAAATATGGGGGGCCATCGCACTCAGTAAAGTGTCGTTGTAGCGTGTAATGACCCCGCAGGGGGGCGCGCAGGTAACCTCCTCTCCCCCCTGCCTTAAGGCCTTCCTTCCATTTCTTTTTTAATCTACTCAATGGGTTTAATGCCCCTGCTTCCTGCATTATTATGATGCCGTCGACGAGATGCAGCATTTCACTCTCCTACCTCTCGCTTTACAAGGTTTAATTAACATAGATTTGCCGGCCGGTGGATTTACATATCGTAAAACTGTAGCGCAGTGATTAATGATTTCCTCTTCCTACTTCCCGTGCGTTATGACGCCTCAGTTGCAGGGTTTATACTTTCATTACAAAATTGCGCTTTGACGTTCGGCTCTCTTGCACGCTTCGCTGACATGCAGTACTGCACGCTTTACAGGCAACGGGATTAAAAAAAAAAGGACGGGGGGGGGGGGGGGGGGGGTCTCCAACTGAGCTGGGGTCGAGATTCCGTGAAGCGTGCTGCGAAGAGGGGTACACGTGTGATCATACACAAGAGCAAGCTCCTAATTTTAATGAGGAGCATGTAAGACAGCATGATTCACGGGACAAGGAACCTTGCTGGCAATGTACGTAGAAGGAAACACACACAGACAGGCCTGTACAATTTTCTTATTGGCTTGATATGAGCAGATGCTGGCGCACAAATAAGGCGCCGGCTGCTTCTTAGATTTTAGAGGGGTAGAGTATAAAACACACGTGTACTGGGCACAAAAGCTAAAAATAAAATAGCGCTCTCCCCGTAACACCGGAGCATAACATGTACACAGCACATACAAAAAAAAATTTGAATAACATCATGGCGCTCCGATATGATGTCTCCAAAATAAAAACAAAATAATGCCCCCCTTATATGAAGTTCTGAAGTCAGCAGGTGGCGCATAAATCATGCAGATGAATTTTCGCGTACAGACATAACATAACAGTCAAGACAGCATAGTCAACAGTCGCATATATGTATATACATGGTTACGTTAAAATAAAACATGCGTAACATAAAACGTAACAGACATAACATAACCTTCAAGACAACATGGTAAACAGTCACGCACATATGTATACACTGTGTCGTTAAAACAAAACAAACAATAAATGCGTTAATAATGGCCAACAACGTCACTATCTTCAATAAAAATGTTGAATGTTTTCAAAGCGCACTTGTGCAATGCTCTTCTCGGACACAGGCCCAAATGTTTCTTTAAACAGAGTGGTTTTTGGCCTAATGCCATTAATTTTGACTTAAGTAGTCAACGCAGTAATGAAAGTGAGCATGGTGATAGTATGTAGAAAGGTTCGTAGCGGTTGACGTTCTTACACGATTGTTAAAAACACTAAGCCGGTATGGCTCATCAAATAAGTTACCAGTTTGGTGCTCTCCTCTCATTTTGTACGTTTATCAGTTTCGTGCTGGAACCTGTCGATGGACGTCGACAGACCGTCACAAATTTTCATTATTTCTTTGAGCTAGGCAATGGTTGCCCCTAAACTAAAATAAAAAAAATAATTGCAATGTTAGCTGTTTATATTCGGTGGAAACTGCGTGTTCTAGCCACCGCCATGTTGTGACACTATCGTGATGCCGTCGACCGTGAGGTGGAGAAAGTCCAAGGCAGCGTCACTGCATATCTCTAGCTGTTGCGTCTCCTTTCTGACGAGCGAAATCTTTGCTCTTTCGTGAAATCCCACTTGCTGTGGTTTGTTGTAAGATTTATAAATAAATCACAGTTTTGCCGTATGGGGCGGAGTAATGAATGCGACAGCAAGAAATTCGAATGTCACACGAAGATCGACGAGCAGCTCGATACTTGCAGCTCCCCACTGAAGCACAAAGAAGGACGCTTCAAAAAGACGCGCAGGTATACACAGGACAAGCGTGAACTAACAACTATCACAGATGTTACGCCTTTGTGTTTGAGCAACGCATTGCTAGTGTCGTCAACGCAGAACCCTACGCTCTTAGATATAAGTGCGGCGCGCAGAATGACCCCTCTGCATCTCCTGCCACGCAGTGGCATCTGGCGCACGGTGTGCGCACTGTTTTTTTTTTCTCATTCCACATCACGAGTGGGTACAGACCGGGGCCCCTTTTTCGTGCGCGTCTCAAGGGCAGTTTTCACAGTGAAAGAAAATGTAGGAGCTTTGGGTGATAGAAAACACGCTCAAGCTCTTGCGAGATTTGCATACCGCCAGCAGTAAATGGTGTCTATAAATAGCTTGCCGTTATTATGCCGGCGCATGCATGGCGTGTGGCTGAGTGGTCTAACGCAGCGCCCTGTGGAGCGAGGAGTCGCTGGTTCGATTCCACAGTCGGGTGCCTTGGAGTTTTTTTCTTCTCATTTATTTTTCTTTGTGAATCTTTTATATAGATACATACATATACATATCCGGGGTGCGACGGCGACGGCAAAAAATCAGCCGAGAGTGTCCATATAATTGCTATCGCAATAAAAAGCAGCGTAAAGTTAAGAGACAAGGACAAACCAATTGCGTTGCTGTTTGAAGTAGTGTTACGCAAACTAGCCAAAGGCTAATGGGCTTGCTAAGTGTTTGTGAATCGTGTTAAAGAGGAAAGGAATAAAATTCAATTGAGGTTCAAATAGATCGTGTGCAACCGACTAGCCTTCCAGTACCTCATAAGCAATTTTAATATTCCCTTTTTGCTGTTCACACTGATTAAGCTAGACGACAGACCTTTTTCCGAAGACCCTCGGATCGTGGCTCTACGCGTCGCAGGCCAGCAAATCGACGCGAGCATTGATACGTTTTTTAAAATCGACCGGGTTAAGCGACCGATTGTAGGCGTGCAATGGACAGGCGCCCACGTACCGTGACGATGCTTTCTTCCCTCTTCTTTCTTTTAATCCCTTCACATCTTCCCCCCCAGTGCAGGGTAGCAAACCGGACGCGCGTCTGGTTGACCTCCCTGTCTTTCATTCCTTCCCTCCTCCTCCTCCTCCCTTTTTGCTGTTCTAAAGAGTGCGTTTTCTCCTACACAATTTAATATGCTTTCTCTGCCATCGAGTACAGAGAATTAACACAAGTGCAGACGGATACAAAAATGGGTATGTTGGAATATCAGTGTCACGGTGTTTCTTTCTGACCAGCTTATGAAAGAAGCCCTGAGGTTTAAATGGGCAAACTCTCCTCGCAACTGCGTGACATTCATCTCTGAGACGAGCAACTAATCAGGTTTCCTGACATTCGCGACTAATTGGCGGGAAAAAATGAGGCCTCTGCCTTCGCTCTCGAACGTGAGCGGATGTTGAAAGGCTCGCGATTTCAGGTGAAGCTCCCGACATCGCCAGTCTGGTAGGATCACCGTCTGTTGCGGGCACATGTTCGGACTAATTAGCCGCTGGTCAGTAATGACATATCCGGGGCCGGATTCACTTTGAGCAACGACAGAGGTGGGCCGCCTTAATGCTTCCACATTAGCAGCTAGCTGCTCAATATTCGCCCCGTTGTCCGACGAGACGAACACGGAGAAAGTTTTCCAGTGCCGATTTGGTGCTCGGACGTAAACGTAATTGATTTCGCCGGTTGTTACACGCTGGTTTAGAAGCTAAGCATGATTAATGAGCGAATTTCTCAGATCCCGGTGATTAGCATTCTGAGAATTCGCACGTGATACCACGGCTCATGATCATGAGTAAAGTAAAAAAAAAAAAAACAAGTTATACTTTAACTTAAAGTTTAAACTTGAACTTCCACGGAAAAAGCTGCGCCCAATTAACTGACGATTAATGACGTCGAACAGAACGCGGGGCTCTGTTTTCACGTCTGAGCACGGCGCCTTCATTTCAAAGAAACTGCTCAAAAAAGTTTTCTGAGACACCGGCTGATAGCAAGAAGGGGCATCTAAGACAGAACGTTGTAAGGACAACTAAGATTCTTTGACAAATTTCACGTTATGATCGCCATAATATGCACAAGAATCGGCAAAGACAGCCCAAGAAGCGAGTTGCCGTATTAAAGACGATGAATGAAATATAGAATGACACAGTTTCGTTCTGAGCTCAGTCGGGCGAGCACTATACGTACAGACAGTGTCGTCTAAGAGTCATTTGAAAGATTCTGTGGTATAGCTTAACTCAGACACTTTTAAGAAGCTTAATTGTTGCAGTAGCTTCGGAGAATATCTTTCGATCACATGCAGTACTGAGTTCATACGATCAACGATGACTGCGCTCATCTATCACTTTTTGCATCTTCTGCGATATTTTGGCATCTAAAGCAATCGGCCAGAGGTTATTCATCACCGACGGAGCCTTATAAAAATGCAAGACTCGTGTCCCCGTCCGCCTGCTGGAACGAAATCAGCCTGGTGCGCCTGAACCAGCGACGCAATGCCAAAGCGTCGCCTGATAAATTATACTTTCCTGTCGCATACTCGCGAATAATTTTATTATTTATTATTCTTTATCATTATGGCGACGTTCTTTTAAGGACGGGGGTTGGAAGCGAGTTCCTTGCCTGCATGGTCACGTGCCCAAAGTTTTCAACCTTTTCTTTTCATTCTTTTGGCTTTGGTTACGTAATCAGTGCTACTGCGCTTTCTTTCACTTCCACGTGGACACGCGCTGGTTGCGTTACGTCATGGCTCACGAGTGGTACGCCACGAGTGGCACGTCACGGGCAGTATGTCACTGGTATTATAACTAGAGCGACGAGTCCGCTGCCGCGCAACGCAGGTTTGACATTATGGTATTGCTACGTTTGAGAGCCCGTTTAAGAATCGCAAGTAGTCAAAATGAATTAAGAGTTTCACACTACGGTCTGGCTCAATATCACATCGCAGTTTTGGCACGTCAAACTTCATGTATTGTAGCGACGACCGCGTGTGGCTCAGAGGCTAGAAAGACGACTCAATTTTTGACAGGTTCCAGCAACGACACTCGATAAGATAACTATTGACAAGGTCACTGAATTTCTAGACTACTGTTACTTCTTTTGGGCACATTTGCAGCGAGCGCTGCGTCTTTCTGTCGGTTTCGTGCCTCTTATACGCTTACGCAACACAATCGATGATCAGCGTTTGTATTGTCCTTTTGTGTTCGTGTTCGTCGTTTCACCTGCAATATGCCGTATTGGACGTTGGAAGCCGGAAAACGAGCGCCGAAAAGCTCCAGGATGAGCAGCACTGACAGAATTGACACGCCTACCCGCCGCGATGGTCTAATGCAGGGGTCTCAAACTCATCTCAGCCAGCGGGCCGCACTGACGTAATTTAGTCCCGCAAGGGCCGGGACAGGGGGGGGGGGTGCAGTTTGTACAAATTGTCAGCTAACGTTACCATTTGAAAAAAAAAAGAAAACCCTTTCCCATATCTAATAAACGAGTCGTTTCTGAAAAAAGATTTGGTGCCAGGATTCCAACATGTCGATATCGGTCGCCTAAATGACTAAAATCAGTACACCGATTCGGAAATGTAGCTTTTGTTTCACGGTTATGCTTCAACACATGGCGACCACATAAGGTGCCTCACAAAAACAATGCCTCAGACCAGTCATGCCTATGTAGCACACGTACATGATTATTAAGAAAATAAAAAAAAATCACGCCATATCCACGAAGTGAATGATGATGAGTGGGCGAAGCTCGATCGTTTTCATCCATGGCAGAAAGAGAATGTGTGGTCTGGAACGCGCTTATACTTCATGGTCATCAGCGTCATCGTCATCGTTATCACGTGTAGTGGGTACATTCCACTATACTGGAACGCGCTTATACTTCATCGTTATCACGTGTAGTGGGTACATTCCACTATACTGCGTCATCGTCATCTTTATCACGTCGAGTGGGTACATTCCACTATACGTGGCTATCTACCTACCTACTACTACAACCAGTACAACTACAGAGGAGGGACAGACCCACACCCTTAGGAGCCTTCGCCCCTAAAAATGTGGGACGAAGACAGTCATGTGCGGGCCGCGGGCCGCAAACGAGAGGTTCGCGGGCCACGTGTTTGAGACCCCTGGTCTAGTGGTTATGGTGCTCGACTACTCACCCAAAGGTCGCTGAATCGAATCCCGGCCGCAGCGGCCGCATTTCTATGGAGGCGAAAATGCTAGAGGCCGGGGTACTTAGATTATGGTGCATGTTAAAAAACCCCAGGTGGTCGAAATTTACGGAGTCCTCCACTACGGCGTCCCTCATAATCATATCGCGGTTTTGCGACGCAAAATTCCTACGATGATTATTAATTGACACGCCGAAGGAACGTGGTTAGGAAACACAACGACAATCATCGCAGCAGTCGCCGTGCGCTCCCCGTTTCTGTAAGCGCTCGCCAAACAGGCTTGTCATACCAACTTCTCACCATCAATTCATATCTACCGAAGGACGACGTCCCTCACTAAGCGATCTACAAGGACACATTTTGTTGCATTAGATGACTTCATCGTATGGCATGAACCCCAGTGAAGCTTCATGGCACGCGGTGCTCAGGGAACATTGAATAAATCAGGAAAGAGCAATGACGACTAAACTTTCTGGCCAGAAACTTGTTGCCAAGAAGAGCAGTTTGAGCGAGTTGGTATCCCATGACGTTCTGAGTGTTTAGCGCAACCCAAACAGAGTAAAAGGAAACAGAGGTAGGAGTAGAAGGGAGGATAATACGACAACGTGTGTGCTAAACCAGTTGGAAGTTAACGCTCATGCTATAGTCTTGTCCTCCCTACTACCCATTCCTCGTTCCCTTCTTTTCTTTTTTTTTTTTAGAGTCACTAAACACTCAGAACGTCATTGGAAGCAACTTGGTTAGTTTGTAGGCTACACCGCGGAACTTGTCCTACAGGGACAACCTTGAATAAAGAGTAAATTTATGTTCTAGAGATGGTGGCAGCTTCGTTGGTCAGCCTTTGCTTAAGTGTTTCTCTCCGACTTTCACGATGCCATGACTGACATTGACGCTTTCTTCCTGGTTACGCAGTATGGGAGGACGTTTGGCAACGGATATTTCAGTAGACCCCACTGGCCTGATGTCGATGAACCTGCCGGCCTAATGGCGCGTAATGTACGCAACTGGAACGAAGACTGCCCACACAGAACGCATTCTGTGCCTGGTTCCAGTCTTCCTTGTGACATCGATTACTTGCTCAATATAAGTCTCAATATGCTTAGTCAGCTATAGGCCAATGAACCGCTCTGACGTGTTGACAACGTTGTAAAAACACGTTCATTGAAGAAACACCTTTTTCAGTGTGACTGTGAGCTTGATAAGATTTAGATTATTAGATGACAGGAGCTCGATGTAACAATACTTGGAATATGATTTACTAAGAAAAAAAAAAGATGTTGATCAATTGTCTGTGGAGAATTAAGGAAATCTTCGTATATTTTTAAGGACCAACATACACTGGGCCTTCGAGTGCATGTATAACTGATGTATTAAGCACCGTTTTCGTTTCTTAATTATGTCTGCGCTCCTCCTTATTCGCACGAATGCGATTACGATGTCACGGAGGCGCAGCCAATCGCTATAAATACACACATTTCTAATTCACATCGCTTTTCGGAGTACCCAAAGAATTCGCCATGTTCTTAGCCGATTACAGAAGCAGCAACATAAGAATGCGATACATCATTTGCCGTATGCCGAAGGAGGTCGTAATTGTGATTACTCCCAAGCACAGCTGTGTAATACAGATCCCTGTATGAGAATACCGAGATACACGAATGAATATGCCCCTCTGGCAACGAACTCCATGTCGCTTCTCGAGGTATATAGAAGAGGACGGTTCTTTCACTGGCCACGTGCGGTTCAATAACATCGGCGAAATGGAGCGCTTGGATAGAAATCTTTTGTGCTCGTTCTAAGCGACCACCTGGTTTCTTTTTCTTGGCTCGCTACTGTGATGGAACAAGGAAATACTCTCTGGGCTCGTAATGGGCTCGGATACAAGCTGGGACGAACGTTCTGCGAGAGACGCTCGAGTCCTCCACTCTGCTCTGCTGTTGTAGTGCGAGGGTGAAACGCGAAAAAAAAAAAAAAAGAAAGAAAGATAAACAGGAGATACGTTTCGCGTACAGAGCGAAAGTTGCGCCCTACTGAGAATAGAGATTGCCTCCGGCGATGCATTAAATGAGATGTCAAGAAGCGCGGTGCGTTGCGGGACTTGTGGGCCAGAAAGAAAGGTCTTGGGTAAATATTGAGCCACTGACAGTTAAATAAGGGCGTCTTTCGGCACAAGCAAGTGTATAGTGAGAAGAGATAAGGAAGAGCATCTTCGAGTGCGGAGGAGCGAACCGCGAAGCTTTTCAGTTTATGGTGGTGTAAAACTTTCATCTATCTATTTACGTTGAGAGGTGTGCATGGGGACAGCGCATGGGGCGAGTGCTGAGGGTCGAACTAGACTGTGTGGCTTCGAGTAAACAAAATTCGAAGATAAAAAGCGATTCGAAAGGACGGCAAGGTATGTGATACTGTAGGAGCAGTGAGGCATTATTGTACGCCCATTTGCATAACATAATGAGTTGGCTCAAAGTGCTGTGGGACACAATGTCCTCAGAAAAAAAAAAAATAAAACATCAACCTTTAGTTCCTTCAAGACATTGTTGCGGCCGAACGGTTCGTGGTACGTGGTACGTCTGTTCGTGGTGTACGTGGTACGTCTGTTCTAATTTCATGGTAACACCGACAACTTTGGCTGGCGGCGTTTATTTCAGGGAAGGGGGGGGAAGGGGTGATTCGAGTAACGTGTTGGAAATAGCAGTAATTTTCGAGCCTGAGTCCATACGCAGGAACGGAATCCGTGAAGCACTACAGGCACTCATCGTTTTAACTTTTAGCGAAGCCTAAAAAATCTTAAATAATATTTAAAAAAAAATGCGGGCACTCGCCCGCGATCACGCAACAGTTAAATAGGACACCGAATAGTTAAAGATTCATTGGTGTCGTTCAGAAGCAACACTCCTATTACACGAATACACCATGCTCACTGGATGTACAATGTATATGAAGGCGTGTATACATTGCGCAAAAGATTCATATAGCGCTGTAATTAAAGTGAGAACTTGATACCTTGTCGCATTGTTTTGTGCTTCTTATATTCAATATTTTCTCTTTTTTCTCTTAACACAATTTTTTTGTTCTAGCTGCGTCAAAATTGAACTTTGGATGATTCAGCCCTCTGCAGAGCGTGTTAAACCACTCCATTAAAAACGCGCTCACTTCTTCTTAGTAGTATTATTATTTTACATTTCGTTGTACATATTGGCAAGATCTATATCAAGGTGGCGCGAGGCTTGAGTTTCAATACGATATAATGCAATAAGAGTGGGAATCGGGGGGGGAGGGGGGGGGGGTGCTTGTTCTTTCCCGCCTTCACCTTGAAACTTATTCCCGGCTATGGGCCTGAATTACGCACATCTATATGTATATGCATACACGAGCAGACGGGAAAGCCAATATTTTTTCATTCGCGGACAAAAACTACTTAAACCACCCTTCCTAAAAGTGCAGAAAACTTAGGGAAGTTCGTTACGAAAGAGCGCCGACTGCTCTTTTTCTCTCCATCCGTAACAACGAGACGGTGTCACAAAAAAAAAAAAAAAAAAAAAAAAAAAAAAAAAAAGAACAGACAAAACTCTCGGTTTGGCTCTATAACCTGTCTAAGAATCGATAATTTCATAATAAAGAATAAAGGTTTAAAAGACAAAAGAAAATTTCATGCCTCGTACAAACGAGCCTGTATGCAACTGCAGGAGACGCTTAGGACGCCGAACCTGCATGGGCAAGAAAATGTCAGCAAGGCCGGGACGTGACGAGCGTTTGTGGCAAGGACACGTTTTTTTTTTCTTTTTTTCGATCGCCGCGAACGGAGGCGTGAGGTTCTCCTAATCGGGGGACCGTGTACCAATTCACGCGAATATATTGGCACAAGCCCACCCTCTCGTTCCTTGTCCTATTTGACGCCGTTTTTTCAATCTCGATCGCGATCAATTCACCCTCGAGCTGAGGGAGATTGAACTCCCGTCCTTATAACATAAATAGAAAAAAAAGAACTGCCAATTGAAAAAAAAAAAAGTTCAGGCATTGGTTGGAGAATCTTCGTCGCTTGGGAGTCGGCCCCCGTCGTTGCGAAATAAACATTTCGCTCTCTTTCTTTGTGCCAAGGTGGATTTCCTCATCATCCAGAGTTTTCAAAGCAATTTTCACCCTAACAAGTCATTGCTTAGACGCAGACAGGACAATTTTTTTTCTTCTATCACGCACTTTGAAGCTTTTGTTCCTTTGTGCGAGTGGTTCTATTGAAGCCATTGTGAAGGCCTACTTTGTGATCTAGGCTAACATTAGAATTACCAACGGAAACGCCGAGGCTGCCAGGTAAATCCAGATACCCTCATGTCGTCCCTACTTAACAAACAGATCTAAAACGTAACAGCGAGTGTTCCTAATCACAAGCTAAGGGGAGGGGGGAGCCAAGCACCTCCCCCCCCCCCCCCCCCGTTTGTCTTTTTCCGTTTGTATCGTATATGATTGTTTGTATGTGTATCGCGCACACATACAAACACACAGGCACGTACATATTAAAGGGTCATACTTTGTCACTAAATATGGCACACAGTGTGACACCAATAATAATTATTTTTCATATGGATACCCAATCACGCAAGGACACAGAGGAAATGGGGGAGAGAGAAGGCTGATAGCTGTCACCTAGAGGGGCACAATGCCTGCCTAATATTTCGGGAGGAGGGAAGAGACAGAAGAAAGGAATATAGGAGGAGCGAAAGAAAAAAGAAAATTGACACTATACAAACAGTCATTACACTAAGGCAAAGTTCTTTTTTATATACTTAACTTCTCTTTCACCGTGTCGATACTGTTTACTGTTTCGTCAAAGAAAGTAACGGTATTCCCGTTAAACGCAAATAGTTACCTGCTTCGCAGTTAGCCTACGGGCTTCAATACAACCGTTATACCACAACATCATCATTTCCTTAGATTTTTTCTCCTTAATTTTCCTCATCGACTTCTTCCCGTTCCTCGGGAACCCCAAACGTAGCATTTTTTGCAGCTGCGTCCTATTATTGTTGCCGACGTTAAAGGACACTAGCGCATCCAGGCCAATCAACATGGAGGAGGCGTTCGCCGAAGCACGAAATCGAGTCCCTAAACCTTTTATCGGCGAAGCACTGCCGCACGCAAGTCTGGCGAATGAAGATGCGTCATGCGAACGACAGGAAGTGGGCCGTCATTTTGCTTCGCGGCCATTTGTACACTGGCACATTTTTTTTTCTTTTTCGCTCACGATGCGCTGATCGCGCACCTGTGCCCACAAAAAAAAAAAAAAAAAAAAAAAGAAAAAAAAAAAGAGTCGGTTCGTTAAGACGAAGCATTAGCTCGGTGTTGCTCGGGGCCAACTTCGAGGTCGCCTATACGAATACGCGTCAAATGATGGAATGCTTTTACGAGACAATCTTTGGGGTTGATACGAATGAAATCTGCTTCATTTGACAGAAAAGTTTAAATTGCGGATACTCTAGGATGCAGAACTTTTGTTTAAGGCATGGAAGGTTTCTGAAATAGTGTCGAAAATAAGTAACTTGAGAAAACAAACGAGTAACGAAGTGTACAAATCAGTAACTCTGCGTCGAATATGGATATCGCAGTTTTGTTGACTGCATCAGTTAGAGCATGCAAAGCGGACGAAAATAATTAATGAATTTACAGCTTACGTTTAAGAGGTCTTGAGAAAGTATTTCCCGGAAATCGGTGGTAAACATTAGGGGGGGGGGGGTATAACCCATCAATGTTGTTCACTTTACGAGTACCATTACATGAAGTTTACACTACAGGGACATGTTTTTCATTGCTGACTTACAGTTCTAAACTTAATATTATGCGGCGCTGGTAGTATGCCAATAAGTATTCGGTCGGCTTCGCAAGAACCACACAATTTTTTTTAAATATTAGTGATATGCTACTGTGTATATCTTTTTCTCTCGACTACAACTTTAATTTAATATTTTGTATGCCCTGCTTTACTTCATTAGGGGTATTTTACCCCAATTTTAGCTCGGAAGCTGGTTATTTTAGGCTGGCCCTTAGACTACATCTGAAACTGCAATTTAGGCCTTATAGCAAGCTTCGCAGTAAAACCTAAACAAGTATCGCATAGCTGCTTACACATAGTCTAGGCAACGCTAGGGTTTGTGCTCAAGCATGCGTAGAAGTATGTGAGGAATAAAAAAGATAAAAACAGAAATAAACGACCCTGATGGACACTTTATTCCGAGGCTTTTTTTTTCTTTTGTCCTTATATTTGTCCTAAAACCATTACAGGGTTTTTCTGAAACACTGGAACTGTTTCGGAGCAGACGAAAGACAGCTCTAGAACTTTTTTTTTTTCATTGGAGCTCTGCCTTCCGGAGTTGGCTGGCTCCGTTCATTTCGGGGTTGCGCCAAGGCCCGGGGCGGTCTGCGATCCATATACCGCTGCAGGGCTACCGACGCCCGGCAGTGTTTGCATCTCATAGGCTGTTTGCTCAGAAAGACGGGCGAATCTTTCGCTGCGAGCCAAGGCGCGTCGTTCTCTGCGAAATTTCACGGGAACACTTGAGGTTAAATGAAAATTTGTACCGGGCGCAAGTTTCGCGTATATATCTGCGGCATGAGGTATGGTTCCGCGCTCAGCGATCGGTGGTGAAGTCACACAAGAGCTCGGTCGCGTGGGACTGCACGAATGCTCTGCATATTGGAAAATGTCCTGCGTGCCGTTGTTGTCAATATTTTGAACACCAGTGCATATATGCTCAAGGTAACATCGTGCTTCAGCCTTTATTTAGCAGCCTCTTTTAAATCTTCAGTCCTAAGAAAGAAATTCCAGGTCAATTCACTTCAAGCTTCTTTATTTTGCTCTTGAGCGTACAAAAAGCGGGGAAAAAATTATTTCAGATGAGCAATGCGAAGAAAAGGGCGATTTTTAATTATTTTTTACTCATAAATTAATTAATTAAAATTTATTTTTAATTATGTTAAAACGCTATTAACCGCAATTTGCAACACAGATTATGCACAAAAATTGATTAAAACTTCATTGGAGACCTCTCAGTAGTGCTATCGCACATAGTGGGTAAAATTAAACCACAGAAAAAGTATGCGAGGACGAAAAAGTTGACGTTTGCTGGGAAACGCCATTTTAAAACCCGCCGTGCGTCACAGATTCCCGACATGGAGTGTCATCTCGTTGAGCTTAAGTAAAGTAATGCACTCTACGCGGGAAACTTAAGTTGAAGGCAAAATAATGTTTGCTTCAGAATTAGCTGCGCTTACTCGAAGCAATGGCCCCAAATGGGGTCACTGGGACTGAAGAGGTAAGTGTACATAAACAAACGAATGTGGGAACGTGGAAGTTCTTCGCAGTATTTGAACATAATCTGTTTGTTATCTTCTTCAATGGACGGGCGACATCTTGCCCATCGCTCGTAACTGCGCTAACTCGCTTTGATCAGATATACATCATTACCAAAAAAAGCAATTTTAGAACGCGGACCTCACAAGATGTAGCACTAAATAATGGCAAAAGCATCGATACAAATCTTGAGGACCAAATACGCGCACGAACAACTAACTTAAACCTTCACCCCTTTCGCTTTCCCTGATCGTTCAAGTATAAGCTATCGAGGTGGTGCGAAATTCACAGTGTTTTTACAGCGAAAGCTGTTATGAGATCACAACAAGGGTCGTTTCTGCGCCGTAGTTGTCCGCCGCCGCCGCCGGTGTCCGTAACCAATATCGCACGAAATAAGAAAAAAAAACTAACTAAATAAAAAAACACCTATGACAGAATGGGATTCGAACCCGGGGTCCTCTGCGTGGCAGCCCAGCACTCTACCACTGAGCGACGCCGCTTTTTTTTTCTTTCATGGTATTTATTAAAATGTGTGTTAGAATGAACATAAAGGCACTAATAGTTTGAAACAAGTACACTCACACAGCGACAATAAGCGCTCTGGCGTTACTAAGGAAACACTCGACGACTAGCGAAGTGCATTAGATCAGCGAGAGTTCATCAACTCATGTCATACACAAAAGATGGTGAGGCCAAGCACCTCACCAAGATGGGGTACCAGTCCGGTTCTGTTAACTGCCGCCTATGTGATGTGCCGGAGACAATAGAACACTGCTTTGTTAGCTGCAAAGACGCTATCCTGTTCTGGGATGTCCTTCAACGGGCTCTGAAGAAACGTTTTGTAATCAATTCTTACACTATACGTTATCTTTTGCCAACATCACTGGATGAAGTGCCCTTTGATATGTTTTTCCTCGTGGGTATGCACAGCCTATGGAAGACACGTATGCAAGACCGCAACGCAGAACCTACAGTTTCTTCGAGAACACATTTTATTAGAATGGCTGTTCACCTAAAGGACATTTATAAGGAAATAGATTTTCTGAGCGACGCCGCTACTTGAAACTGCTGTGCAAACTGACCCTACGCAGGCTTCATATCGGGTAAGGAATCGCGTTAACGTGTGTTGTAAAGCGTTTTAGAGCAGTAAAGTAAGAACCAGGCGTCACACAATGCGAATTGCGCAACGAGTGGGTCGTTCAATGCTCCAACCCATTACAAAAGCCTGAGGCATAATTCTTCATCGTCGTCAGCCACAGCATCAACAAAGTGCACATAATTCGTTACAAGAGTGTAGCGGGCACGGCGCTTTTCCGAAGAATGACGAATAATGGCATAGTAGACGCTTCCCCACTACACAAAAATTATGATGATTTATGGCGTAGTGGGTACCATGCAAGTGGGCTTGTAGTAGTTGCCCCAAGAGTGTTTAAAAAAGGCTAAAGGCCTGTCTCCCAGCTTTCGCTGTGGCTGTGCTGCGCGTTCTGCGCAGGCCTGGCGGTTTTTTTATCAGTACACGTGCTGTTTTCCATCAACCCCCCCGCCTTTTATAATGTGTCCCACATCAGGAACGAATGAAATATCCTTTATGAAGCAGTATTCAGTGGTTTATAAGACAAATACTCTTATGTAGACAGACCAGTACCCCTTTTGAACCAGCACTTTGGAACCAGTATTTACTACAGCTGCTTACGCTGCAATTGCCGCGCAAGCAGTTTTAGTAAGTACTGGTTCAAATTCTCTACATTTCCTTCTTTTCTGTTACATTTTGCCTTTGGCTGTCTTTCCACTTGACGTTTATAGTAAAATGCAAAGAAAAGAAAAAAGTGAGGTAGCATAAGCGCGATATATACGATAACAACGGTCAACAATATACAATATACAAGTACAACAATCCAGACAATGCTTTGCAATGGTACATATCAGCCAATGCTTCTAAGCAGGGCTCCTATTGGTAAGTCCCGGGCACCGACTTGACCTCCTGGAGGCCCCGGAAAAGTGTGGTTGGCAAAAGTAAACAAGCGAAGGTGGGAGTGAGGAGGAGGCTGGGCACGCTGCTACGGTGGTCTTCGCGCAGATCGAACTGTATACCGACGTCCCGCTTGCAGAGCGGCTTCGTTCGCCGCGGCCTCATCCGAGCGTCGAAGGAGAAAGAAAGAAGGGAAAAGAAAGCGTAGAAAGATAGCGGAGAGGCAGGACAGCCTTGGATCGTGGCAACAAAGGCTTCCCATTAGACTAGCAAACACCGAGGAAACATGGACGCTGCAGCGAGCACCGAGCAGGTGTGCCTGCGGGAAGGCCAAAGAGTCCGTTTTATTTTGCCGTGGTACGAATCGTAAGGACAGGCAAAGGATAAAGGGGTCACAGCGGGTTCCCGTCGTCGTAACAAGTACGTGTGCGTGGAGAAACCGGCGTTCTAGAAATTCGGGCCCGAAGCAGTGGACATTCTTCTTCGCCAGTGACACGGTTCTTGGCTTGGTTGGTTGGTCGAAAACATTAAATAACAGAGTGTGTCCAAGGTTTTGGACAGACAAACAGGCTGTGTCAGTTGAGGCGGGGGGCGAAATGTGAAAGAGCATGAAGAATCCGCGAGTATGAACATATCTCACTCGGTGACAACGAGCACTACCTGCACAGCGCTGGCGTGATGAAAAACCGTGGCAGAGGAGAGCGAAAATTTTGTCTAGTTGCTGTCTCTCCCTCCTCCTCCCCCGGTTCTCTCTCCCTTTCTCTTTTAGACCTACAGTCGCGCTCAATATGAGTTGCAACACGCAGTTTGTACTCAAAATGGCGCCAACACTGCAAAGTGGCCGCTACATAGAAAAAAATTGGTGAATTAAATTCTCTTAATTAGCGGCAGTTTCTGAACGAACTTAACTTTTGTCGGTGTCATTGTTCAGGCTTGGCGTCCACTTTAACCACAGCCAGCGTGTTGTAACTCATATTGAGCGTGACTGTACATTCTTCTGAGTGGTTTTCTCGGTATTCTTCTGAGGAGTTGAACAAATGTTGTTTACCGCACACAGCTATAAAGAGTCTGTTTCTGCGCGCCGCGCCTTTATTTGCTATGAAATATTGTCTCCTTGGACAGCAAGGAAACGTTACAATAAGGAGAGCATGGCTTCAGACTCCAGCAGCGGAGAACGATGGAATAAAAGGACACAGAAAGGCTTAGTCCTGAAAGCGATTACCATGTGCCTAATGGTGGCTGTGCTTAACAACTCAGACGAATGATCCAACCTAAAATGACGACATTAGCGCGCACGTGGGGAAGGAGAAGTTACATCGCGCATGCTTGCTCGTAGGCGGCGTAGTCAAGGAGAAAAACGCATTGCGTCTACGATCGCTCGTCGTAAGTGCTGAGGCGGCGAATACGACAGGGCTCATTGCCGAGTCGCGCCGTCGTAGCTCGCTCGCATTCCACGTGTAAGGGGAAGCAGTATGCTTCTTACGCGCGTTGTGGAGCCCGTATCAGCAGTGCATTTCTATAGGCCTGGACGACGACATCGTAAGAGCCAAACACAACGAAACTTATCTTCAAACAGTCTTGTTTGTATCACATTCCAGCGAAGCTGAGAGTTATAGTGGGAAGGTTTCAGTTGAGAGGAGAGAGAGAGAGAGAGAGATGAAGAGGAAGGCCGGGAGGTTAACCAGATATTAGCATCCGGCTTGCTACCCTGCACTGGGGTGGGGAAATAGGGGCAAGAAAGAGGGTGTAGAGACAGAGAGGAGAAAAAAAAGCATATGAAAGGAAAAAAAAAAGAGCATATGAATGGAAAAAAAAAAAGAAAAACGCACGCACACGCAGGATAAAAAACAACACGCACAGGAAGGGCGTTCTGGCTAAAGTCGTTCAGAAAGGCCGGTCGGTCGCAAAAATCACAGTAGCGCTTGCAGGGCCTTCTTCTGCGACGATACGTCCTGTCGATGGCGTAAAATCCTTTCTTCCGACAAAGCTCGGTCATCCAGCTTGTTGAGCGCGTTGCAAAGGCATAGTCGCTGTGCACTATACTGTAGGCAATCGCAAAAGATATGTCCAATTGACTCCTCATTGCCACAGTTGTCACAAGCTGCGGTGTCGGCCATCCCAATGCGGAAAGCATAGGCGTTGGTAAACGCAACGCCCAGCCACAGCCTACACAAAAGGGTCCAGTCTACTCGGCGAAGCCTCGATGGGACTTGAAGACATAACATAGGGTCAAATGAGCGCAGTCGGGCATGTTTGAAGTGCGGCTCATTCCACTGGGACGTGGTGCGTAGACGAGCAAACAAGCGGAGGTTCCGTGCAGCGTCGGTCCTAGAAAGTGGTAGTAGTAGTTCATGGTCTTCTGCGTCGGCTGAGCGGGCAGCTTGATCGGCCCGTTCATTGCCACGATTCAGCAGTGACTGGGTAACCACTGAAAAGTGATTTGATGTTCTTTCTCACTCAGGTGGTGTATAAGATCTGCTGTCTCTAGCTAATACCAGCTGCTCGTGCGGTCCGCGGCGTAAGGTTGACAGTAGAGACTGCAGTGCCGCCTTTGAGTCGCAGAAAATGGTCTATTTGTGTGTCGGTTGGTTAGTGACGAATTGTAAAGTGGTACGAAGGGCTGTCACTTCTGCTGCCGTCGATGATGTTGCGTGGGATGTCTTGAATTTGATCGTCAAACCTTGGAATCACAACTGCTCCGGTTGAGCTGTTTGGCTGGACGGATCCGTCAGTGTAGATATGTATGGAGTCTTGGTACTTTTCATACAAGAGAAGTAAAGCGAGCTGCTTAAGTGCCGGTGACGACAAATCCATTTTTTTTCTGGACGCCAGGTATTGTAATGATGATATTTGGTTGAGTGAGGCATCATGGAGGAGGCGGAGGTCTAGCAGCAGGAGTGAAGGAAGTTGGTATCGATTCACCATGCGCGATCACTGTTTGGCAGTAAGATGTGCGTAGGACGGTCCCCTGGCAGAGAGGCTAGGTGATGGCGGGGAGTTCGAGCAAGATGTCGTATATGAGTCCTCAGTATTTCCACCTCAATGTGGATCTTGATGAAGGTGGTCCTTTGCGATGGCTATAGTCGCCACTGTTGATGCACTTTTGAGGCAAGCCTAGACAAATCCGGAGTGCTTGAGCCTGAACACTTTGTATCACCCGTAGACTTGTTTTGCTTGCGTTGGTTAACGCAGGCAGGCTGTACCGGAGGAGTCCAAGGAAAATAACCCTGTATAGTCGCAACATAGCGGCTGTGGACATTAGCCATCTCTTTCCAGCGAAGAACTTGAACAAATGACAGATGCCTGTCAACTGAGGCGCTAGTTAGACTTGCATACCGTAAAAATAATATACGAACACTATTACCAGTTGACGAAGTTTCATCTGGGACGGTAACTCAAGAAGTCGTACTCTAAGGCGTGCAGTGCGATTGACGGCCCACTTATACGACAGAAGAACTGACATTTGGGCAAGTTGGATTGCGTTAAACATGATGAGTGGTTTTCAGCGCAAATCGACGAAGACAGAGGAATAGGAGGGACACGAACACCATCTACTTATACGAAACGTATACACTCTTTTTCATGAAATAAACCTCTGGTGCCGATGTAGACGACATCTAAATGCTCTTGCCCAGAATACTTGTGCCCACGAATTGAGTCTTCTTTCTGCGCATGCGTGTTAAGATGAATATATGTAGGAAACCCTCACCACTGTTAATAGGCTGAGAGTAACGCCTGGCTTCAACAAGTCTTGAATCAAATTAAATCAAATGAAGTTCAATGTCATTTTTTTCAAGATATGGAAAGAAGGACTGTATCAAAAAGCTACCTTTAAAAACAGCTTCACCAGCGCACAACCCCGTAAAGAAAAGAAAAACAATAATCGAAGCGGACTATGCGATGTGTAGTATCAAATAGTGCTAATTTCCCCACGTAAGATTTTACCGCACCATCGAGTTTGCTTCGATTCCTAGACGGAGCTTTTGGTTCCAGACTGCGTAGTTGGTAAACTGCGCCTGATGGTAAACGAAAGGAACTACGTGCTGCATTAGAAGAGCTCAGCAGGCTGTCACCTGATTGCCAGAGAAGGCTGAATAGGATGTCTTCATACCCAGGATGCCGTTGTAAACACCTACTACACATCTCCCTTTTTCCCTCCACCTCCATTCACTACCCTGCGCTATGCGCGCGTGGCACGCCTTGGGTTCCTTCGCAGCGCTGTACAGTCGATGAGCTGTTGTCAGAGGAGCGCATATTGGGCGCTGAGTCGAGCTATTAATCTAGTCCTTTCTTATTTTTTTTTTTGCCAATCTTGCACTACTTTTCTTTTCCTTGAGCCGTGGGCTCTGTAAACAAGCCCTAGGGGTCATGCGTTTTAGTAGGCTATTGTGCGTACGTTTTCTGTCTTTCACCCGCAATAACCTTTTTTTTTTTTTTTGCCCGTGATTTTTTTTCTTCTTCTGCTCCCAGCGAAGAGTAAACTAGCTTACTTGAGCGCTCTTGTAAATAAAGATTTCTTCTCTCTCGTGTTTACTTCAAGGTCTCTTCCTCACTTGACGTGGAAATTAATTTATAGAGGCACTGAAGCTTCGCAGAAATTCGAATCCCACGAGGAAGTAAACCAACAATTTGTATTTTATTTTATGTATTAAAATACGCAAAATAAAAGGAGAAGAATGGGTCATCTTGTTTTGTACTGAGGAACACTGCTCTAATCATTGTGTTGCTAAGAGCCATCATAGCCCGTCGCCATAGTGCGGGCTTTTCGCCTATTTCTGCCGTCCCCATGTCCGAACATGACTCTCCCCTCCTCCGCGGTCAATCGGCGCCGGGTGAGAAGTTAGCGTTAGATATGTTGGACGGCTATATACTCTTGTACGTAAACAAATCTACACTTTTCAATGTTATATGAGCCTGCTTACTAATTGTTGATATAATTTAACCGCCCCAAGAGACATTTGAGTTGCAGTTGAGACGTTGCAGTGGAGGCCTGCGGATTATTTTTGACTACCTGTGGTCAGCGTGTCGTCTACCTAAAACGTAGTGCAACAGTTTTGTTATATCCGATTTGAACGTGGCCATTGCGGCAGGAAATAGAAACCTCGGCATCAGGCTCCGCAGAGAAGGCTAACGTCGATGAGGTTTGATTCATGGTCGAGGGACTTCAACAGGGGTGCGAGAAATCAAAACTAGACCGGATAGTTTTTCGAAAGGTTCTGGCGAGCGTTTTGAGGACAGCGGCTGCCACTATCAAACGGTACGATCGAAGCAGTGACTTCCAAACATTGCTGGGATCGCCAACCGTAGATACCGGCGTCGTTTGCAGCGTCATATTGTGCGAGGCACGAGGCATACGAGTACAATTAAACATTCCTATTCCTATTGGTAGTGTTAAGCTCGACGTTGCAGCCATCACCTTCCTCTTTCGGCAGCTTTAAAACGGGGATATTTATGGTGCAGAGAGACCGAGAGGTGTGTCGCGCAAACGTGGCGTGTCCACGGTGCATGGAACGAAGTTCGGTCCCGTCTAATAACTCTCCCGTGATGCTTCACCGGGCGGCCATGTGTATAAGCGCTTGACTGTTGCACGAACTTTAATGAAAACGGCTGCTCGCGAGAACTGCGTCGAGGTGAAGCGTCGTGTTAATCCGGGCAAGTCAGGTACGTCGATCCTCGTGGAGTATGACCAGCGACAGGCGCGTAGCTACGCACTGCCCAGCCTGATGAGCAAAAGCGCCGACCGCCACTCCGCTAAATTACTCCGCGTGGCTGGGATTAGTGGGATGCCGTGTGGTGCGCACCCCATTTGTCGAGACTGATACCGCTCTGTTATGGCTGTAGATTACAGAAACAAAACAATGAATGAAGGAAGAAAGAAAGGAACATTTGAAGAGAGAACATAACAAAGAAGTGAACGAGAGTCAATCGCCTCAGGGAGCGTATACTTGCCTCGGTGGGCCAATAAAAGAGAGAGAGAGAGAGAGAGAGAGAGAGAGAGAGAAGGCGTGGACTGGCGGGTTCACGACGTTGATAACAAAGTCGGACGCATGTGAGTTATTGGGCGCGATCAGATGCTATACGGGGCAGACACTGTTTATACCAGTTCCTCACTTCTTTGCGCTTCCAATCGTGGCCCTTTTTGCGGCAAACGATCGGCTGCACCGGGTGGTTTCATTATACGATACATCTTTCGACGCCGATCGATACCGATGGTGACTGCTTGGTGTATCCCATAGCTCTTTAGCGGTATCAGGTGATTATTTATGAATGCTTTAGATCGCTTCATGTTGTCCCTTTCGGTGTCCCGAGCGCTTTTGCGGTTACTTTTCCTAATCATAAATCACCAACTGGACTACACCCACACTCTTCTAAGTTATTGTCGTTTTCTTTTTTTATTAATGCTTAATTTTCCCCATAACCGATGAGTATTCAGTATGCAGCTGGCTGTGGCTTGGTCTGTATATGTCTTTTATCCTCGTATAAGC